>OY747129.1:12190817-12820817 GCA_963556465.1 Berberis vulgaris | reverse complement strand
CATTATGTGGAAAGATTTGAAGAGCATACAATTGCTCATGCAATACAGACCAATTATAAGAAAACCAAGGTACTCGTTCTTTTGCCAGCTGATGCACTTTATCATCTTTTCAGTCTTTACGTTTCAAGCATATTTATCTTACAACTTTTGTCTCAACTTTATTTCTATGGCCTGCTTCAACAAGAACAGGGATGAAAGCAAGCAAAACGGTCGAAACCATTCTCAATTTAGCTGGTTATAAAAATGTCAAGTCGATCTAAGGTAATAAATAGCCCTGAGCACCCCTTGCTTTCCAGTGGTGGTTTACTCTAGTTTTATTATTAACATTTTTTTTCTCAATATTTTAATAGATCATTGGCTCAAGGAACCCGTAAAACACAGTTAAAGCTGTTTTTAAGGCTTTAAATGCGGTAAGTTGGGAAGGAATATGTATCTGTGTTATTTTCTTTGTTAGATTCTTATCTTATTAGAAATGCTATTTGTTCCTTGCGTTCTCCAGGTTGAAAGTCCCAAAGACGTTCAACAGAAGTTTGGTCGGACTGTTTTCGAGTCATACTTGCTGTGAGAATGCTGCTATATCTCATTTTGTCATTCATTTCCTCCATTTTTTTTGGGAAGTTGGAGGACCCCTACTGCTTCTTAAGGTCAAGAAAACAAGCAGAGCTGTTGCAAGTCTTACATGTTTCTCCTACTGCTACACAAAGGTTCTTTTGGTACCAGTTTTGCATCTCGTGTTCTCGCCCTTTCCTTTATTGATTGAAACAGGATAGAATTTCTTCAGTGAGGAAGAAGTTTAAGCTACCATCTTTCCCAGTGTAACCGAAGCTGAAGAGCTTTTTTGTTTATATTTCTCTTCAAATGAAAAATAGATACAAGTTTAATGTCAGTATTGTAGCACATGCAGCTTAAGGTATGCATGTTTGTACTCTGCTAATATGTCCGTCCTCAGCTAATATCTTTATTCTCAAAGCTTCTTGTCGGACATATTTTCTCACTTTTGCTTCTAGTGCATGTGTTTTTGATAAATTTCCTAGATGTATTCAGTTTGATAATTTTCTGTACACAGGCTTTAGCTTAATGTATGCGCATTGCTCTTAGCTAGACAAGATTCGTCAAAATATAAATCTCCTTCTTGCTCATTTGCATGAAGTAACATGATGGGTTTCAACTAGCTGACAAGACGTCCTCTCAGAAGGCACTTTAACGTTTTTTTTTTTTTTTGGAGTTGAATTACAAGCTCCTGCTTCTGGGCTCTCCCTCTCACAAACTCCTACATTTTAGTTTCATTTACTGTATACCAAGGGGAGCCTAACTCCATCTATTGTTGATTTCTTACCTCTTTGTCGCCCAGGCATAGTAATTAATCTTCTATAGAGAAAAATAGTCCAAGAATTTTAGCAACCTAATTAGTTGCTGAGTGCAAGCACACAAAAAGTATCCTCTGTTAATTTTGTAATAGCAGTGAAACAATGATAAAAAGAATTCAAGTGAAGCAGCTGGGAAAGGAAGATAATGATTTCGAATCAGATTCTTATCATGATCTGTTTGACAATGGCGTCCAGCCCAATTTACGAATAGAGCTGAAGCTTTGATACCAAACTGACAGTACTGCGTGGTTGATGAATGTGGTTTTCAGGTTTGAAACAACCTTCCTATGATCTTGGCTGGCTCTTCACCAAGACCATCATCAACACTAGGTTCTATAAATCTTCAAGTCATGCATGGTATAACTTTATACCATTGAAGGTTTCCAACAACAAAAATGCAAATTGTACACCATTGAGGGTCTCCAACCACAAAAATGCAAAATGTATAAATGACTTATCAGTGGTCCTTTTCATGGCCTTATTTTGGCCCTTTTTCTTTCCCATGTCTTTATATATCTTGCCTTAAAAATAAATAAAAATAAAAATGAAATGGGGCATATCACTCCATACCATAAAATAATTCAAAAAAAGTAATAAAAAAGTTTAAAATGTGACGAATTATAAAAAATGATAAGCCAAAAATTGGTGGAATACAACAAATGTATAAAGGATGTCACTTTTTGACACAATATATCTGCCGAAGCATTCCATCACCATTTTTTTAATGTGTTGAAGCACACCACCGCCCCATATTTTCTTCTCCACATTCTCTTTTCTCTTCACAGAAACATCAATAGATAGAGCAGCACCACCCCGCTACCATCGGTCGCACTACTACTCCTCGTCGCCACCGGCCGCACCACCTCTCCTCTATTCCTCTTCTCCTTTGTTGTTGTTGTTGTTCTTCTTCTTCTTCTTCTTCTTCTTCTTCTTCTTCTTCTTCTTCTCTCTCTTTAGCTTCTTCTTTGTTCTTTTTCCCTGCCCTGTTGGACGTTCCTCCCTGTCCCCGCCTCCTTTGCTTCATCTTCTTTTCTTCTTTGTTTTTTTTTCTCTCTTTCGCCCTTGAGCAGGTTCATGTGAGTGGGCAACCTCCACTCTCACAAACATCTGCACATGGGGATTTTCCACTCGCAGGAGCATGTGTGAGGGCCAATTATTTTGCCCTTGAGCAGGGTCTTACGAGTGAGGGAACATGCTTGAAGGCGAAGGAGAAAAAAAGGAAAAGAAGAGAAGAAGAAGAAGAAGATATGAGAAGAAGATGAATAAAGAGAAGAGGAAGAAATGAAAAGAAGAAGAAGAGAAGAGAGAAGTGGTGTGGCCTGTCAGGGCGAGATGGTGTCGTAGTGGTGAGGCGAGGCGGTGCATTGTAGTGGTAGTGGTGTTTTTGAGAGGGAAGATAGGAGAAGAGATAGTGGGATAAGGGAGAGAAATTGGAGAAAATGGGTTTATATTGGTGGTGTCCTTCAATAGATGGTGATGTCCAATAGAAAGGTGGTGGTATCCTTTAAAAAGTAGGAGTGATAGTGTCCTTCAACGGAAATGGAGGTATCAAAAAGTCAGAGCCATGTATAAAACATCCTCATTTTGCTATGAAATGGGTGTTGTTGGAGATGATGAAAGAAGGAAGTGCCATCTATGAGAAAACTTTATTCAAACTTTAATTACTTTTGTAATAGATGTATAGGCTTCTAAACACTTTGAAAACGAACTAAAACAACTTTAATATGATGCTATTACCTAAAAGGACTTAAAGCTAACCTAAAAGCGAATAAAGTATAACATGAAAACACTTAAAACATACCAATGAATGCAATTTGTGGCTGAAAGATATAATGAACTTATGAGCTATATTGTAGCTCTTTAGTTTTTAATATAACAATTTATAACAAAAAATTGCAACTATATATAAAATAAAATACTCCTAACATAACATTATTCTATATAATTCATGCAGACGAAACCATGATTTTTTTTTTCTATTGTTGATTTCTTGCAATGAATCTTCCTTTTGAATATGCATTAAATTGTTTGTCAATCTATACTATATTATTAAAGCAGAAACAAAAACGTCTATCTCCTATGTGGCTAACTCTCTATAGAGGAAAGTGGCACATAAACATATCAAGCCATATCATCATATACTAATTAAGGGGGTACAAGTCATATTCCTAAGTACTAATAGCGGCATTAATGTCTCTTGAAAATCAAGCATTTCCTAATATTCAATTCTTTCCCCGCTAATCACTAGCTTCGCTTTCACTTTCCACACAACTCCCATATAGCAACCATTATAACAACAGGAAGAAGAATAAAAAATTACTTCTAAATAAAAGAGTTAAAATTTTTATTTCATTTTATTTTGTTTATACTATAGCTTTTCTGAATTTGTTTTGTCATAGTTTTGTCTATATGCTTTTATGCTTTGTTTTATGTCATATTGATTTTTTTTTTTATTTCTGAATGAAATATTTTTTAGGGTTATTTATCTTTTGGCCCCTATTAGTTCTTGTGGATTCCTCCTTGACTCCATTAATTCTCGAAATCTAGTCAGATCCCCATTTTGAGTCTTGACTAGCAAAAAACATCCAAACATTTCTAATGTCAAAACTACCCTCATTTTCTTTACCAACCCTCTCATCCCCTTTCTCCTTATTGAAAGCAACCAGCAACAACAACTGAAATCAGAACTAGAGCGACCAAAAGCAACCATTTTCAACGACAAAGACAATCCATCAAAGCAACAAGAGTCAGAAACATATATATAAGAGTTACAACAATTAAAGCAGTAGAAGCAGAAAGGTAAGAACCTCAAGAAACCCAGTAGTGGGGATTATTCCATGTGGGAAGAAGATATTTTGGGTACAATAAAGACTTTGATAAGAAGTATTTGATTGGGGAAATATCGGGTCATGGACAGTTTGGATACACCTTTGTTGCAACTAATAAGTTGAATGGGGATCGAGTTGTCGTTAAGAGGATAGAGAAAAACAAGGTAATTTTTAGTGAATTTTTTTTTTTTTTTTTTCTTCTTCTTGTTTTGACAAAATTTGAAGTTTTGATGCTTCTATGTAATCATTTATGTTGTTTCTGTAAATTGATTGGTGTTAATTTTTTGAATTTGATAGTTTAATTACTCTTTTAGGGTATTGATGTAGTCGAATCTTACTTTCCTTGACCTGCACAGGGAACGCACGTGAGCCAAAGACCACCGTTGTGGTGGCCGATAACACTTTGATGCTAAAGTCAAACAAGGCTTGAGAAAGGCTTAAAGCTGTAAATTGGGTTCTGTAGCGTACCTTTCTTCGTCAAACCTGTGTCTTATTTATAATGTGAGTCCTCATTCGGCTAGGCCTTTGGTGGCGTAGTTTAGGAAAAGAGATCTTGTTGGAGATCATTTCCTAGTTGGAACCGTGCATGTAGGAGAGTTTTCCTATACGATTTGGCTTTTAGATCTGCGGAAAAGGTTTCCCTTTTGGAATGTTGTCCATGCAAGGAAGTTTTCATGCACAACTTGTACTCTGGTATATGTTTTCTAGTCGGAACCAATGTGTTGCTAGCTTGCCCGTCTTAGGAGATCCCCCAGATAATTGTCTGATTAGACCTTACGGGTATTGGGTTTTTCCATGTGATGTGTGGGCTTAGTAGGGCGTTGCAAATTGGATCGACTCTCTGGATTCTGCCGATTCGGGCTTACTATTGTCTGGGCTTGCCAGATTTGGTGGGCAATTGGGCCTGCTTTGCACTGCTAACGAGATCATCGTGACACGCGTACGGCGCAGATTAAAGGACGGTTTGGTGTATCATTAGGTATTATGGTTGGATGATCTATGTCTGATTGTGATTTTTCTAGGCTTTTCATACTCTTTAGCTTTTAGTACAAAATTAGTTGGGTATTGAATTCCCCACAATTGGAAGAGTTTTTGTTGAATTAGCCCTTTTGAACTTGGATATTTCTCAACTACACCAAATTTTTTGTTTATAATCATTTTCTCCATGATTCTTGATTCCTTAATTTGGTTATTGTAGCCTATAATGATGTCTTATAAATAAGCTTTGTTGAGACGACTCGTGTGCCGGAAGAGGAACTGTGGACTGTTTTTTTTTTTTTTTAAATCATCAAATCAGAAATATGCGTCGTTTGAACCCACAAGTTTTGATAAGGTGTCAGCTATGAATAGTGAGTGTTCCATATTTGCTTATGAAGAAAAGAATAGTTCCTTCAGCTAGCCTACAATGAGGAGAGAGGGATGAGAAAACTCTGCACAGATTTGTGGATGCCACCACCAACCTACCCAAGCCCTGCTGCATCTGATGGTGGAGATTGAGTTGGAATAGAACCACCAAACACAACACTGTGATGACATCGCAGGGGAAAGTGAGGTCGCTGGCTAAGGGCTTGGCAATGGGTGGTCGCAGGACGATGGGGTGGGAATTCAATGAGAAGGATGAAGAGGGGATGAGAGGGTTGGTGAAGAAGATGAGGATAATTTTGACATTATAAATGTTTGATATTTTCCGCTAGTCAAAGGCCTTCGTTTAACAGTCAAGACTCAAAACGGGGTCAAACTAGATTTTGATAACTAATGGGGGTCAAGGGGGAATATGCAAGAACTAATGGGGACAAAATGGTAAATAACTCTATTTATTTTTTATTTTTTTTACCACAAACTTTCATAAACATCTCTTGCTGAAGATTTTTCAATGATGCCATTTGCACCTGTTGAGACAGTTCATCATAAGTGCATCAATGATACATATTCAAGCAGTTTGAAGAAGAAAGATGTGATCATGTTCTATGAAAGCAGCAAACTGATTCAGAGTAGCAGTCATTGCAGTTTTTATTGCAACAGTGAGTAAAGAGAGCTAATCTCTTGATTTTGAGATTATTGGGTGAAGAAGCTCTTTTCCTAGTACCTTCAAGTTCTATGAAAGTTCGTATCGAGAAGTTTTGTTTGTTGAAGACCATATCATTTCTCAAGGAAGGATAAAACATTTGTGCAGGTGATATACTATCTCTGAAAGACAAATATAGCTCTGCATTTGACAAACAACTAATCAGAGCTGTGATATGCTCTCTGAGTGAGTGAGGACATGCAACAATATGAAGTGTGACATGAATGTTCGTAATCAAAAGAGCTAAGACAAATAGGGGATTTATTAGCCAAATGCCAAAAACAACTCAAGTCACCATATGTAAAAGCCTCTTCAAGAACCAATGAACCAAACTAACTCATTACTACATTCAGCAAACTACTACTTCCAACATTGCAACAATTCAAACACATGGACAAAGTTTCCAAGGAACGCAATGATAACCCCTATTTGTTTACTCAAGACATAGATGATCAGGCACGACCATGTTTAGGGACAAACTTACGCATCCATACATGTTTTCCATTTATGACGAACTTTGCTTTCGTTTGTCCATTCAGGACCACTGGAATCATGGAGGCAGTTCGAAATACTACCAATGCAAAGAGTGGTTGGTCAGGAGGGGGAACCTCTTCCATCTGTATTCCTTCCACGCAATTCCCATACAACCTGAGAATCAAAAACAAGTTTTTGGTGTGAATTTATATAGTGGGATTAGAGAAAGTGATGTTGATGATTACCTTCTGAAGAACTCTGTGACTTCTCCCTCTGCCACCGGATAGCCCCTAGAGAACGTAACAAACATAGTTCTGTCTTCTTGGGGAACATTATTGTTTGGATTCCATGGTTGTGCGGTTGCATTGAGATTAGTCGCAACATTTACATTCATGATGCTAGCAATAGACCTCCTGGCCCTCTCCATTTCCCTTTCTATTCTACGAGTGAGTTCATCTTCCACGATATCTTCGAATGCTCTTCTCAAGTTGCCATTGACATTCCTTGATATGGCACTCAAAGCTTTGACCTTATTTTCATGGAAAAACCCCAATGAAATCCTCTTCCCTAGCATATTTGTAGTCATTGGTAAGTCCATATCTGGTTGAGGTGCCTGCCTATCCTCTTCAATGTATCTTATACAAATCGCACCCTCCTCAGCAGCAGACCTCAACACTGCATCCCCCTCTCTTAACAGAATGAAAACCATATTAGGAAATCCCATGGTCTCAGTCCAAATCCACAAGGCAATAAGTTTGGTAGCCAGCGCTGTCTCGTAACCAAGATTTACCACCATTCGAGTGAAAATCTGTCTATCTATATTGTAAAACCACTTGAGCTCTTCAGTTGTCACAAATGATTCCATGATAATGCAAGTTTCTGACATACAAGATAATGCATATGTTAGAAATATAATTTAGCACAATAAATTTACTGAAATCATTCGGCATTTGAGCATGTCTATAAGTGCCTATTATTGTTTGATTATATGTATCTGCTAAGAAAAAGGTGCGACAGAAGGCAAATTTGAAGATTGATGTGCCTTGCTTAAGGTATAAGGTGTGTTAAGGTTCAGAGGTTTTCGAGTTGGTTGTCCAAGTTCAACTCTTTTGCTAGGAATGCATATGAAGCTTTTAAAAGAGTTGGGTATCTAAAAATGGAGAGTTCCAAGGGGAATCACCCTAAATACAAGTCGCTGATGGCATATATAGATGCGTGACAATAAAAGCTCCCCAGACAAAAATAATAAATAAATTTCTGGAGAACTGTTTATGTCCAAAATATAATTTGTATGTAAATCCTAATAATAGAGTAATAAGAAATATAAATTCATAGAGAAATAATGAGTAACATAACAAGTGATTAGTAGAATAATGAGTACAAGAGTCTCCAAAGCATATTAAACAGTTTTGTATGAGAACCTTCTCAGATGCAGGGCGACAAATTTGTAATCGTGAATAGTCTTATTTCTATATATTAAGCCTATGGCTTTACGAAAGAAAAAAAAATTTCTTGAACAATTTTCAAAGGGTTGGTCTATCTTTTATACCAATTCAGCCAGTGGGTCCTATCAGGGTCAGACCAGGTTGACTTCATTAACCATCTAGCATTATCACTTCAAATAATGTTTTGGCTCATTGACTTTATAAAATATGTAGTTATATGGCTAAGAGAATCAGTGTGGTCTTGGGACCCATACTATAACCTAAACAAACTCATGACCCATTCGTTGATTTGGTTCAAATGATGGGACTAAAAATATAAATATCCCTAATCCAAATTCATTAGATTGAAGTAGACTTCTTAAGGTGGGTGCAAACATCTCAATCCATGTAGCAAGTAGATTATAAATACGGAAGAAAATGGCATGTCAAATAGAGGCTTTAATCAAATAAAGATAATGCAGTAAAAAAGTTGGTTCATATTTAAAAAAAAAAAAAAGTTGCTATTAGGATTTAGGGCTAAGACTATCAACAGTTCCCCTTCTCTGTTCTCTCACATACAGTCGCACAAGTGCACAACACAGGAAGTTCCCTTCTCTGTTCTCTCACACACAGCCGCACAACACAGGGAACTGAGGGAAGTTCCCCTCCTCTCACGCAATCACGCACTGGCTCCTCTTCTCTCAGGCAGTCACGCGCTAGGACTTCCCTCACGCGGCACAAAGGAGGTGGATGACCGAGTGAAGGGGCTGTGGTCGCCGGAGGAGGATTCGGTTCTAAGTCGACTCGTGTCCAAGTTCGGAGCGAGGAATTGGAGTCTAATTGCTCGGGGGATCCCTAGGCGGTCAGGGAAGTCGTGTCGACTTCGGTGGTGTAATCAACCTGATCCTTGTGTCAAGCGGAAGCCCTTCACTGGTAAATCCTCTATTCTGTTATTCAACGAACCCCTTTGTTCGAGTTTTGGTTTGGATTTGATTTGATGGTTTGGGTTGTTTGTGTTTTGAATTTAGGATTTTTCAAGTCTGGGTTTTGCTTATAATGTTGCTTTTGGTTAAGGTTTTTTTTTTTTTTTTTTTTTTTTTTTTTAGTTCTTGTTAGATTGTTTGTCTTTGTTTGATTTGTTTGGGGTTAAGTGGGTTTTAAATGATGAATTATGATTAAAGAGTATGATTTTATGTTGATTGGGATTTTTAAATGTACTCTTCTTATGGGGGATTCGTTGGTTTTCTTTGTAATGTGTTTCAGGAAATTATTTTTACGGTGTTTTTTTGTGTTTGTTGGATGATTGTCGCCTTGTTCTTCATTTTTCTAGAGTGCCTGTGGAGTTAAAAGGGAGTTGCACAGCTTGTTCGGCTATTCCTCTTCTCTCACGCACAACGGCACAACCGCACAGCTGAGCTATGTTTCTTCTCTCACCACGCGCAAGGTCTGTTCGATTGTTCCTCTTCAGATGATCGGATCTGATTCTCGACTCTGCTGTTGCGTACCAGCGTAAGTGGAGAAGTTCTATTTTCTGTCAGGGCTCTTGTTTGGTGAGAAAATTTTCTGTCTTGTTGGTTAATTTGGTGTTTAGATCTGAAGCAATTATTCCCTCATTCCTTTGGCTTCCTTTGGTTGGTTAATTTAACATGTTAGTCCAATCTGAATGAAGAACAAGAAAGTGCAAGCCCTTTCATCAGCTTCTTTGCATAAAGATAGATAAAGAAAATGACTTAGTTGCTTGTTTAACAAATAGTGGCTAATGGGATTTTGACAAAATATGTGGTTCGTGCCCAGCCCATATGAAGATTTGCAAAGCAAAAGTGGCTTAAAGCCTTAAAGTATATATGTTTTATGTTAATTAAATTAATGTGAAGATTGTATAAAGAAAATTTAATTGGATATGTTTGTCTTTCGTCACAATTAAACTATTAAAGCATGGTAGAGTGCCAAACAACATTGGTTGTTCTTCCAAAAGTATCTTTAATTGGATATGTTTTTTAAGGGATTAATGTATAACCCAGTTTTCTTCGTTATTTTATATACAGATTGCAAATCACGTGACTAAAGAAGAGCTAGGAAGGACAATGACTACTTGGATTTTGCTTTACACTCTTGCAGCTCAGGTACATTAACATTGTGTTCATGAAAATTAATCTTAAATCTTGTGAATTCGATATTTTCATAAATATTGTTAGAGTTTGTATGTTTTTCCATGATAACAATTCTTGAAAGTAAATATTATATTTTTATTTACTTAATTAATATTGAAAGAGATGTTTTGGACACCATTGAAAATGAAGCCATCATACAACAATTCCAGAACATGAGATCGCGTTGTGAATATTTGTAAAAATGTGGTTAAATAATATGGTTAGAAAGAAATAGTAGGTGTTTTGAAGGGTCCTTATAAAGACATTCCTTTATAGATAATACTTTTTGTACGTATGAGTTGCATAGTTGCAATTAATAAATAATATTTTTTGTAAATTGGCGAGGTGAATTCCTTTCACCTCTCCCATCTTTTGTGAGTAATACAATATCTTATTTTATAGATTAACAAAATAAAGTAAATAGTAGTATTTAAATGTCACAAATTTTTTTTTTTTGGAAAATGGTTATTTTAGTAAATTATTATTATCGACAAATATTATTGTCATTTCACTCCCCCTGGAGTGAAATCCTGGGTCCGCCCCTAGCAGTAATGCGGTGATCAATATTATGAGGGATTAATGCGAGAGTTTCTATTAATAAAGATGGTTGGACAAGTTATCATAAGTTTTAACAAAGAGTTTAGAAAACTTTACTTTTACATTGGCGCTTGTACAGTATAAATTTTACTTTATTGTTTGTTCTATAGGTAGAATCCCGAAATATGTACAGGAAGATACTAAACTCATAGCACATATATATAACCATATAGCCAGCAAAATAATAATAATAATAATGAATAACATATTAAAAAATGGAGAGTCCAAGAATTCTATTTTGCAGTGTTCAAGTGCAATAAATGATCCGAGTGGTTGAGAATAAACAACTTCCAAAGATTTTGGGGAGGGAGGGTTCCCAAGTCATACTTGAACGATTATTAAAGGTATTTTCAACCTATATATTCTCCAACATGTTTTCTAATCCTAATTATGAAACATAATAGTCATCGGTTAGGATAATGGCATTTTTTAAGCGTGAACAAGGTTATTTTATTGGATCATAGAATTATTAAAATTCCTTTGGCAGGGTTTGAGTCTACTTGTAATACCATCTATTGAAAGCCTTACTGGCTGAGCTAGCACCCTTTTTTTTTGTCGTTTTATTGTTTGTTATTAACTATATGTTGTTTGTGTGATCCTAGAAAAAACAAAGTCGTAATTTAAACTCAGTAACTGTATGTATATAATGCTAAGTAGAGAAATAAAAGCAATTATGACCATCGAATTAATAGGTGTTTGAATAAAACACAAAATACCTTTTTTAAAATAACACTTTGTTAACTAGATAAACCAATTACAATGATAACATACGCTGTGCATATATCAGACTTTAAAAATTATACGAAATAAAACTATTAGTCTCTTATAGGTGCTTTGTTCAGTAAAAAGTCGATGAAAGGTTTCTCTATTGTTAGGCAAATCTATCATGAAGAAAACTTTGAATTTTTAGGTTCTCCCTTATCAATATTGTACTCGTCAAATAAGCATGCCATTAATTCAGCAAATGTGTATTAATTGTTTTTGACCTAATGGGAAAAGACAAACTAAATTCTCAAACTAAAATGTTAAACGACAAATTTCATTGCGCTCGCTAGGGTTAAACAAACAATCGAAAAAACTGATCAAATTGGTAATTTGGGTTCGGTTTTTCTGTTTTTAGTTCAGTTCGATTTTGGAAATTTGGGAACCAAATAAGTCAATACGGTTTTCCATTTTATATGTTTAAAAACCGATTGGAATCGACCCAATCAAAACAGAGCCCACACCTAAATAAAGCCCACATCTCTTCTTCTTCTTCTTCAGAATTTAACAAAATCTACGAGTCTCTTCTCTGCAATCGAAACAAAGAGATTTTTAGACGCCATACAAATCCATCAACATCAACATCAGCAACAAAGATCAGGCTCCTCAGTAATCGATTCGGCTCAGGTTCTCCCTTATTTTCCCTCGCCCTCTCTCTCCCCGTCGAGCCCTTTCAGAGCTCTTACTAGATCCCTACACGATATCTCATTTTGGGTTTGTTCTTTAAATTCATATTTAAAGTTTCAATGAAAGTTAGGGTTTGTTCTTCAATTGCTGCTCTTCAAGCTCAAGTATGTATGTTGAACATTATGACATTCTTCTCTCTTCTACATGAACCAATAAAATCGAAAAATAGAACAAACCGATGCACTTCGGTTCGGCTCGATTTGTGAAGAAATCGGTTCGCTTCGGTTTCAGTTTGAAATGCTTCAAAACCAATAGCTTCGGTTCGATTGGCGTTTCAACCCTAGTGCTTGCAAAATCTCAAAAACAACGCCCATTAAATGTCCAATATAACCGGTGTAATACCAAAAAAAAAAAAAAAATGGTGATTCTCAACCCATCAAACTACCCTCTTTTTCTTCTCTTCTAAAAGCACTCAACTATTGCCCATAACAAGTTTCTGGCTAATCCTTATAGTTGACTCTTGGTTTAATGGTAGATTTTCCTTCCTTTTATTAATCCTTTCTTAACTAAAGTCAATAGCCCCATTCATCCTGTCAATTACTTTTAGTTCATATCTAATAAACCTAACCAGCTATCAAATTCACTTTTAATAGAGACTACACTAACTAGACTCATGATTTCTCTTTGTACAGGTGCCAACTATTTTCATGGTACATACATGCATATATATTGTTAGACAAGATTGATTCCACAAGAATCCTGATTTGAGGAACATAAATCGTGATTATAATATAACCTAATAACACAAATTGCAAACTACACTCATTCGAGATTATAGTTAAAACTAGTAAGAAATACTTAAGTTTTCATAAAGTGAAAAATAACCTATATGAACGGGAACATTTTCATTACGAATTGGTGATATGAAACCTACAATGACAATCCTTAAGCTACAATAATTCAATTAGGTCTAAAGTAGTCAATGATGTTTTCAATGATTATGCTTTGCAAGAATCCCAATTTTTTGCATAATGAATTTTAATTTATATCCAATAAGAAAATGTCTTCCATTTGAATGAAAAGCATGTAACTAGGCAAATCTGAAAATGTTCTCATAGCCAAAATTTCAACAAAATTATGAGAAGCAAAATATAAACCAACGAAAGGAGGGGGAAATTAGGAAAAAGAGTATGTATCACCTGAAAGATCTACAAAATCGGTGATGCAGTGGTCGTCTGTCTCAAAGAACCTGGTAATTCACGCTTGAACTCATGCTTCACAAAAATGCATGTACAACCTTTACCAATATTTATACCGATATATGATATAGTGTACTTGTCGAAATGCTGGCAATGAATATTTTCTTATTCCTAAAATATCCTTAGATAATATAAATATTTTCTTTAATTTGAGGGTATTTATAGAATTTAGAATCCACATACTTAATGGCTTGTGTTTATTAAGAATAAAAGCTCATCATTTATGTAAAAATGTGACCAACGGTCAAGACATTTAATGTATAAGCGGGCCATAATTGTACATATCTTTCCATACTCTATCTTTGGTATACTAAAGAAATTTCCTTATATTAGGCAAACTAACAAATTTAAGATCAACTTATATATTAAACTGCAATAAAAGCAAAAGTTGAAATCCCACTACCCCCTTCAGGATTTCAATTTTTGGTGCTTCTCTTTTTAGAGGATTTCAAATGTTCAAGGTAAATAGTTTTATCTTTGTGCATAAGACCAAGATGCAACAGAAAATTTTTAATTATTTATTTCCTATTAAACATGCTAGATTTTATCAAGCACTATTTTGAAAATATGTATATGATTAAAATTAAATTATAATAACAAGTTGTTCAAGGTCATCTATTCTATTTTAGTTGCTTAAATAAACTAAAGTTTGAATATAGTTGAAAATATTCAAATTTAACATTTGCAATAAGTACACTCAACCCTACTATTGTATTTATTGTAAAAAAAAATTAATACTTGTTCATGAATAGTTTATTACCCTACTTACAGTAATTGTTTAGTTGGTTTTATGCTTTTATCACTGTTTTTCCCAATTCATTCTAATATTTATAGTTTAATACTAGTTCATGAATTTACAAATAATTGATGAAATCTTTTCACTTGCAATTTACAATTACAACTTTGACCAGTGCTTTCCAAATCATATGACTTTCCTTTATAAGTACTAAATCTTTCACAATCAACAAAGTAAACTTAAACAATATATTTGGGTTCCTAAAGTGTATATTTTACTTTTAAGAATCTCAATAAATTTTTTTCTAATTTATATGTTATTTTAAAATTTCCCAACATTACTCAAAGAAAGTAAATAATTGAAAGTTAATGCTATTTTAACTGTAATTATGTTATAATTTGTCGTTTGAATTTAAATGACATTCGGAAAAAAAAAAAATGGTTGAAAGTTTTGGATTTTTGAATTTTTTGAAAAAGGAAAATCATGCTATCTGACGTCCAAGGAGTATTTTATGAGTCTATTCGCACCCCATTCATCCTCTTAGTTATACCCATACTTAATATGTGTGTACTTTATGTCCCCTCTCTCAAGCCAGATAGCTATTTGACATCCAAGGAGTATTTTATATTTTCTTTCTTTCTCAACTCCACTGCCCTCTCCAACACCCCATTTATTTCTAACTGGCATTGAGTGGGAAATACTCCTTCAATTCTATTCCCAGCCCCAAAATGAGATTTGAGGATATTCATGCCCAATATTATTTGGCAAAGTCCACTAGTAAGGATGGGTTGTGCTACTACTGATGCAACCAAATCCGGTCTCCTAGAGATCTAATCTGCAAAACAAGGTTAGATTGCCAAAGACCACAATTTTGGTGGTCGAAGGCACTCTGATGCTTAAGTAAGTTAATTTGTGGGAGAAGACTAAATTTGGACAAAGTATAGTTCAGTTGAATTTGTATACCTTTGTTGAATGTTCCATTTACCTTATATAATGTCCATCGTTAATTCTCCACATAATTTAAGCATGTAGGGCATGATGAGGAGAGATGTTATTCACAACGGTCTCCTCATTCATTGAGATATGTCCTTGGGGGAGTGATTCCTTACATGACTTGTCTCTTCTGTAACATCTCCTTTTTTTAGGGAAGAGATTCGTCGGCCTTGTTTCAAGCCTTTAGTTGTTATATGCTATCAAGGGTCCTCTTTGGGCTTTACTAATTAGGCCTGCCTTTTTGGGCTTCTTGGACTGAGCCTGTTATCCATGTTGAAATCGATATGTGCCACATGTACGGTCATGATTGAATGCTTATTTGATGTATCATCAGCTACTCCCCCTAGTTAGTGGGCATGCTTTGCATGGCGACTAACTCTTTGGCTGTTGGCTTTTCGGCTTCCTCACTGTTTTTTCTACACAACATAAAATGTTGTTTACAACGTCGATAAGGTTTCTATTCCGCTGCCTACTTGCCTGTTCATTTCGGCTCAATTTTTGGGATTTCGTGCAGCCATCATATCTTGCACGTTTTCCCATTAATAGTCTTTTCATTGCCCAACCCTATAAAAGGGTGGAGGAGATTTGTGTTTCTTTCTTTAAGCTATCTCAATTATCAGAGCTCTTTTTTCTCACTTTCTTCATTCTCTATCTTGCACAATTCCTTTCTCATGGTTGCTACCAAGATTCTGAGTGGTGACAAACTTGTGGCCTGTGAGTTGTTCTTCGAGCCTAGGCAAGGGACTCGGGGGACTTTGGACTATGTTCATCAGATGTTCTCTTTTCCATCTGATCTGGAGATTGTTTTACCTAGGGTCGATGAAAGTCATGCCCTTCCGCGGCCTGTTTACATTACAATTTATCCTGGTATGTTCAAGTCTGGTTTTCAATTTTTGGCTCTAGAGATCTTCTGGTCTTATTTGGACTTTTTGAGCGTTGCTCCTACTCAGATGGGCCCCAACGACTAGAGTGTGATGGTTGCAACCATGGTGAGAGCTATTCTATCCGGCATTCCTCCGACCGAGAAGACTATGCACTCTGTGGTGAGGCTTTCAGTAAGTAATAGTCGTATTTGCTTTCTTTGTTCTCCTGCTTGTTTTGGGAAGCTTAAGGACGATACAGTTCCTAGGCGAAGCCTTGGTTTTATGCGTCCATGGATTCTGGATACTTCAACCTTCTGCAACCAACCCATTTTGTGGTTGTTCCGAGAGCCCAAGAAGTGGAACAAACTGTATTTGACTGAAGTGGATGAGGCAATCAGTTATCGGTTTCTCTTGCTTCATGAAGCCTCTGTGGGGGATTTTCTTGCTCTGGATGTTGTCGAGCGTAGTGGCTTGTATACTATGAACGAAGCGGAGCGTGCTGCTGTTTTTGAGGCTCGAGCCTCTAAAGTTACTATTGCTCGTGTTGTCCATGTCGTATTATCTAATGAGGAGGAGGAACATGTTACTCCTGTTAGCATTGGTAATGCTAGCATTGATGGGAAAGTGAACTCCATTAAGAAAGTTACGGATATCAATGTTGCTGTTGGTGTTGGCTTGACCTCTAGGAAGAGAAAAACCCCTAAGCTTGCTAGCCCGTCGAAACAGCTGGTGATTAGTTCTGGTTGTGTTTCAAATAAGAAGAGGCTTGTTGGTTCTTCTCAGGGGGTTGCTCGAACTGCTTCTTGTCTGAGGTCAATTATAAAAGAGGATGACAACGGGGCTCATCTTGCTGCTTGAGAGGTTGAAGAGATAAATCAAACTCTATAGAAAAGCAAGAATGAGGTATCTCGTCAATTAAACGAGCATGAGAGGAGCCTCATCTCTACTCACGGCATGCCCAATTTTGCCAAATGGTCGGATGATGATTCTCGTGTCAAATGATACTACTTGCCTTTGAGCATTCTCATGATCCAACTAGCACGAAAACCATAGTTGACTTTGACTACAACCCAATGTTTGAGGAAGTTGAAGTTGACCGTGGTCAAAGTTCTAAGTCTCCTCATCATCCTCCTTTTCCAAGTCATGTTGTTGATGTAGCGGAGTTGCCTACCTCTTCTCCTCCCTGTCCCATGTCTGCCACCGTTGCCTTGAAGAAGAATGGGAAGAGTTGTACTTTTGTTATCACCACCATTTCGACTGTCAACCCGATTACCAAAGGTGGGGCCTCAATTCTTCTAAATCCCACTATCCTTCATCCACAGATTGGTTGGAAATAGCCTGTCCCTAGAGAGATTCGTATCAACTCAGAGAAGTTCAACCGGTTTTCTGAGATAGATATTGAAGACAATGTTCGTAATTTGATCATCTCATGGCATAAGCATCTGGTTGAGAGGGTCTCGATGCCCGTGCTTCGACCAGGTAATCTCCTCAATCAAGGTTTCAAACAAATCATGGAGGGGATGATGGGTTGGACTAAAAGGCTGCACGTGATCATGTGGTAGTCGTGGAGAGGAATGGCGGGGCAAGCGTTGTTGTTTTCCCATGTTCTACACCAATCTAATAAGCTGAAGGCAAAATGTGTTGAGCAAGAAAAGATTGTTGAAGATGCTCGGGCTTTGTTGGAGGAAGTAGAGTCTATCCGGGACAAGTTTGTTGTTGAACTTGAAACCTCGGAGAATGAAATGAACAAGCTTTAAGATCGGTTGGAAGTTGTTGAAAAGGAGTTATCCAGTGAGAAAGTTGGTCTTTACGAGGCAATGCATTCTATTGATGAGCATTCTGCTTTTTGTAAGACTGCTGAGAAACGAGTGGTGCACCTGACTGCTAAACTTGTTGATATTAAGGCGGAGACTTCTGTGAGGCTTACCACTATTGAAGGAGAATTTGTCTACCAGGAATGAGCTTTGACCAGGTAAGATCATTAAAGATTTATTAATCTCCAAGTTAAGATTTTTAAAAACCTTGATTTGATCTTGGGTTATTTCCTTCACTACAAGGAATACCATGATTTTGGTGGCTCGAGGATATTGTGCAATTACTTGGAGGTTTGGTGAGTTTTGTTGAATATCGTCCACTAGAGGAAGAACTGTTTCTATTATTCAGTTAAAAGAAAAAAAAAAAAAAAGAAAAAAAAAGTAAATTGATTCTAAGGAATGGGTTGAACTATCTTCTCTAGGTAGTGGATCCTAATCTTTCATGGTCTCATTCATTAAATCTTCACTCTTTGTTAATAGTTTTAGTGTCTCATTCATTGCAATCTTTATTCTTTGTTTTAAAATTTCTCTTTAGTAGGATTATTTTATTTGTTGCATTGATTTTTTTAATTTTTTTTTTTTTTGCACTAAGTACTCCCCTGCGATACATTAGCTTGCCACTAAACATTCTTTCAAGTTTGTTTTGCAAGTTTTTGGAAAATTTACAAGCCATCTGTCAAAAGCAATGACTCTTAGTAAAAAAAAAAAAAAAGTTTGTAACCTACTCCCAACTCGAACAATGTTGTCCAGTGAGTACGGCGCAAAGTACAAACAATCTGATCATCTTTCGAGCACAAATATGGATTCACTTGATACTAAAGAGATACACTACAAGGAGATACAATAGTTGTATTGTTTGTTGGAAGGTTGGATTTGGTCGTCAGTTGATCAAAAGATTATGCACAATCAAAAGAGAGTAACCAACATCACTAAACAGAAAAAAAAAACTCCCATTGTAACAAAATAACCGTTAACGTCACTGATAGTATCTATGCAGATTCTTAAGTTCTTCCCCATCTAGAGTCGCTACTCAGAGTACCGCATCCTAACACTGTTGAAATAACACAAGGGCCTTCCCAATTTGCCGCTAACTTGCCCGAATTCGGTTCCTTTGAGGTCTGGAATACTTTCGTAAGACCATTTCTCATATTATAATACTCTAAGGGTAGACCAATTTCTGATAATGGCGCTGGAGAGACCTATGATATGACGCAAGTTGGCCAGTAGCTTTGTCTTGGTGCTTTTCTAGCATGTCCCCCAAAGCATGTGATTATCATGTTTATAGGACTTCCATTCCCACAATTGATTGTAAAATTTATAGTGATCCTCAAATTAACTTAGATGTAGGTGGTCCCATAATGGATTCTCATGGAATAGGATTCCATGCAACCAAACATACCCTAAGAGTTGCATGTGAGCCGTCTTAATAGTGTGTTCGAGGGGCATCACTGCTTCTTTACCAAAAGCTAAAGCGAATGGTGAATCACCCGTTGAATCGTGGTTATATAGGCCCACAACACTTCTAGCAACTTATTTGGCCAAGTAAATTTTGCTACATCTAATTTCCTTCTAAGGTTGTCCAAGATAACTCTATTGGTGACTTCTAACTCGCGTGTTACCATGTCGATACATAGGAGCCCAATGTTGTAGCAGGATAGAGTATTCAAGGTAGAATTCCTTAATCTTGGCACTGGATAATCAGGTGTTGTTATTTGTGATTATGGCATACGGGATCCCGAATCAATCACTATGTTGGACTACAAAAACTTAGCTACCTCTTGTTCTCGAATTTTCTGTAAGGCAATTGCCTCGACCCACTTAGTAGAATAGTTTGTTAAGACTAGCAAGAACGTCTACCTGAGGCCTTACGAAAGGGATCGACGATATCCATACCCTATATAGCAAAAAGGCCATGGACAAGTAATATTACGTAGGGGTTCGGCATGGACACGGATAGTTAGACCATGTTTTTGGCAAGCATCACATTTTCTGACATATTTCTTGGCATCTTCGTGCATTACATCCAATAAAATCCTTGGGATCAGACTTGTTAGCTAAACTCCAACCACATGCAAGATTACCACAAACACTATTACGAATCTCGCATAGAATTTGTGTGCCCAATCTCGTGTGACGCATCTTAGTAAAAGTACGTCTGTCGGCCTCTTGTATAATAGACCTCCTAACAGGCAATGTCGTTTTGCATGAGCCGACACCTTGCTAAGCTATATCTAATCACCATCTTAACTAATCACCCTTGTTGTGTCGTCTTGGAAATACTGCATAATAGGTATCATCCAATCTAAGTTTTTTTTTTTTTTTTTGTTAAAGCCAGAGGCATACATTATAGATAATAATCAGTTACAAAGATGTCGCCCTGCAACTAAAGCTAAGTCATGGGCCTCAACATTGAGTTCCCTACAAACATAATTACAAGTCCATAATGGAAGCAAAAGAAAGAGATGTCTGATATTACAAATAATCGGCATCCAGATCCAGTAAAAAAAAAGAACGTTATTGGCTCCATCACGAATGAGGTCAATAAGGATCGCCGAATCGCCAAAAAAGGCACCTGACTTCCATTGTTGAGTGTGGATGTGAATCAAAGCTGCCTCCAAAGCGTAACATTATGCCATTGTGCTATCTAGGACCACACCATCATCAGACTCGCTACTGTCAAGATATTTGACCTAGCCCGTTGGTTGCTAACACACTTACAGCCCTTGTTTAGATATAGCGGAGAAACTTGCGTCAAAATTCACAAAAATCATATCATGATCCAAGGTTGTAGGAAAATGCCTAGCAAGGTTAGCAAGAAGGTTTAATCTATGGTTCCTAGCCAAGTGAAGTTGCAAGCGAATCCTAGCGACTCTGGAAGTAGAAGTTTCAGACGGAGTTTTTATTAATCTAAATTAATAAGCTAATGAACCCTACTTGTAATACCGCAAGAGCACGACTGTCTAACTGGTAGACAGTGGCAAATACAGGTCGATCCCACGAGGATTGACGAGACAGTCGAATTCTAAGACTTATTTGAACTAATTTAGAGTTGGGGGTTACAACAGATGAAAATTACTAAATTAAGAAAATGAAATTGACAACTAAAATTAAACTTATAAGATGATAGAAAGGGGACCGAGACATCGAATCCACCACAGGTTCTTCGAGATTTGTGTAATCCAAATTATTTTTTCAAGAATTAACATGACTAACCTAAAGATTAATCTAAGTTCGCAATTTATTTCAGCAAAGGTATAAACCCCTAGCATTGCGTGTCTTCTTACGGTACACACAATCACAGGTTTATTTTAACTAATTCTAAACCCCTAGCATTGCATGTCTTCTTACGGCACACACAATCATAGATTCAGATTCATTGATTAAAGCAGGCTTTGAATATCAATAAAGGGTACTTCTAACTATCGACTAGTCTAGACAGTTAATCCGGATATAATCGGTGAAAGAAAATTATTGAAACTCAGAAATTAAATGTGTTTAACGTTCAAGTATATAGAAAACAATAAATTCAAATACAACAAACTCTAGGAAACCCTGTGGTTTCATCTTCGCCTCGCCGCTGGGTCTAGAAGATCATGGTGGTGGTGGTCACAACATTGGTGGAAGTGGAATTCATCTCGGCACGAACACGCATCCCGAGAATTAGCTTCACCTACACATTGGTGGCTTACAGGATCTCAGGGTGCCAATAGCCAACTATTTTGAAAAACAATTTTCTCCCACCAGAACAGCCTCGCCTTCGTCTCCAGCGAGCAGTCGTGCTGTGTCTCTATGGTTCTTCACTCCTCGCGAGCGTCCTCTTCTCCCGACCGACTCCGGTACCTACAAGAAGACAGAGAGAGGGTGAGGAAACAACGAGAGAGAAAATTACGCGAAGGAGGAAGAGGAACAGGGCCTGTAAAACAGGGAGGCGCTCCCTATTTTTGCTACTGCTTGCAAGCTTTGTTCGAGGTTGATCAGGGGAGAGGGATTAGGGAGAGATGGAGGAGTAACGTGAGAGGGAGAGTTCCGGCGATGATGGTGGTGTGTGTGGGTTGTTAGAGAAAGAAACAGGGAGAGGAGCGATGGTTGTGCGTGGTTGTGTTGACGCAGGATTTGAGATGAAGGACCAGAACGAAAAAGAAGAGAAGGACTGCGGTGATGGCGAGGTGAGGTGGTGATGGCGGGATGATCGCACTACCGGTTCTCCTATTGAGCGAGGATCGCCCGCAGGGTGGATTGGCGTGGTGGCTGAAAAAGAGAGGAGGAAAACACACATGGGAAAAAAAAGAGCAGAGAGCTTTCTCTAAAAATGGGGAAGACCTAAATAGGGTTATCTTATTTCCTTGGGCTTGGGTTTCTAGATTAGCTTTTTGGGTTTGGTCTTAGATTAAATTTGGTGGACTTAGGTTTATTTGGGTTAGGTTTAGATATGTGACCCTCTACTTTGTACCGCCGCTAGAATCAACCAATTGATTATTCCTTAAATTGTCGCCTTAATGCGATTTCATCGTTCACGCTCAAATTCCTACAAAGGCATGAAAATGAAATCATTAGAATAAAATATACTAATTGAAACACTAACATATATAAATTAAGGGATGTATTATGTAATAATTACGTGAATATCAAATACCTCCAAACCTATATTTTGCTAGTCCTCGAGCAAAACAATAAAAATAAAATTATAACTCACTTTCGCAGGAATCATCGGTTGCACTTACCTTAAACGTGCAACAAGGCTTTAAACCGCTAGATTACCTCTAGTGGACGAGTTATAGTCTCTTGAGGGTTTCCAGAAATGTTATCCACAAACATTATGACTCAATAAATTTCCAAAGCATCATAACTTGGTCACTCGATCTATTATCCTCAGAGTAAAAATCTAATTGCCAAAAATTTCAGAAAACAATTAAAATTGTCAGAATAATATATCAACGAGTCTAACAACGATTTAATAGTACCCAAAGGTTAAATAAATTTCATCAATTATTCTCAACTCGAAGTGTGTGTGTGTGCATAGCCTTATCAACATAACTTTCATTTTTCTCAATAAATATACAACTAGATAACCTTTGGATAATATGTTTAGACTACAAATCTCTCTTGTCACTCAGAAATGAATCACTCAGAGATTGGTTAGTTATCACTCAGTTTATATGTGAGAAAGAGAATAAATTATGGAAACACAAATATCTCACATATAATAATCATGAAAAAAACGGACTTTTAAAATAATGAAATGAATATGATCTCATGGACAGGAATATCAATTACTTTGAGAATGTTGAATCATATGTCATAGTTCTTGTCTATTTAATCTACACATCTATGAACCAGACCTTTACTTAAGGTCAATTAGGTCTTTATTAGGTTGTAATGAGGCTAAGATTTTGGCTAACAAGAATGGAAAAGGATACGAGAAAATTCTCTGAGAATGGATACACCCTTTAATAAACACATGGGGCTCTGAAGAATAAACCAATTTTGTACACCATAAATTTTTCTTCCTTCGAAATTCTTCTTCATTTTTTTTTTCGAAGCATCAATCTTTTTTTTATATAAAATCAACAACACGTTTTCCCCTTCTGCACAATGAAACATTTCAGTCCCGAGGATTCATAGAATATTTAATTTCAATTCTTTTTTTTATTTTTCCTTCCAAAAATATATCAACCATACACATTCTCAGAGACATTGGGTAAGGATAAAAATAGTATGGGATATTACTCCATAACTGGAGTAGGTACTGGAGATGGGGTTAGCAAAAAAAAAGTCTATTTAAAGGCTCTAAGGGGTGCAAATGGATATTTATCATTAGGTAGGCTAAAAGGCTAAAGAACGGTTCAAAGAAAAAAATGTCTATATACTCTAGTCAGTATTATGACATCTCAACTAAATAAATCAAGAAGTTCTAGTGTAATAATTCAATTGTAACGTCATTCTCAAAGCAATCAATAAAAGAAACAAGAACAATGAGATCATCAACGAGATAATGCAGATACAAGAAAAGTCAGAGTTTATTTAATAACCCTCAAGAAAAATAGAGTGTCTCAAAACTCACAAGGGTTAAATCTCCACTATTATTCTAAGGTTTTCTAATTAATATCTTACTAATTAACTTCAAATTATGCTAACTTGGCTTATAGTGCAAGAGTGGTCGAGTCGAAAAATATCATGAAATATATTTAACTTAAAGATAATATCAAACATATGTTTTCCTATTGATATATAAAAGTGAAAAGTGTAAGCATGCATTCCTAAAATTTTCAGGCATACTTGAAAACACATCCTCTTCATTGGAAAGGAACTTAGATTTTGAATGCATTTTCAAATCCAAAAATTTTCACACAATCATAATTAACTATGTATTCAATGGAGATTGAGTAGAATACAATAATCAATTGTGAAATACATTTTAGTTCAAAATTTTTGAAAAATGCTGAAAAAATCATAAACTTCACCCCCAAACCTAAACCAAACATTGTCCTCAATGTATAAAATGATGATTATGACAAATGCAGGAAAAAGAAAAAATGAGAGTTAGAGTGATATTACCATGGGGATTTTTTACCAATTTTGACGAAACCGTCCACCAATGAACGCTCAACAACATAAGAACTGTGGACTCATCATAATAAATTGGTAAAAACAATACAGGACACAAAAAGATTTACAAATGAAAAAAATTAAATGTATCAATTGTAAATCAAAATTGTTACGGAGCTAACGACGAGTGAAATGCAACTAGAAAAAACTCGAAAATCAATCCAGACTAACCATAATAACACAACTAAAGTTAGGTTGCCTCCTAGGAGCGCTTGGTTTAACGTCGTCAGCCCGACATATATTCTTCCTCACAAATGATGTACCATAAAGTGAAGAGGAAGAACATATCAAACACTCTCCTAAAAAAGGGGCAAGGAATCATATAGCAACAACCTAAAAAGTTGAGGATCCGTCCAACAAATAGTAGCAACCACATGCGACACAACGTATACTAACACATCCCAAAAGCTACAAAGGCGCCATGCAAAATCATCGAGCAAATGCAAATGAACTCGCATTCTTAGAAAATCCATTGGAACCTTGAGCAGAAATGGGTCACAAACAATGATATCCAGCAAATGACTTCTACCTACTCCTAAAAATGGACATCCTAAGTCAGCTTACAAATCAGAAGATTGAATATGTATCACAATAGGGTGGTCAAAACTGCAATCATCTCTTACAAACAATGGATCCACATAGGTAGCATCAGTCAATATGAAAGGGATGGAAAGAGGTATGTCTATATATATATCGAGTGGTACAGGCTCATCATAACAAAATGAACTACACCAAGATGATGAGTTAGACAACGCAACAACACCCCCAAACCTATAATTAGCACTACCTATGGCATGTAGTCTCTTATTAGATGTGTCCTCCGATAACGACTTGACTATTTCTTGAATTATGGGGTCATTCGTATCATGAAAATAGTCGATGCTTGACTCCAAAGAACATTGAGAATTAGACTGCATGCAAGAGTCACTAGGAAGGCATATGTCAAATGGGTCATCATGAACAGGCGGAAAAGATAATGGGTTAGAAAGCCCAATAGTATCAGCATAAGGGTTCAGTTTTGACTCATTGAGTTGTAGGAGTTCCACTTTAGGCTTCCATGTGTAACCCAGATCCATAATAGGGGCTGAATCAAACAAAGCATTCACTTCCCTAATGGAATCATCAATATCGAAGTCTAAACCGAAGTGAGTCAAACATGCTGCTAAGGGATCATCTGATACAGACTATAATAAGGAATTTTCCACCGAACTCTCAATCATGTCAACTTCACAAACATCCTTGAGCTCGGGATGTTGTTGACTAACATTAAAAACGTTGAGTTCGACGGTCATGTTGCCAAATGAAAATTTCATAATTTCATTCCTGCAATTAATAATGGCATTGGATGTGGCCAAAAATGGTCGACCCAAAATGACTGAAATGTGACTAGAGGGATTGTGAACAGGTTGTGTATCAAGAACTATAAAGTCCACAGGGTAATAGAATTTTTCAACCTTGATAATCACATCCTCTATAACACCACGGGGGACTCGGACAGACTGATCTGCCAATTGCAGTGTTACTCTAGTCGGTTTTAACCCACCGAGACCTAATTGCTCATAAACAGAATATGGCAATAAATTAACACTCGCCCCTAAATCCAATAATGCCTTATCTATCACATGATCACCGATAATACAAGAAATAGTCAGGCAACCAGGATCCCTATACTTAGGCGGGGTTCTGTGTTGAATAATTGAGCTCACTTTCTCGGTGAGGAAGGCTCTCTTTTGCACATGGAGCTTCCGCTTTTGTGTGCAAAGATCCTTCAAAATCTTGGCATAGTTAAAAACTTGCTTGATAGCATCGAGTAATGGGATATTTATGTGAACTTGTTTAAAAAATTTCATTACGTCATTTACACTTGTTCCTTTCTTTGTCGGAGCTAACCGTGATGGAAATGGTGCCCTAGGCAAATAAGATGCCTGAGTGGGGTCAGAGTCAAGAGGCACATCTTTAGAAGATGAGGCTTTATCAGCCTCCTTGTCAGATGGAGATGCAACCTGCGTTGACTTAGACGGAGATGCAACGACACTCGAATCAGGCACTTGTACCCAATTTTAAACATGTTTTCCACTCCGAAGGGGAGTAATAGATTGGACATCTTCGATGTACTACCAACTGCGAATTGACCCTTTGGGTTTGGAACAGGTTGACTAGGAAATCTCTTTGGCTCTTTCTCCAAAAAAGACTGAGTAATCTTACTCACAGCTATCTCAAGTCTATTGAGGGCTTGAGATTGGTGTTGGGTCGTGGCTTTCAACTCAGATATGTCCTTAGAATGCTGCTCAATTATACTTTCTGAGCGCTGCAGAAACCGATTAACCGTTTCCTCTAAACATGATGTGTTGGATGGAGGAACTTGGTTAAGGTGGGGCCTAATAGGGCTAGAGGCTTGAGGAGCCTGGGAGACAACAACAGGTTCCCCTTGGTGTGGGCCATGGGCTCAGGAGAGACTTGGATATTTAGCGAACCCTGAATTGTAATAGTTAGGTTGCAGATTATTGCCAGGTCGTTGCATCGCATTAAAAGAGTTGACTTGCTCAGCATAGTATGCAGGATAATCGTTTTGCAAGTCATAGTTAGCTATTGAATGACAAGGACTCGAACATGCAGCACAGACTTCAGATGAAACATTTGCGGGAAGTACAGGTTGACTCAAATTCAAAAGTGCATCTATCTTTTGAGTCATGGTCATAACATCCGTCTCTAACTTTGAGGCAGAAGGGGGTTGAACAGATGTATCTCTAACTTCATATAGATCGCCCTTACGCCTATCAGACTCCTTTCTCGAATAATCCCATTGCTGAGAATTTTCGGAAAGCGTCTCAAAGAATTCCCAAATCTCACTGACACTCATCTTCATTAATGACCCGCCACTGGTAGCATCAATCATACAACGGTTTTGAGGGGTTAAACCGTCTTGGAAGTATTGAACTAGCCGCCACTTCTCGAATCCGTGATGGGGACACCTAACAATGAGCTCAATGAACCTTTCCCAACATTCGTAGAAATGTTCACCTTCTTTTTGTTGATAATTAGATAAATCTCGTCGGAGGGCATTCATTTTATGAATGAGGAAGTATTTTGTCAAGAAATTTCTTGACAACGCATCCCATGATGTGATGGATCCTGTCTCTAATGCATTTAACCACGATTTCGCCTTATCTTTCAGAGAAAAGGGAAATAACCTAAGACGGACCGAATCATCAGAAAAGTTTTGGTACTTCAGGGTAGCGCAGATGTCAATAAATTCTTTGACATGAAGATAAGGTCCTCTTTCTCAAAACCATAAAAAGAAGGCAGCAGATGAATAATAGAAAGTTTGAATTCGAAACTGTTTGCATTTGTTTCAGGTAAGACAATGCAAGACAGAGCGCTACTAGGAAGAAAGGCGAAGTAATCCTTAAAGGCCTTCCCCTCAGCCATCTCAGTGGACAAGGATGATGAACCTAAATAGGTAATGGGGACTTCAAAGAACTCCTCGAATTCTAGTCGGACGTCTATTCTTAGAATCACACACACAGGTATGCATAAACTACTGGATAACGAAGGTTCAAAGTCAAAACTCCTAAACAGGCTTCAATTTTTAAATTTTTTTTATTTAATGCAAGCCTAACCGCTATATGAAGTTGACCTAACTCTGAAAAAATTAAAAACAACGGGACCCTAAGTAACACCTAGATGATGCACAAACAAAATAAATGGCAGACGACCTTAGAGCTTTCCTTTACTAATGCAGGGCTAATATTCAATTCAATTTACCTAACCGTGGGAGAGGCACAATAATTTCCTATCAATCCGCCACTACAGAGTTGCTCCTACCTATTTTTCCACTGTCTAGCTCAAAGTGAAATGCTAGTTCAAAAATTGTTCCCAGATGGGATATGTTCCTTCACTCGACCACTTTAAGCTATCAAACGTCCAAAAAGGGTTCCTATGAGCGTCACACCAGTCCTAGATAATTATCTTGTTACAAATTTTAAATAGTGAAAGTCTAGGTTCCTAACCCTAAAATAGATGGTAATCAACTTATCCACGGGAGAGAGCACAAAAGTTTCAACTCAATCCTGCCACTATTCAAATTTGCATGCAATACTACCTAGAACAAGCTAAACACAAGTGATCACACAGAAACCGCGTGCAGATGCGGTGGGTAGAAGTTACCTCAGGCGTGAACCTCTTTCGGGTTACTTGCGACGCCGGGTAGAAGTCGATTTCTGAGAGTTTATTCGTGAATCGTAATATTTCACTTCATTCGCACTTGAGCTCCTATGTGTATGACCGCTGCAAAATAAATGCAAAAAAAACAATTCAAACTCAATCAAATAAAACAAATAAGAAAATGACTCGTAACACTGTTCCTAAAAATAAAATTAAACCTAATTTATAAACTAGCAAAAACAACCATAGATTTTGATTGTACCGTTACAATCCCCGACAACGACGCCAAAAACTTGATGGAGTTTTTATTAACCTAAATTAATAAGCTAATAAACCCTACTTGTAATACCGCAAGTGCACGACTTTCTAACTGGTAGACAGTGGCAAATACGAGTCGATCCCACGATGATTGACGAGACAGTCAAATTCTAAGACTTATTTGAACTAATTTAGAGTTTGGGGTTACAACAGATGAAAATTACTAAATTAAGAAAATGAAATTGACAACTAAAATTAAACTTATAAGATGATAGATAGGGGACCGAGACATCGAATCCACCACAGGTTCTTCGAGATTTGTGTAATCCAATTAAAGATTAATCTAAGTTCGCAATTGATTTCAGCAAAGGTATAAACCCCTAGCACTGCGTGTCTTCTTACGGCACACACAATCACAGGTTTATTTTAACTAATTCTAAACCCCTAGCATTGCATGTCTTCTTACGACACACACAATCACAGATTCAGATTAATTGATTAAAGCAGGCTTTGAATATCAATAAAGGGTACTTCTAACTACCGACTAGTCTAGATAGTTAATCCGGATATAATCGGTGAAAGTAAATTATTGAAACTCAGAAATCAAATGTGTTTAACGTTCAAGTATATAGAAAACAATAAATTCAAATAAAACAAACTCTAGGAAACCCTATGGTTTCATCTTTGCCTCGACGCTGGGTCTAGACGATCATGGTGGCGGTGGTCACAGCATTGGTGGAAGTGGAATTAGCTTCAACTACACTGTGGTGGCTCTTAAAGGATCTCAAGGTGCCAATAGCCAACTATTTTGAAAAACAGTTTTCTCCCGCCAGAACAGCCTCGCCTTCGTCTCCAGCGAGCAGTCGTGTCGCGTCTCTCTGGTTCTTCACTCCTCGTGAGCATCCTCTTCTCCCAACCGGCTCCGGTACCTACAAGAAGACAGAGAGAGGGTGAGGAAACAACGAGAGAGAAAAATACGCGAAGGAGGAAGAGGAACATGGGCGGTGAACAGGGAGGAACTCCCTGTTTCTGCTACTGCTTGTGAGCTTTGTTCGAGGTTGATCAGAGGAAAGGGATTAGGGAGAGATGGAGGAGTAACGTGAGAGAGAGTTCTGGCGATGATGGTGGTGTGTGTGGGTTGTTAGTCGGTTGCGAGAGAGGAAAACATGGACGTGCTCCCTATTTCTCCTCTTTTTTGTGCGCGTGGAGGGTGATGGTGGTGCTCGATGGTTGTGGCTGCTAGAGAAAGAAAAAGGGAGAGGAGTAGTGGTTGTGCGTGGTTGTGTTGACGCAGGAGTTGAGATGAAGGACCAGAGAGAAAAAGAATACGAGGACTGTGATGATGGCGAGGTGAGGTGGTGATGGCGGGATGATCGTACTGTCGGTTCTCCTATCAAGTGAGGATCGCCCGCAGAGTGGATTGGCGTGGTGGCTGGAAAAGATAAGAGGAAAACACATGTAGGAAAAAAGAGAGCAGAGAGTTTTCTCTAAAAATGGGGAATACCTAAATAGGGTTCTCTTATTTCCTTGGGCTTGGGTTTCTAGATTAGCTTTTTGGGTTTGGGCTTAGATTAAATTAGGTGGACCTAGGTTTATTTGGGTTAGGTTTAGATATGTGACCCTCTACTTTGTACCGCCGCTAGAATCAACCAATTGATTATTCCTTAAATTGTCGCCTTAATGCGATTTCATCGTTCACGCTCAAATTCCTACAAAGACATGAAAATGAAATAATTAGAATAAAATATACTAATTGAAACACTAACATATATAAATTAAGGGATATATTATGTAATAATTACGTGAATATCAAGGGGAGCAAAAAACATGTTGGTCTGAATGGAACTAAAGAGTGGGATGTCTTGTCTATCTACCATGGCTGACTAAAAAATATGGGGAATAGAAGTGATATTAGAGCAAACACTCTCTGGAACAAACGCCGAAAGAAAACCAGAGCAAGAAGCGGAGTATAACCAGTTCTTATCCTAAGAAGCCCAAGTTTTTTAGAGGGTGGAAGGGAAAGAGTGGGGGCTAATGGTGGTATGATAAAAAAATTGACTTGTTCTGAATTTGCCAAATGATGAGCAACACAGTGGCAAATTAAGTCAACATTTCCTCTTAGACCTAGGATGGGCTTTGGCAGTGTTCCACATAAACTCAAAGCACCCTGAGACAGAAGGGGTGGAGAGACCAGAGTGCTGCGAATTAATTGGAAGGATCGAGATCCTCCAAAACTTAATAATCACTGGTCACTAGAAGAAAATATGGTAACTATCCTCCGAATGCTCTTTAAAAAACACACAAAAGTCCTTGATAGGCATATGTAACCGGACGAGGTTAGTCATGGTGGGGAGAAGGTTGGACTTTCTGAACATTCTGGCTCACAAAGAAAGGATACGAGGGAAGGAGGAAGAACTATTTCGACTGTCGCTACAAAAATTGAGCATGGCCCTCTTAACTGAGAACTCTCCTTTTTATACCCAAGCCAGATAAGCTTATCAGAGCACCAAGAAGGATGGAGTATGATCTCCAAAATGTCTTTGGAAACCGGAGCTAGGAAAAGAGAGTATAGCATATCGGAATTCCATCCTAACCGATGTTCAGATGGGTGAGTCCAAAGAACCGACAGACTATTCGGAAAATCGGTGTGAGTGAGAGAAGGAGTGCATTCAACTAGAAGGAAACCATGTTTAACCCAACAGTCTTTCCAAATGTTTATGTCTTTACCAAAAAGCACTTGCCAAATGATATACCTTTCATTTTAGCCAAAGCTGAAAGATTGCCTCTCCAATTGAAAGAAACATTCGAGGGGGTTTGAAAATTTCAAAAAACTCTTAGATTTGAAGTAAATCACTTTCAGTTGAAGGGAGCGAACCAGGTGGGAGGAAGAGATTGTTTGCCAAACGTTTTTTTCCATAAAGGCAAGATTTTTATTCCTACACGTATGAGTATTGGGGCCTCTAAACATCGTGGTAGAGAGATACGATCCCAGGTACATGAATGTTCGGCTCCTCCCTTATTCTAGCCATTCCACCCAAAATTTCGGGCCAAGATATCAATTTTGGTGGAAATAGACTTGGAGAGGAGAAATGTTTGCATAGTATACACCGGAATAGAGTTGAGAACAACCTTAATCATGACTACTCTGCCAACATGAGAAAAGACCTTGGATTTCCAATTTTAGAGTTTAACGCTGATCTTATCAATGAAGAATTGGAAATCACTGGCCTTCTTCTTGGAAAGAAGCAAAGGAGACCCCAAATATTTATTTCTGGGGGAGAAAAATTTTGAACCTAGGATTTTGTTGATCATCTTAGCATTTCTGGGGTGGACATTTGAGCTAAAAAAGATCAAAGATTTGTCAAAATTCACTCCTTGTCCCGAAGCAAGGCAATATTGTCCTAGAATATCTTTGATGCTATAAGCTTTTGCTAAAAAAGCTCGACAAAAGATCATAAGATCATCAGCACACAGAAGGTGACTAAGAGTCGGGGAATGTCTTTTGATTTTGATTCCTTTGACAGTACCCTGATACTCAGTTCTGGCAAGAAGTCTGGAGAAAGTCTTTGCTATCAGGATAAACAGGTACGAGGAAAGTGGGTCCCTTTACCTAATACCTCTGGACAGAATGATAGGAGGCTGAGGAGATTCGTTGCATAGGACCTGCAAAGAACAAGTGGAGATACATTGATTTATCATCTGAATCCATTCAACAGCAAAACCCAAACTCTCAAGGATATGTAAAAGAAAAGGCCAGTCAACCCTGTCATAAGCTTTGGCCATGTCAATCTTAATGATCATCCAACCCTGCTTTTTTTTGTGAAAAATGATTCATATGAAAGAAAGTCTCGTGAGCGAGGCTGACATTATCCGCAATAGACCGACCTTTAAGGAAAGCTCTTTGATTAGGGGAAACAATATTATCTAATAAGGGTTTGAGCCTGTTGACTAGGATTTTCGAAATAACCTTATAAATAACATTGCAGAGCCCAATAGGCCGAAATTTATCAGGCGTAATAGGGTTGCCAACTTTAGGGATCAGGGCAATAAAAGTCTCATTGAACTTAGGATCAAGGTGACGAGTCGTAAAGAAATTTATAATCACCTCGCAGACATCTTGTTTGACAATGTCCCAGTAATATTGAAAGTCATCAGGACCGGGCGTTTTGTGGCTACCGATCCTAAAAATCGTGGATTTTATTTTCATCTTCAGAGGGGATTGTCTGGAGGGTCTCATTATCTGCATCATAGATGACCGAGGCAAACAGAGAGAGAATGTCAGGATCTAGAGAGGGGTACGAAAACTGAAAGATTTTTCCAAAACAATTGTTCAACGTGGCCCCTACCAAATTGGGACTAGTTTGCTAGACATCATTGTCATCTTTAAATTTAAGGATGTGATTTCTTTTACGATAGAGAAGGGTGGATAGATGAAAGAATTTAGTGTTACGGTCACCTTTTCCAAGCCAGGAACGACCAGATTTGTTTCTCCAAAACAATTTTTCTCTAGTTAGAAGTTCAAAAGGTCTATCTTCTAGAACCGAAATTGCTTCGACATTGTCTCTAGAATGAGGGTCATTCTCCACTGGGAGAGATAGTAACTAAATCCTTTTGCTTTGATACATAATTTTTTTGTAGGGTTGGGGTGGCGCCTCTGACTCCAAGAAGAACTAACTAGTGTACGACAATTTGGATTTCTAGTCCACATGTGAAAAAAACTGAAAGGCTTAGGGCCTTGACTGTGATTTGAAATAAGCTGGGGAGATATGGATCTGTGGTTAGAAGCAAAAATGTGTAAAGTCCGAGCAGACGCCGAGGGAAAAAAATCCATCCTGTCAGTGGTGACTAGAATGCGATCAAGTTTTGCTTTAATCTCATTATTATCCTTCTGCTTGTTGTTCCAAGTGAATTGAGACCCATTAAGTGGAAAATCCAGAAAATTGTGTTGTTCGAGAAAATTTCATAGGCGGCTCATATTAGAGAGAGAAGGTCTATGACCACCCATTTTATCCTCGGGTCTCAAAATAACATTATGGTCACTAATAATTATACCAGAAAGAGATTGTAGATTGTAAAGGGTAGACATATTAATCCAAAAAGTGGACCTAAGTGAAGGGTTAGGTTAACCATACACAAATGGAGTCGACCAAGGAGATAAAGTAAAATAGTCGTGAATAGAACAATTGAAATAGTATTTACATGATGAAAGAACGGTGAGATGAATCACTGTTTTCCAAAAGAGTAAGATTCATCCTGATTGACCACTGATTGGAACTGAGACTCCATGTTTGTAGCCGAGTCTCCGGCGAATGTGATCCATGGTAGCAACAGAACTTTGGTTTCATATATAAAAAAATGTCGGGATTGGACTTATGGGAGATAGCCTTTAGGTTCCGAAATGCTTGGGCAAACCCTATGCCCAAGCAATCTATGAGTATACTGGTCTCTCGGGCGACCCTCCTGAGGCAGTTCCTAGTTCCTGTGCAAACTGCCAGTAGCTGTGTTGGTGAGGGTGACTTTCTTTTTTGATCCAATCAAAGAAACAGTAGTTGTAGCAAGCTTCATAAGAGTCTGGGAGAGTGTCAAGCCTTGAGTTTCTTTCTCTGAGGGAGCTAACCAATTGTGGTTTGTTGAGTTTTGTTGTCTAGCTAAAGCCGAAGATGATCTTTTTTACCACCACGTTCAAAATTTGAGTACCCATCATTGTTATCAATGGATTTATCTGTCATACATGAGGGATCTAGAATCTCAAGCTTTCGTTTGTGTCCCTGTGACTGAGATCCTTTCTGATTGCAAGACTTTCTTTTTCTTTGATTACCATCGTATTCTTGCTGCCCATTGAAGTACTAGTAACTTGCTTGTTCATTTCGACATGGGCAAACAATACCACTTTACTTGACCCGACTTGGTTTTCTGAAGGTGGAGCAATCATTGAATTGGTAAGTTGGGATTGTCGCTTATGCTTGCCCACACTCAGTACCCTAGAGAAGCGAGCTATTTTTTTCACTAATGTGTCACCTGAAGACACCTTAAGCATGGTTTCTTGAACTTATTTGATTGTATTGGAACTCTCCTTCACCACTGATTCCAAAAAGGCCTGTAATTATTGCGAGAAAGGGGTGTGTGCAACTATTTGCTGATACAAGAGTTGGGTGTAATAAATCATCATGTGGGTGTGATTAACCATGTCTAGATATAGGTCGGTTGGAAAAGTGGGTATCCTGAAAGGAAAAGAGAGAGAGGTGGCATAGGGATTGGGGTTAGGCATGATCATTTGGTGATGATTGAATCGATGTAGATCAAACATATAGTGGAGGGGTTGCCACGTGGTGAAATCATGGAGGAAAGGTGTTGAAGAGCTGCATTTAAAGGCATTGGGTATCCTTCTTCTCCTATTTCAATCTCATTAACCCTTCTTTCATAAACTCCCACAACATTAAAGCCTTCAACAATGTTCTCTTCACCTGAAGACAACGACTGCACATCGACTGCATGAGGCAGAACAAGAGGCCTCATAGAAGGGACAAAGCAAGTTGTTGCATCTACCATCTCCATGGAGTTATGAGATAGCTCGTGATTGCAGATCTCAGCAGTAGTGATTGATAATCACATAATTATAACATTATTATCTCTTATTATAATTTTGTTAATTCTTGTTTTATCTTATTTTAGATTAATTATTGAATTTTTGTGTTTTGTAGAATTTGGAGCAATAATGAAGAAATCAAAGAAAAATGAATTGAACAATCCCAGATGGTGACTTCAGAGAAAGTGGAGGTGAGAATAACCTAAGCCCATAACCTAAACTCAAAACCAAACTCAAAATCAAACCCTTAAACCCAAAACCTAACCCATAAACCCAAACCCAATCCAACCCAAAGAATATTCTCCCAATTATACATTGATTCACTCCATGAATCATCCCCTTATCTCATCTCTAGCAACCACGTTCCTCACCACCTCCCTGTCCCTCTCCCTGTTCCATCATCCATCAACCACCATCTGTCCCTCCGCCACCATCCAACAACCACAGCCGCACCACCATCATCCGAACACCGCCACCACCACGAAACAGGGGCGTGACAACCCTGTTTTGCATCAAACCTTCATCTCGCCACCAAGCACCACACAGACTGTCCCTCCGCCAACGTCCCTGTCCAACAACCAAGCACCAAGCATTGCGAGCCACCATCATCACCGCGACTCTGTTCCGCCTCGCGACAGAGCCAGACAGACCGTCCGAGCCGCCATTACTGCTCTCTATTCGTCTCGGCCTCCTTGTTGTCTCTCTCTCTCACGATCACCACCACAGAGCGGCGCGTCAGCGGCGCACAACCACCGCGACAGGAGCAGAATCAGGGAAGTCCTCGCATCTCTGTCACTATTTTTTTTTTGTGTTCTCATCGCAACTCTCTCTCTGTTTTTCCATCCCTCTCTCTCTTTTGCAGGTTTCGGAGCCGCTTGGAGGACGAAGGAGCTCACGAAGAGCAGAAACGAGGCACCGCGAGTGGCGCTGCTCGCTGGAGACGAAGGTGCAGAGGCGTTGTTCTTTTGGCGGGAACCAACTGTTTTTCAAAATAGTTGGTTATTTGCACCCTAATTTCTGCTATGTACCACCACAGAGCATTTGCAACCATTTTCTTGGGATTTGTGTTCGGACCACCTGCTGATCTGCTGAGTACCACCACATCGAGTTTGCGACAAACCAAAAGGGTTGCATAATTCATTTATATTTATTTTACTGACTTAAATGCTTAATTGATAAACAATTTATTTCTGAAAATTGATAAATTGCTTTCACCTTTCATGTTCAATTAAAAAATTGATATGTTTGGTAGTTAGATTAACATTTTATCAATATTCAAAGCATGTGCTAAAAAGTATTAAGCTTAGACTTTGATTAAGTGTGCCTTAAAAAGACACTTAAAGCTTGGTAAGAGTGTATTCGCTTGAGATAAATTGTTAATGTTTGACAGAAACCTAATATGATTGAAATTGGATTTTAATGATCACATCTTCGGTGTAAGCAAGGGATTCTCATCCCTAAAGCTTCTCGTTTATAATTTCAGTAATTTAGATTTAAATATTTTTGCTAACTCATTGGTGAGTCCAAACCCCACAATATTCATCTTTTCATTTTATTTTATTTTTCTTATCTTTTATTTATTTTTAGTTTAGTTTTAAAAAACACTGTAACCCCATTTCCTCCAAATTAGTTTAATTAAATTATTAAATTCAATTGCATCCACTTTCCTCGTGGGATCGACCCGTACTTGCCGTTGTCTACCAGTTAGACACCGTGCACTTGCGGTTATTACAAGTGGGATTTATTAGCTTATTAATTTAGGTTAATCAAACTCGCAACAAGTTTTTGGCGTCGTTGCCGTGGAAGGTAGCAGTGTAATTGAATTTAAGATTTATTTTCACTAATTTAAAAAAAATTCAAAAAAAAAAAACAAAATTTTATTTTTATTAAGTTCTTTTTACACTCATTTTGTGTTTGATTTTGCAGAATACACGCCTCTCGAGAAAATTGGACGATCCTGCAAACATCAAGCAAAGTTTTTTTTATTTTGTGAGGAGAGTTTTAATTTTATTTTCACCTCGTTTTACGAGTGTGTGGTGTAATAATTTTTAAACTCTACTATTTTTCATTTTGTTTAACCAAAAAAAAAAAAAAACCTAAATTTTCTAAGTCAAAAGAAAATATAGGGAAACAATTTTAATTGTTACCCAATAATTTCTTGTGATTTAGAAATCCGACTTTTAAGACCAAGACCAGTAAATTTATTTGCATGTGCTTGTGTGTTGAGTGAAACGGATAAAAAGAAGTCGTACATTTTTTTGAATTGTGCTAACTTTTTATGCAGAACATAATACGCACACTGTAAGTACTTCTATCACACGCAATGTATTAGCGACCCGGGTGCTTTGTGTAATTGTTTGAAATTGTGTGATTGGTTGTTTAATTTCTGTAATTGTTGATGTTAAACTTTAGTAATTCATAATAAGCAGACCCAGCTTCTAAATAGAAACTGGTGGGACTTGATATCCCCACCTCATCACTCCAGCTGTGTGCAACCAATAGCCAAACATAATTAAAATCAATTAGCAAGTTAGATAGAGTCATCTTTTAGGTACGGTGTTCATAGGACAACCAAGACCAAGGTGAATCCAATAATTTTTGTGTTGACCAAAGCTAAAAGTGATAATGGGTTCAATCATTCAATGAACTCCGAGAGGCCACTGCCACAAGGGTAATTTACCCGGTATGCCGAGTCATAAGTAAGCTACGATCCACAAGAAGAATTGGTGTAACCAATAGTTTTGGTTAGGAACACAAGCCTCAAGTGTACATCTAACGTCACATAGTTCTCACATCTACTGGCTTACAGAGTGGTAGCACAAGGAAGTACTTAATTGGACCATTGTGACCTCCTTCTCTTGTGCAATAATCCGGTTTCTTTGAAACAAAACTCTAGCCTACTGATTTTGAACTTTGTGGTGTAAAGTGTACACTATTAGGATCATCTTATATCACCCATTGCTATGTTATAAAGATTACACAAGAAATAATCTGTCCCCCAAAGATAAAAAGATAATTAATCTCAAAAACACTGATTGCTTAGGGAGGCATTTTTTCTTGTGCATCAATTGGTTGCTGATTGTGTTTGAGTCTGTGCGTAAATTTTTTTTAAGGTTAGTAAACATTTCAAACCTCACTTGGTTTAGACCTGTTTATGCGTCTTTGGGAACGGGATTCAAGAGGTAGACTAATTCGAGAGGATCCTGTAGAGTTGTCTGAAGTCCCCATTGACCTTCTTGAATCATTCTCCTTGTCGAGTGAGACCACTGAAATGGCTGGGGAGAGAGCATTTAAGGATTATTTCTCTCCACGTTTCAATAACACCCCATCTTGCATTGTCTTACCTGAGACCACTGCAAGTAGCTTTGAGCTAAAACCATCAATTATCCACCTTTTGCCTTCCTTTTATGGTCTAGAAAAAGAGGATCCCTATCTTCATGTCAAAGAGTTTCTTGACATTCATGCTACTCTGAAATATCCCAATTTTTCTGATGATTCAATTCGTCTTAGGTTGTTCCCCTTATCTTTAAAAGATAGGGCGAAGTCATGATTAAACTTCTTAGAAACTGGAACCATCGACACTTGGGAGGCCTTATCAGAAAAATTTTTGACAAAATATTTTCCTATTCATAAAACAAATGTCATCCGAAAAGATATATCTAATTTTCAACAGAAAGAGGGTGAGCATTTCTATGAATGTTGGGAAAGATTCAATGAACTCATTGCTAGGTGTCCCCATCACAATTTTGAAAAGTGGCGCTTGGTTCAATACTTTCAAGACGCGTTAACCCCTCAAAACCGTCGAATGATTGACGCCACTAGTGGTGGGTCACTCATGAAGATGAGTGCTAATGAGATTTGGGAATTCTTTGAAGCTATTTCTGAAAATTCTCAACAATGGGATTATTCAAGAAAAGACTCGGATAGGCGTAAGGGTGGTTTGTATAAAGTAAGGGATACATCATCTACTCCTCATTTTTCTCCTTCTTTAAGGTTGGAAGCAGTTGTAATGACAATGGCACAGAAGATTGATGCATATCTGGAAAAGTCCCCGCCATCAGTCCAAGCCAATGTTCCATCCGAGGTTTGTGCTGCATGTTCAAGCTCTAGTCATTCCACATCAGACTGTCACTTGAAAAATGAGTACTCTGCTTATTTTGCTGAGCAAGTCAATGCATTCAATACCTTTAGGCAATCTGGTTATAATACACACTCGAATTTTTACAATCCAGGTTTAGCCAAACACCCTAATCTCTCATGGGCCCATGGTCAACATCAAGGAGACCCAGTTGTTATCCCTCAAGCTCCTCGAGCTCCAATTCCTGCTAATAGGCCTCAATTCAATCAATATGTATCTCCTTCTAACACTCAGGGTTTTCAGGATACATTGAACCAATTTATCCAGAGAACGGGAACCATACTCGAACAAAACTCTCAGGCCATCACCGAACTAAGAGCTACTTCTCAACAACAATCTCAAGTCATCCAAAAGCTTGAGATGACTGTGAGTCAAATAGTAAAATCCTTTCCTGAAAGAGAAGCAGGAAGATTCCCTAGTCAATCCATTCAAAATCCTAAGGGCCAATTCGAAATAGGCAGTTCATCTCAGCCACGCAATGAAGATGTCAAATCTATCATCACCCTTAGGAGTGGAAAACAAGTTGACAACCAAATTAGAATGCCTAATCTGATTGATCATGAATCCCAATCCACGCCAAAGCAAGTCACACCTCCATCTGAGAAGGAGGCTGATAAAGCCTCATCTTCTCAAGAGGATCATCATCTTGACTCTGATCCCACCAAGGCATCCTATATGCCTAGAGCACCATTTCCATCGCGGTTAGTTCCGGCGAAGAAAGGAACAAATGCCAATGATATAATGGAAATTTTTAAACAAGTTCAAATCAATATTCCATTACTCGAGGCCATTAAGCAAGTTCCCTCTTATGCCAAGTTTTTGAAGGATTTGTGTACACAAAATTGAAAACTGAATGTGCACAAAAGAGCCTTCCTAACTGAGCAAGTTAGCTCCATCCTTCAACACAAAACCCCACTTAAGTACAAAGATCCTGGTTGCCCGACTATTTCATGTATGATTGGTGATCATATGATTGAGAAGGCATTGTTAGATTTAGGGGCAAGTGTTAATCTATTGCCATATTCAGTATATGTGCAATTGGGTCTTGGTGAGTTGAAACCAACTCAAGTGACACTGCAATTGGCAGACAGATCTGTCTGAGTCCCCCGCGGTGCGATAGAGGATGTGATCATTAAGGTTGACAAATTTTATTTCCCTGTGGACTTCATAGTCCTTGACACACAACCTGTTCACAATCCCTCTAGTCACATTCCAGTTATTTTGGGTCGTCCATTTTTTGCCACATCCAATGTTGTCATTAACTGCCGAAATGGAATCATGAAATTATCATTTGGTAACATGATCGTCGAACTCAACGTATTCAATGTAAGTCAACAACCTCCCGAGTCTGAGGATTCTTTTGAGGTTAACATGATTGAGAGTTTGGCGGAACATTCATTTCCTCAGTTTAATGATCCTTTAGAGGCTTGTTTGACTCATTTTAATTTAGACTTCGATATTAATGATTCCATCAGGGTAGTCAATGTTTTGCTTGACTCTACCCCTATAATGGAAATCAGTTATAAATGGAAGCCTAGGGTGGAACCTCTTCCACTCAGTGAGTCAAAACAAGTCTCTTCCGTTGAACAACCACCCAAGCTCGACCTAAAAGTATTACCTGACAACCTCAAGTATGCATTTTTAGGTGTTGACAATACCTTACCTGTTATTATTTCATCTGCATTGACTGAAGAACATGAAGGAAAATTGTTAGATGTTTTAAAAGAACATAAAACAGCACTTGGGTGGACTATCGCAGATATTAAAGGAATAAGTCCAATCGTTTGCATGCATCGCATTCATATCGAAGATAATGCCAAAGTATCGCGTGAAATGCAACGTAGACTTAATCCTAATCTAAAGGAAGTTGTCCGAGCCGAAGTGCTCAAATTGTTGGATGTGGGTATAATCTACCCAATTTCGGATAGTCCTTGGGTCAGTCCTGTTCAAGTTGTCCAAAAGAAGTCAGGGGTAACGGTAATCAAGAATGAAAAAAATGAATTAGTACCAACCCGCATGACCATAGGGTGGCGAGTATGTATTGATTACCGTAAGTTGAACTTGGTCACAAGGAAGGATCACTTTCCTCTTCCTTTCATTGATCATATGCTTGAATGGTTAGCCGGACATGATTACTATTGTTTTCTTGATGGGTATTCCGGTTATAACCAAATCCCCATTGCACCCGAGGATCAAGAGAAGACCACATTCACTTGTTCCTTTGGTACTTTCGCATATCGGAGAATGCCCTTTGGATTGTGTAACGCCCCCGCTACTTTCAGCGGTGCATGCTTAGTATTTTTTTTCGATATGGTTGAGAGGTTCCTCGAGGTGTTTATGGATGATTTCTCAGTATTTGGTGATTCATTTGATGAATGTCTACATCATTTTACTTTAGTGTTAAATAGATGTGTGGAGAAAAATCTTGTCTTAAATTGGGAAAAATGTCATTTTATGGTACGACGGGGCATTGTTCTTGGACATGTAATTTCACACAAGGGAATTGAAGTCGACAAAGCCAAAATTGATTTAATTTTGAGTCTTCCGCCTCCCAAGACGGTTAAGGAAATTAGATCTTTTCTAGGCCATGCTAGATTTTATCGGAGATTCATCAAAGACTTTAGCAAAATCGCTCGTCCTTTATGCAATTTACTTGCTAAAGACGCGATTTTTGTTTTTGATGAAGATTGTTTGAAAGCTTTTGAGAAGCTTAAACAATTATTGACTTCAGCTCCAATCATCCAATCTCCTAATTGGAACTTTCCCTTTGAGCTTATGTGTGTTGCTTCCGACTTTGCACTCGGAGTTGTCCTAAGACAACGATTGGACAAAAAGCCACATGTCATCTATTACGCTAGTAGAACTCTACAAGACGCACAACTTAATTACTCCACCACTGAGAAAGAGTTATTAGCTGTAGTCTTTGCTCTAGACAAATTTCGGTCTTACCTTATAGGATCCAAAGTAATTATTTTTACTGATCATGCGGTGTTAAATTATTTTTTCTCTAAAAAAGATGCTAAATCTCACTTAATTCGATGAGTCCTATTGCTACAAGAGTTTGATATTGAAATTCGGGACAAGAAAGGTTCGGAAACCGTTGTAGCTGACCATTTATCTAGACTTCTGGTAGAGTCATCTAGCGAATATTTACCATTGAATGAGTTATTTCCTGATGAACAATTATTTGCTCTCTCCCAATTACCTTAGTATGCAGATATAGTTAACTATCTTGTTACAGGTCAACTTCCTTTTAAGTGGTCTAAACAAGATAAACCCAAATTTCTTGCTGAGGTTAAACATTTCTTCTGGGATGATCCATATGTGTTCAAGTACTGTCCTGATCAGGTTATCAGGAGATGTGTTCCTAAGAGTGAATTTCACAGCATCATCTCATTTTGTCATGAGCAAGCTTGTGGTGGTCATTTTAGCTCTAGAAAGACAGCTGCAAAAGTTTTGCAGAGTGGTTTTTATTGGCCTACCCTTTTTCGAGATACTCATGCCTTTTGCACCACTTGTGATCGATGCCAACGAATGGGTTCCATTTCTCGTCGCAACATGATGCCCCTTACTAATATTCTTGTTGTTGAAATTTTTGATGTTTGGGGTATTGATTTCATGAGACCATTCCCGCCTTCGTTTAGCAATCTTTTCATCCTTGTTGCTGTGGATTATGTGTCCAAATGGGTAGAAGCGATACTATGTAAAACGAATGACCACAGGGTTGTGGTAAGATTCTTGAAAGATAATATCTTTTCTCGTTTTGGTATTCCGCATGCCATTATAAGTGATGGTGGTTCTCATTTTTGCAATAGACCGTTCGACCTATTAGTAAAAAAATACTCCATCACTCATAAAATTGGCACCCTTTATCATCCACAAACAAGTGGGCAAGTTGAGATTTCCAATCGGGAGATTAAAAACATTCTAGAGAAGACAGTCAGACCAGATTGTAAAGACTGGTCTCAACGTTTGAGTGATGCTTTCTGGGCTTATAGAACAGCATTTAAGACCCCGATTGGAATGTCTCCATATAGGCTTGCTTTTGGAAAAACATGTCATCTACCTGTGGAATTGGAACATTGTGCATATTGGGCCATCAAGACATTCAATTTTGATAAGGTCAAGGCTGGATCGCATCGTAAGCTTCAACTTAATGAGTTGGAAGAGATCCGAAATTATGCGTACCACAATGCCAAAATCTACAAAGAACGAACGAAGATATTTCATTATAAATCCATTCTTCGTAAGTCCTTTGAACCATCTAAAAAAGTTTTGTTGTTCAACTCTCGGTTACGACTTTTTCCTGAAAAGTTGAGATCTCGGTGGTCTGGACCTTATATTGTGAAAGCAGTGTTCCCACATGGAGCTGTGGAGATAGTTAACCCTAAGGATGGCCATGTATTTAAGGTAAATGGTCAACGACTTAAGCCATTCTTAGAGTTACCTCGATTAGAAGTCGAAGTTGATGTTATTCTATTAGAGGACCCTGTGTATCAGAATTGAGTATCTTTTGGGTTTTGTCGGGTTGATGACGTTAAACCATGTGCTACTGGGAGGCAACCCAACTTTTGTTGTAAAGGTGCATGTTGAGTGTGTATTTTATCTATTTCTATTTAACTAATCCACAATTCTTTTGTCTCTGAGCTCTCATCGGTGGATTACTGGCGAAAATTGGTAAAATCTTCACCGCGGTAATACTGTTCTAACCTCCTCTCATGTACTTATTTCATTCATTTGTCAAAATTATTTTGTTAAACATTGAGGACAATGTTTGGATTAGGTTTGGGGGTAGGGTTCATGAGTCGGTGAATTTTTCGTAGTGTTTTCTTCTTTTTTATTCCAAAAAAAAAAAAAACTTTTCTGTCAAGAAAACTTGGTTTTTTGCGATTATGAAAATGGATTTTAAATATTTTATGCTCAAGAAAATGCAAGCCAACTTGACATATTGGTACGTTGATAAAGACTAAAAGTTTAGTATGATCCTTAAGTTAGATCTAGTTCATGAGATTTTTCAACTCGATTATCTTTGCACTATGAGCCATGTTAGCATAACTTGAAGTTGATGAGTGAAATATGCACTAGAAAACCTTAGAATAATAGTGGAGACTTAACCCTGAAAGTTTTGAACCTTTCTATTTTTCCGAGGGTTATACATAAACTCTAATTTTTCTTGAGTCTGTATTATCTCGTTGATGATCTCATTATTCTCGTTTTTCTGATCAATTACTTTGGGAATGACATCAAAATTGAATTATTACACTAGAACTTCTTGGCTTATTCAATTGAGATGTCATAATACTGACCCGAACTTAGGAAATGATCTAGGCTTTTTTTTCCCTTTTCTTAGACCATTAACTAGCCCTTTAACTTACCCATAACATTAACCTTTTTGTAGCCTTTTGAGCCTTAGAATAACTTTTATTTGTTAACCCATTAACCTTTACCCAACTTTTCTGGGAATGTGTATGGATGGATATACTTGGTGGAAAAAGGGCATCAAAGAGCAAAATATGAGATATTTCATAAATCCTCTATGAAAAAAAAAAAAAAAAAAAAAAAGCAGAAGAAGAATGTCAATGAGGATAAAGATGTGAGAATGAAGAAAAAATTGATGGTGCGCAACATTGGTTTATTCTTGACAGCCCTAATTGTTCGTTAAATGGGTGTATACATTCTTAGAAATTTTTGTAGAATCCTTTAACATTCCTTATTAACCATTACCCAAGCCCCGTTACAACCCAACAAAGTCCTAGTTGATCTTAGGTAAAGGTTGGTTCCGTAGATGTGGAGATTTAATAACCAATACCTATGGTGTTTGATTCAACATTCCCAAAAGTAATTGATATTCCTGTCCATGAGATCATGTTCATTCCATTCTTGAAAAGTCCGTTCTTCAAAATACTATATGTGAGATGATTGTTTTCCATTATTTATTCTTTCCTCACATATAAACTGAGTGAAATACCAAATCTCTGAGTGCTTTATTGTGAGTGACATGAGAGGTTTGAAGTAAAAACAAACTTTCTACAGGAGATTTAGTCATTGTTTTACTCTGAAATGAAAAGTTATGTTGATAGTGCTATCCACACACACACATTGAGTTGATGATGATTGTGAATTTTTTTCTAACTTTTGGAGAATATTAAATTATTTTGAGATTGGTTGATACACTAAAATGACACTGTTGATTTCTTCCATTTCTTAAAGTTTTAAAATGAACATTGTTGACCAAGTTTTGTTGAGTCAGTAATGTTTGTGGGTAACATTTTCTGAAAACCCTCACGAGACTATAACTTGTCCACTAGAGGTAATCTAAGGGTTTAAAGCCTTGTTGCACGTTTAAGGTAAGTGCAACCGATGATTCCTGCGAAAGTGAGCTAGAATTTTCTTTTCGATTTTCTTCTTTGTTTTGCTCGAGGAGTAGCAAAATATAGGTTTGGGGTATTTGATAATCACATAATTATAACATTATTACCTCTTATTATAATTTTGTTAATCCTTATTTTATCTTATTTTAAATTAATTATTGAATTTTTGTATTTTTGTAGAATTTGGAGCAATAATGAAGAAATAGAAGAAAAATGAATTGAACAATCCCAGATGGTGACTTCAGAGAAAGTGGAGGTGAAAATAACCTAAACTCAAAACCAAACCCAAAATCAAACCCAAAACCTAACCTATAAACCCAAACCAAATCCAACCCAAAGAATATTCTCCCAATTATACCTTTATTCACTCCATGAATCATCCCCTTATCTCATCTCTATTCATTTTATTCATTCTTTATAAATACAAGAGAAAAATGTGAGAAAAGGGGAGGAAGAGAAGGGAAAAGAAAAATTAGAGAAAATCAAAACCTCTTTCTCACACAGTGATTCTCATCACCATCACCACTGTCCCTCCGCCACCACCATCACCTCCCTGATCCTCGCTAGCAACCACGTTCCTCACCACCTCCTTGTCCCTCTCCCTGTTCCATCATCCATCAACCACCATCTATCTCTCCGCCACCATCCAACAACCACAGCCGCACCACCATCATCCGAACAGGGGCGTGACAACCATGTTTCGCGTCAAACCTTCATCTCGCCATCGAGCACCACACAGACTGTCCCTCCGCCACCGTCCCTGTCCAACAACCAAGCACTGAGCATCGCGAGCCACCATCATCGCCGCGAAACAGAGCCACCATCATCACCGCGACTCTGTTCCGCCTCGCGACAGAGCCAAACAGACTGTCCGAGCCGCCATCATCGCCCTCTCTTCGTCTCGGCTTCCTTCATGTCTCTCTCTCTCACGATCACCACCACAGAGCGGCACGTCAGCGGCTCACAACCACCGCGGCAGGAGCAGAATCAGGTAAGTCCTCGCATCTTTGTCACAGTTTTTTTTTGTGTTCTCATCGCATCTCTCTCTCTGTTCTTCCATCCCTCTTTCTCTTTTGCAGGTTCCGGAGCCGCTTGGAGGGCGAAGGAGCTCGCGAGGAGCAGAAACGAGGCACCGCGAGCAGCGCTGCTCGCTGGAGACGAAGGTGCAGAGGCGTTGTTCTTTTGGCGGGAACCAACTGTATTTTAAAACAGTTGGTTATTCACACCCTGATTTTTGCTCTGTACCACCATAGAGTATTTGCAACCATTTTCTCGGGATTTGTGTTCGGACCATCTGCTGAGTACCACCACATCGAGTTTGCGACAAACCAAAAGGGTTGCATAATTCATTTTTATTTATTTTACTGACTTAAATGCTTAATTGATAAACAATTTATTTCTGAAAATTGATAAATTGCTTTCACCTTTCATGTTCGATTAAAAAAATTGATATGTTTGGTAGTTAGATTAACATTTTATCAATATTCAAAGCATGTGCTAAAAAGTATTAAGCTTAGACTTTGATTAAGTGTGCCTTAAAAAGACACTTAATGCTTGGTAAAAGTGTATTCGCTTGAGATAAATTGTTAATGTTTGACAGAAACCTAATATGATTGGAATTGGATTTTAATGATCACATCTTCGGTGTAAGCAAGGGATTCTCATCCCTAAAGCTTCTCGTTTATAATTTCAGTAATTTAGATTTAAATATTTTTGCTAACTCATTGGTGAGTCCAAACCCCACAATATCCATCTTTTCATTTTATTTTATTTTTCTTATCTTTTATTTATTTTTAGTTTAGTTTTAAAAAATACTATAACCCCATTTCTTCCAAATTAGTTTAATTAAATTATTAAATTCAATTGCATCCACTTTCCTCGTGGGATCGACCCGTACTTGCCGTTGTCTACCAGTTAGACACCGTGCACTTGCGGTTATTACAAGTGAGATTTATTAGCTTATTAATTTAGGTTAATAAAACTCGCAACAGTGATGCAGGAGGATCCGAGTCAGGTGATGCTGAGTTGTCAAATAACACGTTTTGGCGCTGAGATACATTAAGTTGGCAGATCAGCGCAAAGATGGCAGAAAATCGTGATCTTTTTCTAATTGGGGCAGTTTTTGGTGCAATTCGGTATTTTGGCCATAACTTTGGCTACGGTTATCAGAATTGCGCGCATTTCCCCTTCCGAATCCAAAATTTTAGTAGTTTTTTTCCTTTTATAGTAATATTTCATTTATAGTTTAGGAAGTGATTCTGAACCCAATTTGGGTCAGATTCTTGGTAGATTATTTATTTTATTACGTATTTCGTTTTAGCATGATTATTGGGATTTTGTTATTTTTGATAAAATTCTAATAATGACGAGTTTTTGCTATAAAGCCCGACTTGTGGGCTGATTTAAATATATTTTTTATTTGAATAATTTTAATTAAACATTTGAGGTGTTTATCTGTGTTTTGGATGAATCTTTTGTGTTATTTTTCCTATAAATTATCTGTTGAACTATTCGGCGTCAAGTAGCTACCATCGTAGAGTAACGAGAGATCTCCTCATTGAGATCTTGGGTAAGAGAGGGAGATTGGATAACAGCGTTCTCACTCCTGTCAGAGAGAGATATCCTTGATTTTGATGAGCAGAGGATGAAGTCAACACGTTTTGTTTTGAACTCCAGTTCAGATCTACTTTCGGCCGGTTCTCGGTGATCAGTGAAGACTAAATGTAACGCCCTTTGTAGATCAGCCAAATCGAGGTTGGAACCTCTATTTCTCCTCAAATCGAACTCGGATCCTTGTTTTCCAGTTAAAAGGGGCGAAAAACCCTGCTCTCCTTGATTGATATGCGACAAAGAATTTGCAGCGGAGAAAAACAGGGAAAAGGTTTTGTAATATCAATCCAAATTTTTAACTTGATAAAAGGAATCAAAGGATCCTCCAAGGATTGCATATCTGCTGCCATGAACTCGCCAAGAGCATCCGCCAAGACTTGCAGATTTTTCAGAGAAATTTTTTGGTAAAGGAATTCAAGGATCCGAAGCCAGCATGGAATTTTTGAGAAATCTATTGACGGGCGCGACACTACCCAACCGAACAAGACCCAAAGGTCTTGAAGTAAGAACCTTCTTTCTATCTTCTTCATCCATGAACTAGATCATATAAAAATTGATGTTTGTGACATATTTCCTTTCTAGGTGTTCAACATGGAATGGAACAGAGTTCTCCCATTGTGATGCCATTCGCAGCGCCAAAACTTCTTTACGAAGTTTTTGTTTATAATAGTATCTGGCCACCACTCTAAGATTGATTGGTTCAGAGTCCCCTACTGGCTACTAATCAAATACTGGCGTGGGTAGAGAGATTTTTCTCAAGCTGACTTTCCAGTGACCTGATGAGATTTTCGGTTTGAGATTGAGGATTCAAGCTCAGCTTGTTTGACTGAATTGATGTCTCTGCTTGAGGTACTGAACGATGAGTTTGGGGCTTAGGTGGATGTTGTGAATAGCTTGTAAGGGATTAAACATGATTGGGTGATGGTTCGTTGGAGAACGGTTCCATAGTATTGGTAAGGTGAGAGGTTGGGTTTACTGTTTCTTCCATTCTCATCAATCTATCCTCTTTCCAAGGATTGATATTTATTTCTTTTGATTCTCACTTAGTTGGTCTACTATTTCTCTCTGTTTGTTTGTGAGTTTTGTGCATGCCCTGGGTGAAGTGTGGTCATTCCTCTCTTTTTCATCATCTCTCATCCTTTACTGGCTGAGTTTTCTTTCCTTTCAGTAATCATTCCCAATCCCTTTTACCCGCCCAACCCTCATCATATCTCCCCAAGTCATTAACATGCAAAATCAAAATCACAACCGCCCCCAAACCAATATAACACTTAATCTTGTAATCAATTCCAAATGTCATTTCATCACTCAAATCACTTTAGCGGCCATAATTATAGATCCCCTCAACTCAAACCATATTTTAGCCATTTTTAGAGCACACTATTGCTACACATCTCTTCTAATGAACCATTTAGTAGGGGTAAACAAAAAATCGATTAAATCGACCGAACTGATCAAGATCGAATCGATTGGTTCGGTTTAAATTCGGTTCAGATCGATTTTAATTTTAAAATTTTTTAAACAGAAATGGTCGGTTCGGTTTTTAGTTTTTATGTGATTTTAACCGACCGAATTTATATAATAAATAATATATATTTTATATATAAATAATATAATATGTTTTAATAGTCAGTCGGTTCGGTTTTGGTTTGATTTTAGTCGGCTTGGTTCGGTTACAGTTTGCATAAATTAGAATCATTTCGGTTTTGTTAATGGTCGGTTCAGTTTCGATTTGAAAATTTTAAAACCAACCTAAGTCGATTCGGTTCACGGTTTAGGTGAAAAACCGAACCGACAATTCGATTTTCAACCCTAGGCATTTAGGACAAACCAACTCACCAAACTCAATCTAAGTCCTTATATGTTGTTTTGGTTAAGACTGTTGTGACTTCTGCATTCAAGCCTAATCCCTTTTGCACGAGTTTATTCTCATCCCTTCCTCATCTCAGTTATACTTATATTGAATATGGGTGTACTTTATGCACCCACATGATACAACTTACTAGAGAGGCCCTTAAAAGTATTTTTCACTTTGAAATGAATTTTGCCCCCAACTTAACTTATCACTCATAATACAATAAAAGGTATCACTCACAATCCGATCATTCAAAGGAACGGAAAAAAAAATCTAGGTAGCTAATAAAAAATGAGGAAAATTATCTGTTATTAGGGAAGAATTCCAAGATTTGAAGAATCAAGGGAATAATCATTACAAGTACACACAAATCACTAGAAGAAATGCATTGATCAATGAGAGGTATCCAATCATTGCAAAAACCTAACTTTTAAAGAATTTTAGTGAGAAAAAATCAACTTGTATTCAATCATAGACTTTAGCCATCCATTTTAATGGCCTTTCAGTCTTGAGATTTCTTCATCTTTTTTCATATGTTAAAAGATTCATGAGCGATTTACACATTGTCAGAGATAGCTCTACTAGGGAGAAAGGCTCCTTGATTAGAAGAGATGGAATAAGCGGTTTAAGTCTAATAGCTAAAAGTTAAAGAGGCGTTTGTATAAATAACATTTCATAAGCTAATTTATCGGTAGTATGACTTATATGGTTTGTTGTTTGTGAAAATTATCTTGTCAAAACGTCTAACTAGCGAATTTATTCTTGTCTCCATATTGTGGGTTCTTTTAACAGCTCCCCTAATGATCACTTGTACATTGGAATGAATTAAGGTATTCATCTACATGCATCCCACTAGAAACCAATCAAAACAAATTATCAAATCAATCACTTCTGCTCCGAGCAACAGAAACTAACATAAAGGAGATACCATGGCTCTCCTCAAGCCAAGGAATAATGCTATCCCTAGGGTTAGGAATGTTGGCAAGGCAGAGGCGCGCATGATTGCAGGTTTTCTCCTATTTCCCTGCTTTCACCCATATTTATTCACAGTTTTTAATTGAAGGGTTCTTTTCCTTTTTCTTTTTTTCAACCAAGCCTGTGATTTTTTCACCTCCACAAAAGTAAACACAAATAGATCTCAACTTGCAGATAAAAATGCGTCCTCTACACTTTTTAATAGAAGGTGCTTACAAAAATATCATAGGAATCATGAAACAAATACTCAGCAAGGGAAAAACTATAGAATTACTAAATCAACAGGTGAACAATCTGATTGTTCGGAAGAAGGTAAAGATTTCTAACTAACTTAAGAGCTTAAAATCACTAAGCACATAATCTAAAAGCTTTAAATCCATAGAGAACCTTCAATCATCTTCTCTTCCGGGAGGAAGGCCGCAAGGCAGCATCATTTTCTGTTCAATAAGAAAACAATATCAAATGTTTATTGGTTATTTTTCGGAGACGAATCATTTGATTACAAGAAAATGCTGTTGTCAACAAATAACACATAACTTCATTCTTCTGTGTGCATGGAAATAATACATATGTGGATGAAATAGACCTGCTTGCTTGACATGTCTTGTAACAAAAGAGAGTTGACAATCACTAAATTGGTAACTAGACTTGAAAATTATGGAAAGCGAACAATGCTGATGCGGCATTGCAACGGAGGGGTTGGAGTTTTTGCAAGGAGCCGCTTAGCATCACAAATTCCCGTCCCAAAACTAAATTTGGCCTCATAATGTTGCAACGGGGACTTTCAACCACAGCGGTGGTGGCAGCACGACGATTTTTGGGGCGCCAATAATTATTTTTAATATTTATTTTATTATACATACTGATTTAATTAACAAGTAATTAGTGTTTTAATTAATAACTAATTTAAATATAAATAAAACCCAAAATACCAAATCAGTCTTTGCTACCCTAAATTGCAATATGATCTTGGAGGAAGACTAAATGTCTATGTATTTTGTTATGGATTGGTTGCTTAATTGTCTTGTTGTGTGTTGTTATAGCAGATTGGTTACTTAGTAATCATTTTTATCTTGTGTAAATTATGATTTATTAGTAGTATGCAAACTAAATAAAATTTTAAAAAATATTACGGCTTCGCCTCAACTTCGTTACAACTCTTGCTATCATTGTATTCAAGGCGATCGCCTAGGCTCGCCTCAAGGCTTTTTTACACGAATCCACCTCAATGTGAGGCAATGTGGTGTGGTGAAATAAGGCATCCGCCTTTGTGCGCCTCAGTCCGCCTACCGCCTCGGGCATATTTACATGGTTATTATTTTATATTTAACTTTGCATATTCACGAGTTATTTTTTACATAATGTAATTAAAATTGTACATTACCAGACTGCAAATATACTAGCCAAAGCCCAAAGCCACCCTCTATTAGTAGATAGCCATTTAGGGTTTGAGACTTTGAATCATAAAGGGTTGCGGCCATCAAGAGGATGCAAGAAATAAATGCAAAGGATGAATTGTATTTCCTAATGATATTATGGCATCAATATGCAATAGCTGCTGGAGTTGGCGATGATCATCAACCTTGCAGAAGTTCTAGAAATAGTACAATTCCAAGCAACTTACTCAATAAGAGGTTTTGCTGCACCTGCATCTATATCTACACCATTGCGATTCTTGGATTTAAAGGAAGACATGACTGATTTTGAAGATGATAAAAATTATGAAGATTCAGAATTGGGTTGTAAAGAGAAAGATGAGTGAAATTGTGAGAAATAAGAAGTTGATGAATTAGTTTACATTATGCTTTTATGTTTTTATTGTTGATTTCTTTTGTTTTAATGATTTGCAAGTTACTTGGCACTTATATTGTGCATCGTTTTGCGATGCTATGCAAATTAATTATATTTCCATTTCGCTTCTAGGTAGTTAATGTATACTACTATGTTGTTATACTTCAATTTATTATATATAACTATAAAAAATTCAAAAAAAAAAAATGTTAAAACTGCCTTGCGTCACTGAGGCATGCGCATCGCCTTGTGCCTCACGCCTCAGGCATGTTTGCCTCAACACCTTAACTAAAATGCTTGCAATAGAGGTTGGCACTTTGCTCGGACTCCCACTTCAGACTATGTATGAACTTTAACACTAGATTGTGTGAACTTTAACACTAGTTGCTTGTTGTAACAAAAGAGAGTTGATGACACTACAATGAGCTGAGAGTTGATGACACTGCATAGCAATGATAAATGGCAAGGCATATTAACATCTCATAGTGCACATAAAGCGACTCTGAAGCATTTGCATGTATAAAAAGCTTTCAGATGTAGTGTGCCAAGCATAAGAATATAATGCCAATAGAGTACGATGCATCATTCATGCCCCTAAAAAAAAAAAAGGATGCATTAATTGATTAACAAACAGATCAGGACAAAGTGTTGCAAGGCATGTTGAATGAAATGGAGTACAGTGGATTATTTAGAATAGAATGCCCAGATAGAGTGAGGGGAGTGTAGGGTGGCAAATTTGGCCTACACCCGTGAACCTGGAACAAATCGGCCTGACAAAGCTTTGTGTCAAGTTTTTCACAGCTTTCATCTTGTTTTTCAAGTTAACCAGCCCAACCAGAAATAACTCGTTGACTATTTTTATTTTTTTTTGAAGTTAATTTATTCCATATAACTAAATAACAACATTCCACCATTTTTTTCTTTTTGATGAGTAAAAATATTTGCATTGAACTGGAGGAAAGAAGTATAACTGAACGAGAAGATAAGCAATAGATATACATAATAGTAGAAAGAAAAAAATAACAACAGGAGAAAGAAAATTACAGTCCTAAAACTAGACTACTCTATTTGTGCAGGAGCTCTCAGCACCGTGCCCCACGCTATAGCCCATTGAATTGACGCTATTTTGATCATAAGGCAGATCAAAAGGACAATTCAACAATTCATCTATTGTTGGTCTCGGAGAAGCTCATCTTCCACCACTTCCACTAGATTTAAGATAATCATGAGAAAGAAAGCTACAAATGAGAAACATCAAGGAACAGGAAATGACGCAGGATAAACTGAACCAAGAGATAAAATGGTACAATATCTCCCTCACCCATGGACAAAGAAGGAAAAGGAGTAACCAGTATTTACATGCATTACATTTTGATTTGCATGCCCTGCTAGAAAACATGCCCCAGATTTAAGAGAAACTCTAGGTGGAGACTCCTTCCACCACACCCTTTTTACCAGAAAGTAATGAGTCAATACCTATAGGGATGGAATCACTGCAAGATTTGATAGCTCCACGCTAACTTCCACCGAAAGCACAACGTCATTCAACATGGCCAATATAACTAAGAAATATTCCATCTTGCCCATGGAAAAGCCTTACTGTCCTAAATAGAATTCCTAAGAAATAGACTCATCATTCTCCCTTGCAAGATCCTTCACCAAAAATTTATTGAGAACCGAAGAGCTTAAAGCCCTGGAAATCAGGATTTTACACTTTCCTCACCAAACATCATGCCAAAACCCAACTTGTCACCCTTCCCCACCTTCAGTTTTATGCCCTCTAAAGGAAACATAAGATTGATGAGGTTGGATGCTTCTGAAGTAACAAGAGGAAGCATAAACACAAACTCAGAAAAATTTGTGATATGAGAGCTAAATTATTGTAAGAATTCAAAAAATAAATTAAAATTGATTGATTTGAATATTAACTGATCTCTTTAAAAATTCGTCCCAAGAGCTCCTTATATAGATAACTTTACGAATACAAATTAGAAACCTATTAAAAACCTAGAAAATAACTTTCCCAGGGTACCTAGACTAGAATAGCGACTTCCTCAAATTGTTTGGACTATCTTTGGACACTTCTAAAGGCTTCTAAATAAGCGACAAAATACAAAAACGAAAATCAATATAAAAATATACAAATAAACTAAAAATATTACATTTCCTAACGAAAGTTTCTTATCAAAACTAGCCTTTGACTGAATTTCAAATGGGTTTGACCTAGTCAAATCGACAAATAAATATTCTCCAAGATGTTCTACATCAGTCTCCTCTTCTTTGTAATAACTCGCCTCGAGTTATGCATTGGAACAACGAGTGCATTATTGTGCCTATATGTGAGGGACAAGACATTTTGATCTTTCCAATGACGTTTGTGGCTTCTTCTTTCTTTCTTCTTTGATGTCCTTTGAAAAATGTCAAGAACTTGTGAAAGTTTTTTTTTCAAAATTTGCAAACAAAATATTTGAACGTTCGAAACATATTCTGACCAACACAATTTTCAGTATCTCGCATATGGGTCATCAAAGATATATCTCATATTATCTTCTTCTTTGAACACACTCGTCATCGATTTTTGCTCAACAAGATTTGAATAATATCTTCTTCTTCTTTGAGAAAAAGTAAAGGAGTAAAACTAGGAAAAATAATTGAGGATTGGAAATTGCACGAAAATGGTACGAATCCATTTGAACTTTGGTGGACAATGTGATTTTTGCGTTAGGATGGAGAAGGACGTCTACAATAATATGATCGGGTTTTTTGGCGGTGGTAGTTTAATAAGGTCATGTTGAGGTGTTTCTTTGATTGAATTGTCAAAATTTTGTTGTTTGCGTTCTCTTCTCTTTCGCCCATTCTTCCCTCAACTCCTTAAACACCTTCGTGATCTTCTCAAAGATCTTCTCAACACATTCTTTAATGTCTGACTCATCTCGCATCATTGTCGTGGAGGTGGTAGTAGGATGTATGTCTTAGACAATGGGGGTGGTGGTAGTATTGTAGGGTAAGCGGGTTGAGGTTGTAGAGGTTGGTTGAAATCTTGTGATGGAATATGTGGAGGGTCATAAGTAAATTGAAAGGGTGGATAAGTTTTTTTGCGATGGAAAATTAACCATGATAATAATGATGATCATGGGTTGGTTATGGAGATGGAATTGGTGTAGAGTAAGCATGGTGATAGGTGAGGTAGAGACTTGGATAAGAATAATAGGATTGGGTGGAAGTTCTGGAATTGTGAAAAGGTTCATGAAGGGAGTGAACAAAGCCTTAGGATGGCATACGGGGTGGAATAGAAGAAAAATCAGCACTTACCTCAAACCTTATAGGAGCTTGTTGCGCTAAGAACTTTCTTCATCATGCCAATAATAATTTCCAACGGCCAAACTAGTCATGCCTCAAAAAGTGTCGTGGAATCATTGATCCGAGTGGGCATTGGTTACCAAAGTTACTCCCATGTTGGTGGTAGCCTTCCAAACGAGGCTCTGGAAAAACTTAACGTAGCGGAAGCGTAAATTAAAATCAGAAAATCAGAAAAATCTAAGATATGAGAGCTAAATTATTGCAAGAATTCAGAAAATAAATTGAAATTGATCGAGTTGAATATTAATTGATCCATTGATTCTTAAAATTTGTACTAGGAGCTTCTTATATAGATAACTCCATGAATACAAATTAGAAACTTATTAAAACGTGGAAAATAAACTTTCTAAGGTACTTAGACTATAATAGGGACTTCTTAAGATTGTTTGGACTATATTTGGACACTTCTAAATGCTTCTAAATAAGCCATCAAATACAAAAACGGAAATCAGTATAAAAATGTAAATAAATTAAAAATATTATATTTCCTAATGAAAGTTTCTTATCAAAAGTATCCCTTGACTAGATATCAAATGGGTTTGGCCTAGTCAAACTGACAAATATATATTCTCCAAGAAGTTCTACATCAGGAAGCCACTTACCCTACCCGACTCATCCTTCTTGCCAGTTCTTGAGAACCAGACCTCCACAACCATTTGCTTAGAAGAGAAAAGATTCATTCATATCATAATCTCCTGAACCATTTTCCTAGAAGATCCCGGTTCATAAAAGGACTAATGCCAACAACTCTTAACCTCCCAATCTTCTATCCAAGCACACTAATCCCTAATCCAAATTTCACAGTACGGAATCCCTTATGATCTTCATCACCATGCAGTAAAGAGTTAACCATACACCACGCAATTTTCTTAGGCATGTGAAATATTGGAAAGAGGCATAGAGTGACTCTCCTCAATTTGGACAACTTTTTGCTTTTTCAAAAACCATCTCAACCAAAGGCGGATCTACCCTTTGGTTAAGGGGGTCAATTGTCCCCCTTATCTTTTCAAAAAAAACTCACTAAGATATTTGTATTTTTCATATTGCCCCCTTTTAAATTTGTAGCTTGCTCCCCTCCATTTAGGTTGCCCCCCTCACGTTCAAAACAAGTTTTCATTCATTTGAACTTTTGATAGGCACAATGATGCATTTGAATCTTGTTTATCATAATTCTTTGCGGTCGTGTTCAAAAAATTCCACCATAGCGTGGATGTCTCCTGGCTCCTCCGTGTCTCCTTCGCGTCCGACGGATATTTAGGACTCCCACCTATTGCTGCGAATGAACCAATTATGTACCTAATCTGGGAGCAAATTGCCACGCTCTACACTAGATCGCTCGATGACAGGTCCGATGCCGAAGCCTCGCTCATTTTGCTTGCTCGTGACAAGAATCGGAGTGGGAAGCTAATAATTAAAAAAGGTGGAGTTGTGTCACTGCTAAAATCAAGGATTGTGATTTCGTTTTTCGAGTTAATTTTTGTTTCCAGATTTTAAGAAATATTTCAAGAAATATTTTTGTGTGTAAACAGTGGCGAACCCAGGATTTTAGTTAGGGGGCGAAATGGGAAATAATTATTTAGTGCGCCAAGGGAGGCTCTCTAGCACTTTTTAGGAGAGAGAAAGGGGATCTAGGAGATATTGAGTTCTTGAGTTCTTGAGAAGATCTTGAGTTCTTGAGAAGAATCCTCCATTAACAAGCCTTGAAGAACACTACTCCATGGAGTTTGATTTGGAGAATCCTCCATTAATGAATTATTAGTTGATAATAGTAGTTATCAAGTGCAAAGCAAAAAAATTTTTGAACCCGAGCTAGTAACTAATAAAAAATACAACTATCAAAAATACATTGCATATACCAAATTGAATCCAATGTAATCCAATTTTAAGCCAAAATAAGCTCACAATATCGATAATCTTAGCAAAGGGCAAATGAGCCTAATAACTAGAATATATAAATAAAATCATAAAATAATTAGGATAAGTATCTAGTTGAAGCTTAAAAAATATGAAATTTGCGAAAATAATAAGATCTTAATACAATTTAATAGAAAAAAAATTTGTTTATGTGAGCCTCAAATTTTGTATGAGTTGGCTAATGGTATATATTTTAATTGATTTATATAGTTAATATTTTAGATATTAGTTTCAAAAAAAATTGAACAAACATTTCATTTTTTAATGTGTGTTTAATTACGTATAAATTTGCATTGAAAACAAATACATAGGGGTAGGTCACAATGACAGAAATAGTAATTTTCAATAGTCATAAAAAAATCATACGCTCCAAGAGGGCCGAAAATCAGTTTTTATTAAACCAAACAATTTTTTATGTTTTCAATTATTAATAAAATTGCATTGAAAATAATAAAAAAAAATCATACGCTCCAAGAACCGAAAATAAGTTTTTTTTTTTTAAACTAAACGATTTTTTTATGTTTGCAATTATTAATAAAATTGCATTGAAAATAAAAAAAATAAAAAAAATTAGGTGAGTAAAGAGTATCAAACTTGGGTCCTTCGCTAAAAATTGTAAACTTCCAACCACTGCACTAATAGAAATATATAAGACTAATTGAATGAACAATAGTCATATTGCATTAAACATTATATAATTGACTTTTTTGTAATGCTAAATATTTATTAAAAATATTTTGAAAGTTGAGGTGGGCAGCGTTCCCCCCCTAGTAGATCCGCCCCTGTGGGAGACCAAGGAGTGCGATTCTCGTGTTCATTGGACTTCCATTCCTATCATTTATCACAAAAATCAGATGGTGGATGTAGAGTAATATATCAATTTAGCCTAAAATGTAGGGGTCCCCTCATGGAGTCCCATGGCATAGGATTCCATGCAACCAACCACACTCTAAATGAAATTAAATACCTATAATTAGAAAATCAAGGGGTAATTTAAAAAATCAATATATAAGTAAAAGAAGTGATAATTAAAAAATTAGGAGGTGGTTTCAAAAATTATTAAATAATTAGAATAAATGATAATTAGAAGAAAAATTTTGAAATTTATAGAAAAATCCCAAAAAGTCCTTGAAAAATTTTAAATTTTAGTAGCTGGTTTTTGTATTTTTACGAAAAATAACCCCAAAATTTACGAAAAAGCCTCGAAATTTATTGAAAAAAATGGAATTTTTTCTTTTTCCCTTTTTCTTTTCATAATTTTGAAAAAATGAAAAATTCAGCAAAACTTCGTATGATTTTGCGAAATCACGATCCATGGATGAAATTGGTATAGTTGAATAGTTGTGTATTGTTTGCCCCCCTTTGTCTGAAATCCTGGCTCCGCCCCTGATCTCAACATATGGTGTCATTACTCATTAGCCCACAGAATTAGGTCTACTATTTCAAAGCTTATAAAAAGTTCAAGTGAGCTTGCCAGTTGCTATTAGTCACCAATGCCTGGTGTGCTTTTATAATCACTGTCGTGCCTTTCTTTAACTGCTCCTTGTGGTCTCAAGGACTAATCGTCTTTCCTTCCCTCGTCCTTATCACAAGATAAGTTGATTGGAATTTATAACTCAACTGGTTGAGTCTGATATAAGAATCATGTATAAAATTATAACAGTCCACTTAGATGTGCTTGATTTAATTAAAGTTATTCTAATACTTGTCAACAAAATGGGTTGTGAAGGGTCATGCCAGGTTAACCTGTTAATGAAGGAGCCTTAATCACGTTAATTAAAATCAAGATACATATGTAAAAGTATACCTGCATAAAGTTGTAGCATTCCCTTCCAATGGATTCATTTTCAGCAATGGTGAAATACAATAACATGGGGTAATGGCCAACATATGAAGCATAGCTGTCACGCTGAATATTTACTGCCCACTCACTGCACATCAAAAAATACAAACAATTAGAATGACACGCGTCTTCATAATTCAGAAATGCATAAATACAAGTTAAGGGGATAGAAGCTTGCAATCTGTTCATATCAGCATGCCCTGTTCCAACATATTTAGCTTGCAGATGCTCAAGCTGGGAATTAATATTAAACCTGTCACTGGCCTGCAAATAAGTATAAAGGAATTATCAAGTCGGAATGGAAAAAAAAAGCACATAATTAGCTCTATTGTTTATCATTGCGACATAATCTGAGGCCAACTTAAAAACAGTGGTCTCAAAAGAAGACTTCTTTGTTTAATTATGATTTCCGCCTATTTATTACTTTCTGTAGTCTCTGCAGTTGAGCAAACAGGTTATGCCCAAGTTGAAACCAGACCTATTTTATAAGCATTGTGATACAATGAAAGTTAAGAACGGTTTGGAGAATGATTGAGCTGGTATGATTGCTTATATGACTGTTGCTTCAAGCCCGGCGAATAAACCTAAATCAGCTAAGATATCATAGCAAATCTACATATTATTACATCATCCAGATAAAAGGTCAAAACCAACGGTTGTATTTGGCTCATTGAGTGATTTTTACGAGTGAAGAAGAATAGATACAACTTGTGTGCTTTTCACCAGGAAGTATAGCTGTTGAAGAATACCTAGGGAGCAGGAGTTTGTGGATGGACGCACACGTGGGATCCAATAATGGAAGCAGAAGAATGAAGGGCTTCCTAAAATAAGGAGGTGATCAGAGGAAAGGCAGTATGCAGGTAGAAAAAGGATTTAAAATTGAAGCTAATTTCAAAAACAAGAACATTGTTTGCAAGGTATCTTCAGTCATGGAGGACTGTACCTAATCGAAGATTACTTGAACAACAGGTCAAAGTTCCTAGAAGCTGTAGGTCTTTCAGCCTTTCGGCACAAGCAGGCACTTGAGGGAAGCAACCGGAACCTAAATATGAATCCAGGAAACGGAGCATATCATTTCCAATTTGCTACATGGGCATCAACTAGTTTTTCATGCAAAACATTAAACTAGCTTCATAAGTATCAAAATTTCAATGTAGCTCTCTTTGCCTTTTCATGTCATCAAATTGAAATCAATACAGAATCATCCATGACCTCCCATTATCCATGGTAAGAGGAGGTAACCTCAGATATAGCCGGCAATCACTAAATTATCCATCTCGCTAAAAACAACAAGTCCCCAAAATTATTATTTGAATAAGCACAATGGAAATTCACAATATTTTTGTCGGTCTAAAGTTATCCATTTCTTTTTCTTGGTATGTAAAACAAAGATTTTGTATTAGTCAGTGTAAGTTGTGTAACTTTGAGAGCTAATTACAAGCAGTGAGTGAAAATTCTCATTGAACCCAAAATACATGAAGAGAGATTACATAAAAGAAATTGATTCCTTCTACCATGAGCTAGCATACACTATTAAGAAAAAAAAGACACAAGTCCAAACCAATGGTATTCTACTCTTCTATCAAAACTAAGCATACCTGCATATCTACCAACCTTCCGAGGATCACAAAGAGTTCCACAAATTCACACCTCTAATCTGCAACAACATAAGTTAGCATCTAGTCCTCAAAAAAAAAGAGAGAGAGAGAGACAAATATAACCAAATACTTTTGAGAATGAAATGAAAAAGTTGTGGTATTTTTTTGTTTGTGTTCCCTTCCAACTCACTACTTTGTATCCAGAATAGTATAGAAGAACCTCTGATGTTGAAGCACCTTTGAGAAAACTCAATTGAGGAAGTTAATAATAGTTATTCATTAAATTAATGGATTATTAAAGGATAAAAAAAAACAATCCGTTTAGAAAAGGGTAAACTAAACAGTAGTTTATGGTTGTGGAAAGATCAAATGGTGAAAATAATGAAAAATCAACTGGCTAAAGCTCTATTGAATCATGAATCAGATCTCTCTTTTACACTGAAACAAAAGAAGAACCAGAAGAAGAGAGTAAATAGAAAAGGCGAAATCTTGCTTTTGGTAGGCTACTAGGGGTAGAAGGATCTGAATTGCCAATGACATGACAGCTCAACGGTTAGAACTTGACGGATAGTACCACTAGGTCATGGGTTTAAACCCAACTTGCGACATCTTTATGGGTTCTATCCTACAATATTCAGATATATGCAATTTGAAAATAACGATACATATCTATTTTGATATTTGACTATAACAGAGTTGTGAACTCAAAAATATCTAGTCCTACCTTGACATTTAATGCCCTTTTTTGCAAACATTAGATGAGAATCATGTCCAAAAGCTATAGCATAATATTTTTGTCAAGTGATGTAACGCAAATAGAATCATACGAGAATATTGTTCATTCATAAGTTTAACATACAAAGAGTGACATGGCCTTGAATTGTTTACAAAGAAATGAGAAAAATGATAACAATTGGACCCCAAATTAAAACATATCCTCCCTCCTCCTATCTCCAATTCTTCCATTCAAATTCGGTAGCCTAACCTAATAACTTTGATACTATAAACCACATAACATAATACGTAACAGAAAACAAACTCAAATCAATAAATAAATAAATAAGTACCAAAAACTCAAGACAATGTGCACAATGACCATTTATAGACTTGTCGGTTGTCACTCATGTAAATCAATCATAATCATGGTAAGTATAACCTCGGTCGCCACTTCACACATAGATGTGAAACTGTAATCAATCATTCAAAACTTTGTGAAGCTTACTTATAGTCTTTGTTATTTAGAAAATGAATAGTACCCAAATAAGTATTATCTTTCCTCTTCAGTCCATAAAAAACTTAGGGTGTGTTTGACAGCGTAGAATGGATTATGAGAAAAATCTTCATTTTTTTCTTGAGAGTCCATTATAAAGAAAACACCATAATGAATTACATAGTATGTTGTTTGATTGGGACATGGAAAATTGATGTAAGCGGGTTCTTATTACTATCTTTGAATTAGTATTATTGTAATTGGGCATATTTAATAACAAGCCATAAGTTGGAGCATTGATTTTCACTTAAAATTAGGTTTGTTTGTTTGCCAGAGAAGTTAGGAAAATTATAAATAAGGCATAAAAAAAAATTGTTCATTGTTAGACAGTTGATTGAATAAAAGAGTATTTATTTTGTTTCTTTGTTTTTTCAATTTTTGTTTATTTGCAATTTTAGTTCTATCAATTGGTACCAGAGCCGAAATGCTCCTTGCATGACGAAGACAAAATCAGACATATACGCCCAAAAAAACGCTAGGAAGATGACACAGGAAGAAAGATTCGAGGCAATTGAGGCCATGGAAGAATGTAAGGTTGTGACACGTTCCTTCGACGCAAAGATCGCACAAAAGTTTGAACAGGAGAGAACACGCAGAGATGAATATTGGAAGAACCAATTCGCAAGACTAGAACAAGTGATGAAAGAAAAGATTGAGACAACCTTAGAGATAGTGAAGAGGATGGAATTGATGTTGGTAGAATTTATGGTTGGCGGCAGAGAGGCCAATTGACCCCAAACGACACCACCACCATCGACAACACCATAGGGCCCTCATCGAGTACTGTCGACGCCGTCGCCATAGGCCAACAGACCAGTGAGTCATCACAGGCTCTCTCCCCACAGGCGGCTCAACGTAGTCGATCGACTCCCACCAGCCAATGTTTTGGTCGAACGCCCCCCAGGGTTGATCTAGTCCCCTCCAAGTCGATCTACTCCCCCTGCCCTTTTTCCACTATCGATCAACAGAGCCACCTACAGCTTGATCGAAACTCCTCCCACCTCCCACAATCGATTGACTGTCTCACCAAGTTTATCTATAGCCCACATCCCCGTTTGATCGAAAACCCATCACCCAATCCAGCTTGATGGCCCCGCTAGTCTCCCCAATTTGATTGACATCCTGATCCTTCCTCCTTTGTTCAGCCCCCAGCAATAGTCAATCCTCCCAATCAAACACCATATGGCTATATACACCTCTCCCCGTCATCCCTAGCAGCCTTATCTAACTATTTCCACCCACCCTGCCTCTCAGGTTGAATATTTTACTGAAGTGCCTACACGGTTTGGTGTCTCCTCTGAACTTTTTGTTGCAGATATGTATGAGTTACCACATGGAAATGACCCGCCGAGAGATCACAACCCACCTTAGCCCCCTGCTCAGGACATAGGACAGTTTCGACCTTTTTTAGGTCAAGGTAGAGGGTTTAGCAGAGGTGGTAATCCTCATTTTCGACCACCTAACTTAGGTGAACAAAACTTCGTGGAGGTCCTTACTTTGATAATGATCAGTTGGCTTGGCTGATAACTATCCTGAAGCGTCGGGATGATACAGGTTTAATACTCGATGTGCCTTTTTATGAAGTCGCTATGGGTGATGCTTTTATAGAATGGCCATGAAGATTGACCGTGTGATTTTAAGAACATCCGAGATCTGAAAGCAATACAATTAGTGGCTACAAAGTTAAAGAATACTGCAAATCTTTTGTGGTAAGAGGACTATGCACGTCGAACGGCCCTAAGGTTACCTCTTGTAACAATTGGGATGATATGCGTGAGTTGATGCGGTCTTCTTTTGTTCCAATGGATTATGATCGTGAGCTCTTTTAATAGTTAATAGTAGTTACTTATAACGGGCGCACAGTTACTAATTATGCTACATAATATCGTACTTTGGGTATGAGTGCTTAGCCTTCCGTTTCTACCATAGTATGGATGCACGACTCTAGTTTGTCTAAGTATTGGAGAAATTTGATATACTTTTAGCGACTGAGAACATGGCTAAATGTGCAAAAACAAAATTACAGAAGACCGCTATGAGAATATGACTTTGGCACCCCTTCCACTCACTTCCACTTTTTACACACTGCAACCCACTTTTGAGGGCCCTTTTGAGTGCTTTGGGTGTGGTCGGGTTGGCCATCTCCGTAGCAATTATACGAAAGAAAAGTCTATGTTGCTGATGAACAAGCATTTATGGACCAAGTATTTCGTTTGATGGTTAAGGCGATCTCATCTCCTTAGTTGGAAGAAGGCACAAATTGTACCTTTGAAGTTTGAGACAAACTTATTCAATCAGGGAGGCTGATTTAAGAGGGTTCTTTTAATTATATTAGTGTTAGTAATATTTCAATTGGGCCTATTTAGTGTCACGAATAATAGTTATGACATTGGTTTCCAATTAGAATTAGGTTTGTTTGCTTGCCAGAGAAGCTAGGACAATTATAAATAAGGCGTTGTTCATTGTTAAACAGATGACTGAATAAAATAACTTTTTTTTGTTTATTTATATTTATTTCTTCTTTGTCTCTAAATTCTTGTTTTAATCAAAACTAGGTCAAGGTCTAGTCAATGGTCAACTCAGGTCAACAATCAATACTAACTATGATCAAACTCTAGTCAATCGTCAACCTAGTCAATAGTCAAGGTCAAGAAAGTTTATTTTCCTTAGCTTCCATTCCTCAGGAGAGTGGAGGGAAGATAGCCTAAATTGAGGGTTTCTATTCCTTTGAGAGAAAATTATTCATGGAAAATATTGGGTTATTAAACAGCTTTAACACACATTCAAGATGGAACAGATTCCTTTTCCAATGGAAAATATGCATATCAAACAGACCCTTAATTCCTATTCAATGCCTATTTTTCAAAACCTTGTATGGCCTTCTTCATCTTCCTCTTTCTCTATCTCACCTTCTTCAACCTTTCTTCTTCCTACTTATGCTTCAGCCACAACCACCCCAAACCCCTTACGAAGCTAGTTCTGGCCAGCAGACCATCACCATCTCCGTCTACCGCCACCACCCCAAACCATAGATATCACGTGAAGAGGTACTAAATTGACATTAAGACTTTTCTTGATCTTTTTTAGTATTTAAATTTTCAAAATTAGACCATATAGCAATTGCCTAGTGACGTCAAATCGAATTGTTTCACAAATTCTCGATAAATTGCAAAAGAAAGCATGGGGTAGGATATTGGAGCATGACAAAGGCAGATAGGTGTCACAAATGAAAGAGGAAACTTAAGGCGGAAAGTCTGAATAGTTTGAAATTAGGAGGGAAGGAGAAAATTGTATTTAAATGTCTCAAAATTAGTTAGAACCATTGTTCCTGAATACGTGTCAAACTTTGTATGGCTCCTTTGTGAAATTCTGTTAGAAGAGCCCTTTAAAAAGAGGAAGAATGTCTCTTACAGAAGGCAAGCAAGTTAAGTGTGAAGTAGGCTCAGTTCTTAGAATTGGGAGTGGTATCTCTGTATGTGATCTCGTTTCTTGTTGATTTACAGTAGAAACCTTCTATTGATTCTCCCTTTTTCATTTAAATTCTCTTTGAGTATTGTTGATTCTCTGTTTACTCCAATCTGTTTGTCAAGTCTTTGACAATTGGTATCAAGAGCCAATTCGATCCAGAAACCCTAGAAAATGGAAACAAGGGCTTGTGAGATCGAAGCATTCGTGAAGGAGACTAAGAAACACTTGGCCGAATCATCTCACCAAATGGATTGGGTGAAAAATGAACTCCAGAGGATCATGCAGAACAGTGAAGGAAGCGAGAAAACACTGGATTCAAAAATAGAGAAGTTGATTCAAATGTTCCAAGGATCTGTGATGATGAACTCAGGAGGAGAAGCTAGCAGCTCTTAGAGACCAGAAACCATGGAAAACCCAGTAAGATCTACCACCCTCCCGCCCAGTGACATCGGAGGTAATATTTTTCGTTTTCCTAAAATTGATTTTCCTCGCTTTGATGGTGTGAATCCCAAATCTTGGGTAAAAAAATGTGAGAGGTTCTTCCAATTACACATCTATGAGGACTGTAAAGTTTCCATCGCATCCATCCACTTAGATAGCAAGGCTGATAACTGGTTATTGGATTACCAACTTAGTAAACCTCTTGTTAAATGGCCTGACCTAGTTCACGATCTGTGTTTGTGTTTTGAAGACCCCATCGCAGACAACTATGTTGATGCTTTCAATAAACTTGCCCAAGAACATTCAGTGGAGCAGTATTATGACCATTTTGAGGAGCTCCAATCTCTGATGCTTCTGCATAATCCTTCATTATCCAAGCCCTATTTTGTTTTAAGTTTCATGAGTGGCCTGCACCCAGACATCAAAGCCACTGTCCAGATGTTCAAGCCCACTTCCATTGCTCAAGCATTCTCATTAGCAAGAATGCAAGAAGCTTGTTCTCAGCCTCAATCAACAATTTATCACCTGGAAAGTACTTAAAAAACAGTCCATAGACGAACTTATAACCCTCCCTTCCAATCTTTAACTTGGGCCAAATCCACCCTTATTACCACTTCTACTAGCCCTCCTACTACGACCATGCATATGATATACACATAATTCATACATTTTATACTCCTTAATTTATATATGTTAGTGTTTCGATTCTTATATTTTATAATAATTACTTCGTTTTTATTTCTTTTCAGGAATTTGCGCTTAAACGATGAAATCATATTAAGGCGACGATGTAAGGAATTGCACTTGGTGGTACAAAGCAAAGAGAGAATCCATAAATCTAAGCCCAAAACCTCTAAACCAAAACCTATAAACCAAATCCATAAACCAAAACCCATAAACCAAAACCTAATCCATAAACCCATAAACCAAATCCTAAGCCTAAGCCCAAACCCAATCAACCCATATTCTCCCAACATCAAGAATATTCTCCACCCACTAAACAACCACCACATCTCCCAAAACATTCCATATTCTCCACCCACTAAACATCCACCACATCTCCCAAAACATTCCATATTCTCCACCCACTAAACAACTACCACATCTCCCAAAACATTCCATATTCTCTATTCATCTTGGTTGTTAAGAACCAATCAAGGGGAATAGAAAGGGAGAGGAGGAGAGAAGGGAAAAGAATTAGAGACAAATCAAAACCTCTCCTCTCTCACAAGTGATTCTCTCAAATTGATTCACAAACACCGTCACCAATCACCATTCCCTACTCCTCCCCACTGTCCACACTATCACCTCACCACCACCTCCGCCGGACAGCACAACAGATCACGAACCAGCCGCGACAGAGCGCCATTCTCGCCGCGGAACAGAGCCGTACCACAACTCTGTTTCATCTTGCAACAAAGCATTTTCTTCCGCTCTTTCGGCCTCAAATCGTCTCGAGTTCCTTCTATCACAACCACCTCGCGACCAGGCCAATCATCACCGCCACCACCTCGCGACAGAGGCCGCAACTGAGCGAAAATGGACTGAAAACAGGGAGTTTCCTCTCCCTGTTTCTCGCTCTGAATTCGTTTGTTTATTTGGTTTTTCTTCATCATTGCAGGTTCTAGGATTAATTGGATTCGAGGGAGGCCGCGAGGAGCGAAGAACCGCCGCGGGAACAGCCGCGACAGCACGCAAAACAGGGACGAAACAGGGAGTTGTTCTCCCGATTTGTTTCTCCATTTTTCTTGCTGTTTTCTTGGTTTTCTTCACTCTATTTCTTCTTTGCAGGTTCTAGCGTCACGAGGGAGGCCGAGAGGAGCGAAACCGAGCCGCGAGGAGCGAGAACCAGGCCGCAACAGCGACGGTTCTCGCTGGAGAATACAACCGGCACTGTAGCAGCGGGAAATTTGAAATATTTTCTGATTTTGGCTATTTCCACCCACCAGAATCACTCTGTACCACCACAGATCAATTTTTGGGCCATTTCCTCGGGATTCGTGCACACCCAATCGTCGATTGCTGTTCGACAACACATATCGAGCTTGTGACAAGCCGAAGGAGTTTTGTAAATTTTATTTTAATTTATTTTACTGAATTAAGGTTTTATTGCTCAATAACCATTTATTTCTGAATATTAATTAAATGCTTTCACCTTTCATGTTCAATTAAAAATTGATATGTTTGGTAGTTAGATTTACCTTTAATTAATATTCCAAGCATATGCTAAAACGTTTTAAACTTGAACTTTGATTAAGTGTGCCCTAAAAAGACACTTAATGCTTGGTGAAAGTTCAATTGTGCTTGAGATAAATTGTTAATATTTGATAGAAACATGATATAAGATTATAACGATCATATTTTCGGTGTAAGCAAGGGATTCTCATCCCTAAGCTTCTCGTATTTAAATTCAGTAATCTAGATTTAGATAATTTTGCTAACTCATTGGTGAGTCCAAGCCCACCAAACCCATTTCATTCCATCCATCTCATTTCATCTTATCATTTTATTTTGTTTTATTATCTTTAATTTAGTTTTCTTTTAAAAACACTGTAACCCCTATTTTCCATTTAAATTAGTTTAGATAATTTCTTAAATATCAATTGCATTCACCTTCTTCGTGGATCGACCCGTACTTTCCGTTGTCTACCAGTTAGACACCGTGCACTTGCGGTATTACAAGTTGGTTTAATTAACCTATTTTTCCGAGCAAGTCAATTTATTTTTCCGAGCAAGTCAATTTATTTTATGACATGCGACGACCTGATTATTTTATGACATGCGACGACCTGATTACCTGATTATTTTATGACATGCGACGACCTGATTATTTTATGACATGCGACGACCTGATTATGATCTATATTTAGATTATTACAACCCAGGTCTAGCCTATCATCCTGACTTCTCATGGGCTCATGGTCAGTACCAAGAAGGCCCTCTAGACACTCCTCAGACTTCTCAAGCTTTCATTCCTGATAATGAGTTAGAGGCTATAATGAACATTTTTATAAAACGAACAGGGGAAATGCTTGAGCAAAATTTTTAGGATATCGTAGAATTGACAGCTATTTATCAACAAAACTCTCAAGCTATCCGGAAACTTGAGATGACTGTGAGTCAAATAGCTGCGTCATTTCCTGAGATAGAGTCAGAAAAATTCCCTAGCCAACATATTTCCAACCCAAATGGTCAATTTGAAATTAGTAGTACATCTGAGTCGGACAGTGATGATGTCCAATTCATTACTACCTTTAGGAGTGGAAATTTGGTTGACAATCAGGTAGAAATGCCTGATATGGGTGTCATTGAGTTGTCTAGACAGGTTGCATCATCCTCTCATTCGCATGCTGATAAAGCCTCATTTATTGATGCACCTATAGATTCTGAGACACTGCAGACATCTCCTTCCCATGTTGACGCATGCCTTCCTAGTGACTCATGCATTGACCATGAACAATTACCTGACACCCTCAGGTATACATTTTCAGGTGATGAGTTGTCTAGACCAGTATCTCTATATGATTCATGTGATGAGCCTATACCACCTGATATATCCATCGTCTCATCTACGTGCATCACATTCCCATTTACTATGGCTACTTTCACTGATCCCTTGTGCTGTATTGAGGATTTCAGTTTTCATCATCCTGATGTGAAAATTATTCATTCTTCTGATGTGGAACCAGACAGAGGATGTTCCCTTTTTGGAGCACGCAATGATCATTTGTTGTGTATGACTACTGGTCATTTTTGGAATGTCCTAGTGTATTTGGTGCCCCATGTGATTGCTATATTTTGGTGGACTGATCCTCAACTGTTCAGGTTGTTGATATACGACCATGGACTAAGTATTTGTCATATTCTTCCTCTACACTTTTTGATACACCATTTTTTAGGAAGAATATTTGTCGGGCTGATGACGTTAAACCAAGCGCTCGTAGGAGGCAGCCTAGCTTTAGTTGTGTGTCTCTGCTGTTAGTCTGGATTGATTTTCGAGTACCCTATTTAGTTGTGTTTCATTCATACTCGTTAGCTCCGTAACAGTTTTGACTTACAACTTGCCATTTTTTTTAGTTTTCTTTGTTAGTGTCGAGTCTGCATTTTATCGATTTCTAATGAAAACTCCATGATTCTTATGTTTGTGAGCCTCATTGATGGATGACTTCTTGGAAATTGGTAAAATCTTCACCGTGGTAATACTGTTCTAACCTCCTCTCATGTACTTATTTCATTCATTTGTCCGAATTATTTTGTTAAACATTGAGGACAATGTTTAGATTAGGTTTGGGGGTAGGGTTCATGAGTCGGTGAATTTTTCGTAGTGTTTTCGGTGAATTTTTTCGTAGTGTTTTCGGTGAATTTTTTGTAGTGTTTTCTTTTCTTTAAAAAAAAAAAAAAAAAAAAAATATTTGTTTCAAGGAAACTTGGTCTTTTGTGATTTTGAATGTTTTAGGCTCAAGACAATGCAAGCCGATATTGATAAAGACTTAAAGTTTAGTATGGTCCATATGTTAGATTTAGTTCACAAGATTTTTCAACTCGATTATCTTTGCACCATGAGCAATGTTATCATAACTTGAAGTTGATGAGTGAAGTATATACTAGAAAACCTTAGAATAATAGTGAAGACTTAACCCTGAAAGTTTTGAACCTTTCTATTTTTCTGAGGGTTATACATAAACTCTGATTTTTCTTGAGTCTACAGTATCTCGTTGATGATCTCATTATTTTCATTTTTCTGATCAATTGCTTTGGGAATGACATCAAAATTGAATTATTACACTAGAACTTCTTGGCTTATTCAATTGAGATGTCATAATACTGACCCGAACTTAGGAAATGATCTAGGCATTTTTTTTTCTTTAGACCATTAACTAGCCTTTTAACTTACCCATAACATTAACCTTTTTTGTAGCCTTTTGAGCCTTAGATTAACTTTTATTTGTTAACCCATTAACCTTTAACCAACTTTTCTGGGAATGTGTATGGATGGATATACTTGGTGTCAAAAGGGCATGAAGAGCAAAAGGGCATGAAGAGCAAAATATGAGATATTTCATAAATCCTCTAGAAAAAAAAAAAAAAAAAAAAAAAAAAAAGCTTATGAAGAGGATAAAGATGTGAGAATGAAGAAAAAAAATTGATGGTGTACAACATTGGTTTATTCTTGGCAGCCCTAATTGTTCGTTGAATGGGTATATACATTCCTAGAAACTTTTCTTAGAATCCTTTGACATTCCTTATTAACCATTACCCAAACCCCGTTACAACCCAATAAAGTCCTAGTTGATCTTAGGTAAAGGTTGGTTCCGTAGATGTGGAGATTTAATAACCAAGACCTATGGTGTTTGATTCAACATTCCCAAAAGCAATTGATATTCCTGTCCATGAGATCATGTTCATTCCATTCTTGAAAAGTCCGTTCTTCATAGTACTATATGTGAGATGATTGTTTTCCATTATTTACTCTTTCCTCACATATAAATTGAGTGAATTACCAAATCTCTGAGTGCTTTATTGTGAGTGACATGAGAGATTTGAAGTCAAAACAAACTTTCTACAGGAGATTTAGTCATTGTTTTGCTCTGAAGTGAAAAGTTATGTTGATAGTGCTATCCACACACACACATTGAGTTGAGGATGATTGTGAATTTTTTTCTAACTTTTGGAAAATATTAAAATTTTTGAAAAATTGTTGGTTCCTTGCATTTCTTGAAGTTTTAAAATAAGCTTTTTATTACCAAGTTTTGTTGAGTCATAATGTTTGTGGGTAACATTTCTGGAAACCCTCACGAGACTATATCTCGTCCACTAGAGGTAATCTAGCGGTTTAAAGCCTTGTTGCACGTTTAAGGTAAGTGCAACCGATGATTCCTGCGAAAGTGAGTTAGAATTTTGTTTTTATCGTTTTGCTCGAGGACTAGCAAAATATAGGTTTGGGGGTATTTGATATACACATAATTCATACATTTTATACTCCTTAATTTATATATGTTAGTGTTTCGATTCTTATATTTTATAATAATTACTTCGTTTTTATTTCTTTTCAGGAATTTGCGCTTAAACGATGAAATCATATTAAGGCGACGATGTAAGGAATTGCACTTGGTGGTACAAAGCAAAGAGAGAATCCATAAATCTAAGCCCAAAACCTCTAAACCAAAACCTATAAACCAAATCCATAAACCAAAACCCATAAACCAAAACCTAATCCATAAACCCATAAACCAAATCCTAAGCCTAAGCCCAAACCCAATCAACCCATATTCTCCCAACATCAAGAATATTCTCCACCCACTAAACAACCACCACATCTCCCAAAACATTCCATATTCTCCACCCACTAAACATCCACCACATCTCCCAAAACATTCCATATTCTCTATTCATCTTGGTTGTTAAGAACCAATCAAGGGGAATAGAAAGGGAGAGGAGGAGAGAAGGGAAAAGAATTAGAGACAAATCAAAACCTCTCCTCTCTCACAAGTGATTCTCTCAAATTGATTCACAAACACCGTCACCAATCACCATTCCCTACTCCTCCCCACTGTCCACACTATCACCTCACCACCACCTCCGCCGGACAGCACAACAGATCACGAACCAGCCGCGACAGAGCGCCATTCTCGCCGCGGAACAGAGCCGTACCACAACTCTGTTTCATCTTGCAACAAAGCATTTTCTTCCGCTCTTTCGGCCTCAAATCGTCTCGAGTTCCTTCTATCACAACCACCTCGCGACCAGGCCAATCATCACCGCCACCACCTCGCGACAGAGGCCGCAACTGAGCGAAAATGGACTGAAAACAGGGAGTTTCCTCTCCCTGTTTCTCGCTCTGAATTCGTTTGTTTATTTGGTTTTTCTTCATCATTGCAGGTTCTAGGATTAATTGGATTCGAGGGAGGCCGCGAGGAGCGAAGAACCGCCGCGGGAACAGCCGCGACAGCACGCAAAACAGGGACGAAACAGGGAGTTGTTCTCCCGATTTGTTTCTCCATTTTTCTTGCTGTTTTCTTGGTTTTCTTCACTCTATTTCTTCTTTGCAGGTTCTAGCGTCACGAGGGAGGCCGAGAGGAGCGAAACCGAGCCGCGAGGAGCGAGAACCAGGCCGCAACAGCGACGGTTCTCGCTGGAGAATACAACCGGCACTGTAGCAGCGGGAAATTTGAAATATTTTCTGATTTTGGCTATTTCCACCCACCAGAATCACTCTGTACCACCACAGATCAATTTTTGGGCCATTTCCTCGGGATTCGTGCACACCCAATCGTCGATTGCTGTTCGACAACACATATCGAGCTTGTGACAAGCCGAAGGAGTTTTGTAAATTTTATTTTAATTTATTTTACTGAATTAAGGTTTTATTGCTCAATAACCATTTATTTCTGAATATTAATTAAATGCTTTCACCTTTCATGTTCAATTAAAAATTGATATGTTTGGTAGTTAGATTTACCTTTAATTAATATTCCAAGCATATGCTAAAACGTTTTAAACTTGAACTTTGATTAAGTGTGCCCTAAAAAGACACTTAATGCTTGGTGAAAGTTCAATTGTGCTTGAGATAAATTGTTAATATTTGATAGAAACATGATATAAGATTATAACGATCATATTTTCGGTGTAAGCAAGGGATTCTCATCCCTAAGCTTCTCGTATTTAAATTCAGTAATCTAGATTTAGATAATTTTGCTAACTCATTGGTGAGTCCAAGCCCACCAAACCCATTTCATTCCATCCATCTCATTTCATCTTATCATTTTATTTTGTTTTATTATCTTTAATTTAGTTTTCTTTTAAAAACACTGTAACCCCTATTTTCCATTTAAATTAGTTTAGATAATTTCTTAAATATCAATTGCATTCACCTTCTTCGTGGATCGACCCGTACTTTCCGTTGTCTACCAGTTAGACACCGTGCACTTGCGGTATTACAAGTTGGTTTAATTAACCTATTAATTTGGGTTAGTTAAATCCGCATCAGCATACAGCCACAGCTCCTAGACCTCCTTACATTCCATCGCCTCCAATTCCATCAGTTAGGGTTGCTAACCCCAATCCACTTATCAAAAGACTCACACCTCTACAAATGAAACTTAGAAGGGACAAAGGTTTGTGTTATAATTGTGATGAAATTTACAAACCCGGTCACCTATGCAAGTCCCAACACTTGTATATGCTAATTCCTAATTTTGATATTCAGGATGAACCACCTCCTTCTCTGGAAGAAACTGAAAATTTGATCCAGGAACTTCCTACAGAAATGGAATTGTCCCTTCATGGCAACCAATCCTCTAACACTATCCTACTCAAGGGATTTGTTAAGAAGCAGCCTATTTCCATTCTTATTGACACTGGAAGCACTCACTCTTTCATTGACCCAAGAGTTATCAAACTTAAAAATTGGCCTACTACCTTCACCTCTCAAATACTTGTTAAGGTTGCCAACGACCAACACCTCATTAGTGATGCCATTTTACAACCCCTCCAATGGACAATGCAACATCACAAATTTGAAGGCAAGGTTAGAGTTTTACCTTTAGTGGGCTACAATATGGTACTAGGAGGAGATTGGTTAAAACCTCTTGGCAACATTCTTATAAACCTTCAATCCTTACAACTCACCTTCATGCATCAGGGTCAGCACAAAACTCCTCAGGGAGTTCAACCTGCGACTTCCCTTTCCCTCATTGAGCCATCCAAGTTTACTAAGTTTGTCAATAAACACTCCCCCTCCTTTATTGGCCAACTCTTCTCTCTCCAACCAACCACTTCAGGCCCTGAAATTCATCCACAGATTGCCCTTATCTTGGATAATTACAAAGATGTTTTCCTAGCTCCAACTACTCTTCCACCTCATAGGAGCCTAGACCACAAGATTCCACTCAAGGAAAACTCCAACCCCACTTCACAAGCCCCTTATAGAATTCCCCACATTCATAAAGATGTCGTGGAAACCTTAGTCAAAGAAATGCTAGAGGCCGACTTAATTACCCACTCACATAGCCCATTTGCTGCCCCTATTCTCTTAGTCAAGAAGAAAGACAACTCTTGGAGATTCTGTGTCGATTATAGAAGATTAAATGAGCTCACCATAAAAGATAAGTTTCCTATGCCACTCATAGATGAGTTGTTAGATGAGCTTCATGGTGCTCACTTCTTTTCTAAGTTGGACCTTAGGTCGGGTTCTCATCAAGTGCTAGAACACCCATCCGATGTTTATAAAACAACATTTAAAACCCACCATGGTCACTTTGAGTTTCGAGTCATGCCATTTGGTCTTTACCAATGCCCTGGCTACCTTTCAAGCTCTCATGAATCACATTTTTCAACCATTTCTCCGTAAATTCATCCTAGTCTTCTTTGATGACATCCTCATTTATAGTAAATCCATGAACCTCCACCTCCTCCACTTAAACACCACCTTGGCCACCTTGAGAAAGCATTCCTTACATGCTAAGATGTCAAAGTGCGACTTTGGCCAGACTGAATTAGCTTATTTGGGACATATTATCAACTCTGATGGAGTAGCAGCATATCCTTCTAAGGTGTCAGCCATGATACAATGGTCTACACCCACCAACTTGAAAACTTTGAGAGGATTTCTTGGGTTGACAGGGTACTACAGAAAATTTGTCTAGCACTATGGCCTAATAGCCAAACCACTAACTGATCTTCTGAAAAGAGATGCCTTACATTGGTCTACAACTACTCAAACAGCCTTTGATGCACTTAAACAGACCATGAGCTCAACACTTGTGTTACAAATGCCCAACTTCTCAGTGCCATTTGTCATTGAAACTGATGTTAGCTCAGTTGGTATTGGAGCTGTATTGTCTCAGCTTGGTAACCCTATTGCTTATTATAGTAAGTCGATTGGTCCTAAGAACCTGGGTCTGTCAACCTATGAAAAGGAGCTTCTTTCCATTTTCATGGCAGTCCACAAATGGAAGTCATATTTACTAGGTGCCGAGTTTTCTATCTTCACCGACCACCAGAGTATCAAGCACCTGTTAGACCAAAAACTTCAGACTGTTTTGCAATGGCTCTTGAAACTCATGGGTTTTGACTACACCATCACTTATAAAAAGGGCACTGAGAACTCCGCAGCTGATGCCTTATCAAGGGTGCCACACCAACTACAATGCCTTGCATTATCCCAAGTGATCCCACAATAGATGCAAGACATTCACATCAGCTACAATTCTGATCCCATTGCTCAAGACTACCTGACCAGACTTGCTATCAACAAGGATTCAGTTCCTCATTTTGTTCTTTGTAAGGATTTGCTGAAGTACAAAAAGGCCATATATATTGGTAAGTCAGGTGATCTCCGAAAACAAATCTTGCAAGCTCTGCATGCTTCTTCTGTGGGCGGCCACTCAGGCATAACAACAACTTATCAGAGAGTGAAAATTTTCTTCTATTGGCCGGGTATGAAAAAACACATCAGAGAATTCATTGCTGCCTGCGATATTTGTCAAAGGAACAAAGGTGATCAGATTGGGTACAGGGGTCTACTCCAACCTCTACCCATTCTCGACCATGCTTGGTAGCACATTAGTATGGATTTCATCGAGGGCCTTCCTCTCTCCCAAGGTAAGTCCATCATTCTAGTCGTAGTGGATCAATTGACCAAGTATAGCCATTTTTTGTCCTTGGCACACCCCTTCACAGCTCAGTCAGTGGCAAACTTATTTCTTCACAGCATCAACAAGCTACATGGCTTACCTAGCACCATTGTGTCTGATAGAGATAAGATCTTCCTCAGCTTGTTTTGGAAGCAATTGTTTACAGCTTTGGGCACCTCCCTCACACTCAGCACGACATACTACCCACATACTGACGGACAAACCGAGCGAACCAATGCCTGCCTCGAAACATACTTTCGATGCCTCACGGGACATGATCCAACCAAATGGTCGAAGTGGTTGTACCTAGCAGAATTCTGGTTCAATACAAATTTTCATTCCAGCCTCCAAATTTCACCATTCCAGACACTCTATGGGTATCAACCACCCATGCTGGCACTACCACCATCAACTGCTCTCACCATTCCTGAAGTACATCAGTACTTACAACAGCGCGATGACATGCTCAACATCATCAAGGAATGGTTGGTCAAGGCCCAAGAACGTATGAAACTATATGCTGATCGACACCGCACTGAAAGAACATTTAATGAAGGAAAATGGGTCTACCTGAAATTACAACCATACCGAAAATTTTCAGTGCAATTGCAAAAAAACCTGAAACTGTCTTCTAAGTACTATGGGCCTTTTCAAATACTAGAACGCATTGGCACCGTCACTTATTGCCTTGACCTCCCAGTAGCTTCCTGTATCCATCCGGTCTTCCATGTCTCCCAATTAAAGAAGAAGATTGGTTCCGCAATTACTCCTTCACCCACCCTGCCATTGGTTGACAACCAAGGAAGCTTCCTGGCTGAGCCCTTAGCCATAATGGCCAGAAGGATGATACCCAGACATAACAGAGCTGTTACGCAGATCTTGATCCACTGGGCAAATTCATCTCTTGAAGCAGCAACTTGGGAAGATATGGCCAGCTATACAGGCTCGTTTTCCATCATTCAATCCTTGAGGACAAAGATAATTTCAAGGGGTGGGCATTGTCACAAATGAAAGACGAAACTTAAGGCGGAAAAGTTTTAAAAGTTTGAAATTAGGAGGGAAGGACAAAATTGTAATTAAATGTCTCAAAATTAGTTAGGACCACTGTTCCTGTATACGTGTCGAACTTTGTATGGCTCCTTTGTGAGATTCTGTTAGAATATCCCTTTAAAAAGAGGAAGAACGCCTCCTACAGAAGGCAAGCAAGTTACGTGTAAGTAGGCTCAGTTCTTAGAATTGGGAGTGGTATCTCTGTATGTGATCCCGTTTCTTGTTGATTTACAGTAGAAACCTTCTATTGATTCTCCTTTTTTCATTTAAATTCTCTCTGAGTATTGTTGAATCTTTGTTTACTCCAATCTGCTTGTCAAGTCTTTGACAATAGGCTACCCATCTCTACTACCACACCCCCTTCGCTATCACTAGGTACTGAGAATGAGAAGTGGGAGAGAACATTGAAGAGGCAAAACACCGAAATATGAATGCGTGAAATTTGTAATTCAATCAACCAAATACATTATATAATCGAGAAAACAAGAATGGTTTCTCTTTTTTAGGTTTGGAAAAACTTGAAGACATGTTTCAAGTAAAATTGCCAAAGAAGAGATTGGAGGTAATGAACAAACAACTCCAAAGCAGATAACATAGGCTGGTAGCTAGCGAGATTGAGAGGGTGAGTTGAGTTTCCTACCTGTTATTAATTAGCTCCGTCTGCGTCTGTACAAGAAGAGGGATTGTATGAGTCAAGGAAGGTCTTGTCTTCTTCTTCTTCTACACCGCGGCTTTACGTGATCATTGCTTGGTTTATGATTAGTTTAATAGCAGACGTAGATTTACATTGAGTACGTGACATTGCGTAACTCAAATATTTAATCAAGGGAGTTGCTATGTGTAACTGACTGACTGTTTGACTTGATGCCCCCAACTTGATATTTTAGATGTATCTTTTAAATTTTACTTGGTGTACCCAACCACATTATATTAACCCTAAAACAATTCAAGTTAATTACCAAGAGAAGAAAAGTACTCGTGTTTTTGATCGAGGACTTTGTCTGAAGGATTCCAATAATAAATAATTGGATGTAGGATAAAATAAAAATTTTCGAATTTGTTATAATAGTTATAATAATTTTTTAAATTGATGCACTCACTTAAATATTTATTTATTTTGATGAACACATTTTACCCTTCAACACTTTAGACTAGATGCATAGAGAAGAGATAATTTGTTTGCAATGTGGTTTTAGAAGATTTTTTAAAACGTATTTCTTATTTCTATTACACAATCTACCATAGTGTTTACTATTTATTGTAGAACATGTGACAATGGTTAGTGTATCTTTGATGTTTGTACACAAATTTGAAAGTAAAATATTTGTGACTAAAGTTTAGTTTTATAGATACATTTACTTTTATTCTTTAGTCAAGAATAAATTAATGTTTATAAACGAGAAATTATAACCACCAAATGATTTTTATGATCAAAATGGTAAGTTGGTCTTACATATTTTAAGTTGGTACAACAAAGTCGAAACATCTCAAAATATCGGTGCAACCGAGCCAAATAGTCGAGTACACGTAGCAACTCACTTAATTAATTTTTTTTTGATTTTGGTATCTATTATTGGTTGTGTTGGTTTGCCTAAGTGAAGTGTTCGTGACACCCAAGTTCGGTGTTGGGGTGTTGACTATTATTTGAAAATTGTTGGGACACCCGACCATACAAGTTAGTTGAGTTCTAGGCCCAGGCAAAATTGATATAACATGCAAGGATTATGTTTTCATGAAATTTTGTAGAAATTTTCACTTTTTTCAAATTACGAAAAGAAAAAGGGTGAAAGAAAAATTACATTTTCGAGTGTTTTTTCAAAATATTTCAAATTTTTTGTAAATTTTGGGTTTTTCATATCATTAAATACAAAAAAACAGCTACCAATACTTACATTTTTCGAGGGTTTTTTTTTTTAATTTTCGAGGATTTTTTGTAAATTTTGGGATTTTTTCTAGTTATCATTTTTTCTAATTATTTATTGATTTTGGAAACCACCCCCTGATTTTCTAATTATCATTTTTTATGCCACCCCTTGATTTTCAAATTATATATTGATTTCATGTTTGTTTCATTTCTTAGTAGGGGTGAGCATCCCATCCCGCGATCCCGATCCCATTCCGGTCACATCCCGATTTTTCAAGTCATTTTGGGATTGATCAAATCCATCCCGATCCCGTCTCGTCTCCATCTAGAGTGGGATAGAAATTTTCAATCTCGTCCATCATGTCCGATCCTGAACTTATTTAATATATTATAATTAATTGTATTATTTGAATTGAGTTTGACTACTCAACTCACTAACTAACGCCCCTTATTTGGGAAAGAAAGGGTTGATGAGTTGTATATAGGGAAAAAAAAAATCATATAGTTTCACATAAGAATCTAAGTTTTGTATGTTATCAATCAAAGGTAGTATTCAAAAGTAAAGTATATAACCCTGAATATTAACACTTAACAACAGTTTGCTATGTAGATGAGCTTTTTGGCCTCACAAGTTTCAGAAAGGGCATCGTGTCTGATATTTCTTTCCCAACTCCATGTCCACCTTTGATAGCATGTACTGTTAGTGTTACCCTAAGTAATTATAAGGCATCATAATGTGCTCAGCCTTTCGTTCTACAATGGGGTCGGAAGTGCCATCGTTCTTAACAATAGCGCATTCCATCTCCAAAATTCAGAGCACAAAAGAAAAGGTGACTTTTAAATTTCAATGAAGCAATTATTGTCATCCTCTATACACAACTTGAAACAATTAACAAACTATCAACTGCCAGTTCCTTAAAAGTAAAATGTAATTACATGACAAAAATGAGTATTGCACTAAGCCATTTATAGAGTGCAAACCTAAAGTTCTAAAAAGGTTCACATCCAACTGTCAAAATAATTTTCTCATGTTGCTTGCAATAACTTACCTGGGTGGTGGGTTAGGGTAATTTGATGGTAGGGGTGGTGGGTCAGGGTAATTTGATGGTAGATTTGTGTCTCACCTGATAAAGTTTACATGCTTGTCCTGTCCCGAAACCCTTTTGGGATGGGATGAGGTCGGGATGAAGTCTATCCCGTCCCGATACCTAATGAATGGGATGAGATCCATCCCGTCCCGTGCCCACCTCTATTTCTTGGATTTAGGCTTCATTTAATGTATTTAATAGATTTATTTAATTACATTTTATTTATTTTTCACATTTTTACATTCTTAAAATTTATTATATATTTCATGCATACTTGAAATTTTTACGGTTTTTCTTTACACTCCAAAGTATTCTCGAAATATTTCTTAAAATTAGGAGGCCTAAATTAACTCGAAAAACACAATCCTTGATAACGTGTCAATTTGAGAATTGACATGCATTAGTCAATTCTATATGTTAACACACTTAGTTTCGTATGGTACATAGGAACCATTGGGAATCTATAAGATTTTGTTGAATTTAATTTTAACAATCAATATGTACTAATCAATTTGTATGATATTTTAACAGATTTTGATTTTCACGATGCATAGAAATGACAACTAATTAGAAAGAACTTGTTGATTTAAAACTTAATAGGTCATATTTATCAGTTAATTTTATGTCTTAACAAATTTAGATTCTTCTTCTCATTTCTCCTCCTCCTTTACGTCAACTGAATTGTCAGCTCACTACAATCACCACCTTTTTTTTTTTTTTTTTTTGAAAGGCAAGCGCGGGGTATAAATGGGCTCCCCAGACCACATAAAATGTGATAATGATTACAATCGTGTATACTGTCTACCTATCGCATCGTCAAAAATAATTTTCTTAAGATCTTCGGCAAAGGAACTAGCACTACAATAATTAAGGAATTTTTCAAGAAAAAATGTCCTTGACAAAACTCAAAATTTTGTTGAAAACTACTTTTAACAAGGAAAAAAATTCGTTAGTGGGTTCCTGGAGGCATTCCCGTAGCTAAAGGTATTTGCCAAGGAATTACAGTTTTTGTTGGTAAAAGGGATGTTAAGTCAAGAAAATATTTTGTTGGTAATATTGACAACTACCAAGGAAATTCGTTGGTAAAAATCAAATATCGTTACCAACAAATTGTTTGTTGCAAGAACTATTTTATTTACCTACAAAATTTTTCTCGAAAAATCTTAAAATTGTCGTTGGCAAAGGTAACAACCTTTATCATAGAACTTTTTCATTGGTAAAATGCATTAATATCAACGAAAGTTGTCATCGGTATCGTTACCAATTACCAAGGAAAGTATTTTCAATAAAAAAATGATATATTAAAGTTGTCTAAGAGACGACCTAATCTAGGTCCCAAACTCTAAGGACACCACCCACTACCTCTCAAACTCTAAGGACACCACTCTTGATGATAAGACCCCACTATGGAATTCCATATATAATATATTTATTTTTAGGCTCAACGGGAATCGAACTCCTGACCAATAGTAAAATCTGTTGCAATATTTACCAATTGAGCTATTTGAATAATTGTGTTGTGTGAAACAACTTTATAGCTTATTAAATCAAATTACTCATTTTTTGCAATAAAAAAACCATTGCTACGTATATAATAGAGACCAATATATAATATTTCGTCACTATAAATTATAACTAAATATTTTCACGATTATAAGATTTATGTTAAATATCTACCACTTTTAGCAATGAAAAAAACTTCACAGAAACACCATTATAATTAGCAACAAAATAGTAATAGAATTTCAATGTTATATGTTATTGAAATTGGTTATATCCAAAATGAAATAAAATTAAATTGTTGTAAATAAGAAAATGAGCCTTAATAAGAAAAAAGTTCATGGAAATTTTATCAATATTTAGCAACGAAATAAATTGTTACCATTAATATTATAATTAACAGTAAAATAATGTTGTATTGTTAAATAAATTTTATTTGATTTTTTAGATGAAATAATATCAATGCTACTAATAAAAAAATTTCAACGAATTGATATTTTTCCACTATAAAGAAGCTAGGAGCTTTAAATATAAAAAAATTTCATGAAAAAAATTTCATTATAAGTAACCAAATAAATCGTTGCAATAACGTGGTAATTAACTAGAGAAAATTTAGTTTCATTGTTGAAGAGACACGAACAAGTGTTATAGTGCATTTACTAAAATAATGTTTGTCAATAATATTAATATTTATTAGCAATGAAATAATTTATTGTAAATGACGTCATTATAACTAACAAACTAAAATTTCGTTGAAATAGAAATATTTTGTTGCTAAATAATGTTGGTGGAAAATTGGTTTTGGAATAAATATTTTTCGCCACCTCTTTACAAAGAAAAAGTTGCCAACAAAATAGATTTTGTTACAAAAAGTGACAACTCTATGGTTTTTTCAATGAAATTTATTTTTGTTAGAAATAGTAACATATTAACAAGGAAAATAAAATTTGTTAGTAAATAAAACATTTTTTGTAGTAAGTATACCAATTTCCAACAAAATAATGACTTGTCGCTATAAAATAGTTAGTGAACTTTAATGAGAAACAAATTTTCATGAAAATAATTATCAGCTTTTACCTAGAAAACAATTTGTTATGAACAATGTTATAATTACCAACAAAATCTTATTTCATAGCTACAAAGATTTCATTAAAAAAGATATTGTTTCCAACAAAATAAAAAAACGTTGCCAATAGTGTGACAATTCTCAACGAAATATTAATTTGTTGCTATAAATTAATAAACGAGCCTTAACAAGAAAAAACCTAATGAAAAAAATTATCAATCATTATCAACGAACCGAATCATTACTAATAATGTGATTATTGTCTAAGAAAACATATTTCCTTACTAAAGAGGGATGAATAAGATTTAATATTCGTTAACAAGGAAAGTGAGTTGTTGTTAAAATTAGACTTCTTTAGCAACAAAATATTTCATTCCAGATGATGCCATAATTAACAAGGAACAAGTATTTTGTGGCCATAAAAATAATTTCATTGTTAAATCAATTTAGCGAAAAATTGGGTTTGGAGGAAATGTTTCCCGCCACCTATTTAACAAGGAATGTTTCCTACAAAATATATTATGTTGGAAAACAGTAACAAGTTTATGGCTTTTTCAAGAAATTTTTTTATTAATTGACAATGCTACAATATTAACAAGGAATTCAATTTTCGTAGCAATAATTTTGTTGGTAAAAGATAAATTTCTTGTAGTGTAGGTGTGATCTCTAAGTATTCTGCACTAGGCAAAAGACTCGCTAGCTTGTCTGCTGCTTAGTTAGTTTCTCTGACCGCATTCATCAGTCTGTAATCTTCAAACTCCTCTAGCAGCATTTTGATACGGCGTACTATGTGACAAGCTTCCCATGGAGGCACTTTGTCGGTAGCAAGGTATCGGTACATATTCATTGAATCCATGCAGAAAACGACCTTGGTGATGTTATGTTGCTTAGCCAGTCTTATTCCTGTTTCGACTCCTTGTAGTTCATGGAGAATAACTGACTTAGCTTCCTGCTTAGCCAGTCTTATGTTACAATCACCACCTTCCCCTCTTATCCTCCTCATTTTCTTTGTCAATCGACCACCACCGCGACCCTGCTCTCGTCTTCTTGTCAATCGACCACAACCACCCCCCCCCCCAAACCACAATCTAAATTTTGAATATTCCTTCACAGATTAAAAAATTTCGGATTAGTATTGGAAAATAAAAATATTTCACAAAATGTTCTAAATTATATGATTTTGAACCACAACTTTAAATGTACATTCTCACCATGCGCAACCACATTTACTCAGTACCCTAATATAGTACGTATGGTACGGGTAGGCATTGATGCAATGAATAATTCCTCTTTCCACCTTCCTGAATTAGTATAACAATTATGGAAGCAATCTTGTGATCAGTTTGTTGGGATGGTGTATCTTCATTAAAGCTAGCTCGCGCATCTTTTGGTACTAGGTGTACATTTTTATTATTGTAACATATATTTGGAGTTGGGCAGTACCAACTTTATTTTACGGAGAATTTCCCAAAAGCCTTTGCTTGAAAAAATAAGTGTTTGAAAAAGGACAATTATATTTTTATGTTTTTTAAAGGCCCCGAGTTTGACTACACTAAAATTGATACAAACACCCCTCTCTCTCTCTAAGATGGCGGTTTGTTGGCATGAACCTGGTTTCATCAGGGCAATATAGGAATTTCAAAAAATAAAGAGAAAACGCCCATATGAGTTGACTCATCAAGGCATCTTTTTAGAACAAAAAATTAGAATTTTGTTGTTTTTAAGTAAATATGGGTCAAAGGTGTGATGACTCAATGGTTGAGCAGTGGTGGATGATATCACTAGGTCACATGGTCAAACCTAGCCGACAGCATCTGGGGTGGGAGGGTTAAGGGAAGAAAAAAGTAAATAGAGGTGACATAGCTGAGGTTTCTAAAATAGATAATTACAACTACCCATTTTTGCTTAACTTGACATGAAATTATGGATTTTGGGTTATTATTTATTTATTTTATTAAAAAAGTTGAATATTATATTGATGAACATTCATAGTTGCTTAAGTTAGATTTCTAATATTATTAGTACTTTATTATTGATCATTTTAATAAGATATTAATATGTTAATTATGTATTTAAGCTCATTTATTCATGTATTATAGCAAGTGTGTACTTTTACTTATAGCTTCTCCATATTTCTATACTTTCCTACATTTTTTTTCACACAGTACTGAATTTTTTTTTTATCGAAAACGAGAACATGTACCTTGATCCCTCTAATCCAATAAAAAAGATCTTGCCTAATATCAAACAATGAATACAAATAAAAAGGTGAACTACTTTTTGGAGTGGTCAAATGGGATTTGCTTTTGATCTTAGCTACACAATCAAAGCAGAGGTGACAACGGGGTTACCTAACCCCAACTCAAGCCCCTAATAGACATACCAAAACCAGACTAAATAACCAATTTATTTTGTCCAGGTATACTCGACTCAGCAGAAACGGCTGGTTACTTTTTTAAATCTAAAATGAGCAAAGGAGAAGAGGAATACAATATTTGACATCTCAAAAAAAAAAAATTAAAAATAAATTGAAGGATCAAACTAGGGGTGGGCACGGGACGGGATGGGACGAGATATACCCATCCCTATCCCATCTCGTTCATACGGGATCGGGATGGGACGAGATGAAAAAAACCCCATCCCGACCTCGTCCCATCTCAAACGGGTTTGGGACGGGACGGGACGGGATCAGCGTGTTGCCTATGACTGCTGCGAAGATAATCATCATATAAGAGCGTGAAAAATAATTTTCTTATAATTAGATATAGAGCGTGAAATACCCACCAATATAGAAGCAACCCCATGGAAAACCCAAGGTCTCGTAAACTAAATCAGCTCTTGAATATACGTTCCCTGACACTACAAGATAACTCCTATTGCCCGAGGATGAGTAGCATATTACCTAGCAGACTTTAGTTTTAAACCAAATTAATAATGGATAAAAAAGACATGTCTGAATATGTCTCTCAAGATGCTTATAACATTGTATACGTAACGAGCACGTGATTGATTGCAAACCTCCCTCAAGTGCTAATCTAGTTGGGATGTTTGGGAGAGTTCAATTTGCTTTTGTTTTCATCTGTTTTCTCCTTGAAACTTCAGATAAACCCAGAAATGATAGCCTCAAGAGACACTCATATATAGTCTAAATCGATATTACATAATATATAAAACTCAAAATAAAATAAATGAAATTCAAATGCAATCATGAACATCAAAAGATGAAGATCCCAGAAAGGATTCAAATGCAAACACCATGAGTTTCTGTCAGTCATCTTTAAGTTTATATGAATAAAAATAAATAAATAAATAAATAAAATATTAATAATAAATATTAAAAAATTAGCTCGGGACGGAACGGGATTCGCGGGATTGAAAATCTTCATCCCATCCCATTCCATTCTAGATCGGGACGGGACGGGATCGGGATGAAATTATTCAATCCCATTAAGACCCGAAAAAATCAGGACGGGACGGAACGAGATCGGAATCGCGGGATGGGATGCCCACCCCTAGATCAAACCACTAAATTAAGCTTAGGTATGGTCTAAAATTAAATTCCCAAAGCTGACACGGACCCCAATCAGATATGTCTTTCTATTACCAAATCAGGCTCATGGAGCATTTAAAGAGCACTAGACTCGACCCATTAGGGCTAGCCTGAGTACTGGTTTGGTTGGGCCAAACTGTTTAACTAAAAAAGAGTTTGTTTAGACAAATCGAAGAAAAAAAAAAAAGCTAAAACACTAAGCAGTGCCTTTCATATTGAGCAACCCCTCCGGCTCCCAGCTTTGTCTTCTTTTTTAAGAGATTTGATGAGATTAATTAGTTTGTGACATTAGCAACAAACCCATAGTCATAATCTTCAGGTCACAAGTTTGATCCCATCTTATCCAATAAATAAATAAAAAATAGTTTAGATGACAATAAGCATAGAAAAATAAGATAAATGATGCTCCATTGGAGATGAGTAAAGTCCATTTGCAACTCAGTAAAATCCTCATTTTTATTGTAGATGTTGAATGGTATTAGCATGCGACTTTAGCAATAGGCCCAAAGACCGACTTTAAGATCACAGATCTGATCCCATGTAAGCTAATAACAAAAATGAACTTGCTTGGATGATGAAAAACATAAACAAGAATGAATAACGATGTCGGGCCCCTGAGCAAAAACCCTTTCCAAATGAGTTAAAAAAAAAATTTGTGAGGTCAGATGGGATTAGTCTGTGAATTTACAACAACCCCAAACCCCATTACCATAACATCAAAGATTCAGTCTTACCTAATCCAAAAAAGAAAAAAAAAACTCACTTAGATGATACGCACATTAAAAAAAATGATGCCCCATTGGAGACGACCCCTTTGCGAGTGAGTAAAATCCTCATTGTTCTTGAGAGGTTGGATGGGATTAATCTGTGACCTTAGAAACAAACCCAAAGATTATGACCTTAAGATCACAGATTTGATCCCATCTAACCCAACAAAAATGTACTTGCTTAGAGCATAAACAAGAAAGATTAACGATGATGTCCAATTGAAGGTGAAAAAAAAACCCTATTTATAATGAAAAATCTCTTCTAGAATGCTCCATGAAATATCAAATACATTACCTATCTTAAGATTACATCAGCCTGTAGGTAACCATTTTAGAGAAGCCTCTCGACACATTTTCGAGTGCAAACAAATCATAAAAGGAAATTATTATTTAAAGAAACACTTTTAGATAATCCAAATTATAACATACACTTGTAAATAGGAAAACCGTGTTTGTAAACCACTTTCAAGTACATCCAAATTGCCTGAACTGTAATAGGTTGGCAAATTTTAAAATTAAACAAGTTATATCTTTACTTGTTGTATTCTGTATTTTTTTTTTCATGAAATGACATTACACATAAAGATACTAAAATCAACAATATGTCCATGCATTCTGTCTACGAATCCTTAACTTGAATATATTTTAAATCCCATTTGGATGAGTAGATGAATTAACAAACTAAAAGAGGAGTGTTGAGAGCTTGGCACCAACTGTACAACCGCAGGAAGGAAAAACATGAAATTAACTCAGGTGTCCCGAGTAAATCACTCTCGTTAGCAAACTAATTGCCTTATTTGTAGCAATGCCAGATAATGGTCACTTATCCACAATGTGCAAAAAAAAAAAAGCACCATTACCCAGGATGTCTAATGGTCTACTCACTAACACTCCTATATTATAAATTAGTCAAAGTCATGATATTAGTTAGTTTCATTGTACTTTAGAAAAAATTACTTATTACTATTCATTCTAATAAAAACAAAAGAAACAAGAGCATTTCGTTTTGCAATTAAAGAGAACAAATATTTTCCCTTTTACAATCAGTTAATCCATTTTGTATTTGAATCAAAGAAGTGTTTTTCGCTTTGTTAAATTATTTACAATGTATTGGTGATTCCGAGCAAAACAAGAGTTTAAGGGTGACTAGTATTCCGTTCATCAATAGTGCAATTGGTTAAACGAGACAGAGAATATTCTGGGCTGTTTTATCCTAGGGACGGCGAGGCTACTAGACTGCTTGCACAATTTTGGGCAGAGCCGCGAAACGTCTTAAAGAGAGCGACCTAGTCTGCGACTCAACCCAAGAACAATTGGTACCTTCGTTCCTATCTTTTAATCTGAATTTTTTACAGCATATACAACAATTTTAAGACGATTTATTTCTGCCATGACTAAGATTGAAAGAATGATCCCTTTAATGATATATAATATTCTCCATAATACAATTTACGGAAATAAAGATAGGTCATGTATGGCAGCGTGAGAAAGAGATCACTGGACTGCTGCAGGTTATGTCCTCCCTGCTTTGTCCACTTACTCTTTCAAGTGTTTTTCCCTTCTAGCTTCTTCTTTGTTTACACAAGTTCTGGTTAACTCTTCTAGATTTGTTAAATGTGGCTCACTTAAAACTTCTAATCAATGTATTTAACATTTTAGCCCAATAAAAAATATCAATGGTTTTGATATCGTAAAATGTATTGCATTGAGATATTGAAATGCAAACAGCGAACAACATTGATGCCTTATTACATTTCATATGCCATATCAATATAGATAAATTGGATTGTTAACCATTTGAGAACTCATCCATGAATTATATAACACCCTGTCCATAGAATTGATAAGGGCTTGCAGGATCCAAAATTATAGTTTCTTATTACCACATGGTGATTAAGATATAAAGCTTTTCTGATCCGAGAGATTAAGAAAAAACTGTAAGGGATTTTGTGCCTGGATCACTGTATCACTTTGCTCTATTATATATGCAAGCTTTCTTCTCTTCCACAGGTTTGCAGTATCTGCTGCAACGAATATGATTTCCTAGTGTGTATCTTTAGGTGTTTTTGCCAGCAAAGTTAATTAATAAAGCCAAATGCTCACTGAAAAGTTGGACAGTAGCCCAAGAAGTCATAAGAAGTCCAAGATGATGTTAGGGCATTTTCTAGAATTTTTACTGAATAGTTTTTGTAGAGGAAATGAATTCTTATGGAAAGGATGTGTTCTCATGATGATGACGTTGATGGCAATCTAGAACAATTCAAGCTATTGCTTGGTTTTGCAGCGGAACCTTGACCATCTAAGTTTGCAACTAAATTCCCAGAGGTTGTTTTTAAACACAAATCTAGCATGGTGATTACATCAAAGTTTGAAAAGATTCAGAAGCTGAATTTAAGGTACGTTTTCTAAAGATATTTTTAGTTGATTCTTGAACTCAAAAGAAAATGAGAATAGCGAGGTGAATAGAATGGGTATATTATTCGATCTTCTCATTGTGTGGGTCCTTAACAGTTGAATGCACGGTCTGCTTCAGCTAGCAAAAGGACCGTCACTTAATATGCATTCAAAAGGTGGCTAAACCCGTTTATGACAATAGTTAGAGGGACCAAAGTTCAAAAGTCCCTTAATGGAACGCACACACATATTTTTAACATTATATATGCTAAAAATAATTTTGTGGATCCTGATTTTTGTGAGAAGATTTTTTTTGTGTTTCTCAAGGAATTATTCATAAAAATAAAATTCCTGTTAATTCGAGGAATAGTGGGGGTTATTTCGAGGAATAGTGGGGGTACATCCTCAAATAACGTGCCTATGATAAGGATGAATGAAACTGATAAAGCCACAGAATCTGAGCCTAGGAAAAGTAAACGGAAACGAACTTCTAAAAAAACTCTGGCCCCGATTACTATGTCTTTTCAACTGAGGAGGATCTCATTAGCTTTCAAGAAGCTTAATCCTCTATAGATGCCTTTCTTTGGGAAGAGGCTATTGATAATGAAAGATACTCTCTTGAGTCTAATAGAATCTGGCATTTAGTTGACTTGCCACCAGGTTGCAAGACAATAGGATGTAAATGGGTATTTAAGAAGAATTTGAAACCCAATGGTAATGTTGAAAATTTTAAGGCTCATCTTGTAGCCAAAAGGTATAGACAGAGAGAAAATGTTGACTTCTTTGACACATATTCTCCTGTTACCCAGATTACATTATCAGAAGTTTCCCGCCGTCCTTGAAGGATATAGCGATGCTGATTGGAACACCCTTAGATGACTCCAAAGCCACCAGTGGCTATATTTTCAATATAGCTGGTGGAGCTGTTTCTTGGAAATCGAAGAAACAAACCATTCTGGCACAGTCCACGATGGAGTCAGAGATGATAGCATTAGCCACAGCTAGTGAATAAGCAGGTTGGCTGAGAAACCTGCTGGCAGAGATCCCTTTATGGGAAAGACCGATTCCAGCTATCTTGATCCATTGCGATAGTACCGCGGCTATTGCAAAAATACATAACCGTTATTATAACGGCAAGAAACGACAAATACGTCGTAAGCACAGTACAGTTAGAGAGTTTTTGTCTACTGGTGCTTTAAGAGTGGATCATGTACGAACTAATGCGAAATTGGTTGATCCTTTGACGAAAGGATTAGCTAGAAAGAAGGTTTTCAAAACCTCGAAAGGAATGGGACTAATGCCCTTAGATTGATGAGTTATTCATGACGGTAACCCAACCTATAGACTGGAGATCCCAAGAAATAGGTTCAATGGGTAATAACAAGAAGTGAATGATATGATGTGAATCATGCTGACAAAATAGCAATCTCATTCCTAGATTAAAGCATGAATTCCTGAAGCAATAGTAGGATGAGTTAAAAACTCTTAATGATGTCTATACTCTATGTGGAGTGGAGTACCTAGCTACAGGAGTACTCTTGATAGACTCACCTAAGTGATTGTGGAAGTTTGGCCGCTTCCTATGGAATTTGTGGGCAAAATTCCTAGAGCCTTCACTATACTGGGATATACGTGCATGGCCGTAAGGCACGGGCTTTTTAGACTTCACCCTGGTAAGGTTGTGCGTGTAATGTCTGTTAGAGATAGAGTTCAAAACTACGAGTTACTCTAGTATAATCTAAAGCATGAACACTACGCAAGAATTCAAGTCGCAAGACACTTTTGTTTATGCACAATCTTATATTTTTTTTTTAGATTGCTCGATGAAAATTGTTTTAAAAATCCAAGTGGGGGATTGTTGGAAATATGACTTTTTAAAATAAAAGAAAATGAGTGTGTATCTGGTTTCGATCTCTGGATCTCTCTCTTATTTTAGTCCCACATCTTCTACACAACTCATTGTGGTAGAGTTTATAAGGAGATTGTTTGGACTTGGGTTTGGACTTGGGTTTGGACCCCTTGGGGGTACCACACTTTTGTGATGAGGGGAGAGACCGACTCTCGCCCATCACCGCTGCCGTCCGTCCGGGTCGGGTCGGGTCATTAAGAGAGCAACCCGTTCTTTTTACTACAAATTTATTTTCATTAAATAAATTTTGAATCTCTAAAGAGGGAATGAATCTAGACGGTGTTTTCCACGTTTTTTAAGTGCGATTTCCGTTTGGATTTTCCCCACGTTTTCCATGCATTTATTGTGCCAATGAATCTAGCCAAGTCTTTGTATTGTCAAGGTACTTATCCAGATTTTCGTATTTGAATGAATCTGTATTCTTCTCCCTATAAATACAACACAAAGTTAGAGTTTAAATAAAAAAAGAAGAAAACAAAAGAAACAAGAGCATTTTGTTTTGCAATTAGAGAGAACAAATCTTTTCCATTTTACAATCAGTTAATCCATTTTGTATTTGAATCAAAGAAGTGTTTTTCGCTTTGTTAAATTATTTACAATATATTGGTGATTCCGAGCAAAACAAGAGTTTAAGGGTGACTAGTATTCCGTTCATCAATAGTGCAATTGGTTGAACGAGACAGAGAAGATTCTGGGCTATTTTATCCTGGGGACAGCGAGGCTACTAGACTGCTTGTAAAATTTTGGGCAGAGCCGCGAAACGTCTTAAAGATAGCGACCTAGTCCGCGACTCAACCCAAGAACAATTGGTACCTTCGTTCCTATCTTTTAATCTGAATTTTTTTACAGCATATACAACATGGGGTTACGCATAGTACACAAATACATTTAATGTACTACCACACATGATTGCATAAACTTAGCAAGACCTCAAAATCTGTGCCAAGGCGTTTGTCTTTAGATCCGTATTATGGCAATAAATTCTACTATAGACAACCTAATATGTATTTGATGTACCAGGTAATATAGTTGCCATAATTCCTTCATAACACACAAATGGTACGCCAATGGTGTTATGGTCAAGTGGTTAGGGCTGTGTGGGTTTATTCCCCATGTCCTAGGTTCGAGTCCCGTCGGCGGCATGATTACTTTCTTATGGTGTTGACCTGTAGATCGCACCTTGTTGATAGGTTATGGGATCCTATAAAAACCCACTTTCCAAAAAAAAACACCCAAATGGTACATTATACTGGTTGTGATATATGCATCCCAAGATTAGTTAGCCCATGCAGTAAAGTTGGGTAGCCAGACTTGTCACACCTTAACTGAGATAAAATAGTCACATTAGGACTTTACATAGTTCAAGTTGATTGGAGATAAATTCCATGAGGGTTAATACAAGTTGTTAAGTGAATAATGACCTTATTATGTGCCGGTATGAGTTATATTTTTTGCAGGAAATATGAGTCAAGGAATTCTAGTCCTGGTTGAAAATGCAAAAGGTATCATCACATATACCAATGAAAATGCCTTAAGATATGATGAGCTAGGCAATAGGGGGTGAATAATCTTTTTTGAAAATATTTTATCTTTGAAAAAACTTTGCGGGATAATGTAAAGACAATGAGGCTTTATGGACACTTTGTTGACACTCCATGCTCAAGATAATATCTTAGACCACACCATTAATAAAAAAAAAATCAAAAATAGGTGTAGAATATAAAATGATTCAACTCTAGCTCTTGATGGTCTCACAAGTTTTTGGATCTAAAACCCGATATAAGAAAATAATTTTTCAAAGTAGATCCAAGACTTGATGCACAAATCAAGCGAGCTAAACTATGATTTGTAAATCTTAAAACATGCAAGATGAGATATCATAAGAAGTAAGATAAGCAAACATGCATAAGCAATGTTAAAAGATGGGAAGAAACAATATCACACATAGAAATAATGAGGTTTACTTAAGTAGATGTTTGATTGGCCCCGACCAGTTACTTCTTCGGTAGAAATGGCTCACAAGTCACAAGCTTCTATTACTTGTTTTTAAAAAAAACCACAATTTCAAACAAATTTTCACAACCTCGCAAAGTTAAGTTGTCTCGCTCTAATGAGACCTACCGACACAAACCAAGTGTTCTGCTCCGTGAGTCTTACGGACACTTTGGTGATTGCCAAAAAGATGCAACCATAACCAAGTTTTACAACATGTGATTACAATTTTGAAGATACCACTTGATCTTATGATCATGCTCCATGAGACTTATTGATTTAATAAGGATCGCACCATCATGGAATGCATCACAACCAATTCTTACTGCCTAATTGGGATCATCGAGCAATACTTACTCGTACGAATCCACTCTACGGATTCGAGAACCCACACCAGGTTAGTTGAGTTTAGACAAGCTAACACTCAAAGAGACTTTTCTAATATTGTCTCTCAAATAGACAGATTAAATAACGATTTAAGCTCAAAGCTCTCATTTTTTTTACAGAATAGAAGTTAAGTTCACCCATTTGTAGATTGGAAGCTCACTCAAATGTCATTTAGAGAGATGGAAATACTTTCTCTTGAACAATTGGAAAAACTTGCTCTTCTTCTTATTGGATCTACTGCTTTTGAATAGCTCTTCCCAGTTTTTCTTGAATTCCTAAAGTTGATGAAGGCAAAGGAGGACGCATCCATTTATAGATTGATCTTGAAGGAGGATGTTTTTCAGAACGTCTTTTTGCATTATGAAAACGGTTTTTTGTCATGACATATTAAATGTGAAGTCGACTTGCTATGCCCAAAAATCTTTTTAAAACAAAAAATTCTCTTTTATCTCATGTGCAAGGTACTTTGACACATGATTTTGGACCTTGACATTGACATGTATGTGTCATTTAAGCACATCGGCATGTCTCTTGAATGAATATTCATTTTCATAAGGGAATATCCATTCTCATGTGAATTCAACACTACACCACAAGTCGTCTTTGAAGCATTTTATAACAACATTTCTTTCAACTATGTTGTGAAAAGTATTAATTTAACTACTATTAAAAATCTAAAAACATTGTGTAAAACTTAGGCAGAATTTTAAAAAGCCAAAATGTTTGAGATAGTGCGTGATTCTACAACCCCTTGGAAATCCAAATTAAAGTTAAACCTAAAAACACAACTCAACCTCTCCCTACTCACTTCTCCTGTACTCGCATCTCTCTCTGCTACTCCCTTCTCTATAGCCTATCCCTCTCCTTCTGCTACTCGCCTCACCCCTTTCTTCTCTGCTACTCGCCTTCTCCTCTGCTACTCGGTTCTCCCTTTGCTACTCGTCGCCTCTCCTTCTGCTGCTCGACTCTCTCTTCCTTTGTATGTGAATGTCACGTTCTCAAGCAGGAAATACTGCAAGTGAAAGCTGGAAAAAAAAGGGCGCCAAATTCAAATTTAGTTTGAAATAAAAAGGATAGTTAAGTAAAATTACCTTTGTTAGTTACAAATGAAGGGACTAAAAGCAAACACGTGTCAACACCTCATTAGCCCATTTGAAATTCTGTTATAGAAAGTAGTATAAAATGGGATGATCTGTAATAGATGAAACCAGAGAAGAAATTTGTATTGAGACTCTTTTGGGTTGAGTTCAACCAAAGAGAGGTTACCTTTTATTTTGTATTGCTTTTCTGATCTATAATAGCTCTTCTTCTTCCTTGTTTCCATCCTTGAACTCCTCCATTTGTTCTCTGTTATTTGAATCCAAGTCACTAACGTGACATTTGGTATCAGAGCAGGAGTCGATCCACCTGGAAGTAATCAGTTACATTGGCCATCATGGAGACAAGATCCAAAGAAATGGAAGCATTTATGAGGGAGTCCAGGAAGAATCAAAGTGATACATCGAATCAAGTTGAATGGTTGAAGAATGAGTTCAAGAAACTCGCTCAAAACCAGGAAGCTCAAGAGAAGCGAGTTGAGACTCGCTTTGATTAGCTTTTCAAGCTTATTCAAAGCAAAATCAACACCACTCCTGCGGTTGGACCGAGCTCTTCTTCCAAACCTAATTCAGGAGCTACAAATCCCAGAACCAGTTCCCAAAATCATTGGGAGCAGCCAGGTACATTCCCTCGAATTCCTAAGTTGGATTTTCCTGTGTTTGATGGAACAAATCCAAGGTCATGGTTTAAAAAATGCAACCGATATTTCTCCTTCTTCCAAGTAGCAGAAGAGAGTAAGGTCAGTATGGCATCCATCCACTTAATAGGGAAAGCTGATACGTGGTTTTTGGACTACCAAATAGGCAATGAAATGCCTCAATGGAACCTGTTTATTCATGATCTGTGTGATCGATTTGAGGACTCAACCTTAGATAATTACGTGGATGCTTTTAATAAGATAAACCAAGAGGGAACAGTGATGGAGTATTACGAACAGTTCGAAGAATTAAAATCCATTATGCTGTCACATAATAAGCATTTGGATGAACATTACTTCGTGCTAAGTTTCCTAAGTGGACTAAGGCCAGAAGTGAAGTCCCTGGTGCAATTATTCAAGCCTACGACCCTAACTCAAGCCTTGTCACTTGCTAGGATGCATGAGGCCACCTCTCCCAAACCTCAACACACCAAGTATAGCAATCCTAACACAGTGACTAGACAGACCTACCACTCACCATATTCATACACCAACTACCCCACAAATTACTCCACTAATCACTCACCTAATACATTCAAAAACAGCCGAAACAACTCTCCTGGTAATCCTCACCTAAAACCACCAAATTCTTACAGTTCCAATCCACAAAATAAACAACCATATTCTCCTCCCACCACTACCAACCCAAGACTTACAAATAATATTCCTCCCATTAGGAGATTGACTCCATCACAAATGAGAGTGAGGAGAGAGCAGGGACTTTGTTATAACTGCGAGGAGCAGTATAGGCCAGGACACTTATGTAAACAGCAACAACTATACTTGCTTGTTTCAGAGAATGCATCAGTAGAAGAAGAAACAGAAGAACTCCCATTAGTCACAGAAGATTTGCTCCCAGAAATTCAAACCGAGATGGAGGTCTTTCTTCATGCAATCCATGGGAGTATGTCCATTAACACACTGCTGATTAAGGGGCTCATCAAGAAGAGGTCGATATCTATATTGGTGGACACAGGCAGCACACATTCCTTCATAGATCCCAGAGTGGTCAAGGACACCAAATGGCCTACCATACTCACTCCTTAGATGTTGGTCAAGGTGGCCAATGGTGACCAATTGATCAACAATGTTGTCTGTCAGCCTTTGAAATGGACTATGCAGGGAATACAGTTTGAAGGGACTGTCAGGTTACTCCCTCTAGGAGGTTACGACATGGTGCTAGGCGGAGATTGGTTAAAGCTCTTTGGGGATATCACGCTGAATTTGCAAAAGTTGCAACTCGCATTAAAGGTCCAGGGAAGAGCAGTCACCTTACAAGGCATATCTGATACAGGTGACTTACATATGATGGATGGTAAGAACATTTCACAATTTTTCAAAAAACATGCAAACTCTTTTTTCTGTCAATTATTTGCTATGATTGCAACTCATCAACAGAGCCAGCCTCCACCTGAAATCCCAGTTTAGAGATATTCAGGAACCAACTACATTACCTCCCCATAGGAACATCAATCATCACATACCTCTCAAGCCTGGACACACTACTCCTTCCCAAAACCCTTACAAAGTCCCATATTTTAAGAAAGTTGTGATTGAAAAGTTGATCCAGGAAATGTTTGAAACAGGCCTTATACAACATTCCCATAGTCCTTTTGCTACCCCCATCCTCCTGGTTCCTAAAAAAGACGGGTCATGGAGATTCTGTGTGGATTATAGAAAGCTCAATGAAATAACAATTAAGGACAAGTTTCCCATGCCCTTAATTGATGAATTACTGGATGAGTTGCATGGTGCAACAGTTTTCTCTAAACTAGACTTAAGGTCAGGGTATCATCAAATCCTAGTCCATCCTCCTGATATCCATAAAACAGCCTTTAAGACACAACACGGCCATTTTGAGTTTAGAGTCATGCCTTTTGGTCTCACCAACGCCCCCGCATCTTTTCAAGCCTTGATGAACCAAATCTTCACTCCCTTCTTACGAAAGTTTGTCCTTGTATTCTTTTATGACATCTTGGTGTATAGCTCTTCTCTCACTCTTCATGTAGGTCATTTACACACTGTTTTTTCTATCCTACAACAACACAAGTTGTATGTCAAGCTTTCTAAGTGCTCTTTTGCTCTACCCAGATTGACTATCTTGGGCACATTGTTAGTGGGCAAGGAGTAGAGGCAGATCCAAGCAAAATTGAGGCTATGACCCTATGGCCAATTCCCACTAATATTAAACAACTACGGGGTTTCCTTGGTCTCACCGGGTACTATAGAAAGTTCAACCACAATTACGGCCAAATTGCTTCTCCCTTGACTACCCTCTTAAAGAAAAACTCCTCTCATTGGACCCCTTTAGCTACCTTAGCTTTTAATCAGTTAAAGGAGGCCATGTGTAAAGCCCCTGTCTTAGCCCTCCCTGACTTTAAATCCCCCTTCACTATAGAAACTGATGCTTGTAGTAGAGGTGTAGGAGCAGTCCTATCCCAACAGGGTAAACCAATTGCTTTTTTTAGCAAGGCCCTTAGCCCAAAACACCTTACCTTATCCACTTATGAAAAGGAATTACTTGTAATTATCATGGCTATCCACAGGTGGAGATCTTATTTGTTAGGCTCTAAGTTCCATATTTATACCGATCATCAGAGTATCAGATATTTCCTGGCCCAGAAAGTTACAACTATGACTCAACAGAAGTGGTTGTCAAAGCTATTCGGGTTCAATTATGAAATTCATTACAAGAAAGGCTCCGAGAACACTGTCGCAGACTCTTTGTCCAGATGTCTGGATCCTAAAAGCCAATGTTCAACACTCTCTATTGTCAGACCACAGTGGCTAATCGATGTCATTCAGTCATATGAGCAAGATGAACTAGCCTTACAGCTGATTCCCCAGTTGCTCATTCAGCAGGACTCACAACCCCCTTATTCATTACACTCTGGTCTTCTGAAATATAGACAGCATATGTACATTGGCACCACTGGTTCCCTTCGACAGAAATTGTTACAAGAATGTCACACGTCTGCCCTTGGCGGCCATTCGGGGATCATTACTACACTCAAACGGTTGCAATTATATTTTTTTAGCCTAAAATGAAAGCAGCAGTGCTCTCCTTCATCACTGAGTGTGCAATCTGTCAGAAGAACAAGCATGACCAATCCAGCTACGGTGGCCTCCTTCAACCTCTACCTATACCGGACCAAGCTTGGCAGCACACTGCAATGGATTTCATCGAAGGACTTCCAAATTCACAAGGCAAAACAGTCATTTTAGTAGTTGTGGATCGACTCACTAAATATGCTCATTTTTTCTCCCTGAGTCATCCATACACTGCCGCTATTGTAGCTGATCTATTTTTTCAGCATGTGTATAAGTTACATGGCCTACCAGAATCCATTGTCAGTGACAGAGACAAAGTGTTCATCAGCTCCTTCTGGCAGGACTTATTCAAAGCACTGGGCACATCTCTCAGCTTAAGCTCCGCCTACCATCCCCAAACGGACGGGCAAACGGAGCGTACCAATGCATGCTTGGAAACATACTTACGTTGTATGACAAGTGAGACCCCTTCTTAGTGGACTAGGTGGTTGTCATTGGCAGAGTTCTGGTTCAATACTTCCTACCACTCTAGCCTACAATCATCTCCTTTTCAAGCTTTGTATGGGTACACCCCTCCTTTAATGGCTCTCCCTCCCCTCATTTCAACAACCATCACTGATGTGCAGGCTTACCTACCTGAAAGGGACCACATGCTATCCATTATCAAGGAAAAACTCCTTCGAGCCCAAGAGCGCATGAAGTTTTATGCTGACAGAGGTCGGACTGACCGTGAGTTCCAGATTGGGGACTGGGTTTACCTTCGTCTCCAGCCCTACCGCCAAACATCAGTTAGCATCCGCCGCAACTTGAAGCTATCCTCTCGATTTTATGGCCCATTTCAGGTCATAGAACGCATAGGTGCAGTGGCCTACAAGCTGGAATTACCTCCTCAGTCCAAAATCCATCCGGTGTTCCATGTGTCCCAATTAAAGAAGAAGTTGGGTTCCCAGGTCATCCCCACACCCTTGCTTCCCTTGGTGGATAACTCAGGCACCTTTCGATCAGAACCTACGGCCATCTTGGCCCGCAGACTGGTTCCCCGCCATAACAAAAGTGTCACGCAGGTGTTGATACAATGGTCTAACTCTTCTCCTAAGGACGCCACTTGGGAAGATTGGCCGCACATTCAGGCTATGTTTCCTTCTTTCAAACCTTGAGGACAAGGTTTTGTCTTAAGGGGTGGGCATTGTCACATTCTCAAGCAGGAAATACTGCAAGTGAAAGCTGGAAAAAAAAAAGAGCGCCAACTGCAGGCGCCAAATTCAAATTTAGTTTGAAATAAAAAGGGTAGTTAAGTAAAATTACCTTTGTTAGTTACAAACGAAGGGACTAAAAGCAAACACGTGTCAACACCTCATTAGCCCATTTGAAATTCTGTTATAGAAAGTAGTATAAAATGGGATGCTCTGTAATAGATGAAACCAGAGAAGAAATTTGTATTGAGACTCTTCTGGGTTGAGTTCACCCAAAGAGAGGTTACCTCTTATTCTGTATTGCTTTTCTGATCTATAATAGCTCTTCTTCTTCCTTGTTTCCATCCTTGAACTCCTCCATTTGTTCTCTGTTATTTGAATCCAAGTCACTAACGTGACAGTGAATGAACTCGCGTCTTTAATCGCTCTATGCTCGCCCCACGCTTGCTCTCTCTGCTGGATTTGATTCCTAGGGTAGAGGTTTCCTTTGATTTGTATGGTTTCGATTTCTTGGTGGTATTTACATTAATTTTACGACTTCTTTCAGATCTTTGTTTGATTATCTTTGTAAGGGTTACTTCATAATCCAAGATTTGGGTTCACATTCGAGTGTGTTGAGCTATTTCCAAGTTCTGAAATTAGCATTTAAGATTAGTTGTTTCCATTGCAAAGCTCTGTATTTCGCTCACATAAATTGTAAGGTAATACAAACCGAAACCTTCTCCTTTTCTTTCTTGAGTTGCTTTTCAATTTTGTGCTAATGGGTTTCTTCATTGATGATTTCAATTTAAGTTGGAAAATCATGCTCTGAGATCTTTTTTTCTCTTGGCACTGTCACTCTGCTCTGCTCTACAGACTGATCTAGACAAATCAAAACAGGTAACATTTCAATTTTCTCTGAGATCTCAATTTTTTATTATTATTCAAAACAGACTGATCTTTTGATTATTCTTTTTTGGTTATTGATTGGGAAGGTATGATCATGGGGGAGTCAATATCATCTGTTTGGTACAATTTAAGAGCGACTCATTCATGTAAAGGGGCGCCCATCTTAGACTATGACCTTGCTCTACTCTTCTAGCCCATGCTCATGCTTGCTATCACCATGGGTGTTGCTCCGAGTGTCATCTTTCCTTTCTAGGTCATAACCATTCTCATAATCATCATCTTCATGGGTCAGTTTCAGTTGAACTCCTCTCTAATAACAAACTAATTCCTTTTATTACCCGTTTACTGATAAATCTCAATCAACCAGGTACTTCATCCAGGTCATTTGTCAAAGGAATGGAAATATGAAAACAGGAGACCATTTTCAATGTATGTATGACAATGACAATTGAAATAGTGAAACGTACGAATGAATGAATGATCATGTTTTTTCTAGTAATTCATTTCATTGATGTTAAAACAGAATGAAATAGAGAAGCAGCAAGTGGGACTGTGCAATTCTAATGGCGATGGTAAAATTCAGACAGAAAGATTGAATTACATAAATAAATAACTATATGTATATTTTTTTTGTTCATCATTAAATATGTTGTTTGTATTTGTTTTGCAGTTCGTGTTGGTGCAGACTACGCACTGCCAAGCCTGCTAGAGGAGAAGTTTGGATTGGTAAGTGAGATGCATGTTGGTTTGTGAATTGGTACTAACTGCAATACTAGGGGGCTCTTTGTTTTTTGTTTTTGTTACCTAGATAAGTTTTATCAGTATTCATAGTTTTGTTGTTGAGGCTACACATATTTTCCCTTGGGTTGTTTCATTTTTGGCTTCACTTGTAAATATAGAAGTAAATAAACTAATTAAATACATTGTCAAGTGATAGTAAGAAAAGAAACGTTGAAAGGACAAAGGTGGATTGAATAGTAGATGTTTAATTGCAGATGATCGGTTGTTAATCTTGATGTTTTAATCTGCTTCAATATATTGTAATCCTATTTTGCTTGTCTGTTTATGTAAGGAAATTTTAGATAGAATATAATAGTTTAAAAATCCATTATACCAAACAAAAAAATCTTAGCTTTCCACCACTTTCCTGTCAAGCCCACCATTCAAACCTCTATGTTTATCTGCCAATGTGAAATCATATGAGAAACATAAGAAAAACTTTCAATTTACTTAATGCCTTAAAATATAATTATATATTATCTCTTTTAACCATTGAAATTAAGCATAACACAATCTTCCTCGTGTACCTTCACTTCAGAAAATATTATGGTTTAACCCGTGTTGGAAGAAGATTTTGGTGCAACTGACGGTATGGGTTTTGTTTCTGCTTCTCCAAATCATGAAGGTAAAATCCAAAGACTTTATTAGTCTAATGGTTTTATAGTAAAACTGTTTTGCTGGACATGAATGGTTGGCTGTCAAAATCGGCATAGAAACCATAGTACTGAATTTGATAATCTTCATTAGATTTCAAAGTCTAGTGTTTGTGATTTGGAAATTTTTGTTGAGCAAAGTCAAATGGTAATTATTACTACTGTGCTATGGATTTTGTTTCAGCTGGAGGAGTTCTTGCATCTGTATTAGTGGTTGCTTGCTTGTTTTAGGCTGGATTGGTGGATCATGTTGAACTCCCGAGTAAAGAGGCGACAATTAACCTTACAACCCTTCCAGTAGCATTGGATTATATGGGTACTACGACTCGGGACACGCAGTCCTCCCAAACATCTACACTTCAATGGCCAAACCAAACCAGTACCCATCAGTTCGCCTAACAAGGTAGCAAAGTTGATCTTCAATTTGCACAAGTTCCTACTTGCTTGAACCAAGTAGTTAAAAATAGTCGATTCAAACTTTTCAATTTTATTAAACTATCATCTATAATCTTGTCAACTAAACCTTTGGTACAACTTTGCTATCGTTACGGTGATGTATGTCGGAGTTGCCGTGATGGGTTACAAAATGTTTGGGGACAAAACAGACTCGCAGTTAACACTTAACTTGCCACAAAATTTGGTTGCCTCCAAGATTGCAATATGGACTACGGTATGTAGGGGTGGGCACGGTTCGGATCGGTTCCAAATTTTGAGGAACCTAACTCGAACAGTTTAAATTTTAACGGTTCCAATCCGGATCGGTTCCTCATTTTGAACGTTGGAACCGAACCTAACTCGAATCGTTTACAACGGTTCGGTTCCTACGGTTCCTGTATTATATATCTCAAAAAATATTAATAAAAAAAATAAAGAAATGTGATCTTTTCAAACTGAAGAAATGTGAATCAAATTATGTGAGACAGAAAAAATCAATTTTTCTTGTTTGCCACATCTCGATTTTCAGGGTCAAATTATGCTATATTTGACAGGGTTTCACGTCTATTTGGCAAACCAACTTCATAGTAAAAACAACTGAGTACAAAAAATTGCTAGTCTATCACAGTCTCCTGCATGGATTGCTGCAGATTATATTTGTAGTTGGGTTGAAAGAACCAAACACCGCAAGAAACATTTTGGTAGTTCTACAATAAAATGGAATCCATGAAGATTGCAAAACCAATTATTTGTTACACTTACATTTTTCTTTTACTTAGTTTATTCAATACAAGTATATGAAATAGAAGTATAGAACTGAAATTATTTGTTTCTAACTTGCACAAACAAAATCAACACAAGACAAAATCATCGATTCTTCATGCATGCTAGCACATATCTCTGTTATAAATACTCTATCAACACATGAATCCATACTAACCTTTCGTTATGTGATGATGGTACTGAGATCTTGAGCTGAATCCGAGGAAGCAAATCTTCAAAGAACAAAATCAATCGAGTGAGGAGGGTTGGGGATTATGGCTGTGGGAAGAAGATCTGAGACGAGAGCGAGAGAGGATGAGATTTGGAGGTGTTAGGGTTAGAAATCAGATCGTGGTGGTTGGGTGGTGCGTCGTCGTCGTGCAGGTTTGTCTGCTTGTGCGTCGTTGTCGTGCAGTTTGCAGCTCTGTGGGTGAAGTGGAGAATGAGATGAATAGAATAGATGATGGGAGGATTTGATCATTTGGGGGTGTTAGGGTTAGAAACCAATTTTTTTCTACCCAATCACATTAAGGCATGTGTAAAGAGGTTTATGTAACCAGATCGGAACCAAACCATTTTAAAATATAATTTAGGAACCAGATCTGAAGTGTTTTAGAACGGTTTCGGAACCGAACCGAATCATTTCATAATTTATAAAATAAAAACCGAACCGTTTGGAGTAAAACGCACTACAACAAAAGTCCTCTTTTATAGCATTTCATAATAGCGTTTTTCAAACATTTGCTATAATAGCCAATTTTTAGTTCCTATTGAAATCAGAAAATGCTATTAAAATTGGGCGGGATTTGAAAACGCTGAAGGCGCTCGCCCAAATATTGACATCGCGCGATTCTCCACTCCATCCAACCTACAAACCTGCATCGACATCCTTCTCACGTCTCTCTCTCCTGCAATTCTCCTCCTCTATGTCTCCCTCTCGTGTTGACATCCTTCTCATGTCTCCCTTTCCCTCTCATGTTGACATCCTGCATCGACATCCTTCTCATGTCTCCCTCTCCTGCAATTTCTGTGTTGCTCTGGAGAGAACGAAACGAAGCAAGAACGACAACAGCAACCGTCTCTCTGTTGCAGATATGGTTTGGTTTGAGTGTTTGAAATAAATGTACCTCTCTCTCTACTCCTTTCATCATCTTACTCTTCTTGTTCATTTCGATCACTTTTTCTCTAAAACCCAAGCTCCAAAAACGTGCCCAGATAGATTTTAACTTAGGGTTTCTATTGATTGTAGAAGATTCGGGTTTCTATTCTCTCTTCTTCTTCTTCTTCTCCCTTCTTCATTCTACATCTACTGTGACGAAGACGATTGTTACGATTTACTTGGGTAAATCTCTCTCTCTCAATTTATATATTTTCATTTCTCATTTTGCCCATTTGTTGATTTTCAATTTTCAATTTTCAAGAATTGCCATCTCACACCGATGATTTTGCAGGGTTACACAGAGTGCTAATGCGTCGGAGATCAAGAAAGCTTATTACAAGCTTTCCCTGAAGCAGTAAGTGCAATTTTTTTTTTCAGATTTATTGCTTTGGATATTGAACCGTAGATTCTGATTTTGTGAATTTTATTTGAACATTTTCAGTCATCCAGATAAAAACCCAGATCCCGAATCGCGGAAATTTTTTGTGAAAATAGAAAATGCTTATGAGGTATTTTTGATTTTTTTTTCTCCATCTTTGAATCAATCTTTGGGTAATTTTGTTCAGTATATTATTGGATTTGGGTGAGGTTTACAATTGGCTACAATTACTAATACCCAAACTTAAATTTTCAATGTCATGGATCAAATTTGCATTGTAGTGTTACCGGCACCGCAATGGAGAATGAAATATCCAATTTTCATGTCGGTAAAGATATTTGGGCAAAATTTTCTGCTGTTTTATGTGCATTATAGACATGCATGTTAGAGAAAATCAAATTTATCTTCAATTTAATTGATTTTGGAAAACTCAGAAAAACCAAAAGAAAAAAAATTAAAAATTATTAAAAAACAATGAGTAGGTATGTGAGGGAAGAGTATTACAGGAAGTGACACTTCACTGTTATTTATCAAATTGAGGGGCGAAGCCAATTCTTCTATCCTATAGAAAGAAAAATTTGTCTGAATTTGGACTCTGAGAAATTCAGAATTATGAAACAATGTAACCAAAATTGTGAAAATTTGGTCACCAGAAACCTTAGGCTTACCATTGGTACCCTGCCACTTTGATCTAGATGATAATGAGAAGTCCATTCTTTGAGTTTGGTTTCATTTTGCTTAGTAATACCATCCTAAAGCCCCTAACATGTATTTCTTTAACACTTTGCATGCGATTATTGGAAAATTTGTTATCCACTTATAGACAATACTCTCATAATATGAGCAGTTGAATACCCATTTTCTATACAAAGTAGGATCATATTCTTTAAATGTAATGCTTTCAGAATTTTCCTGTTGCATGCAAAAACATTTTCGTGTTGCTGAATCCTTCACAATACTTTTTTTTCAAAGGTTTATACCTTCCAGACTGCTCTATGTGGGATTCAACAGATTTTTTCAGTTGCTTTAAACAATAATATTATTTATTTTCTGTCTTTCAGGTATTCTACAATACTGCCCGCTACTATCATGCATATTATGGGCACAAAACGGTAAGAGATTTAGGTCCTTCTGTAATTCCGAACGAAAAAATAATTTCATTCCGAAGTTCATCTCATAATTGGATATTCTAGTAGTAGGTAGAAAAGCTTTATCTTGTTGTTGTATCCCTAACTTATACATTTATTTTCTTCCAGGATACTCGTGCTGTTCTAGTGGGTTTGCTTATAGTTCTCTCAGCATTTCAATATCTTAATCAGTGGACAAGGTATACACAGGTACCGAGATAAAATCTATTGTAACTGAGACATTTCAGTAGTATTTCCTTTCATTATGCAGTTTTCAACTGATCTGGATAAGTAATTCTGTGGATAAGAGATAAATTCAGATCTAATTTCATCATGTATATGTGTGCTGATGCCACAAACCTGGTTTGCCCTCCTTGGAAAATTTGGTTATCCCCGGAAAGATGGGAATTGTTCTTTGGTAAAAAGTGAATATTTTACTCCATCCTTTTTTGGAGTAGATCTTACAGTAGTAAATAATAAATTAATATGTTTGTGGCCTGTGATATCTTTTTGGTTGAGTTTTATATTTGTCCAAACAAAATGCCCTTATGCAGGAAATTTTTTTTAAAATGGTTTGCAGTTTATTCTTCTTTAGGCCCTGATAATATACAACAATCATGACCTGGGAATCCGGGATAATATGCAACAACTCATAACCAATCAATTATTCAAGAGAACCAAAAAGACAACCCTTAAGAGACAATCCCTGATGGAGAAACTAATGCTAATATGTTTTGATCTTCTTGACCTCTTCAACAAATAATATAGGTATGACAGCTACATAACGACACTCTATCGGCACATATCGTGTCGAATACTCATGTTCACGCTCACTGCTACTCTCATCGGACACTGCATGCTTAGATCATCAATTTTTTCACATATCTTTGAAAAGTTTCAGTTTTATACTAATGTTAGAAGCATACTATCACAAGTAAGTAATACATGAGTAGTAACAAATTGCGTTATCTTAGCATATTGATGACTTTTCGATAAGATTGCCAAAAAGTATCATGATCCTGATATAATCTGTGATATCTTGAATGCTAGACACTGCTTTTAGGACCGCAAATGAGTCCGACATATGTCAATTTACTTCTGAAAGTGGAATGAATCAATGCATTAGTACTGCACTAGAAGAAAATTGCTGAATACAATCATGCATTCATATTTTATCCTACTTTCTCTGGAGACAGTTGCTTGTAACAAATTGCTCTTTGTTTGCTCTTTCATGTATTTTCTTTCCATTTTCCATATTTAATCATCGGAAAGTGTTTATTTCACTTCAATTCAATATTTTGAAGTACTCTTCACTTGTTTCAGGCCATAAGTATGGTAAAGAAGACACCGGCTTACAAGAATAGATTACGGGCGCTGGAACTTGAACGCAATGGTGGAGTGGCTAGCAAGAAAAAGGGACACAAGCAGATAGACAAGTATGTCTTTATCATAACTCTCACTCATTGGACTGTTTAAATGACTACGCACTACAAAAAAAAAAGCCCTTTAATAGCGGTTCAAAAACGCTATGGTAGGATACCATAGCGTTTTAGTAAACGCTATGTCTGCCGGCGCTATAATAACCGCTATAGAAAGTTAGCCTGTTATAGCGTTTTAAAAACGCTTTGGTAGGTATACATAGCAATTTTTTTTTTTTTTTTTTTTTTTTAAATTTCATTTGCTATCAATTTGAAATTTCATAAACGCTATTATAACACTAATTTCTTTAACCATAGAAGCTAAACAATTTGAACAAGTTCAAGAGAAATTGTACAACATTTTACAAGTTCCAGCGAAATTTTACAAGATTTACACTAGACCACATGTCTGCAAGCCCAATTTGGGAAAACCCACCGTCCACCGTTACATGGAAAATACTGTTGAACTAAACTCTAACATCAATTCTGACAGTTTCTGCAACCCAGAACATTTAAACAGTCCAATGAGTGAGAGTTATGATAAAGACATACTTGTCTATCTGCTTGTGTCCCTTTTTCTTGCTAGCCACTCCACCATTGCGTTCAAGTTCCAGCGCCCGTAATCTATTCTTGTAAGCCGGTGTCTTCTTTACCATACTTATGGCCTGAAACAAGTGAAGAGTACTTCAAAATATTGAATTGAAGTGAAATAAACACTTTCCGATGATTAAATATGGAAAATGGAAAGAAAATACATGAAAGAGCAAACAAAGAGCAATTTGTTACAAGCAACTGTCTCCAGAGAAAGTAGGATAAAATATGAATGCATGATTGTATTCAGCAATTTTCTTCTAGTGCAGTACTAATGCATTGATTCATTCCACTTTCAGAAGTAAATTGACATATGTCGGACTCATTTGCGGTCCTAAAAGCAGTGTCTAGCGTTCAAGATATCACAAATTATATCAGGATCATGATACTTTTTGGCAATCTTATCGAAAAGTCATCAATATGCTAAGATAACGCAATTTGTTACTACTCATGTATTACTTACTTGTGATAGTATGCTTCTAACATTAGTATAAAACTGAAACTTTTCAAAGATATGTGAAAAAATTGATGATCTAAGCATGCAGTGTCTGATGAGAGTAGCTGTGAGCGTGAACATTAGTATTCGACACGATATGTGCCGATAGAGTGTCGTTATGTAGCTGTCATACCTATATTATTTGTTGAAGAGGTCAAGAAGATCAAAACATATTAGCATTAGTTTCTCCATCAGGGATTGTCTCTTAAGGGTTGTCTTTTTGGTTCTCTTGAATAATTGATTGGTTATGAGTTGTTGCATATTATCCCGGATTCCCAGGTCATGATTGTTGTATATTATCAGGGCCTAAAGAAGAATAAACTGCAAACCATTTTAAAAAAAATTTCCTGCATAAGGGCATTTGTTTGGACAAATATAAAACTCAACCAAAAAGATATCACAGGCCACAAACATATTAATTTATTATTTACTACTGTAAGATCTACTCCAAAAAAAGGATGGAGAAAAATATTCACTTTTTACCAAAGAACAATTCCCATCTTTCCGGGGATAACCAAATTTTCCAAGGAGGGCAAGCCAGGTTTGTGGCATCAGCACACATATACATGATGAAATTAGATCTGAATTTATCTCTTATCCACAGAATTACTTATCCAGATCAGTTGAAAACTGCATAATGAAAGGAAATACTACTGAAATGTCTCAGTTACAATAGATTTTATCTCGGTACCTGTGTATACCTTGTCCACTGATTAAGATATTGAAATGCTGAGAGAACTATAAGCAGACCCACTAGAACAACACGAGTATCCTGGAAGAAAATAAATGTATAAGTTAGGGATACAACAACAAGATAAAGCTTTTCTACCTACTACCAGAATATCCAATTATGAGATGAACTTCGGAATGAAATTATTTTTTCGTTCGGAATTACAGAAGGGCCTAAATCTCTTACCGTTTTGTGCCCATAATATGCATGATAGTAGCGGGCAGTATTGTAGAATACCTGAAAGACAGAAAATAAATAATATTATTGTTTAAAACAACTGAAAAAATCTGTTTAATCCCACATAGAGCAGTCTGGAAGGTATAAACCTTTGAAAAAAAAGTATTGTGAAGGATTCAGCAACACGAAAATGGTTTTGCATGCAACAGGAAAATTCTGAAAGCATTACACTTAAAGAATATGATCCTACTTTGTATAGAAAATGGGTATTCAACTGCTCATATTATGAGAGTATTGTCTATAAGTGGATAACAAATTTTCCAATAATCGCATGCAAAGTGTTAAAGAAATACATGTTAGGGGCTTTAGGATGGTATTACTAAGCAAAATGAAACCAAACTCAAAGAATGGACTTCTCATTATCATCTAGATCAAAGTGGCAGGGTACCAATGGTAAGCCTAAGGTTTCTGGTGACCAAATTTTCACAATTTTGGTTACATTGTTTCATAATTCTGAATTTCTCAGAGTCCAAATTCAGAAAAAAATTTCTTTCTATAGGATAGAAGAATTGGCTTCGCCCCTCAATTTGATAAATAACAGTGAAGTGTCACTTCCTGTAATACTCTTCCCTCACATACCTACTCATTGTTTTTTAATAATTTTTAATTTTTTTTCTTTTGGTTTTTCTGAGTTTTCCAAAATCAATTAAATTGAAGATAAATTTGATTTTCTCTAACATGCATGTCTATAATGCACATAAAACAGCAGAAAATTTTGCCCAAATATCTTTACCGACATGAAAATTGGATATTTCATTCTCCATTGCGGTGCCGGTAACACTACAATGCAAATTTGATCCACGACATTGAAAATTTAAGTTTGGGTATTAGTAATTGTAGCCAATTGTAAACCTCACCCAAATCCAATAATATACTGAACAAAATTACCCAAAGATTGATTCAAAGATGGAGAAAAAAAGATCAAAAATACCTCATAATCATTTGCTATTTTCACAAAAAATTTCCGCGATTCGGGATCTGGGTTTTTATCTGTATGACTGAAAATGTTCAAATAAAATTCACAAAATCAGAATCTACGGTTCAATATCCAAAGCAATAAATCTGAAAAAAAAAATTGCACTTACTGCTTCAGGGAAAGCTTGTAATAAGCTTTCTTGATCTCCGACGCATTAGCACTCTATGTAACCCTGCAAAACCATCGGTGTGAGATGGCAATTCTTGAAAATTGAAAATTGAAAATCGACAAATGGGCAAAATGAGAAATGAAAATATATAATTGGAGAGAGAGAGATTTACCCAAGTAAATCGTAACAATCGTCTTCGTCACAGTAGATTTAGAATGAAGAAGGGAGAAGAAGAAGAAGAAGAAGAAGAGAGAATAGAAACCCGAATCTTCTACAATCAATAGAAACCCTAAGTTAAAATCTGTCTGGGCACGTTTATGGAGCTTGGGTTTTAGAGAAAAAGTGATCGAAATGAACAAGAAGAGTAAGATGATGAAAGGAGTAGAGAGAGAGGTACATTTACTTCAAACACTCAAACCAAACCATATCTGCAACAGAGAGACGGTTGCTGTTGTCGTTCTTGCTTCGTTTCGTTCTCTCCAGAGCAACACAGAAATTGCAGGAGAGGGAGACATGAGAAGGATGTCGATGCAGGATGTCAACATGAGAGGGAAAGGGAGACATGAGAAGGATGTCAACACGAGAGGGAGACATAGAGGAGGATAATTGCAGGAGAGAGAGACGTGAGAAGGATGTCGATGCAGGTTTGTAGGTTGGAGGGAGTGGAGAATCGCGCGATGTCAATATTTGGGCGAGCGCCTTCAGCGTTTTCAAATCCCGCCCAATTTTAATAGCATTTTCTGATTTCAATAGGAACTAAAAATTGGCTATTATAGCAAATGTTTGAAAAACGCTATTATGAAATGCTATAAAAGAGGACTTTTGTTGTAGTGACGGTAACAAATAAGCTTTGTAATAAATAAGTTAATCCCTATCTACTATCTTTCCTATCATGTAAGAAGCTCCATGGAAAGTAGTCTTTCAGGTCTTTGCAAATGAGGACCTTCCTACATCGATGTTTTATTCTTATTTCTAGTATGTCTGATATGTGGATATTTCTTCTTTATTGTCTTCTTGATATATTTTTCAGGCGTGAAGATAGAGTTTGTCAATACATGTTCTCAGCCTTTTGAAGATGGTAACATTGCGGTGCAATTGCTATCATCCTACGTACATGGTTGGATTATATGTACCGTGTACTTATTTTGGAAGATCCATGTATTGACTTATTTTGGATTCTATGTATTGTATTGATGAGACTTAATTATTTTGTAAGAACCATGTATTGACAGTTGCACTTTTATATACATAGTTGGATTATATTAATGTTGTGATTTTTATATAGTTGGGTTCTATTTACTATTGCAATTGTATATAGTTGGATTGCATATAAGTAGCAAGTACATATTGCAAATGATACGTAAAGCTAAAACAAATGAGCATAAAAAACATTGTCGAAAATACTATTAAAACATTTTATAAATGCTATTAAATGTACACTTTTAATAGCGTTCCAAAAGCGATATTAAACGTACACTTTTAATAGCATTCTAGAAACGCTATTAAAGGTACACTTTTAATAGCGTTCCAAAAATGCTATAATAAAGTGACACTTTTAATAGCGTGGGTTGACACAACGTGTCTGATAACGATATCTTATCCTATAATAGTGATTTTGGCACTCTATAAATGACGATTTGTGGTGTCGTGCAAATTTGAATTTGGTTTTTGTAACACTCCTACATTTCATAAAGTTTATTTATTTTATTTTGAATTAAATAAAATAGAGTTACATTTAATTGAATTTAAATTTCAAAATTTTAGGGTTTTATTTTGTGATTTTAAAGGGTGGGTGCCCTCAAAATTCTAGTGGGGGCAATTAGCCACCCAATCATAAGAGAAAGCCCTTTTTCTTCTTCTTCTGTTCATTGGCGGCGAGCACGCTCTCTGATCGAGCTTCGCAGCTGATCCCACCGCCCCAGACTTCTTCCTTTCTCCTTCCTCTCTCGTCCCTCTCCTTCCCGTTTGATTTCATTGCTGAAAGACAGAGATAGATGACTGCCAAGATGGCGCAGTCGATTGGGGCTACCTTGCGGGCGATCGCAAGCGAGAGAGGGACTGAGCGTGGAATTGTGTGGATATGTTGCGCAATCATTTGTGATTTCATCAGGTGAGTTTTTTCTTTCATTCTCCTTTTTATACTTCTGTATGAAGTTTAGAATGTTGGGTTTGTTGATTATATTAAAATTTATGAGATTTGTGTTCCTGTCTAATTGTTTGTGTGAGGTTCAATCCAATTGGTTGGGATTGGTTGGGATTGTTTGGGTTATCGAGTGATTGATTGGGATTGTTGATGAATGTTTTGATATTCAATCATATCATATGATCAGATAATATCTTTACTGTCTTGCATGTTGTTAAACTTGTCAACCACGATGAAATTATTTTGTTGATTTTGTTTATATTCCTGTTATGAATGAGGAATCGCCACAATTAATTTCATTGCATTTATGCCATGTTATCACAAATTTTGAATGCGCAATACAACATTTAACTCGCTCAATTTAATTGAGGTTGCAAAAATTTGGCAAGCTCATGTTGTATCGGTCTACCCCTGTTTTAGTTCTCATCTTCCTCATTATGTTGGGAAGGAGGTATCTTTGCTTGATTAGGAAGATCTAGGTCGAGGTTGAATGTTGGGGAGGATTTCAACCAAGGTAGAGAGATCTCAACTCAGGTATCAAATACTGAAGATTAAAAAATGGGGCTAGTTTCTCTTCTAATGAGATTTTGGCCCCTGGTACCATGGTGTTATCACCAAAGTACTTGCTCATGTTCTTAGCATCTTTATGCCTGTGCACTGGTCCAATTCCTCTTTGGATTAGTTGTAGGGTCAATGTTCTAGACGTCCATCATTTTTCATTATACCAATGATGATGGTTTTGGTTTGAGGTTTTTGGTTCTCTTTTGACTATCATGCTAGTTTCAAGGGGATGTTTGTTTTTTACGCAAACTTTTGACTGAAGAAGAAATCAATCGTCCTAGCTCTTAATGAAAACAAATGCCACCCATATGTCACTAGTGTGATCTTCTCACACACGATTATCTTGAGGACATTATGCAATAATAAAGTATAATGAACATATCTTTATGGGTAATATATCCCATTCCTTACGATATTTTTGGATCCACAGTTACTAGTTCATCTAGAAGAATCCAACAAACCTTGGGGTCTTTGAATAGTTGATCAAACATTTAACTTTTGTTGGCCAGACACTTAATTGTCGGGTCAAGGTTCTTTAACAGTTGTAAGGGGAATTTAGAGTTGTATTTTGAGTATATGTCTATCAAACCAATAGTGTTGGCTTTAGAGAGAGTCAACCGTCTATATGAAGGAAATGGACTTGCCATGGCAAGAAACAGCTTTGCAAATGTGGCATGTGTCATTTCCTATGAAAAGATCCCGCCTAGGTTGATTTTATGATGTATGAATTTCATATGGGAGCCTTATTTTCAAGCAAACTGCTAGAGTGGATATTTTATCCCAATTTGAAGGATAAAAATGGAATAATGAATAACGTGACTCAATTCTGATCAGATTTGTTCTGTTACTATGAGCCTGAATGTAAGGCCTAATTGTTGATGTAAGTGTCTCTAATTTTTGTGCTTGGCCGTAAGTTTCTGTCATGGAGCCTAGTTTCCTTATTACTACTTATATTTAATTATGTAGGCGTGATTGAGGTTTAGTAGATGAGTTAAGGGTCTGATTTTTGGGTTTGTGTCTTTGTAATAGTTTAGGTAAGGAATGTGTGAACTTTACACCTTTGATTTATGAGGCTTGAATGGAAATGATGGGTTTCATTTCAGGTAATCCGTTATGAGATTTTATGCATGTTTGAGAATGAGGTTGCCTTATTTGTGGTGTTTTCTAACGCAAATGCGCGATCTTCACTATTTTGATTTGTTTGATGTGTGATTTTTTCCTAGCTTGTTGGGTTCATGTTTTGGGTATTTGCATGATCCTAGCTTGTTGGGTTCATGTTTATGACTTAAATTTGATTGTTATGCAGATTGTTTTTCTGAAAATAATTTTTTTCTTATATTAAATAGGTTTTGATCCCCGCTCTATAACAAAAAGTTTGTGTATGAAAATGTTAGTTGCCCAAAAAATGTGGGTGGATACGGTTGTGGATTGATTTTTGAATGACAAAGTGTCATTGTGAGATAAAACTAAAATATCAAAAATAAATGATATTGATAAATTTGATTCCTGAAAATTTAATAACCTGGAATTGTATATCACTTAGAACTACCACACCTCTTTTTGTTTATTATTTTCCCTCTCTTATAGATAAACTAAATAACCTGCGGGTCGTCTTGCGGAGGTGGGGCGCCTATTTCTTATAGAGAAACTAAAATAACCTTCGGGTTAGTCTTGCGAAAATGAGGTGAATTTTTATGCCTAAGATAGGCTTTGATATTTATTCGTTAAAAAAATGTGTTGTGACTTTATGCGCATTGATAGCCCAATAGTGGCTTTTGTTACTCATATAGTTAGGAGTATCTGGGGATGCATGCATGTATGTGATGTGTCCCCACTTGGGCATGGATGACGGAGAAGTCATCTTTTATATGAGAGAGGCATACGGGCATGTATGTTCGGCACGGAGGTGGTGCGAACGTGGTATCGTCTAAGTGATCAATCCGTTAAAAATGAATCAAATTCAAATAATAATATGCGTAAGTCAAATATTGTACGAAGACAACTGTTTAATTAATAAATTACGTTTATATTGTTCCTAACCCTTTTCATGCAGGATGATAAGTCCATTAATATTTCTGCAGGTCAGACTTGTCATAGTCAACTTATACAGTGTAAGTACAAGTAAATGCATATTTACTTATCAGGATGATGACATGATTGCCTCGTTGAGGAACTAAATTCTTTGAACTGTGTTTTTCTTGCATGACACCTTTGCCTCATTGAGGAACTACCTGTTGGTGTGGTTGTTTATTGTTTGTGCTTAGTTTGATGTTATCACGTGCAAATTTATTGATTTTGGGATGAAGATTACTCACACCAGCTTTATTGCTGACCCAAGTGAGCTTTTGCTTCTTGGGTACATTCCTTTGGGAATGCAGCTGATTAGCCTTTCAGGTTTAGAGACTTTTGAGCAGCGTTACTAGAGTTCCGCTAGTGGGGCTAGCAACGTTAGTTTTTCCTGGTTAGAGTTTTTATTTGTTTCAGTAATTAAATCATGTTTAAGTTGTTGTTGCTAAATGTTTATATTGTTATTGAATTTCACGCCCCGAGTTTTGGGGAAACGGATAATCTTACGTGGATTTTGGGATTTTTGTTTTCTTCAAAAAAATCGGGGCGTGACAGTTCTCTAAAATATTTTGCCTCTAAATAGATTTTGGCTCTTAATTTAAATTTTGGTCATCTATAATTTAATTTTTGATATAGTTCATTTGCCCCATAACTTGAGCTTAGTCCACTTTCTTGGACTTCAACCATCTTAGACTTGTCTTCTTGAAGCATTGACAATGTTGGGCCGACTTTCATATCTTTAAATTTATTCTCTTGAGTTGACTTCGTTTTTGGTTGACTTTACTAGAGCATGACTTGATTTGTTATTCTTGGATTGACACCTTTGGTTGAGCCTTTATAGTCGCATTTGAATGATCAAATTTCATTGATCACTCACAACCTAATATGCGCGACTTTATAATTCAGTCATACATTTTTACAATGTCGCTCCACTTAATCTATATTAATTTTACAAGCTTAACCAATATTCATTTTTGTTCTAATCCACAAATAACATTTTCACTGGCCAAATTAGTCCTAGTCTATATACAGGAATTGCCTACAACAATGGGTACGAAATCCAACCCTAGTATTTGCAATCTCTCTAAACTCTCATTAACTTGAACACAAAAGTATTTTTGTAAGTACACTTCCCAACTGGTCAAAATCTAGTTCGTCCAAGAACAACACAGTTTATCCAGTAGTACACATCCAACCCGTGGATATTCATTCAGGAGCAATGCAGTCAATCTAGTCGGAAGCATCCAACCTGTGGATCCTTGTCGAAACATCTCAAGGAAAACAACATTGTCCTGACAAACTCCTCTAAAAATTTAAGAAAACTAAAAGAAAAAGGTAAAAAAAATTAAAATGCCAAACAGAAAGATGTCAAATAAAAATTTAAAAAAAAAATTAAATAAATAAGACACATAATCAAAGTAATTAATGTGATTAATTACTTCACCTCAAGTTATTGAAATCTATAGACGGTAGCGTTTTAAGAAGAAAACTAATGATAAAGAGAAATCCAACAAAAATAACAATGAATTGGTATATCAAAACTAAACTAAACCTTACTGGATAACCCATATATAAAGTGTTTCTTTTATTCGATTTTACTTTAGATATATAATCTATGGGTATGTTTGATTAGCCATTTTCCTTCAGAATTCATTCCCTTGTTATGTAGATTACTGTTGTTTGATTGTCTATTTACTGATAGGAAATTGATTCTTCACAAAATTGTTTTCTCACTACTTATGGAAATCCAACCGAAGGGGAGACATCAAATCGAATTCACGAAAATGGTTTAGATTTCCCTATGATAAATTTCATTGGTCATTAGAGCCAATGACAAAAATCAACAAGAACATGTAGGTATGAGAATTTGAAAGGGAGCCTAATATGTAAAAAGATTGAAATAAATAACAGACAAACATAGACATAGTTTAGATTCCATAAGTAGATCCTCACACCACCTTTTCGAACACACCCTCCCATAATGTATTGGAAACTCCAATGTATGGTCAATTGTCATGCCGCTTAGATTTTCTAGTTTGGTTGGATTACAAAATGGTATATATAGTGTAAAATTTGGGTTGTTGACCATTTTTATTTATTTATTAATCCATGTCCGAAAGCTACATGATTAACCCTATAGGGCTAACCAAACCACTCCCCACTTAATATCGTTGTTGCCTCCATCTCGCATGGAGACTTGCTTTCGCTCTGGTACATCACCTCCACCTCGCATGAAGACTTTCTTTCGCTTCATTCCGGTCCAATCCATCTAAGCAGCTACATTCAATACCACAAGGTTTATCAATGATGGAGCACATGTCCTCCTAACAAACGAGCAAAAACTCACAAAATGATTATCAATAACTAAGAATGCGACTTCTAATTAGATAAAGAAGTTATAATTTTCATTAAGAACTAAAAAGATTGCTTATTGGAGTCAGAAGTTAGAATTTTCATTAAGAACTAAAAGGATTGCTTATTAGAGTCAGAAGTTTTGTTTCTAGTTAGAAGCTAAGTAAAAGCAAAACCAAACAGTCAAAGTTTTGATTCTTAATTAGAAGCATAAACAAACTTCCCCTAAAATAGATTAGATAGCAACAAATTAGATTGAAATTACAATAAATAAATAAAGAATAAATGTTTGAATTCAAACCATTTTGAATTTCAAATTTTTATTAATCAAACAAAATGGTGTCTCTCTCCCCAACCTCCTTGTGAATCTATCTTACAATTCAGATAGGCCTTTTTGTTTGTCCTACGTGGCATGAGAAAGTTTATGTCTTTGGTGGTCAGCACTTAAGTGAAAAATTTATACTCCCGACTCTAAAACTCCCACTCTCTCACTCTCTGCACAAATCTCCCACTTTCTCAAACTCGGTTCTCATTTCTCACCTCTACTCCAAATCAACCCATCTTCTCTTCCGAAAAATCAACCAAATCAACCACTTTCCTCAAACAAAGGTTTTCTCTTCAAGGTAAGTTTTTTTTCCCTCTCCTTTTCGATTTCTCTTCTCATTCTCTGTTTTTTTTTTCTTCAATCAACTTCCCATTGAAGAAATCTATTGTTGATGCTTTGTTGAAGATTTGGATTTAGGTTTGGAAAAAAAAAATAGGGATTTCAACCATGTGTGTTAGATTCTTTTGCTTCAACGTATCAAAGTCAATTTTTTTCCCCTCTCCTTTTCGATTTCTCTTCTCATTCTCTATTTTTTTTTCTTCAATCAACTTCCCATTGAAGAAATCTGTTGTTGATGCTTTGTTGAAATTATTTGGATTTAGGTTTGAAAAAAAAAAAAAACTTTAGGGATTTCAACCATGTGTGTGTTTGATTTGGGGGTTTCAACCATAGAAGGATATTAGGGAAGGGGTGCTTTGTTTTTTTTAAAAATTTTGAAATCTCAGAATTTTGGGATTTTTTTGCTTCAACGTATCAAGGTAAGTTTTTTTTTCCCCTCTCCTTTTAAATTTCTCTTCTCATTCTCTGTTTTTTTTTTTTTTTTTTTTTGAAATCAGCTTCCAATTGAAGAAATATGTTGTTGAAGATTTGGAAAAAAAATTTAGGGATTTCAACCATGTGTGTTTGATTCATTTGCTTCAATGTATCAAGGTAAGTTTTTTTTTCCCCTCTCCTTTTCGATTTCTATTCTCATTCTCTGTTTTTTTTCTTCAATCAACTTCCCATTGAAGAAATCTGTTGTTGATGCTTTGTTGAGATTATTTGGATTTAGGTTTGGAAAAAAAAAAAATTTTAGGGATTTCAACCATGTGTGTTTGATTTGGGGGTTTAAACCATAGAAGGATATTAGGGAAGGGGTGCTTTGTTTTTTTGAAAAATTTTGAAATCTCAGATTTTTGGGATTCTTTTGCTTCAACGTATCAAGGTAAGTTTTTTTTTTTTTTTTTTTTTAAATCTCAGATTTTTTGGATTCTTTTGGTTTATGGATGAAGGAAACTATTTGGAGATTAGTGATTGTTGATTAGTAGTTATTTCTAGATTGAAAATATTTCTGGGGTTTCGGTTTCGTGGTTTATAATTTAAATTGGCTTTATGTTTCATGTTTGATTATTTTGATTACATGAAATGGAATTCACGTTGTTAAGTTTTTGGAGTAACTTTTGCATGAGTTGTATGAATTGCAAGCATCTAGCAGGTTTTTATTTGAAGAATTTTTGGAAAAATTTCGTCATATTTATTTGAACTTTTAATTACAACATTCTTCTTAATCAAAACCATAGATTTGGGTAACTAAAGATGTGAGCTTTATTGATTTTTTTTCCCTAATTTTGGTATGAGAAGTTATAGTTTGATCTACTCATTTGGTGATGTAAATTGGTTGGTTTGAAGTGAATGGAAGTTTGATTTTGAACCATAGTGGATGAAATAAGTGTAATGATCATGAGATGATTTGACTGAATGCTTGGTTTTGAATTGGTTGAGAATCTGTGTGTATGATCTGACATGATTTTTTTTATGCAGAAGTTGATTATTATGAAAATGGGTTTTTCTTCTTAATCAAGACTTTTTATGCAAAAGTTGATTGTTATGAAAATGGGTTTTTCTTCTTAATCAAGACCATAGATTTGGGTAGCTAAAGATGTGAGCTTTATTGATTATTTTTTTCTAATTTTGGTATGAGAAGTTATAGTTTTATCTGCTCATTTGGTGATGTAAATTGGTGGGTTTGAAGTTAATGGAAGTGTGATCATGAGATGATTTGACTGAATGCTTGGTTTTGAATTGGTTGAGAAATTTTGCTTATGATCTGACAAGCATTTAGTGCTTTGAGTTTTGATGTGTTGGGGTTTGATCTTAGTTTGCAGTTTTTTCCAAGGTAGGTTTGAATTGGTTAAGATAGATGGTTTGATAGATTTTTCTGAATATAGATATCTTGCTATTTGCTATTCTTCAATCACTTTCAATTTAATCTTCTTTTCACCCCGAATCTATAAATTTTGGGGTTTTTTTTGTTTTTTTTCTCTTAATTTTCTGAATATATTATCTCGACTTTTAGAAAATCTCACCATAGGTTATATTTCTTATTGAACTTTTTTTTTCTCATATTTACATTGATGCTTACAACAGATTTTTAGACTGAATCCAACATTTTGGTGCCTTCCAGTATGGTGCAATATGCATATAAACTGTAACTTCCTTATGAATTCTTTGGTAATGCTGCAATACAGGAAGTTCTTAAAATCAAGGAAGAGCACCCCGATGACAACCAATGTATTGTCAATGATAGGGTGAAAGGTCGTTTTAAGGTTACTCGAGCTTTTGGGGCAGGATTTCTCAAACCGATACATATTATGTCTTCTGTTCCCAATTATTCGTTGGAAATGGCCCTGCAAACTAAAATAAATTGCGGTAGATCCATCATTCTATTCAAAGTAGTTACCAGGGAAGTAAATATAATAGCACATATTCAACATTATCATTTTCTTCGAAGTCCCATTTCATTCCTAAATCAAGAGCGTGATCATGTAAAATCGTCATTAAAGGAGTTTTTGCGTTCATTTATGACAAACATCCATTTCTTGCCAATCTTGCATTTCGCTCTGCAAAGTAAACAAGGATACAGAAACACAATGCCAATGGAGATATCTACTTGCACAATACATTAATTCAGTCCATTCATTTTCACAATCCATTCATCTCGCTTCCTAATTTATCCTTTCTGGAATTACTAACATTTTCCATACAAACCACGACACTTTGTTTCTAGCCCCCTTCTTGATGAGGAGGTTCGAGCATTCTTATTGTCCGAGGAAGCATAAACTCGGTCAATATTGGATAGTGAGACGAAGGGGATCAAAATACGACCTCGAAATAGAACCCAATCTATGTGTAGCTCCTGAGTTTGACGATCCCAGCAGAGGCAAAGAGCTTCGAATATCAACTTGAGGAATTCCACTGTTCCCTGATTGTCACATGTAGAATGTAGAATGTAGAGATAAGAACTAAAACAAGGCCAAACTTTTTACAGAAATTGTTGTTCGAACTGGCAAGGGAAAATGTCTACCTTTAAATCCCTGATACGTTCGTATAAGTGAGACATTTTTCCTCACCCGAGCATTTAGCCATGCACCTTTTTATAGTATCCGCTTTTGGTAAAATTGATGGTTGGTCCAAAAAGATATTTCAATTTTAAAGCTTTGGTTGCAATCTAAAAACATTTCCTTTTTCTTTTCAGGGATCGCTAACCTCGCATTTTGCCTGACCGTTTTTATGGACCACTTAGTTCAAAAAACACCCTACTCCGAAATGATGATTTTCAGACAGGTACTATAGTAGGTTGATACTACTACATCTTACTATGATTTGGTTGTCTTATATATATGACACATTTTTTGTTTGTAGGTGAATTCAGCCGTACAAGGAACTGTAAGAAAAATGCATTGTTTTTCTACCATAATTGGACAATTTTTACCTTAAGATTACTCATTTACTTATATGTTTGCCATAGATCAAATTTAGTTTGTGATGAGCAAGTTGATTCAAACTTGCCGAGGACAGTAAGAAATTTTGTTAATTTCTCTTTTCACTTTTTTTTAATAAACTAGCCAAGGATTTTAACATGTTATCCTTTTACTAGGAGCAATTTCTTATAGACAATGGCCTCAGATCCAATGTTCCCAATCAACAGGTTTTTTTTTCTATTTATTTAATTGTTTTTTCTTTTCCACTAATTCTAACAATAAATAGATACATATTTATTTATAGCAATTTCTCTGTTTTTCTATTGTTAAAGCCAAATATGGATATGGGAAAGGGAAAATAAAATGTCCCTGTAGACAATAACGTTTCTAAGCGTGCTCTAGGCAAACGTTTGCGTCGAGGGAGAAAAAAAATCAACCTAAGTTAGACACTACCTTGACAGCTAATGTGAATACTACAAAAAGGGAAGAACCAAACTCCAATGCTTTGGGGTATGTACATCTGTTTTTTTTCTAACAAAATTTATATTGGTGTCTGTTTCTTTATATAAGTATGTACCTCTTTAACCTTACACCTTAGGTTGGGAACCTGAATTAACTCAGTGGGATGTTACAACTAATAGGTGTTCAAACAAACGACTTACTCAAATGGAGTTGTACAGTTATTGTTTGTTCGAACGACCAGTACTCAACAATTTTGAGAGCTGGAAAATTGTTCCAGGAGTTTTTAGTAGATGCTTGGGCCTCAACTGAGCAAAACCGATTAATGTATGAGATGAACAATCAAACAAAACTCAGGTCTGAGCTCTATGGAAGTCTTACGGACATTGGGTCCGATGGGTTAAGACCAGATCAAGTTGGGAAGCGACTTATTTTGTCGTCATCCCATCTTGGTAGTCCAAGACACATGTTTGAGATATTTCAAGATTCAATGGCTATCACACATTACAAAAATCATCCAGATGTTTTCGTAACCATGACTGCAAATCCAAACTGGCCTGAATTTCGACAGATATTGCCACTGATACCCAAAGGCGTTCGCGAGCAAATTGTGGCTGCATCTTTGAGGCGTTCTCAGCTTTGGTTAAACATACAAGTTCTGACTTTGAATGTGAATATGCAGTTGGATAATGGGGTAGGCGATGACGATTTTACGAAGTTTTTGACTGAGGTATTATTTTTGTGTTAAACATACATAGTTTTTTGAATATGCAATTTTTTTAATTACTGATTATTTTTATTTTATATATATTGGAAGCACCGCACAAGATGTTACTAATTTCCACTAATGGTGCAAAAGTGCAAAGATTTAAACGAACGAATTTCTATGGTTTATCCTCAACTAAATGTAGTAGGCACAGTGTCTCCGAATTATTTGAATGAGCGAACAGTTCTCTCAGCAATAAATGACGATGTGTGTGACATTAACAAAGTTGCATTATCTGATTTTCTAGGAGAAATCATTGTTTATTTAGACGCAGATAAATTGGCGGAACATGTTGAAAATGATCATTCCATTACCAACCGTTATCCAATTGAGTATTTGAACTCACTTAATCCTTCTGGATTACCGACATTTAAGTTAGAATTAAAAGTAGGTTGTCCAATTATGTTGCTGAGAAACATCGCATCTAAAAATGGACTTTGTAATGGAATACGTCTTATGGTTATGCATTGTGCAACGCGTATAATTGAAGCTAAAATCTTAAACGGGGATAAGGGTGGCAATTTAGTTTTCATTCCTAGAATCTCTTTAACGCCATCATCTTCTGACTTTCCCTTCAAAATGAAAAGGTATCGATTTCCAGTGCGGTTGGCATATGCAATTATGATAAACAAGTCGCAGGGTCAATCTGTTAAATACGTTGGAGTTGATTTACGAACACCGATATTCATCCATGGCCAACTTTATGTTGCATTATCTAGATGCATAGCTTCTAATAGAATAAGTGTCCTTTAATCTCAAGATGGGCTGGATTCTACGACCAATATTGTTTATCCAGAAGTTTTGTTGTAATATTTTTTTAAATGTATGTTTTAATATATTTTCTAAAGATGTTTATATTTTTCTTTCATAAGATATGAATCTAATATTTATTATACATTTTTGTAGAATTGGGATATCATTGTCGAGGAGTTCAAAAAAACCATTAAAAAACAAAAGTATAATGGTGGGCGTCATTGGAAATTGGCAAATAAGGTAGTTACTTATAAGATGATTGGAAATAACTTATTTTATTAAAAAAAATTGCTAATATTGTGTGTGATAAATTTGTAGATTTCTTTCATATTCTCTCCTTGCTCAAAGTTGGTGCATATAGACACAGAGTCATTTGATAATGTGATGCAGAAGATGTTTGGAGCAGTTGGTGATACATAGTTATGGTGATACATAGTTTTGATGTACATATGCAGTTTAACCCATTTTTGTATATTGTGGGTTCCTTTTGTTCTCATGTTTTTGTAAAGAGAACGGTGGAAACCATGCTCTTGAAATGCGTATAGGTCTAAATAATATAGAGCTTTGATGTGCTTAAATGTTTTATATTGCAATATTTGATAATTAAATGATAATTTTGGCATGTGGAGATATTATTTGGTGTTCATGGCATTGATTGCCATTATAAATTTTTATGACAAGTTCAGACAGGTTTTAATATTGAAAATTACAAGGGAAACTCTGTCGAAATTTCGATTTTTTTATTTCTTATGACATGTTCAGATAAATTATTTTATTCAAAAAATGACATTTTGGATATAATGATATTGTGTGCGTGTCTCTTCGACTGCAAAAAAACCTCTTTTAATACTGAAAACGGAGATTATATATTGCGCTGAGACAACAAGTTTTTGTGAATGCCAAATTATGTGAAGTACAAATGCTTATGAAAAGTTTAAATATTGAAATAGGGGAAGCTCTGTCAATATTTTAAATATTTTTTAATTTTTGTAAAAAAAATCATCTTTATATTCTTCAAAATCGAATGTGTCATTCTGTTTGTCCTAATTAAATTATGTTTCTTCAACTGCTGCTTTACTAAATCGGGCATCAATTTCAGCCAAAACTCACTTTGACAAACATGGGATATTTCTTAATATTGAATTTTTTCCTTCTTATTTTTAGTTATGCTGACATTTGGTAGAGATTAAATTCCTTAGCACATTGGTTGCGTTGATCAGTTTTATTAACGTTGTTTTACTGTTCAAGAGTATTAACTTTTTACAAAATTAATTCATCATAACTGTTGTAATAGACAATTATGCAAGTGTTTTTAGAAATTGAAATAAAACCCCAAATGTGACTATTCGACATAGCCGTGAAGGTATGATGTAATCTGCGATAGTGCCAACGACACGGGTATTTCACTAGTACATTAATGAGATAGAATAGTGGCTGAATTTGGGAGTGATTAGGCTGGTATAATGGCATTGGGCTTATATGTTGTGTTTTCGAGTTTGCTTAGTATGACACAGTCAGAATATTGTTCCGATTTAATGACCTGATTTTTAATTGCAAAATTGAATAGACTCAGTATGTCATCAGTTAGTGTGTTTTACCGTAGATTGCCGAGTCTTAAGCATGTATGATAGTTCGACTCGAGGGACTTTATTGTGGTGAATTGGGTCATGTTGGGACCCTAGCGTAGTTGTGGATTTATGAAAATTGCCTAGCTGATTATTGTTACATGTCTGTTACATTAGATTCTGTGTAGACTCGTAGTACGTGCATGTTGATATTAGTGTAAGTATTTTTACTCCGCTGTAATGCCTGTTGCATCGATGCTTAGGAGCTTGCTCGCATCGTGAGTTTGGTGGTGCTTGAGATGACTTGCACCTACAAACATTGAGGACGCTATTGCATGTGGCAAATTTGCTGAGGTGTGGTGAGCTTCCACACACACTTGCCACAAGAAAGTGCAGTAGGACGGGTCCCGAAAGACGTGCTATGGAAATTACTCGCTTTCTCTCCCAGCGCGCTTGAGTTGGATTTGTGTTAGATTGGCAATGTTAGGCCAGTCGCTCGAGACGTTTGAGTTTGTATCCGGGCATATGGCACCGCATTAGGATACAAACAAGCCTAAAATGGTACTGGTACACGTTGTGAGATGTCTGGGTGAGACACATTCGTAGGGTATGTAGATACCTACGATGTGAGACACTTACGTAGAAATTTTTCTGGTTTCGACTTTTTACTTGATTGCCATACCTAGGAGGCTATGCAAGATTACGATATTGTTTTTGCCTTCATCACTTGATATTTACCATGTTTTAATCATCTGTAATGACCAGCATATCTTGTAAACTTGTAGTTATTGTTGAATATTAAATGCTTGTGTTGGTGTTTGAACTTAGAAATATTATCCATAGAAACACAATGTGATTCAGACTTTAGAACCTGTATAAGGACACCTCTTCCATTTTATGGATCCTGTATCTCGGATTACTCACTTATTCATTATTGGGTGGCATGAATATCTCCTGTATATTATTTTGTTATCTGTATTTAGTTCACTCGCACCAGCTAGTTTTGTGCTTTGCTGACCTCACAAAAGGTGTGCTTCTATTAGAGTACAGACAGTGTTGGAGTTCCTGCTGATCGTGGCGCTTAGGCCCAGTTTTCAGTTGTAGACTTGTTTTGTATTGTTTAGTCGTGTCCACCCTGCATGGGTATATGTTTTGTTTCCTTTGTATTACTTTGTTAAATACTGGATGTTTGTATATAGGTTTTGTCGTTATGACTTTGACGGGGCGAATCGAATACTTTTATTTTGTTCAAATTTTATCGTAGTTGTTATTTTAGTTTGATTCTTGTTTCAAGAATGTGTTATATTATGATGTTGTGGCCAGGTACGATCTGCCTGTATTACTGAATTAGTTCATGTACCGGCACGTTGCGATTCTCGTGACGGGTCGGGGAGTGACAATAACAATCTAAAGCCAATAGAGTAGGACGCATCATTCATGCCTGAAGAAAGGGGGTATGCATTAAATCGATTATCAGACAGGTCAGGACACGGTGTTGCAACGCATGTTGAATGAAATGGAGTACAGTGGATTATTTAGAGTAGAATGCCCAGATAGAGCAAAGGGAGAATGGGTGGCAAATTTGGCCTTCACCAGTGAACCGGAATCAAATCGGCTTGACAAAGCTTTGTGTCAAGTTTTCACGGCTTTCGTGTTGTTTTTTGGGTTGCCAGAAATGACTCATTCACTTTTTTTTTTAAGGTTAATTTATTCCATCCAATAAAATAACAGCATTCCATCATTTTTATTTTTGTTTTTTGATGAATAAATTATTTGCACTGAACTACAACCAAGGATGCACGGACTCGGACACGGAATCAAACACGGATACGACACGGCGACTCGACGATTTTCAAAAAAATAGGACTCGGCGACTTGGCGACACGGTCAAACTTAATTTTTTAATATATATTTTTTTGTAACTTATAAGAACCTAAAATCATAATAATAATATTGATCAATCCAAACATATCAAAAAAATGAAAAATCAAATACATCATAAAATCAATCATATTGAATTTAGCAAACATATGTCACTTGCTTAACCTCCAAATATCTCCAAAAGAAAAAATGTACAATAAAATAATATTTACTTGGGAAAGAAAAAGGACCATGAAATGTGGGAGGTCAGCAATTGCATAGAGCATTTTGCACCACAAACTCTCTGTCTGGGCCGCCCCTATACAGTAGCTTACAAAAACCAACCCTTCCTTCCCATCATTCACTTCCTAGATTGGTTTTTTAAAGAGAGGATAAACAAAGCTACTGCAAGCTCTCCACAAAAAGAGAGGATTTGCATCTGTCCCTCTCGATCGATCTGTATGTATGGTTTTTGATCTGCAAGCTACTGGAGATAGATCTGTTTCTCAAAAGATAGGATAAACTTTCTTCTTCTACAGAGGATAAACAAAGCAAAACAAAAGGAAGAAGAAGAAGAAGAAGAAAGTGATCGAAAAACCAACTTTCTTCTTCTACAGGGAAGGAGGTTGAAGGCGAGTGGGAGAGACAGAACGATCGATCTACATCTCTCCCTCGATCGATCGATTGATCTATCTCTCTGTCGACATATTAAATTGCATCGCTCTGCAAGCTCCCTCTTTGTCGATCGATATATCTCTCCTTCTCGATCGATCTACATCTCTCCCTCTCTGTGACGATCGATCTGTCAAAATCGATCTCTCCGATCGAAATTGATCTCTCTACCCCTACCTCTGTCCAACACTGTCGATCGATTTCGATTTCGACAGATCGATCGATTTCGATTTCGACAGATCTACATCTTTCCCTCTCTGTCTCATTTCTCTCTGCTGCTGCTCTCTCTGCTCTCTCTAGATCTAATGTGTCTCTGCTCTCTGGTTTGTGGGAGGGAGGAACCGAACAATCGAAGAGGAAAATGGATTATTTGCACCCGACCGAGTCCGGACCGAGTCCAAGTCGGTCAACGAATTTTGACCGTTGACCACGTGTCCAATACGTGTCGGGCGCGTGTCGGGCGCGAATCCGTGTCCGACTCGTATTTGACGTGTGACTCGAAGGTTTTTCGGAGAGTCGGTGCATCCTTGATTACAACTGGGTGAGAAGATAGACAACAGAAATACATAATAGCATAAAGAAAACAATAACAGCAGGAGAAAGAAAATTACAGTCCTAAAACTAAACTATCCTATTTGTGCAGGAGCTCTGAGATAGGTTTATCCAGCACCATGCCCGACACTGTAGCCCATTGAAGTGACACCATTTTGATCATGAGGCAGATCAAAAAGATGATTCATTCATTGTTGGACTCGTAGAAGCTCATCTTCCACCTTTTCCACAAGAGCTTCCACTAGATTTAAGATAATCGTGAGAAAGCAAGCTACAAAAGAGATAAAATGGTACAATATTTCCCTCACCCACGGACGAAGAAGGAAAATGTGTAACCAGTATTTAACGTCAAAGTCTACAAAACATGCATTACATTTTGATTTGAATGCCCTGCTAGAAAACATGCCCCAGATTTAATAGAAACTCTAGGTGGAGCTTCCTTCCAACACACTCTTTTAATCAGAAAGTAATGAGTCAATACCTATAGGGAGGGAATCATTGCAAGAGTTGATGGCTCCATTCTAATTTGTCTGTGTCCACCGCAAGCACAACCTCATTCAACAAGGCCAAGATAACTAAGAATTCTTCCATCTTGCCTATAGAAAATCCTTGCCTCCTAAATGATATTCCTAAGAAACGGACTCATCATTCACCCTTGCAAGATCCTTAACCAACACATTATTGAGAACCGAATGAAAGATTCAAATAAAAGTTACTGCTGTAAAAGATTCAAATAAAAGTTAGGAACGAATGTACCAATTTGTTCTTGGGTTGATACGCGAACTAGGTCACTCTCTTTAAGAGGTTTCGCGGCTCTGCCCAAGATTGTGCAAGCAGTGTACTAGCCCCGCCGTCCCCAGGATAAAACAGCCCAGAATCTTCTCTGTCTCGTTCAATCAATTGCACATTTGATGAACGGAATACTATCACCCTTAAACACTTGTTTTTGCTCGGAATCATCAATACATTGTAAATATTTAACAAAGCTAAAAACACTTCTTTGATTGGAATACAAAATGAAATAACTAATTACAAAAGGGAAAAGATTTTTTTCTCTCTAATTGCAAAACAAAATGTTCTTGTTGCAAAAATCTTTTTCTTTGTTTTTCTACACCTTATATTTTAGAGCTCTAAATCTATATCGTATTTATAGTGAGAATATAGATTCGTTCAAATACGAAATCACAACTAAATACATTGCATAGAGAATGCAATTAAAACATGTGGAAAATGTGGGTTTTAAGAAAGCTAAAAATCATGTCTAGATTCATTGACATTAAGGACGCAATTAAAAATGTGGAGCAATAAATCCGGCGCAACTCATGGCAAAACGTGTGAAAAGGAAGACGTCTAGATACATGGACATATCCCGTCTAGATTCATTCCTTCTTCATAAATTCAAAATTTATTTTCATTTAAATAAATTTGTAGCAAAAAGAATTAGTTGCTCTCTTAATGACCCGACCCGACTCGGACGGACGGCGGGCGAGAGAGCCTATCTCTCCCCTCCTCATAAAAGAGTGGTACCCCCAAGGGGTCCAAGCCCAAGTCCTAACTATCTCCTTATAAACTCTACCACAAAGAGTTGTATAATAGATATGGGACTAAATTTTAGAGAGTGATCCATAGATCAAAATAGGAGAGAGGTCCAGGGTTCAAAACCTGTTAAACACCCATTTTCTTTTATTTTAAAAAGCCATATTTCCAACAATCCCCCACTTGGACTTTTAAAACAATTTTCAACAATCCCCCACTTGGATTTAAAAAACAATTTTCATCGAGCAATCTAAAAATATAAGATTGTGCATAAACAAAAGTGTCTTTCGACTTGAACTCTTGCGTAGTGTTCATGCTTTAGATTATACTAGAGTAACTCGTAGTTTTGAACTCTATCTCTAACAGACATTACATGCACAACCTTACCAGGGTGAAGTCTAAAAAGCCCGTGCGTTACGGCCATGGACGTATATCCCAGTATAGTGAAGGCTCTAGGAATTTTGCCCACAAATTCCATAGGAAGCGGCCAAACTTCCACAATCACTTAGGTGAGTCTATCAAGAATACTCTTGTAGCTAGGTACTCCACTCCACATAGAGTATAGATCTCATTAAGAGTTTTTAACTCATCCTACTATCGCTTTAGGAATTCATGCTTTAATCTAGGAATGAGATTGCTATTATGTCAGCATGATTCACATCATATCATTCATGACTTGTTATTACCCATTGAACCTATTTCTTGGGATCTCCAGTCTATAGGTTGGGTTACCGTCATGAATAACTCATCAATCTAAGGGCATTAGTCCCATTCATTTCGAGGTTTTGAAAACCTTCTCTCTAGCTAATCCTTTCGTCAAAGGATTAGCCAAGTTCGCATCAGTTTGTACATGATCCAATCTCATAACACCAATAGATAGAATTCTCTAACCGTACTGTGTTTACGACTTATTTGTCGTTTCTTGCCGTTATAATAACGGTTCTGTATTTTTGCAATAGCCGTGGTACCATCGCAATGGATCAAGACAGCTGGAATCGGTCTTTCCCATAAAGGGATCTCTTCTAGCAGGTGTCTTAGCCAACCTGCTTCTTCACTAGCTGTGGCTAGTGCTATCATTTCTGACTCCATCGTGGACTGTGCCAGAATGGTTTGTGTCTTCGATTTCCAAGAAACAGCTCCACCAGCTATATTGAAAATATAGCCACTGGTGGCTTTGGAGTCATCTGAAAGGGTGTTCCAATCAGCATCACTATATCCTTCAAAGACAGCGGAAAACTTCTGTAATTCGAGGTTCTTAGTCCTCTTCAGGTACCTCATGACCCTTTCAATTGCATCTATAAGGCTCCTTGAAAGCTAAGGGAAACCTCCTCGACTTAAAAGACATAGTAATCGGGGCCAAGGTGTTAAGAAGGTCGTTTCCGTTTACTTCTCCTAGGCTCAGATTCTATGACTTTATCAGTTTCATGCATCCTTATCATAGGCACGTTATTTGAGGATGTACGCCCACTATTCCTCGAAATAACCCCCACTATGCCTTGAAAATAAATGCAATTTATCTTTTCATGAATAATTCCTTGAGAAACACAAAAAATCTTCTCACAAAAAATCAGGATCCACAAAATTATTTTTAGCATGTATAAAAATATACGTAAGCTTTCCATTAAGGGACTTTTGAACTTCAGTCCCTCTAACTATTGTCATAAATGGGTTTAGCCACCGTTTGAATGCATATAAATGACGGTCCTTTTGCTAGCTGAAGCAGACCGTGCATTCAAATGTTAAGGACCCACACAATGAGAATATTGAATAAAATACCCATTCTATTCACCTCGCTATTCTCATTTTCTTTTAAGTTCAAGAATCAACACAAAATATCATTAGAAAACGTACCTTAAATTCAGCTTCTGAATTTTTCAAACTTTGATGTAATCACCAAACTAGATTTGTGCATCCTCTGGGAATTTAGTTGTAGACTTAGATAATAAAGTTCTGCAACAAAATCAAGCAATAGCTTGAATTGTTCTATATTGCCATCAACATCATCATCATGAGAACATATCCTTTCCATAAGAATTCATGTCCTCATGTGGAAGTCCGACCAACTTATGGTCTGAGCAAAATCATTTATGCATTGACATCAAGAACAAAATTCACAGGTCAATCTGTATACAAATGATTCCTTATGTCAGCTTAACATCAAACATCAAGTGTAACATTAATCACGAAGTTTTCTTTCCATCAATAGTATTGAGAAATATAAGCATTCTAATTTGCACAATAGATCAATTATTGTTCTCACCAAAATAGACTGAATCATCCAAAATGCATAACATAATTATCATAGAACTGCATACTCATTATCTAAAGAGTAACATGCACAGATGATATTATTCACTTCTCACGAAATGTTCAAATGGAATTTATTGATTCAGATTTCATGATATTCCAACTCAGAAAGCCTAAAAGAGTAGCACCTTTAATTAAATTTCTATGAAATTTAATTTTAAAGCATGGTGTTCTATTCATACACAATCTCCTCTAGTTAGTCCTCCATGGTTTTAGAGTTTAGACTACATTTTACATTGTCAACATGTGTACAAATATGTCAATTCCTAATCACGCTAGTCATAATGATAACTAATTTGATTTCACTTCCTGACAGGGATTTAGTTGACTATGTTTTTAAAGCAGCCTTAAAAAGATTCAAAATGTTATGAACATAGGCGCTTCCAGGCTTCTAGATGTTATACAATCAGTCAAACGCGGCGGATATGCAAAATTAAAACAGATTCATGATCCACCAAGTATTTTCTAAAAAGGGTTCAAGATGTGTGGACCATGAGCATAGTTACAATACCAATCGTCTTTCAAAATCCAAAACTATGAACATAACAAAGTTTAGCATGCCAAATATTAAAAGTGCACGAAGCTCAAAATCAAGTGGATCTTATTCAATAAATCCAAACAAATATAACCCTCTTTCCAACCTTTCAAATGTTGCCATGGGGTTGTATCCTTGCATAGAAAACTGCTCCCAACCCAATTTGACAACAAGAACTACCAAAGGATACATAAAAACAACAACCTAGTTACAAAGGTTATCCTTCCAAACCCAACAGTATTGAATAATCACATACTTACAGGTAATGAAACCAAAATCTCCCTAGAAACACAGGGTATCATTTCAACCTAATCAATTTCATTACTTGTTCCATCTTCTTTCTATTTTTCCGTAAATTATATTATGAAAAATACTAAATATCATTTAAGGGATCATTCTTTCAATCTTAGTCATGACAAAAATGAAAAGGATAATGAAAACATAACATGTATAAATTCTTTCTTGATAACAAACTTGTTTTGTTATGGACATTGGCTAGTTCTTTAACCCACCATTCAACTAGAAATTTATCATATAAAATCACAAAATTTGATGAAAAATTCTCGTTGAGCTACTTGATAGCCTCTTATAGTTGGCAAGACTACTTTTCACATTAAACTATTCAGAAAATATGAGCATGGTCGTAACCAAATCATTTTCAGATAATTGAGCTTCTTCATAATATGAATAAAACTAACATGCTTTCCTTTCGGAGCTGTAGTCATTCTACTTTTTTTAAATATTTGCTCCAAACTATAACTGAAACTCAATCTACAACTAAAGTGAAGAAAATGGGTTAAAACTTTTGTTCTGGTCAAGAGACCACCTCTTATGATCTGAAGCCATTGAATATACAAATAAATGTTTGCCTATAATTTAAAAACATGTATAATAGCAAAACACAAAGTGTTCTTCCGCAGAGGGAAATCAGTTTTTTTTGTTTTTAGTAATGGGGATCATAAGAAGAATAGTTCATCACTAATCTATATATAATTCACTTCATTAGCGATTAACTCAAGGCTTATGTGTGATCAAGTGTGTGCATTCTTACACAGAAAATTATGGCAGAAAGGGTACGTCTTAAAATTGTTGTTATTGCTGTAAAAGATTCAAATAAAAGTTAGGAACGAATGTACCAATTTGTTCTTGGGTTGAGTCGCGGACTAGGTCGCTCTCTTTAAGACGTTTCGCGGCTCTGCCCAAGATTGTGCAAGCAGTGTACTAGCCCCGCCGTCCCCAGGATAAAACAGCCCAGAATCTTCTCTGTCTCGTTCAATCAATTGCACATTTGATGAACGGAATACTATCACCCTTAAACACTTGTTTTTGCTCGGAATCATCAATACATTGTAAATAATTTAACAAAGCTAAAAACACTTCTTTGATTGGAATACAAAATAAAATAACTAATTACAAAAGGGAAAAGATTTTTTTCTCTCTAATTGCAAAACGAAATGTTCTTGTTGCACAAATCTTTTTCTTTGTTTTTCTACACCTTATATTTTAGAGCTCTAAATCTATATGGTATTTATAGTGAGAATATAGATTCGTTCAAATACGAAATCACAACTAAATACATTGCTTAGAGAATGCAATTAAATATGTGGAAAATGTGGGTTTTAAGAAAGCTAAAAATCATGTCTAGATTCATTGACATTAAGGACGCAATTAAAAACGTGGAGCAATAAATCCGGCGCAACTCATGGCAAAACGTGTGAAAAGGAAGGACGGCGAGTGTCCGACTCGTATTTGACGTGTGACTCGGAGGTTTTTCGGAGAGTCGGTGCATCCTTGACTACAACTGGGTGAGAAGATAGACAACAGAAATACATAATAGCATAAAGAAAACAATAACAGCAGGAGAAAGAAAATTACAGTCCTAAAACTAAACTATCCTATTTGTGCAGGAGCTCTGAGATAGGTTTATCCAGCACCATGCCCGACACTGTAGCCCATTGAAGTGACACCATTTTGATCATGAGGCAGATCAAAAAGATGATTCATTCATTGTTGGACTCGTAGAAGCTCATCTTCCACCTTTTCCACAAGAGCTTCCACTAGATTTAAGATAATCGTGAGAAAGCAAGCTACAAAAGAGATAAAATGGTACAATATTTCCCTCACCCACGGACGAAGAAGGAAAAGGTGTAACCAGTATTTAACGTCAAAGTCTACAAAACATGCATTACATTTTGATTTGAATGCCCTGCTAGAAAACATGCCCCAGATTTAATAGAAACTCTAGGTGGAGCTTCCTTCCAACACACTCTTTTAATCAGAAAGTAATGAGTCAATACCTATAGGGAGGGAATCATTGCAAGAGTTGATGGCTCCATTCTAATTTGTCGGTGTCCACCGAAAGCACAACCTCATTCAACAAGGCCAAGATAACTAAGAATTCTTCCATCTTGCCTATAGAAAATCCTTGCCTCCTAAATGATATTCCTAAGAAACGGACTCATCATTCACCCTTGCAAGATCCTTAACCAACACATTATTGAGAACCGAAGAGCTTAAAGGCCTGGAAATCAAGATTTTATACTTTCCTCACCGACCATCATGCCAACTTCTGGCTTGTACTTTCATCAGAACGTGCACTTGACCCATGACTTTTGACGCATCTTATAAATAAATATAAATTCTCTTTATTTTAAATACTTTCTCAATATTTGTTCTATAATGTAGTCTTCTTGTCATCCATATGGATAATGCGAATGCATTGTTGCTCACAAGGCTTATAAAGCACCTGCAATTTCACAAGGATTTATATTGTTTTCATTATTTCCTTTTCATTTCTTAATATTTTAAAATCTTCAGTAAGTTTTAAATCTTCTCTCTGATACAGGTTTGGTATGGCTGCAAGATAAACAACTACTTTTCAAGTCACCCACTTAATTTCTATCTTTGAAGGCATTTTCAGCTTCACCATGAACAAAGTTTTCCTTGGAAAGATATGTGAATGAGAGAGGAATTCCTCGTTGATAGTCACTTACTCACAAGACAAACTGAATTTTATGGATGGAGCTCATCTCTCTCCTTTGGGAAGAAATTGACATTTGCACGTAGCAAGTCTCTATCACCCCATGATTTGATGAGCTTTGAACCAGAAAAGTGAGCAAACGAAAAGAAAAAGGAGAGAGATGAGATCGGCTTCCAAGAAGATATTCATTGGCCCCTGCAATTTTTTCTTTAAGGTAGTAAGCAGTTACACAGAACGTGTTGATTGTTGTTGTTGAATCTTGGTTTTGACCTTGCTAGGGCTTGTTGGTCGAAAAAAAAAACTTTCTTTTCGATCGAGATCCTCTCTCCAGGCTCGATAGATTGAGAATTCCAGATCTTCAACGTTTATTGTTGTTCAGGGTTTTGGTTTTGCAGACAGAGTGTTTGATGAAATGCTTGAGAGATGAACAAATGGTGGCGACGCAGTCAGTGCGAACTTGTTTGCACAGGAGGTGTTCATGGCTTTTGAGGAGAAGTACAATATTCATGGCAATTGATTGCTACAGTTACTCACAAATGAATATCAAGTGGCTGTAAAAAATGGAAATGATAATAAACCCCAAAAACTGGGCAATCCTAACTGCAAGGGTGACAGCCAGTCAAGAGTAGGCTGCAGCGCAAAGGAATGAAGAGGTTCTGCATAAAGCAGATGAATGTACAATGCCAACCAGTGTTACATCCTCTGGCCCTAGCAAAATTCAAGAAGCAATGGCAACAAACCCTGCCGTTGCACCAGCGAGGATGAGTTGGGCATCAAAGCTTAAGCAAAGCAAGCATACGGGCTCTACCAAACTTAGGTATGAACCTCCAGCTACTGTTGCAGGAAGGAAAATAGTACAAGTACAAACTGCTGACTTTGCAAATAGGATAGAAGAATGTGAAAGGTTGGTTATTGGCAGCTTTGTGGGCAAGCGCTTGGCATATGGTTATGTCAAAGAGTGGTTGATAAGGACGTGGGGAATTCGAGATTTTTATATGAGCATACACGGAGATAGGAATTTTGTATTCAAATTCAAGAAGGAAGAAGATAAAAGTAAGGTATTGAAAATGGGACCTCTGCATATTGCAAGCAGGTTGTTCATCCTCAGGGCTTGGTCACCTTCTATGGACGAGGATGTCGAGGTGCTTACCTCGATACCTATTTGGGTTACACTGAAGAAAATTCCTTTATTCCTATGGAATCCAGAGGGTATTCAAAGGATTGCTAGTTTTATTGGAGTGCCTATCATGCTTGACAAAGCTACTGAAGAAAGGACAAGATTAGCGTATGTGAGGGTGTGTGTGGAGGTGGATGTCAACAACCAATTACCCAAAGACATCCTTGTGGTTATCAATGGAGATAAGAAAAAAATAGTTGAAGTTGAGTATGCATGGATTCATGTTAAATGCAATTCTTGTACAGTTTTTTGCCATACAAAACAGCAGTGTTCAAAGAGCAAAGAAATTAATACTCCAGACCCTATGGTATGGCAAGCTACGGGTAGGACCCAACCACTAGAACGACAAAACTCCGATGGTTGGACAATCGCCAAGGGTAGACATACATTCAAGTCGAAGACTCCACCCAGTTTAGAGGGGAGTCCAGGGCCTATCACAGGAAAAACAGAGAATGTGACCAGTATAGAGGCTACCAATGTGGCAGAGCATAACATAAATGATGACCAGAGTGATGCCATAACGCCGAGTCCACAACCATTGATTCTTATCAACCCAATGCTTGAGCATAGTGCTAATGTCGAGGCAAGTGAACACACACCGACTCAGGACAAAGAGAACACCACAACAGATGAGCAGAGTAGTAATGAGGAACATGAGCAAGATCCTTCTAGTGAAGAGGTTGCAAACGATTTGTTTTCAAAATCTTGCACTAAAGATTTTAGTCTCTGCCCTCGAAGATCCTCTAGGGCTAAGAAAGCAAACAAAAAATACAAAGGTTGAATCATTTCCTCCTTAACAAAGGAGACAGGGATAAAAAACAAGAGGTTTCTTCTTTGGCCGATGCTAGTTGAAGATTTCTATAGGCCTAGTAATCATGTTCACTCTCACTAGAATTCTTTTTCTTGTGAGAGTTTGTGTCTTTTTTTATTTTTGTTTCATTTGTATAAAGGTTTTGAAGTCCTTAAAACCCAGCTCGCTTTCCAAAAAAAAAAAAAAAACATTAAGAAAAACCACGACTCACAATATGTCGCGACTCGTGAGTCATGTAACCCTCATTTCATAATATGTGACAAAGATTATATTCAGTATAAATAATGTATTTTACAGTGTGTATTGTTTTGGTTGAACAACAACTTTTAGATTCCATTTTCCTAAGAAACTATTCAACTACTGATTCAGAAGTATATACATACAAGCGAAAACGTGTGATGGGCGGATACTCAGTTGCAAGTGCTCAGCCAACAGATGTTTCCCTTCTGTGGTGGAAGCTTTTTCTCCTCAGAATCTCCCCAAATCTTCGGTATAATGCTTTCTTCTTTCTCTGGGAGCTTTTCTCACTCTCTGATTCATCAAGATGATTGCCATCATGATCTTGCTCATGCTCATGGTCAAATTCTTCCATGTTTAGCGCATCTCCATATTCTGTGAATGAGGAAGACATTTTGCGGTGGTGAGTAACTGGTTTTGGACCATCTGGTGAATCCACCACATCAAATATCGACCCTTTGAAAAGCTCTGCCATTTCAGGGTCGTCGAAATCCTCATCCTTATGATCCTTGTGAAGTCCATTTGGAAGTTTCAGTTCCTCCAGTTTGAGATGGAGAATTTCCGTCAGTTTTCTTTCACCTCTGTGCTCTTTAATTTGTGAATCCTGTTTTGGCGCATGTTCCACATATGCATCCTCCTCCGTTTTCTTGGTCACATCAGGTGTTGGTGGTCGTGAGCTTGTGTTCAGTAACCTCTTCAACTCCTTGATAGTTTCAAATGATGCTGCTTCATTGATTCTAAGTCGCTCATTCTCTCGGGTAAGATTCTGTATCATATCATCCTTATCAACTATGCAATCCTTGAGTTGGGAATTCTCTTCCCTCGCAATCCCTGCAGCTTCCTTTGCAACGGTAGCTTCATTTATTGCTTGTTTCAGTATGTCCCTCAACTTGCAGTTTTCTTCCCTTAAGACCTTAGCCACGTCTTCTGCTATCTTCAGTGACTCTGCCAACTTGTGGTTCTCTTGTTTTATGACACTTCCCTCCTCTTCGGCTCTTCTTATGCAATTCACAAACTCGAGTTCTTTTCCATTCCATGCCAAAATTGCATCCTCAGCTTCGACTTTCAATCTGTCTGATGCACACTTAAGCCTCTCAATTTCCTTTCTCGCTTCCTCCAATTGAGGTTGATACCTCTCCTCGCCAGTCTTTGCCAATTGCTTCCAATATTGTACTTCCTCCTTTACATTGCTAAGATTAGATTGGGCTAACCGAAGTTTCTCCTGCTCGACAGTGCTTTCTGTTTTGACTTCTATGAGGACTAATGCGAGATCATCCATGGCTTTCCTGCTCTTTTCTTCTGCCTCGGTAGCCAGTTTAAGTTCCGTTTTAAGTGCAGTAGTCTCCTGACTTAAGCAGCTCCCCGTAGACGAACCTGCTTGTGCACGTGCTACTTCCTCTTTGGCTATTTGAAGCTCAGCTTTTAGAGTCTGAATGGTTCCTTTCATAGTATCCTTCTCATCTTGCGATATGGATACATCGACATTAGAACTACCACTGCTTTGCTCAACTGAATGCTCATCCTCCAAGCTCTGTATTTTCTTTTGTAAAGAACTTATCTCAGACTTGGCTTGTAGGAGCAAGAGGCTGGTCTCTTCAAGTTGTTTCGTATGGGAATGGAGTGTCTCAGACAACTTTGACTCGGACTCCTTTGCCTTGTACAATTCCACCTCAAGTTTTTCAACTCTTGTTTTGCTTTCTGAGAATGAACACCTAATCTGGGACTCCGATTCCTTTGCAACACGGAGCTCCTCCTTCAAGTAGGGGTTTAACAAATTAGCATCCTTTTCTGCCTCCTCTACCACTTCACTAGTCCTTTTCGGTACTTGGGATAATTGAAGCTCCTTCAAAAATTGGAGCTCTACATAGAGATCTCTAACCCTCTTTGAATTGGCCTCAGCTTCTTTGACAGCTACTTTTTTCAATTCTAAGGCAGAGACTAGTTGCTGACGAACACGTTGCAGCTCTTGGGAAGAAACTGCAAGAGCCTCCACATCTATTGCATGTTGCTTCTGAACGGCTTCAATTTCAAGCTGCCATGCTCGATCTTTCGTTGCTCCAACCTTCATCATCTCTCCAACTTCATCATCCTCATCCATCACTGCTGTCAATTTCGCTCTGGCTTTGTTTATATCCACCGGCTTCCTTCCTTGCATCTTTCTTGCTTGATCTCACAACTTCTTGTTTCTACACCCAAATGATTAAAAACAGTTCAACAAAACATTGGCAATGGAAACAACAACATCAACCAAAAGAAAAACACCCACCTCAGATGAATTTGAATTCGTGAACTTAGCGGAATTACTTCGTTTTATAGGAGATCCAGAACCAAGCTTGGGTGCCTCGTCAGGTTATTATTGTCATGTTCAGAAGAACCATGTCTTGAAGAATTCACCAAACCACCAACAAATTTCAGATGAACAAGAAGAGAAAGAAGAAGAAGAAGCCATCAAAGGAGAGGAATCAACTGAAAAATCAAAGAAGCATAAACCAAGAAGAGTCAATGAAAGCATGCAAGAAAAGATTTTAAAAAAAATTAAGGAAACAAATCAATATAGGCTGTGAACGAATAAACAGGAGAAGAACTTCCACCACCAATTAACCAACCTATTGTTGGACTTAGTTAGAAGATACCACCATTGACATTGTGTGTGTATTTTGGCTCTTGTTTGTTTTCATAAAATATCATGAGCTTTTTTGGAAGAGAAGGGGTAGAAAGTAAGTTGTTAATGAACAAAACAAAACCAAAACTGGCGAGGCTCCGTCCTTCCTACTCTCTAATTTCTCCTCTCTGCAAATGCAAATGCAAATGCAAATGCAAATGAGATTGTTGGATCAAGCGTAAAGTTTTGTTGGATCAAACGTAACGTTTATTGGAGCTTTATTAGTGGAGTTGTGTAGGAGCGGGTGGGTTTGTATGAATGCCAAGTGTATAGTTTACAAACTGATTTTTGGAGTTTTAGTGGAGTTGACGAGAGCTATAACTTTTTATTGGTTGGTTGGGGCTCCATGGTGAATGCTTTATAACTTTTTTATTTGCATATAAGAAAAGGATCAGGTTAGCTGTCGAGGAAGCCAGCGAGGAAATCAGCGAGGGGGGGACCGTCCATCCCCCGGGATGCGCGCATGAAATCAGACGGCACGAATCCCGGGGGTGGACGGTCCCCCCCTCGCTGATTTCCTTGACATTTAGAATTGCTGATAAGAAAAACATTTACTTTTGCATATAGGCCATCTCTTAGCACTATTTGCATATAAGTATTTTAAAATGTAATAGTATTTTCAATTATAATACACAAATACCCTTGGCACTATTTATTGCTCCGATTATGTCATTATTAATAATAGGGGAGGGCAAAATCAAAAAGTAAAATTAGAATTGAGCACATACTCTTCTACTATTCATTTGAGGAAGTAGTTATGAGTTATGTAGTTTAGATGGGTGTCATTGTTTTTATAAACTAGAACCGAATTCGGATTTTAAAATTGAGGTTCTAGATATTGCATTCTCCGAAAACAACCATGATCTGATGGGTTGGGTTATTGTCCAAAAACTCTTTCAGATGCTTTTAGCTAGACAAAACACATTTTGAAGTTATTAGAATGTCATCATTAGCTATTTACGACGTTGTCTAATTGTTACTTATCTATGACTTATTTTAATTATTTTCTCTACTAAAAAATAATGGTATACTTTAAAATTTTTCCGATGTATGCCCAACTTGGTTCACCGCAAATCCTTTGTAAATGTAATTGATTTGCATAAATTTTCATTTGCGGGTTCTTGGCAGGTCACATGAAATTTCTTTATGAAAATTTGATTTGCAGGACTTACCATATATGCAAGGATTTTTAGTAAAACGATTTCACCATTCAAAGCAATGATATCAATTTGCTAAGGCATTTATTTCCTTATCCGTAATTACTCAAACGTACTTTATGTTAATGTGCATGCCAAATTATCTTATTAGGAAATATGGATGAATAATAAGATATCAATTTTTAGCAAGTTATATTTTGCATACAGTAAGACAACACTAGACAAGAAAAAAAATTTGCAAGACGTTTTTCATGCCTCACCAAGCAATTGAAGATGGGCATTTATTGTTTTGGAAAAACATTGTTTTTTTCAAATAAATCATTTTCATTAGGGTAAACCAAGTAGAGCCTTAACATAAAAATATTTGCCAAAGTTTCCACCAAAATTTAGAATAGTGAAATAAATTTTTTCCCATTTTTTTTCTTTTAATTAGTGCCTATAAGTATATTATAAAACTATTTTATCTTCTTTTTGTTAATCAAATAATATTTTTTTTAAGTTTATGAAATTTTTAGTTATTGGAAACAAAGAATTCAAAATTTAGTTATAAAAATGAGTGAGGCTAAGAAACCAGGTTTTACAACCAGAATGATGTGTTTTACAACCTCGAGATACACATAAACAATTTGGGGATACCATCATTCTTTCAAGATCACGCCACATTACCCTAGTTGCAAAAATCCAATTTCCTAGTATTTTCCTATGAAAATATTCTTTTTGTTTTTATTATACAAGAGCATATTTCTTATTTAGCGTTTCTATTAAAAAAAAAATACATAATGGTAGCTAAATCATTTTCTCTCTCCTAATTAGTACAAAAAAAACTTATTTTCAAAACCCCAGAACATGATCTTCATCCCTTTTCTCATCTCTTTTTCCTTTCTTCTTCTTGATTTAGCCATCATCTCCATTCACCAACGACCACACAACCCGACCCCTTATGAACTTAGGTTTGTGCCAGTGGGCTACCATCAAAACCCTGATTTGCAAATCCTTAGGTGGCATCATGGATTGCACGTGTAGAGGTACTAAATTGATAATAGGCTTTTTTCTGATTCTCTTTTTTATAATTTAAGTTTTTCAAATGTACCAATCTGACATTCTCCCTTCTATTTTTTTTTAACTTTTATAACACAGTTATTTCGTTCAGTTGTATTTCTCATATTTGATGAAAATTGCTCAATCACAATGTGCATTTTAATAACTACCTACATATGGCTCTGGTCTTCTATGTGATTGAATAACAATGATATTCTCCGAGAAAAATAGGGGAAACGCCAATTTTTTTAAAAAAAAGTTATGTTTGTGGGTACTCATTTTAGATAACCCTCAGAAGGCTAAAAGTCATCCTTTAGTGTCATGTTAGAGGTTCAAGTCGTTGTTGCACATTGTAAAAGCAATCGAGTCATTCCAGCAAAAGTGGACATGAGATCTTTGTGAAGTTTATGAACAATAAAAAAGGGTTTTATGAGCTTATCTTTCTTTGCGTTTCTCTTTGTTCGAGGACTAGCAAAAGGTTATTTAGGGTGGTGTGATAAGCATTCAAAACATTGATTTTTATGCCTCATTTAGGTATTTATTAGTCTCTAGTAAATGAATTAAATGTCTCTATTTGTCTCGAATTTGATTATTGTAATAATTTTTGCAAAAAATCAAGAAATGTGCAAAATTTGAGACAATTCTACCATAAATTTGCATGATCAAGAGTTCAGGAGCAATTGGAGAAATTATGAAATCTATGAAAAATACAAATTCAAGGTATTTGGGCACGTCCATGGAGACATGTGGCAAGTTTCAAGATAAGAATTTCAAGTATGGAGAATGCAATAATCATAAAGAGAAATAAAGCATCAACTCTAAGCATATTCCAATGATCAAATCAAAGAATATTTCATTGCCTTGATTTCGTCTCGCCATATCTACCTTCAATTGGGAATCCCTTGATGTATCTATCCCTAATTACGGCTCCAATGATTTTATATGATATGATTTGGAGTATAATAAAGAGATTTGGAGTATAATCATGGAATTTGTGAGATTTTATCCTCATTTCAAGCTTTGGGAGAATATTATAAATAGACTCTCAAACTCTTGAAAATGAGACATTTAGTTTTTTTCATACATCATTTTCTTATCCCGAGCATTGCTTAGATTAGTTTTCTTTCTTTCATTGGAGCTTTCGATTCAAGTCAAGTTTATTACATGTAAGTTTTTAGTTTTGAATTTAATACAACTTAATACTTTTTTATGCATTAGTTATCTTTTAATTTAATTAGTTTACTTCCTCATCTACCTTTCTTGTTCCACTCTTAGATTATTTCATCATAATGATAATAGTAGGTTAACCTCTCCTTTCAACTAAAGGAGATGAAACCTACTTGAGAGATAATTTCTATTAATCCTAGATTCAACCAATGAATCAAAGTTGTCAAATCAAAAGATGGGCAACGAAGGATTATGCAAAATGAAGATAAGAACTTGGAAACAAGAATTATATTTGTTTCTCGTAGTTCTTCAATTCTTTGTAAATTATAACCATCCAATGAAAATAGGGCATCCAGAGGGGTGGATTAATGATAGTCAAATGATTTTTTTTTATCGTCGAAAGAGGTAAGTAAAATTATATCTTAGAAAAAGAATTTTCTTTTTAGCATGGGTTTTGAATTAAAAGTTAAAGGAATTTGTACAAGTATTCAAAAAAAGATTTACAAAATGTGTTAAATTAATTTCTACAAAACTAAGAAGTGGATTGTCCAATCCTTGAGACCTTTCTTTTAATTGGTAAATTTGTTTAGTAATTTTCATGCTCAATTTTGAATCAAAGTTTGTTTAAGGAAAAAAAATCATTTTCTATTCTCTAAATTTTATTTCCCTTTTTTCCACCATTCTTAATTTTATTTGATCTTCTAAAGTGTTTCTAAAATTTTGAGCTTGAATCCATATAACTTGGTGAGTAGGATGATAACCCCTATGAACCACTTTACTTGTAATTTTTTTAGAATTTTACAGTTAATTGATTAGAAGAGAACAAAAACTAACAAAAAAAGAAGTATTGATTGCTTGGAGTTTTAAGCGACGAGAATTTCGAACAAATCACTCATATCTGTCATCAAAAATATTGTATCAACCAAGAATTTTACTAGCAAAAACATGGGTCAAGTAATTATATTACAAAAATCTTAGAAAGAGTTTACCCTTTTCACTCATATCCTTTTTAGAAATAGTTTACCCTTTTCAAGTAAACGAAGAAGGAATATTACGAAAATCTTAGAAAAAAAGGTTTTCTTCCCTATTTTTTAAAAAACCCAAAGTCGCAAATCTCAATATGTTAAAAAAGAAAACATTATCTATTAATCTAATAAATAAAAAATTGAGACAAATAAATTACTTAAAAGAAGAAATTAATTACAAAAGAATGGAAGATCAATTAAAGGATTTTCAACTACAATCTCAAATTAGTCAATTCAAAATAAAATTAGAAATGAAAGTTGATTTAGATATTCCTAACACTTTCTGGCATAGAAAATAACAATTACTCAGTATTTCTTATGAAGATGGTTTTATAGATAAGAAGATCCAACAAAAGCTAGACCTATACAAATGAATGAAGAATTAATAGAATATTGCAAATAAGAATTCAATATCGTAATTAAGAAAAACCTAATTAAAAAAAGCAAATTCTCACGAAGCTTCTCAGCCATTTATGTTAGAAAAACTGGTTTAGATAAAATGTGGAGCACAATAATTAATAACAAATTACAAACCCTGAAATGATGCCCTCAAATGGATTAGATATTCAATCCCAAATAAAAAAGGTTTAATAAATAGACTAGAGCCTTTCTTTTCCAAACAGTCAAACACCAAATTGTTCTTACTCATTGTTTTTCTGTTTTGCAAAAAATTCAATGATATTTTTCCTACTAATTCTCTTATCACTAGTGAAATATGTATGGTCCGGTCAAAGAAGTTCTTCCTCCCCAAGTTGAAGAAGGATGAAATATTTCTTTTATTCAAATTTCTACAACCTCAAGAATTTCAAGTATCTTCATTATGATTTTTTGCAAATTTTCCCTAGCATGGTATGTTGTTGGGATCATGTATTTGCTCTAGTTCATAGCCTACGCCACTCCACTCATATTTATTTTTCTCTGTGCCGAAGATTTAGAGTCAAATGGTGGACATGTTTTGACTATTCTAGTGTTACAAAGCAAGTTATGGAGAAATATTTCAATTTCAAGATCAAAACAATAAAACTCTTTAATTTGAATAATCAAATTTTAATAGCAACCACAAAGAATCAACTGTACGAATACCTCTCTCAAATTTGCTCCTCAGATGCTGTTGACAACGATGATACAACCTTACAAAAAAATCCAAACGAATATGATTATTTGGAAATTGCTGTGTACCCGACTATTTGGCTCGGTTGCACCAACTCTTTGTTACATCGACATTTTGAAATGTTTCGACTTTGTTGCACCAACCTAAGAAATGTAACACCAACTTACTATTTTTTTAACAAATGGAAACCATTTGGTGATGAATTTCTCGTTTAGGAGCGTCAATAAAAAAATTATAAAAAATGTAAGTAGTTGCAACTATTAACAAAAATGCATTCAACCCCAAGAACTCTACATCCAAAAATTTACTATAAGAATCATCCATACAAAGTCCTAAATAAACAAGTAGTTTTATTTTACTAAACAATCTTTATAAGCTAAATCTAGAAAATGTATTCTGGATGTTTGTACGCAAATTTCAAAGTGAAGAATTCGTGACCGAAGTTTAACTCTATCAATAACATTTACTCTTGTTTTTTTGTCAAGAAAAAATTAATGCTCACAAATGAGAAAATTTAACTACCATATTTTTTTTATTGTTAAAAAATATAAGTTGGTGTTACATATTTTAGGTTGGTGCAACAAAGTCGAAACACTCCAAAATGTCTGTGCAACAAAGAATTGGTGCAACCGAACAAAATATTCGGGTACACGTAGCAACTCCCGATTATTTTGGTCGCAACAATGAATTAGTTAACAACACATCATTCTCAAAGGTGTCTCGCATGCCATTATCCACCAAAGGCCAAAAAAATATTCTCATCAAAGGACCCATAATCACTTTTGATGCATCCAAAAATCGTTCTTCTGTGAGTTTGACCTGCAAAACAACTGTTAGACTGCCAAAGACCACCTTTTTGATGGCCGAAGGCACTCCGATGCTTAAGTCAGTAACTATGTTGGAAGAATGATGTAAATCTGGACAAAACTCAGTTAAAGTTGCATACGTTTGTCGAATGTTCTCTTTACCTTTTATAATGGTCGCGGTTAACTCTCAGCGTGCCTTAAGCATGTGAAGCGTAACGGAAGGAGATGTTTCTTGTAACATTCCCCTTTTTAATTGAGATGCGTTCATGAAGGCGTAACTCCCTCCACGACTCTTTCTTAGTGCAACGTTCCTCTTTTTTATGAGAGAATTCATATCGGCCCTGGACTTGGGCTCTGATTTTTTTAAGCTTGGATTCGGGCTTTGTTTACATCTCCCCAGTGGTGGGCCTAATCTGGACCTCTATAATTGGCATCATTCTTCCTGGGCTTAATGAGCTTACCCAATAGATTGGGCGTTGTATTCTCGTGATGGATCTTTATGCCGCATGTACGATCGTGATGATCGGTCTATTTTGATGTATCATTAGCTACTCCTTCCTTAGTTAGTAGGTATGTTCAAGTATCCACTAATTGTATGGCGATTTTGCTTTTTTGATTGCAACATTACGGCTTGGTTAGTGCTCTTGCTATCTATCGTTGTTGTTTTCTCTCCGTTGTTCCATCCGTCTGTATATTTTGGCGCGATTTATGGGATTTCGTGCAGTTGTCACACTTTGCACATTCTCCAAGAGCGGTCCTTTCGTAGTCCATTCCTATAAAAAGGAGAAATTTTGTGTATGCTCTGTTTCCTTCTGCATCTTCTCATTTTATGATTGTTAACCTTTTGATTCCTTGCACTTGTTATGTAGTCATGTCTAACCCCAGGGTTTTAGGTGACGATGCCCTTGGTGCTTGCGAAGCTTTCTTTATCCCTAAGAAGCCAACAAGCGCGACTCTGGACAACATTCGTCACAACTACTCATTGCCAAACGATATGGAGATTGTTCTCCCCGGAAAGGGTGACCGTCCTTGTCATCCTAGGCATGGATACATTGCTTTGTATCCTGGTATGTTCCATTCTGATTTTAGGCTTTCAGCTCCTACTATTGTCTGGGGGTACTTGGATTTGGTTAGAATTGTTCCGGCTCAACTGATCCCTAATGTTGGAAGAATGATATCAGCCTTGGCAAGGGGTGCCTCGGCTCGTATCCCTATGAATGTTAGGGTTTTGCACTCTCTGGTAGGGTTCAACATGGACCCTAGTTACACATGTCACCTGCATTCTCCTCCTTGCTTTGAGGACCTACGAGAGGAGTTTGTGGGCTAGTCGATGTCCTGGTTGTACGCCTTTTTTTTCTTCCAACTACTTTAGGTTTCGTGGGAATCAGATTCTAAGAAGGTTGAGTTGTCACTATTTTTAGAAGAGCAGGAGTTTTGTCATCGGTTTTGTGATCTTCCCCGAGTATCAGTGGAAGATTTCCTTAGTATGGACGTCATTATCCGTGGTGGTCTAGTTTCACTGGGTAGCTAGGGCAAGCCTACCTTCAGAGGTTACTGTTGTGCGCGTTGGTGATGTAGGAGTCCCCGCTTCTGTTTCTGCTCGACGTCCTAGGAACACTGGTTCAATTGTTAAGAAAATGAAACTCCTAGGCCTCCTAGCCCCTCCAAATTATTGGTCATCAGTTCTGGCCGCGTTTCGAAGAAGAAAAGCTTGTTTCCTTCGTCCTTGAATTTGCCAGGACCCCTTCTCATCTTGTCTCTCTTCAGAAAGGAAGTCGTGGTTCGAGGGATGATTCTTCTGCTCGTAAGGACGAGGAGGTAAACTGAGTTTTCGAGATAAGTTAGAAGGAAGTTTCTCAACCTCTGGATGACCATGAGAAAAAGCTTGTTGCTTCTTATAGATTGTCGGCCTCTCGATTGATGATTCACGTGTTATCGAAAATAAAATGCTTCAGCTAGGTGTTTGGCTATTGGAGAATCCAAAGGATACTAAGACCTTGGATGACTTCGAGTGTGATTCGTCAGTAGAGGATTAAGTCGTTGCCCACGCTCGAGACCACAAGCTTATTTTTTCTTCCATCGTGGCTGGGACTTCGGGATCTCCTGATGCTCCTTCTGTGTCTCGCCCCGCTTCTTCTGTTCTTGGTGAGACCTTTTGGTCTTCCGAAGCTGATGTGTAGGACAATGATCGCAATCTTATTGGCGATTGTCACTGGCGATTGGCTAACAAAACCCATATGCCCGTGCATCAACCACGTCGTCACGTTGTCGATAGCCTCCAACATCTTATGGAAGGGATGACGCATCTAATTTATGCAGTCGCCATGGGGTCGGATTGTAAGGTGTCTTGTGACCAGGCTGCCCACGTTGAACGAAAGCTTTCAGGACACATTATGGTTTTTTCCCATGTTCTCCATCGGCTAGATTTGTTGAAGGCGCAATGCACGGAGCATGAGAAGGTCGCGGACTCTGCGGGGGTGTTGCTCAGGGAACTCGAGGCTACGCGTGATGAGTTTGCTTCCGACCTCGAGACATCTGAGGTGGAATTGGGCTGGTTGCGTTCCTGTCTAGATGTTGTTGAGAAAGAGTTGTTCGGCCGGAAGGCCAAACATGACGCGACTATTCGTTTCGCCAAAGAATGTTCTGCCAAGCTTAAGACTGCTACTGTCTACATTGTTGAACTGAATTTCGAGTTTGTAGATACCAAATCAACGGTTTCTGCTAAACTTGTCGATGTTGACAAAGAATTAGCGACAACCCAAGCCGAGCTGTCGACTGTTACTGAGAAGTTGAAGGCAAAGGAGGTCGCAAATTTTAAGAGAGTGGTCAAGGGTCACCATGATTTCCTGGACTTCCTAAAGACGCAAGGTTTGGACATGTCTCGTTGCTTTGCTGAGCAGGAATTCGATAATGTCAAGGAAGTTGTTTCGGATTCAATGGGAGATCTGAATGTCAATAAGCCTGCTGATCCTATGTTGCCTGAAGACGTTGTTCACGATACTGATTCCTTTTCTTAGTTATTGTTTTCTTCTTTTTGTAATCTCATTTTTTAGAAGATAAATGAAAATTTTATTATTTCGCATTTTTATGTTTCGTATGTCTAGCTTGTTTAGCTTTTATTTATGAGTTTCTGTTGATCCGACTTTGGTTGTCTGGATTTTTATGAGTGTCTTCGATACTTGACATTCTAGTCGTATGGAAGCTGTAGTTTACAAAATCTTGTTTCACATTCGGATTACGGTGTTGCACATTATAGTTGACATAAAAGTCAGGCTCTAATGTCCTAGTACTTTATTACTTCGTGGTTGATCAGGCCAGAAGTTGTTTTTTGTTTTATGTCTGACTCGTTCATCCAACATATGTATTTGTTTTTGCTCGATACTCTTGTCATGCTGAGTGTTTTCTCAAGTTGGTTTTAATCTGACTTTTTGTCCCAATTAAATATTTGCTGTTTCGAAATTGAGAGCAAAAAACTTCATTGATAATATCTTTTCAAGTGTTTTACATTCCATGGTCGAGGTATCATTTCGCCCTCTTTGTCTGCTAGCCAGTATGTTCCTGGTCTGTTGATTTTCGTTACACGGTATGGTCCTTCCCATTTTGGGTTCAACTTGTCCATGTCGGGCTCTTTCGTGTTTAGTTGGACTTTCCGTAACACCTAGTCTCTGACGTTAAAAGTTCGGATTTGCACCTTTTTGTTGTAATATCCTGCCATGCGTTGTTGATTGGCTGTCATTCTAATTGAGGCAGCTTCTTGTTTTTCTTCGAGGAGATCCAGCTAGACTCTTAATGCTTCGACGATGTCCTCAGCATGGAATTTTTTGGTTCAGAATGTTGACATCCCGACCTCTACGGGTATCATTGCTTCTGACCCATAAGCAAGGGCAAAAGGTGTTTCTCCTGTCGAAATTTTTATTGTTGTTCTATATGCCCAAAGGACACCATGTAACTCGGATGTCCATAGTCCTTTCGTTGCCTCGACTCTTCTTTTGATTGCCTCTAATATTGTTCTGTTAGTAACCTCGGCTTTCCCGTTTGCTTGCGGATGAGCTGGCGTGGAGAAACGTTGCTGGATATTCAGGTTCTCACACAATTTTCTAACCTTTTTACCTTCGAACTGTCTCCTATTGCCCGTAACGATTACTCTTGGGATCCCAAATCTGCATATAATGTCTTTCCAGAGAAATTTCTTGACTTGTGCTTCCCCTATCTTTGTAAGGGGCTATACTTCTACCCATTTGGTGAAGTAGTTTGTTGCGACGATGAGGAACTTCTTTTTATCGAACACTGGGAGTGGTCCTACGTTGTTTATTCCCCATTGTGTGAATAGCTAGAATCTATGGCACTTGTCACATTTACGAACTAGTTTTTGAGCACCTGCTTGCATCATTGGCCTATAATAACCTAATGTTAGAGCTTTGTGGGCCAATTTTCTTCCTCCTGGGTGATTTTCGCATGTACTGTGGTGTATTTCCTGCAGGACGTATTCGACATCTCCGGGTGCAAGGCAACTTAGTAATGGACTTGTAGCGGATCTCCTATATAATTTGTCATTGATCATTGTGTATCTTGCTGCCAAATTCTGTATTTTTTTGGCTTCCATCTTATCTGTTGGGAGTTCCCCGTTTAAAATATATGCCAGGATTGGGGTTGTCCAGTTGGTACGGTGCATGCTTCTTCTGATTTATTTTGAAGTATGGAGCTACCTTGTGTCATGACAAGTAGGTTATCATTATCATTCGTTGTTGAACTTTCTTTTGCTAGCTCATCTACTCTTTTGTTTTTCGTTCGTGCGCATTGTTGGATGGTAGCATTTCAAAAGCCTTCTATCAGTTTTGTAGCTTTCTGGTGATAGGCTTCGATTTGGGTGTCTTTTACTTGGAACTCGCCGTTTAGTTGATTGACCACCAGTCTGGAATCAGTAAAGACATTAATGTCCTTTATTGGAGGCTTTAAAACTAAATTTGATCACCTTTACTAATACGATGTCTTCTAAGTTGTTCATGACTAATCTATCTCTGCTTCCTACCTCGTTGGACGCCCTATCATGGCGGAGGATCCATCCTTCAGGGATTGGTTCAGGTTGTTTTGTTTTACTTTCCTTGTCCTCGTGTTGGTCGTTGCTTCTTGTGAACTCTGTGATGAAATCTAATAATGCCCGAGCTTTGATAGCGGTTGTAGGGGCATAGTTGATGTCGAATTGTCCAAGCTTTATTGCCCACTTTACCATTCTTCCTGACAGGTCTGGTTTGTGTAATATTGACCGAAGCAGTTGTTCGGTCATAACTGTGATCAGGTGAACTTGGAAGTATGGTCGCAATTTTCTTGATGACATGATTAGAGCGAACGCCAGCTTTTCCAGGGCCGGAATGTTGATCTCTGCATCCGCGAGTGTTTTGTTGTTGTAGTACACTGGTTTTTCCACCCTTTTTCTTCTCGTATCAGTGTTGAACTCACCGCATGGTTGGATACTAATAGGTACATATACAACGTTTCTCCTGTGTTTGGTTTTATTAGCAGCCTCATGCTTCCCATGTAAGTCTTAAGGCTTTGAAAGACTATTTCGCATTCGTCATACCATTTGAATGTCTTGTTCCCCTTCAAAATTTTGAAAAAGGGCAAACACTTTTCTGATGATCTAGAACTAAATCTGTTGAGAGCTATTATCCTCCCATTAAGACTTTGAACATCTTTAATGTTTGTCGGTGATTACATGTTGATAAGCGTTTGTATCTGCTTTGGATCGGCTTCAATTCCTCGTTGGTTGATAATATACCCGAGGAACTTCCCTGACTCTACTACAAAGGTACATTTCTCTAGGTTTAACTTCATCTTGTACATTCGAAGCTGGGAGAAAGCATGTTCGAGGTCCGTAACATGGTCTGTTCTGCGTGAGCTTTTGACGAGCATATCGTCAATGTAGACCTCCATCATTTTGCCGATCCGATCTCTAAACATCATGTTTACTAGTCGTTGATACGTTGCTCCCACATTCTTCAGTCCAAACGGCATTACTCGATAACAGTACGTACCCCTTTCCGTTATGAAAGATGTTTTTTCTTGGTTGGGGGGTACATTTGTATTTGATTATACCCGAAGTGAGCGTCCATGAAGCTCAGCATTTTGTGCTCGACGGTTGCGTCCACTATTTGATCTATTCGTGAAAGTGAAAAGTTGTCTTTGGGGCAAACTTTATTTAGGTCGATGTAATCCACGCACACCCTTCATTTCACGTTCTTCTTCTTTACTAGTACAATGTTTGCCAACCAATCCGGGTAATGAGCTTATCTCATCATTCCTGCGCTGAGCAGTCAGTGTATTCCTTCATTTATCGCCTGATTGCGTTCCGGGGCCACCGGTCTTCTTTTTTGTCGAATCGGTTTCCTATCTGGATTCACTTGCAATTTGTGGGAGATGATGGATGGATCTATTCCCACCATGTCCTTCATTGTCCATGTGAAAACATTTTGGTTATCTTTCAGCAGTTGGATCAGCTTCTTAGCGAGTTCAGGTTGGATTTTTGTGCCGATTCCGACTACCTTTTATGCTTCATTTTCTAAGTAGACCTCAGTCGTTTCTTCTTCCGATTGCTCAGTGTTGGGTCAATCTTGTGGACTGGTTGGGGCCATATTATTGTTCAGGGATTTCGAACTTGTTTCATCAGCTTGCTTTGAAGATTCTTCCAATCGTTGCAGTAATTGCTATTTGTGGGGAGTCTTTATAGCAGCAAAATGACACTCCCGGGCTGCTAGTTGGTCCCCTTTTATTCTTCCAAAGCCATTGTCGGTATGGAACTTCACACATTGGTGCATAGTGGAGGATATCGCGCCCATCTTGTGTATCCATGATCTTCCAAGTAGCATGTTGTACGCAGAAGGAGCGTCGACGATGAGAAAATCTGCATTAACACTCGTTGTTCCCTTGGCTCTCCCACTTCAACTGGCGGTCAAATCATTTTCCGTGGGTTACATTGCTCCCCACTAAAACCTAACATAGGTTGATCGCTTGGTGAGAGCGTCTCGGTGGTGAACTGCATCATTCAGAAAGCTATTAGGTATAAGAGATTGGCTGAGCTGCCAGTGTCTATTAATACTCTTTTGATTTCTCATTTAGCTATCATGACCGAAATCACTAAAGCATCATTGAGTGAGAAATTAACCCCATCAGCATCTTTGCTTGAGAATGTTAGGGTCCTTTGCATTATTTTTGCACGCTGTGCTGATGATTCTTAGAATTTGATCTTTGTGCGTAAGTCTCTGACTATACGCTTCTTAGATCGATTGGATTGCTTTTTCCCCCTCCTGTGCCATGCAAGACGTAGATTATTTCTTTTGCTTGGTCTTTCGAAATGATTGTTTCACCCTTGAGTTCGACAAACTCTCTGAGTCATCCTTCTTTGATGTGGCATTCAATTACATTTCTTAGGATGCGACAATCCTCGGTATCATAGCTATAGTCATTGTGGAAAGGGCAGTGTCTGCTCTTGCTCCTCTTTTCCGATTTTCCTCTCATCCTCAGCGGCCATTTGACATTTTCTCTTCTTGCCATGGCTTCAAAAATCTCGCTCCGACTTGCTATCAGAGTCGAGAATGTTCTCCCGTATTTGGGCTTATTCGGTTATAGGCTTTTGGGCGTTCCTTGATTGCACTTGGAGCTATTGTTAGCCCGGTGTCTCTTAAGTTGGGTGATTTCTTCTCGAAAGTTTGCTGCCCTGCAGGTCTCAGACCATCATATCTATCATCTCGATGACACTATTCATCTGATCCATAAGCAACTCCACTCCGGGATCCGAGGGGATTCCCCATGATGTTAGGGACGTCTGAACTGTTACCTGCTGGAGCTTTCTTCCAGTAGGTATGGTTGTTTCGATGGTTGTATTTGGATCGGTATTGGGCAGCATGTCATAAAGTTGAAGATTTGTTAGAGTATTCCATTGATCTTCTGCTCGGGTTGCTCGAGTTTTGTTGTTGTGAATCTTAGTTTTTTTTAAAAGGGAAACTCGTTGTTCCCCACGGATGTCGCCAAACTGATGCGTCCAAAAATCGTCCTCTTGTGAGTTTGACCTACAAAACAACTGTTAGACTGCTAGTGACCACCTTTTTGGTGGCCAAATGCACTCTGATGCTTAAGTCGGTAACTCTGTTAGAAGAAAGATGTAAATCTCGACAAAACTCATTTAAAGTTGCATACCTGTGTTAAATATTCTCTTTACCTTTTATAATGATCGCGGTTAACACTCTGTGTGACTTAAGCATGTGAGGCGGAATGAAATGAGATGTTTATTGTAACAAACTTCTCCTTAATGAGATGCGTTCATGGAGGCGCAACTTCCTCCATGGCTCTTTCTTGGTGCAACGTTCCTCTTTTTTATTAGAAAACTTGTATCGGGCCTGGACTTGGGCTCTGATTCGTTTAGGCCTGGATTCGGGCTCTGTTTATGTTTCCTCAGTGGCGGGCCTAGTCTGGGCCTCAATAATTGGCCTCATTCTTCCTGGGATTTATGAGCTGACCCGATAGATGGGGCACTGTATTCTCGTGTTGGGTCTTTTATGCCGCGTATACGGCCATGATAATCGATCTATTTTGATGTATGATCAACTTTCTACTCTTAACTGGAAATGTCTCGACGATAAGTGTCATAAGATTTCCTAAAAACTAAATGAAATTTGCCAACTTTACAGATTTATTTTATAATAATTGAAAATTTGAATTTCCTCATTTGTAGACAAATGGGGTCTAAGAAATGTAAAAATTAGAAACCGTGTACATTGACCATTAGAATAATGTCATTAAAACTATAGTGTAAATGACAATGATTTCAATTATTTATTAGTTTTGGGAATTAAAAATCTAAAAATTGGCTATAATATAGGGTGCATTTTAGTTCGAAAGCAAAAATAAAAAATAATACACCAATATTTTGCGAAACTTGATTGTGAAAACAAATTTTTATTATTTAAAAATGAATAAAATAATAATGTTAATTTAATCTCCTAAACCAATCTTGACAACTTATTTAGTTCACACAAATGTTAAATGCGTATTTAGTCCCGATTATTGAAATTAGGGCACATAACTTTTTTTTTCCTCATTCTTCGTCAACTTTTCTTTTCTCAGATTCTTTGCAGCCATTAGGGTGTCGATGAGCTCTACGTGCATGTATATTCAATATTTATTTAAAGAATTAATTAAAATTTTGGGTGATTTGGATAAAAATTTAAGTTGGCTAGCAAAACATTATACTAATTTGGGATATTAGTTAAAATATTGTACGCGCCAATTTTGCTAGTATGCATTTCTTTATTTTTTGTTACTCTATTTATATAATATGCTATAAGTATCCCATTTGATATTTATGATGTTGGCAGAAGGGGTTTTCAGAAATTAAATGATAGGTCCATTTAGAAGCTTGGCCAGATATAACTAAAAGGCAAAAAAAAAAAAACCTTGTTGGGTCAGATTTGACCCACTATACCACCTTCTACACCAGGTAATGAATAAAATCTAAATCATATCACTCTCACCACTTTATCTTCATTTCCAACTATACAATCAAACACACAATGCACGTACACAAATCCACCCCAATTCAAGCAATTTCACTGGCTTATTCGTTGATATTTAGAGCTACCATTTATAAGCAGTTTTCTCAATATTTCAAATATTTATTATAATATTCAAATTGCATACTCAATCTTTGGAAAAAATTGAATCGCCACCACATTACACTACCTTAAAAAGCAATTTTAGAAATTGACACCCAACAATAAATCCAAAAGCTTTCAAGTGCATACCCAAAATATTTATAATGAACAAATAAGAAAAATAGGGAAGAAAGGCAAATTAATCTATCCCAACATACCTATTTCACCGCAGTGATGTTGATTATGTCTATGATTATCAATACCAATAGCCTCCAAAGCTAGAACCAAAATTGAATATTTTTCTTAATTATCCTCCTTGATCCGGTGGCTAAAACACACAAATGATCACACACATACGAAGTTTGTGCAGAGAACTCTCTCCCAATAAGCAAAAGGAGCTTCTTCTTACCTTGCTAGCTAGAGCTACAAAGAAGGAAAACATAGAAGTATCCATGAAGAACTGCTTTCGGTCTTGGTGGTGGTGGGTTGTCATGTTGGAATTAAAATCAGATACATAGAGAGGAAGAGAAGGGGTTAGGCGGTGGTGGTATGGTGAAATTGAATCGTAGAGGAGGAGGATGAGAACAAAAAGGAAAGGAGGAGAACGGGAAGGGGAGAGGAATGTTCGCGATGATTGGAGAGGACAAATGGTGTTTTATATTTTATTGAGGGTGGGATGCGTTCGAGTATACATCAATTTGGGTAGGGGCGTTTTGGGGAATTCAAAGAAATTTCGGACGCATTTCGCACGCAAAGTTGTTTTTCATTATAGTAGTCACATACCACTAATCTGTCATTTGGAGTTACCACTACTCATAAATCTATTATTTGTAGTTGATCATTCTTGATCCAGCCACCACAACACTTCAAAACTACCACCAAACCTGATTTAACAAACCCCCTCCGTGTGAGGCTAAACTAGATTCACGTCAATGAACTATGTTTAGCCGCTGCCACCACCATCATCAACATCAACAAAAATTCTATTTTTTGAAAGCATTTGCCACAAGTTGCAGGTGAGGAATGACTAAAAATTTATATTTTGTATGTGTTTTTAATTAAATTATTATTATTATTATTTTTTAATTTTAACATTTAAGATCAATTAGGCATTGCTAAAAAAGAAAAGGAAAATCCCAAGTGTCGTGGAAGTTGATGGTACCTTCTAGAATCCTAGTCGACTTACCCAAACAGCATTGAATGGAAAAGAAGAGAAGGAAATGGAAGAGATGTCTTCCCAAGTGTTTCTCTGACGACGCAACATAATCTCAACTGACCTCAAGCATTCCCTTGGGAGCAACCACGAAGCACTATTATCTCTCTCTTCTCTTGTATCAAAACTAATAAGGGAGCGAAGAAGGAAGAGAAGAAATAGAGATTGTCTCCTCTCTCTCTCTTTCTTTTCAACCCCAACAAGCGCGCAATCGAAGGACCTCACTAGAGGTTTGTTTTTGTACTTAAATTTTCTTCCTTTATACTTTTATTTAGCAATTCTTCCCAAACCCTAACAATGGCTTTCCTCTGTTTAATTTGGGTATTAAAAATTGTGTTTTGAACTTTGTATGAGATTTTCTCTGTTCAATTTGGTATAAATAAAAAAAATATCATCTTGAACTCGTTGGAAGGTACAACTGGAGTTCGGTAACATTTGAATTGAATTAATAGGAATTGTGTGAATGTATATTACCATGCCCTTTTTTCTTTTCTTTTCTTCGTTTTGGCGAGTTGAAGGGTTCTATTGGAATAAAGAAATGTACTAGGAATTGGTCCATGATTAAAATTTTCAGCTTGAATTTGGTGGAAAGAATCGAATTGCAACTTGAGAGAATTGTGGCGATTCAGAGAATTTACGCAATGCTTGTTGCATGCCAATGGCGGCCAAATCAGGGAAAGACTTTCATCATCATCATCATCAAAGCCCATTTTCGATATTTTCGGGGTTAGCTACATGGATTTGGTTCTCCAAGCAATGCGGTCTTTCCACATATCCTCGCCTAATCCAAGCTCAATGATATCTTCATTCACCGTCTTCATCCAAGTTTTCAATGGTCGTCCCCTCTGTCTATACCCTCCATTAACTTGCCAATCTAGACATTTTCTAATTGGCGCCGTGCTTGGTCTCCTTCGCACATGACCAAACCAAGTTAAACGTCTTTCTCTAATTTTGTCCTCTATGGGCGCTACACCTAAGTATCTCCTAATTCTTTCATTTCTAATTTTATCTTTACGAGTTTTACCACACATCCACCTTAACATACGCATTTTTGCTACTGCTATCCTATGTGTATGTTGTCCCGTAGTAATCCAACATTCTGAACCGTATAGCATGGCTGGTCGAACAATTGTCTTATAACATTTTCCTTTTAGTCTTGCAAGCATCTTTCTATCGCATAATAGTATTAACGTCATTCTCCATTTCAACCAATCAGCTTTAATCCTATGGTCTACATCTACTCCAATAGCCTCATTCTTTTGAATTATAGATCCTAGATATCGAAAAGCCTCACACTCTGGGACCTCTACACCTTCGATATCAATTGCATTACTTCTCCCTCGTGGTTCACAACTAAAGTTGCACACTCGATACTCCGTCTTCGAACGGATAATTCTAAAACCTTTATTCTCTAAAGTCGCCCGCCACCTATCTAATTTCTAACCTAAACCTGCATTAGTCTCATCAATTAAGACAATATCATCTGCAAATAATATGCACCAAGGTACATCTTCTTGTAAATGTCTCGTCGACTCATCCATGACCAAAGCAAAGAGATATGGACTTAACGCCGATCCTTGATGTAGTCTTACTGACACTGAAAATTCACTGGACATCCCACCTATTGCACGAACACTTGTTACCAGTGTTCTAAAAATTGCTAAGCGTTGGGTGGGCGGCGAGCACGTGCCTAGCGCCCAGGGGCCTAGGCGGTCTTAGGTTTTGTATTATTACTTTAATAATTTACAAAAGTTAAGCATAATACATTATCAATTACATCCAATTTAATGCCAATATAAATATGCAAAATTTAAAAACATGAAAAATTAACAATCGTGAACAAAATTTATTAAAACTCAAATAACTGAAGTTGGTCATGATAGGTACTTTATATAAATTTGAATTAGTATACTCTTTTATTTTTCTTCAAATTGCATGAATAATCTCAGTTATGTTTGATAAAATCTACATTAGTAAAATTGGTACCGGCAGATCCTTTGAGAATTCCATTAAGTAATCATCATTTGCTACATTTAGACATATACTGAATAAAAAATAATTAAATAGTTTATTTCTAAAAAATATGAACACAATCAGCCTTATTAAAAAATAAAAAAATAAATAAAAAAATAAAATCATCATCATCAAAGCCCATTCCCGAGATTTTTGGGGTCGGCTACATGAATTTTGGTTCTCCAAGCAATGCGATCTTCCCACATTTTCTCACCTAATCCAAGCTCAATGATATCTTCATTCACCGTCTTCATCCAAGTTTTCAACGGTCGTCCCCTCCGTCTACACCCTCCATTAACTTGCCAATCTAAACATTTTCTAGTTGGCGCCGTGCTTGGTCTCCTCCGCACATGACCAAACCAAGTTAAATGTCTTTCTCTAATTTTTTCCTCGATGGGCGCTACACCTAAGTATCTTCTAATTCTTTCATTTCTAATCTTATCCTTACGAGTTTTACCACACATCCACCTTAACATACGCATTTCTGCTACTGTCATCCTATGCGTATGTTGTCTCGTAGTAGTCCAACATTCTGAACCGTATAGCATGGCTGGTCGAACAATTGTCTTATAGCATTTCCCTTTTAGCCTTGCAGACATCCTTCTATCGCACAATACTCCTGACGCCATTCGCCATTTCAACCAACCAGCTTTAATCCTGTGGTCTACATCTGCTCCAATAGCCCCATTCTTTTGAATTATAGACCCTAGATATCGAAAAGCCTCACACTCCGGGACCTCGACACCTTCGATCTCAATTGCATGACTTCTCCCTCTTGGTTCACACCCAAAGTTGCACACTAAATACTCCGTCTTCGAACGGCTAATTCTAAAACCTTTACTCTCTAAAGCCTCCTGCCACTTAACTAATTTTTGACCTAAACCTGCACTAGTCTCATCTATTAAGACAATATCATCTGCAAATAACATGCACCAAGGTACATCTTCTTGCAGATGTCTCGTCAATTCATCCATGACCAAAGCAAAGAGATATGGACTTAACGCCGACCCTTGATGTAGTCCTACTGTCACTGGAAATTCACTAGACATCCCACCTACTGAGCGAACACTTGTTACAACCCCTTCATACATATCCTTAATGATATTGACATAACATTGAGACACTTTCTTCCTTTCAAGCACCCACCAAATTAACTCCCTGGGGACCCTATCATATGCTTTCTCCAGATCAATAAAAATCATATGCAAACTCTTACGTGCCTCTCGATATTTTTCTACAGTTTGCCTAAGCAGGAAGATGACCTCCGTAGTAGACCTACCTGGCATAAATCCAAATTGATTCTCCGAAATCGTGGTTAAACTCCTAAGTCTTTGTTCTATAACCCTTTCCCAAAGTTTCATCGTATGACTCATAAGTTTTATCCCTCTATAGTTCGAGCAATTCTGGATATCCCCTTTGTTCTTATAAATTGGTACCACAATGCTATGCCTCCATGAATCTGGCATTTTTCTAGTTTCCAAAATCTTATTAAAGAGCTTAGTTAGCCATTGAATCCCAACTTCTCCCAGACATTTCCATGCTTCAATTGGTATATCATCCGGTCCAACGGCCTTTCATGTCTTCATTCTTTTTAAAGCTTCTCTCACTTCTGTTGCACTAACTCTGCAATGGAACACGCAATCTCTCCCTTCCTGTGAAGCATACCCCTCCAAGTTTAATTCCCCTAAATGTGTTCCATTGAGTAGGTTCCAAAAGTAATCCTTCCATCTATCTAAAATAGCTTTATCCTGCATTAAGACTCTTCCATCCTCATGCTTAACACACTTAACATGACTCAAGTCCCTAGTTTTTCGTTCTCTAGCCTTCACTATCTTGAAAATATCCTTCTCCCCTTCCTTCGTACCTAGCCTATTATAAAGAGCATCAAACGCTCTCTTCTTAGCTTCCCCTACTGCTCTACTACTCAACTTCTTAGCCTGCTTATAAAGCTCATAAGACTCTAGGCACCTATCTTTTTGCCACGCCTTAAAGCATCTTTTCTTTTCCGCAATGGTTTGTTGCACATCCGCGTTCCACCACCATGTCTCCTTACCATAGAAACCTCCTCTTTTGGCCTGTCCTAACTCTTCCTTCGCACATCTTCTTATTCGGTTTGCCAAATGTTCAAAAAGATCCGCGCTACTAGTCCTATTCTTTGGTTCTAGATTCTCCCCACCCTCTGAAACTGACTGGCCACCCAAAATCCTCTTTCGAAATCTTTGGCACACATCTCCCTGTAAAGTCCACCACTCAATTCTCGGTCTAACCTGTTGTATAGCAATACGACCCCTACTCTTAAGACAAAAATCGAGAACTAACAGCCTATGTTGGGATGTCAGACACTCTCCTGGTATAACCTTACAATTTTTACACCTACCTAAATTAAAAAATAAAATAAAAAATAAAAAATAAAAAAAAATAAAATCGCCTAGACCCCCTAGACCTGCCTAGAGTCCGCATAGACCCTGCCTAGGCCACCTAGACCCCGTCTAGATCCCGCCCAGACCCGCCTAAACCCGTCTAGATCCCGCCCAGACCCGCCTAAATCGTGTCTCCTAACAAGAAAATAATTAATTTGACTTCTATTGCGCCCACTCGCAAAGGTCACCAAGTGATCTCTCCTCTTCTTCTAAAAAGTATTTATGATCCCAAAATCCTGAGCTAAAGCAAAATCTATAATAGAAATCCCCGTAGTGTTTCGATCCCCAAATCCTTGACCTTCATGTACCCTTTCATACCCAACTCTATCCTTACCAACATGGCTATTCAAATCCCCGCCTAGGAAAACCCTATCGGAAGAAGGAATTCCAAGAACTAACTCCTCTAAAGAGTCCCAAAAATCATTCTTAGTCTCTTCGTCCAAACCCACTTGGGGTGCATACACACTAATAAACCTCCTAACGTCGGCTACTGCATCCTTAAAAACTTTATCTACCACTATTCTCACCCCATTCCTAGTTCCATCTTTACTAGAATAGAAGAGTTTGAACCCTCCTAAATCTTTAGCCTTGTTCCTCTTCCATTTTGTCTCTTGAAGGCAAACTATGTTTACTTTCCTCCTACGTAGGGCATCCACTAATTCTATTGTCTTACCCATCAAGGTTCCTATGTTCTAAGAGGTTAATCTAATCATTCTATCCCTAGCTCTAACCTGGACTAGCTTCTTTACTCGCCCCCGTTCAGAATAATGCGAGAACCCTTGCCTAATTAACACTACAGCCGGGTGCTGCTGCAGCGCGCCTTGCTCATTTGTCACCACACCCGAGCGTAGGTGCAGCGCGTCGCTTATAGCAGGGGACACCCTATATTTCTGCATTAATCTTTTTTAACCAAATTCCATGAAAATGGATGTGATGGATTTTTTACGGTTGGCTATCACAAGCCTAATACCAACCCTCCTCCTTTATCCGGGGGAAAGACTTTCAAAGGCCGAAATACATGTTCACCCAATACCACATGATTGAACTGATTTGAAGGATTACAAGCTCAAAATACCTGTTTTTGAGTTCAAATAATGGGCTATTTAGTTCCTTGCCAACCATCCATGTGACAGCATGGGGTTATCTAGACCATAATCAATCGAGATTAGGTGTTCAGACTTCCATTTACCAATCCAGTTTTCGAAAGACCAATTTTGATAGAAATATATTCAGAATTATCTGTAGGAAACTAAAATTAACAAAAAGTGATGGAATGTCTCATCCACATTGCGACATCACGCAGTCACTGCTGATTCCTTGGTTTCTGAAAACCTTCATTTGGGACAGATCTAGCATTTGAGTTGCATGATCCAATTAAAATTCATTGAATTTTCTTATTAGCTGTATTTGCCTATTTGGTTACTTTCCACCTCCTGCCCAATCCTCTTATTAAAGAATCTCCTACAAAATTGAGAGTTTTAGGCATTTTGTATTCATTTTGGACAAAAAACGTGTAAACCAACATTTCTACCAAAACGTGTAAACCAACATACAAAGTTATACGTAGCCTATACATCATCAACGTCGGTGGACAACCTCTCATAGTCTGGTTGGCCTTTTTTAGATCGTCCGACCCAATGGCTAACTGCCTCTATATATTCCCCTAATCCTCCATATTTCAGTTTAGGTGACTTTTTTCATATATATATTTTTCCTGATTTTTCAAGAATGAGAATGTTGAAATTTGTTGAGTACATCCAATATCAAGTTGCAAAGTAGTTTTTCTACTTCTATGCTTGATAAATTGAAGGCATTGACCTCTGGCCCTAGATTGTAGAAGTTGAAAAGGTTGAAGTTCAGAAGGGGGTGGATGTTTAAATGCAGAAGTTAATCATTCAATTAAGTGTAAGAATGGTACAGATCAATGTGTGATTACGTGTGCAAATTTTTAATGTACTAGTAGCCGTATTATGTTGTGAAGCATATTCTAGCATAAATGATAGTTTGAATTCCAGGAAAGTAGTTCATAATGACAACAGTCACAAAAACATAAGAATTTATTCTTAAATCTGGTTGTGGCTCTTAACATTGGCAGTTTGGCATTCTCATCCAAGTGGTCAGATGTGTGACCTTCCTTTCTAACTCTTGCTTGTATGCTTCCAATCTTAGAATGGATTCATAGTTGACGTGTAACTATCCATAAAATTGCTCCGAAGTGCTATGGAATGACTGAATGAGTGCCGCCTGCCATGGGTCATTCTGATGATGGTAAACAAAACTATCCAGGCATTTAAGTAATAGTAAAAATAAAATAAAAGTAAAAAAGTTCTCCATGTCTAGTGAGTAATTAGGCCAGCTGTACAATCACAATGTCCACTGGCCGAAGGAATAGGTATAGCCGTATAGGCGGTGAGTAAACTTCTCCTATTTCATTGTAAAATTAGGGGGGGGGGGGACTTTGATTTCTTCGTAGAAAGTTCAAAAGAACTTGAATAAGAAATGAAAATAGGGCTCAATTAGGTTTGAAACCCAGGGCGAGGGGAAGCTTTTGGAGAAGAAGAGAATGATGGAGGAGAGGACGATTAGGTGAGTAGCAAGTTTTTGAATCAGGGGTTTAGATCAGATGGCCTAGGACATTCAAAAGCTGTCTGCCTTAAAAACTTGTACATTTTGCAAATTGGCTGTGGGAGATGATTGTTTGTCTAAACTTAGATGGTGTATTGGAAACGTTCTTAGGGTTTTGTGTAGTTGTTTGGTGTTGATTGAGACCGTGCGACAGATATGGGAAGTACTTGGGTGTGATTATGAATTTATGTGTAATAAGCATAAACTTAAAGATGGCTATATATAGATAGGTGTTGCACAACAAGCTTACTGGGGTGAGATTGGGTGGCTTGAAGGAAGTCTGTGCCAAAAAAGACCTAATTAACTTTGAATTTTGGTTGCTTGGTGGGTGGCGCCTTTGGTGACTCCCATTTACGGTGAAATGATGGAGACTATGATGGTTCTTTGGCTCAAAAAGAGTAGATTGGCTGTGATGGGAGTTTTAGGGTGTTTTTTATGTTTATTCAGAGGAAATTTTGGAATTAAATAAGGAGGTTGTAGTGGTTGGTGGAGGGTTGTAGGAAGTTGGAGGGAGCAGTCGTGTTCCAAGGGCTGGAGCATGCAGTGGGACCCATCTTCTCGTCTCTCTGTCTTTGAATTTTTCTATTTTTTGGTGTTCTGATCTTTCTATCTTTGGTTGTTCAGGCCCTATCATAAAATCAATGCTAGAAATTTCTTTGTTGAAAATGGAATTTGGGGGTTTAGGAGGTTGGAAAGTATGAAATATAGGAAGTGGAGAATGGAGTTAGGTGGATGATACTCGCTTGTTTGGGGGTTTTGTTCAATCATAATTGGTAGTGGTGGGAGTTCCATAACGTGCCTCTTTGTTGATGATATGAGGACTATATCAGGCAATCTCATCTAAGTGTGCGGAGGACAAGAGGAGAGTTCACTTAGAGATGGCTCTTGTTTCCACGTGGTGCTATGCCTCTTTGAATAAATCTAAGAAGACATAAGAGGAACCATTTAAAAAGGAAGGTGGAAGATAGTAAGTCGGGTGTTAGTAAGAGTGATGAAAGCAGGGTTGATGAGAATAGATGGGCTGCCTTAGTGGACTTGGGAGTTTCGAAGGAGATATTTTGTTTTTGTTCCTTTTGGTTGATAATTATATTTCAACTCCATGGAGATTGAAAAAAGCTCCATGATCTTGGTGGATATTTTATGTCTCAACTCCAGTTACCCACGCTAGCGTCAACCTTATGGAATTGGCTTATGGATCTTTTGATCTCAACCTTATGGAATTGGCTTGTTTGCCTTATGTTGGATTCTAGTCTAGGAAGGCAAAGGCTTTGGGCCTTAGTGAGAGGAAAGGCTTTGGACTTTCTTTCTTTGGAGAAGATGCCCTTAGCGTCAACTGACCAAGACATGCATTCCGCTCTTGCTATAAATGACCAAGCGAGAGAAGCTCTCAACCAGAGGCAGTTCTGTTGGTGAAGAGTGCAAGGTTGTGAGGCATGGAGTTTTTGGTCAAAAAGAGTGGTATCATAGTCAATACTGACAACTACCTTAACAAGCTTGGTGGTAGAGAATCTCAGCAGAGCATGCCAAGCTGGATGAGGAGAATTTGCTTGGGCCCAATGCCTCTGATCAAGATGTGCTTTCATTGGACTCCTTCGTCGAAGGTGTTGACTCAACTCTGAATGTGTTGGTAGATGCAGTGTTGAACGGGTATAGTTCGGATGAGGTTATAGATATTCAAAAGTTTCGGATTGAAGAGGATGAGTAGGTGGGTTGATATCTTAATATGTAATAAGCTTTTGGGATGTGGTTTGGCATCTCTTTATAGGGAGGTGTAGAGGTTGTTTTCTGTTGTTTTTGCTGTGCCATAGGTTCACTGTAAGTACTGTGGATTATCAGTGTACTTGAACTATATCCAAGTCCACATTGTGCTTTTCACTAGCAATTATACTCTTAAAATTCTTCCCTCTAAATGAAAAACTTCAACTTACACACGAAAGCACCTAAACTATTGCAATATAAAATTTCAACAACTAAAGACTTGCTATTTCTCTGAATATATATTAATGGGTAATGGGTTACCCTGTTTGGACAAAAACAAGTTAAAATCTGACATATTTTTTTTATTATTGTTTAAAATGTCTAAATATTTATAACCCATGGGTGCAAGGCGTTTGCTTGCTCCTACTATGTCGACACATGTCAGTTAAGAACTCAAGATACTAGATGGTCATTCTTAGGAGGTAAATCTAATAACTATTACTTAAGTAAAGGATGTAAATGGAAAATTAAATATCAGCCTCCATCTTGTATAAATCTTCATATAGTATTTTATACAAATGTTCAGAATAATTGATATTTTATGTGCATGATCTCTTAACTCATTTTTGGAAATAAAAGTCAACTCTTTTGGAGCTCCATAAAACGTTACACAAGTTAGAGAGTTTCAATCATTCAATGGTCTATGGAGTTAGAAAATTCAAAAACTTGCGATTTACATGGCAAGAAGGCCATCCCCGCAAAAAATAAAGAAAAAAAAAGGAAAAAAATTCTTAGGTGGGTTAAATGTGTGTAATATTCTCTATGTTGCTAGAACCCATCCTATATATATATATATATATATATATATATATATATATATATATATATATATTAGTGTTCTAAAAATCGCTAGGCGCTGGGCGGGCGGAGAGCTGGTGCCTAGCGCCCAGGGGCCTAGGCGGGCACCTAGGCGGTCTTAGGTTTTGTATTATTACTTTAATAATTTACAAAAGTTAAGCATAATACATTATCAATTACATCCAATTTAATGTCAATATACATATGTAAAATTTAAAAATATGAAAAATTACCAATCGTGAACAAAATTTATTAAAACTCAAATGACTGAAGTTGGTCATGATGGGTACTTTATATAAATTTGAATTTGTGTACTCTTTTATTTTTCTTCAAATTGCATGAATAACCTCAGTTATGTTTGATAAAATCTACATTAGTAAAATTGGTACCGGCAGATCCTTTGAGAATTCCATTAAATAATCATCATTTGCTACATTTAGACATATACTGAATAAAAAATAATTAAATAGTTTATTTCTAAAAAATAGGAAAGAAAATAAAATAAGAACACAATCAGCCATATTAAAAAATAAAATAAATAAATAAAATAAAAATGGCCTAGACCCGCCTAGAGTCCGCCTAGACCCCGCCTAGGCCGCCTAGATCCCGCCCAGACCCGCCTAGACCAGCCCAGACTGCTCAGAACCGCCCAGACTGCCCATAACCGCCCAGACAGCCCGCCCAGCCATTAATCTGGGCGGTTTTCCACCTTCTAGCGCCTAGGCGCCGCCTAGACCGATTTTTAGAACACTGATATATATATATATATATATATATATATATATATATATATAACATCGAATCTTTTTCAGAAATAAACAGTCATAAATTTATGACCTGTAAGCAAGGAAGCACAAACACTTCGAAAAATTTGCCGTATCCGTGTTCGATATAGATCCGACACTGACACTCGCTCGATATGCCTTCGACATGACCACGTGTCGGCAGGTATCAGACATATGATCAATATGGTCAACGTATCGAACACACATCTGATATACCCGAAACTTGGTTAGAACACAATCAAGATTCGACAATTGACTTCGTTTTATTTTTACTTTTAGATGTGTGACAATAATCACCTAATTTAATAGTTGTTGATCCAGAAGTGAATAACTCTTTAAATTGTGATTCAAGATAAATCGGGCAAAGAGCATAGAGATAGTCTATGCTTCTTTTTCTCTCATTTGCTTATTTTCTCCTCTACTACTTCTCTTTATGTTTATATGATTTATTAAAAAAATAGTATGGCGTGTCGACGTGTCCCCGAGTCCTAGTTTTGAGAAATTGTTGAGTCGATGTGTTGTGTTGTGTCCGATACGACGCACGTCTGTGTCCATGCATCCTTGCTTGTAAGGGATGTTCTATTATTTTCTTTTCCCCTTGAAAATGGGACAATATGCATGGTGTTCTGATTTGATCTTCCAGGTGTAGAAGGCTATCAAAAGAGGAGTTGTTCCCAGACTTCACAACACAAAGTTTCAAAATGGCAATTGCACCAAGTGGAAGGATACCCCAATGGGGCTTTCATCCTCGAGTTACTTCAAGTCCATCTTTCACAAGAACAACGGCGATGTGTCAACATCGGTGAGCATTTTAGTATGATTATTTTTTAGTAACCTGCATAACCATTTAACTGAAGCGGGTTACAGTTTATGCAGTTTTCTTAAACTAGAAACAAATCTAGTGTTTCATGTTCATTTTCACTTTTTCATACCAAACGAAGTATTTATAAAGCAGTTTTATAGAAGTTCTGAACGAAATGAGCTTCTGAATCGTGCTGGTCAAGAATGAGAACGAAAAAAAACTTTTAAGAAAACAATGAAGATTGAAGAATATATGGAAATAGTTATAATGATTTTGAACAATTTGACTCCAAAACTAAATTTTCAGCTTCAAAGTTTCTAATTATTGTTCCAACAGGCACATAAAGAAAATCAGTTTCCTAGGCTATTTAAACTCAGTGAATTTTTATGAATAAGCATAAAAGTAAAATTAGTTTGTAAAATAGTAGTAAGACTAAAGATTCATGTTTCCCAATCATTGTGAGGTTGGGCAACGGTGGTGAAGTTTATAAAGAAATCTTTGCTTTTGTTAGAACTATTTTCTGTGTTCTTTGTTTAAAAAAATATAGTTAGCATGGAAGTCAAAAAGTTCATATCCTTTGCATGTGCATCAGGATTTTATTTGTTAATTGATTTCTGTGAAGCCATATTTTAGTTAATATGTATTTGTTTAGATAATATTCCAAAACACTTTTCTCTCACATGTATAGACAAAAAATAAATAAACAAAAAAAAGAATAAATACATGTTTAATACCCAGTTTGAAATCATTGCACGTAACATTTCTTCTTCCCTTTTTATCTTCTTTGACCCTTCAACTGCCTTCTTCCTCCTTCACCACCCCCACCACCAATCTGTCACCTGACTGGTGGCCACCACCAACACCCATCACCCTTGATTCAGCCACTACCACTAACGGCCATCACCACCCCTAACCCCTTAGGAAGTTGTGTCTGCAACAACAAACCACCTCCGGCCACCCACCCAGACACCACCATCTCTACGAAAATCCTAGCTTTGTTGAGTTTTGGGGGTGGCACATGAGGAGCATGTACCACGGGTTACACGTGAATTGATATTAAACGAACAATATAAGATTTTTTTTTTGTGGTTTTTAAGTTTCACGAAGGGAAAATTTAGACGTTACCCTTTTTTCAATAATTGTTTAATCTTTATGTTGTGTTGGTTTAGAAGAATATTTTCTTTTGCTATTTTTTTACTTTTGCTCAGCAACTAATTATTCAAGTTATTCAGTTAAATGAACGAATTACCAGAAATACATTACAAATTGTGAATAGTTGAATTATTACACATTTATGCCAACTAATTGTGATATTTTTCTTTATTCTTATGATCTTCCCTTGCCATCTTTCCAGCAGAGTTTCTAGCAAGACACGACATTTGGGCTCAGTTAGTTTGAAGTTGCTTTTTCATGATACCTCACACTCATTGTTTAGTACAAGACCAACCAGAAATGCCTATTCCTGCAGGGGTGCACGGCTTGTTGTTAGAGCTGATAGCGTGAGTATAAGCTTTTGAGCTATTCTATGTTGTGTCCTTGCAGTAGCACGCTCTTGGCAGCCTCTATTCATGCTGTAGCTTTCTAGGACCTTGGGCAGAGTTGCCAGGCAACCTGAATTTCTTACATTGAGTATTTACCCTTCGATCTATTGTTTCAAATATCCACTTTTTTCATGTGCAGGATTACTATTCAGTTCTTGGTGTGTCCAAAGGTGCAAGTAAATCCGACATCAAGAGTGGTAAGCCCACTTACCAGATCTTTTCATGTTTTCTCTTTCAAATAATTTTGTCTTTAATGGAATTCCTTTCCTAAATTTCTGATTTCCTCTGACTTAGCTTAATTGACGATGTGCTCATCTTTTTTAATCGAAATACACAAGACAAGATTTTTTTCAATTTAATAATTTTACATCATTTCAATTTAAATTATACCCAATTATATAGAGTGGAAGGTCTAATAACAATTAGTTTTTTAGTCAGGGTTGGTGATTAAGAATTAGAAGGTGACACATGGCACCCAAGGATGTCTATGCCACAGTTGGCTACAAGATTTGGTTGTCAGTTTATTATTGGTGACACATAAGCCCACCTGTAATAAGGCATGAGTCAAGCTTTATTCCTTGACCCTTGTGGATCTGCTATAGGCTTGTCAACATATGCAGGCTTATGAAATATTTTGGAATCTCATACTTGGTTCATAATGTGACACATGGCACCTATTCAAGGTGACATTCTTACCATACATGTGTAACATGATAAGCTTAGAGATACAACCATGATCCATAAAGGTATACAATTAAGCTCAAATTAGGTAATGGTTAAGCTCAAATGCCAAAGAAATTAAGCACTATTTGTTGGAGAACGAGATTGTTAAGAAGTCAAGTACGAATCAAGGAGACTTTATGTGAGTCTCAACAAAAAAATGTTTGGTCAAGTTATTGAAATAAGATCTCACCTAGTTCTTCCACGGTTGCTGATAAAGTAATAATGCATCTCCAAATACATTGCATAATCCCATGCTAATTTACCAGTAAATTGGTGTTGAGGATGAGTCCCTCCAGAGTATGGTTCTTCGTGTGATCAGCAAGATTACTTGCATGGCTTTGCTAACGCGATAGAAGCACAAATTTCAATGCGATGTGCCCCTTGTGTGCTTCATCGTCGGAAACCTCTACTCTCCTCCTTCGCCGTAGAGCTATGTAACAACACCCTATTTTTACAAAAAAAAAAAAAGAGTTTGACACGTATTCTGTCGGATAAATACTTTCATCGGACATTCCATCCTTAGATCATCAACTTTGTTCACATATCTTTGAAAACTTTCAATTCTATACTAATATTACAAGTGAATGCATATGACTAGTAATTTAAAACTTATCATTGAAAAAGTAAATAATACTAAAATGTACTGTGTGTCCCTAGCGTATCCCATGTTTTTTTTTGTTGGACGTGTCAAACATTTCGTATTCGTGTCGTTGTTACATAGTCGTAGAGTCATCCTTTGAAGCACTGCAGTGAAGCCTCCCTATGAATAGGTCTACTTGTTTGCTAAGTCTGGGTTTGCCTATTTTAAGAATTTTATGCTTGTTCCAAATCAGATAACACTTTAGTCCTTTCCCACTCTAATTATTATTAGCAAAATGAAGAAAAATAATAATCAGGAAAGAATCTTTTCTTATGAGCATTTAATCTACTGTGTACCATAGACTGTATCTAATGAGTATTACTTCACTGATAACTATCTTTCATTTTGCAGCTTATCGGAAGCTTGCTAGAACTTATCATCCAGATGTGAACAAGTGAGTTAAATCTTTGCTATGTTTACATATTTTGTTGTTGAGTTTCTCTATCTAGAATCGTCTGTGATTCTTTGACTTTTCATACTACTACTGCTTTGAATATTTTTTCAGTCCCAGTTCACTAATCGATCGTTAGGACAGTACTACAAGTAATCCTGTAGTGATCATGCTTTAATGCTTACTAAGTGCTTTAACAGCCGTTCTTTTTGTCTGGGGACATTTTATCCATCTTTTAACCCTTAGAAATGATGAAATGCCTTCCCTTTTTTACACGTTTACAGATTTGTGCCGTCTTTGGTGTTAGCAAAATTCTATCATTACATTACAAAAGCTATATTTGTATCTTTGATTTGGCATCATGAAAGCTATATTCATAGCCTTAATTTGGTGTGCTTTAACCTAAAAATCTAATTAAAAAGTAAGTTAATGATTCATGCCATTGTGCGCTTTTCTTGAGACTGCAAGTAAAATTCGTGCTCCGATGGACTAGCAATTAATCTTTACCTTACATAGCAAGATTTACTTTGGCTTTTTGAACCATAAAAGAAATGACAGCTCGGGTTCTTGTCTTCTTGAACTTAGTAGAAAATTGCAAATTCTATGCAATGCAAATGTTTTTGTATTTGCAACTACCAAAAATTATTTCTTTTTATGCAAGTATTTTGAAATGTGGGAAGATCGCATTGCTTGGAGAACCAAAATCCATGTAGCCGACCCCGAAAATCTCGGGAATGGGCTTTGATGATGATGATGATGATGATGTAAGTATTTTGATTATTGAGTAACTGGATTTTCTTGGAAATGTGATTTTGTTAATAAAGATTTTTTACACTCATTTTTCACAAGTTTTTGAGACAAGGGTGGAATGAAGGGTTGATTGGTGCTGATGTTCCCTCTGTTATGGCGATGATGCTCACAATAAGTGAACCATATCATCTAAAGAAAAGACAAACATCAAACTGGAAGAATGTTACCATTTTCTGCTGTCCAGGTTATTCAATTATCCACTCATAGTTATCATGGCAAAAACTAACTTTTTGTGAGCAAAAATTTCATTATCGGGAGATCAAGTCGCAAAAATAATCCCTCAACTCTGCATTCTCTACTCTACTTGATGTAGACCTATGCAAGTGTGAAATAAGTACTATGAAATTGGTCAAGAAAACCAGGTCCAATATCTTTTTTCTTTTCCAAGATTAAGCCCACAAAACTTTACCTGAGGATATGGGTTTGGGCCCACCAGTTGAACGTAATGGTTGTTTGTTAGACCCACAACATTCAATAAAGATCAAGAGAAATCAAAAGTCAGATTCATTTCATGACTTCATTTCAATGCTATTAGGGTTCATAAGGCCTACGTGTCTCTTACATGACTTCTGTTTACTTCTCACACCGATGAAGAGCACCACCCTTTTTCCTTCTCGTTCTCTAAGCGCAACAACATATATATATATATATATATATATATATATATATATATATATATATATATATATATATATATATATATATATATATATACATACATATGTATATATATATTTTTTTCCCTCTACTTTTGCGAAGTTTACCTCTTTGTTACACTGCAGCTCCTTTTTGTACTCCATCTCTTTTCTCAACACATGGTGTCACCTTTGGATCTGGGAAGTCATCATAAACATTATATGACATATTCGAGCAAATTTGTAATGGAGCTCCATCTATTTCTTCCACTTTTTCGTTGCTACCTTTGTTTCTTTCTTATCCCTCTTCCCTTTACTTTGCTCGTTTTTTCCAAAGTGTATTTTTTCCCATATTCTAATAACATACAGATGTCCACTTACTATCGTGTTTAGGTATGGTGTGTGTAACGACTCCGCTGTTACTACTATATCTTTGGCAACTTGATTAATATATTTCCATAAATTCTCGTCGTCCACTTCTTGATCTCTTTATCCTCTGCGTCTATTTCTTGTTCTTTCTACTATCTTTTTCCCATCTCTTTGTGAGATCTGTGCATCTCTTTTATTTTCCATGTGTTAACACGTGGCATGGGAGTTTCTTGATGAACTGTGTGCGTTAGGTAGATTAATGTGCTGGGAAGCCCAGAGTTTGGTTTTCTTTTCTTCTCTTTGGAGATCATCCGTGGAAAAGCCGTGTACGTGCAGCTTTCAAATGCATTATGATAGACGTACTGCGAGGAGGCTGCTACACAAAGATAGGTCAATCACCTTTTTTTGGTAATGATGATTGTGGAGTCATTTTTCAAAACAAATCAGATCCTTCTCAAACTTCTAGCCACGTTCCATGTGGGGTTAAGTTTTATGGAAAAATAGAGAAGTCGTAGGAAATTACAATTTTCTTGTTATCTGCTGAAAATGCCAACGAGATACTTCTTTAAAGGATTCTCCTTGCGATAAAGATACTTTACATGAAATGGCTATGTTATTATACTTTGGTAGGATCAAATTTGTTTCATATGTTGATACGTCAGAGAAAACTTTTTGTGAATCTGATAATCCTAACATCAAGACTCGGAGAATATCAACTCTTCTTAAAGTTTGTGATCTATTTGTCAAACCGATGGTCCATATGTTGTACACTGCTCCATAACTACTAACACAATAGATATTATGCGATACTAACAAAAGTGGACAACCGAGTAAAGCTCTATTTATTACTGTGGCTTGTGATTATCATACCTGCTGTTTAGTTGGTGGATGTGCCTTCAATTTAAAAGAGTGACATACTAATTATCAATATCTTTCTTGTTTGTTAGCGTTTGTTGTCAATATATAGAATTTCAATTAATGGAGGGTCATCTCAATATTTTGCAGAGAACCAGGGGCAGAAAAAAAGTTCAAGGAGATTAGTAATGCCTATGAGGTAACCCGCATTCAAGAGTACACTGTCTTATGCTTTATGATTAGGCCATGGAAGGATCACCAAGTATGGCTGGGTAGTACGTATACTAACAGAAGTTTCTTTGGCAGGTGTTGTCCGATGATGAGAAACGATCTTTGTATGACAAGTATGGGGAGGCAGGGCTTAAAGGTGCTGGCATGGGCACAGGGGTTAGTTCCTGACTAGTTATATATTCTCAAGATTTTAGCTTTTCATGAATTGTATCCATAGTGTGATTCTGACCTTATTGCAGGATTTCAGCAACCCGTTTGATCTCTTTGAAACATTATTCGAGGGCATGGGTGGTATGGGCGGAATGGGAATGGGTGGTGGAAGAGGTTCGAGAAATAGAGCAATGGAAGGTGAGGATGAAATTTATAATCTTATCTTAAATTTCAAAGAAGCAGTTTTTGGGGTAGAGAAAGATATCGAGGTTACCCGGGCTGAGAGCTGTGGCACTTGCAATGGTTCGGGTGCTAAACCAGGGACCACGCCATCCAAGTGTAGTACATGTGGGGGGCAAGGTCAAGTTGTTTCATCAACAAGGACTCCGTTGGGCATTTTCCAGCAGGTAATGACCTGCTCAGCTTGTAATGGCAGTGGAGAACTGTCCACGCCTTGCAACACATGTTCAGGGGAGGGGCGAGTAAGGAAGACAAAGCGGATTGGTCTCAAAGTTCCAGCTGGGGTGGACTCTGGTAGCCGCTTAAGGGTACGATCAGAAGGTAATGCTGGAAGACGGGGTGGCCAACCAGGAGACCTTTTCGTCATTATTGATGTTCTCCCAGATCCGGTGCTCAAACGTGATGAAAACAATATCCTCTATACTTGTAAAGTATCATATGTTGATGCAATTCTAGGGACAACAGTCAAGGTTCCCACAGTTGATGGCACAGCCGATCTGAAGATCCCAGCTGGAACACAGCCAGGTACAACGCTGGTGATGGCGAAGAAAGGTGTGCCTTTGCTTAATAAGAAGAAGTTGAGGGGTGATCAGTTGGTACGCGTACAAGTCGAAATTCCCAAAAGGCTGAGCAGTGAAGAAAGGAAGCTGATTGAAGAGCTTGCTAACCTCAACAAGGCTGATAAAACTACAGCAAATGCAAGAAGATAATCAATGTGGGGATAGATCATGGTCAATTGTTTCCTTTGTTGGACCTTCATGACTGTCTGTCACATTCCTTTTCATTCCTGAAGGGTTTCCCAAAAAAAAAAAAAATGGTCAAGGCAAACTGGCTTCCTCATCCAGGTTCACTTTCAGTAGTAATAATTGTCTTATAAGATGTCTTCAAGAAAGATGAAATTTATTGTGGATTCAAAAACATAATTTTTTTCTTGAGAATGGTCAACCTGTTCTCACTTTAATTTATTGATATATGTACGGTTAAAATAGAGGACTGTGAACAGTACTGCAGTTTGTAGGTATATGTGCAAGTACAAAAAAAAATTCATGCGTCTTAAAACATGATCAATCACGCAATGAATTGCATTGAGATAAAAGAGTTATGTTATTATTAGTGGTCTTCCTCATTTTGTGAGCAGGGTTTTATTGATCTCTTTTGTTGGTTATGAGAGAACACATATTTCCTCTTCCCCTCATCTATTAGTTGTATTCTAGAAATTATTTATATGAGTATGCCTTTCGTAGCATCTAGTCTATGAATCCTTTGGTTGAAATGCTAGTTATTGTTGCCTCTAGGGTTTATCAGTTGTGCAGAGTTGGTGTTTATCGCCCCTATCTCACAAAGGCCACATGTTGGAAAAGTTTGCAATTTTTTTACATATTGGGTTAGAAGTTACACGTGTTTCGTGGCTGAGAATGTGTTCAAGAGCACAAAATTATGGCAACTCCTAAAAGATGATTCATTCCAATGACACCAATATGTCAAGAATAGTGATTTCGATCTAGGCGACAACTAAGCTACACCAGAAACCCACCTTTGGTTGCATAATCTAGTTTTTTACAAGTATGATACTTTATAACTTGAACATGCCAGACCTTAATACATGTTTCTGAGAATGTCAAAATGGAAACATCATTAACTAGTCCATTAACAGAGATGTCTTTACTTACACATAAAGAGCACAAATTTGCAAGGCCATGGTATGAAACCAGATTGAGAACTTCTCTGGGTGATTCTATATCAATAACTGTTAGCTAACATTTGAGAATTATGGAAGAATCAGGAGACAATTCTTCTACAGAAGGGAGGCTAGGCTCCCACCCTGGTCTATGCCACATTCTTGGCTTTCTAATTGGAGGTGTAAAGGGCTTTTTCATCCCTCGCCCACATTTTCTCAATACGCAATTAGACCATTTTTCTCTATCAACAAAAAAATCCTTAGCGGAACAAAACGAATCCTCAGAGCAGCATCCATCACCAGTTTCCACGATTTTCTTTTCACCAGATGCCTGCTTGGATCTTTTGTCAGCACTAGAATGTTTATGCTTCAGTTTCCGTACTGTTGTATAAGGAACTAAATAAAATTTCTGACCTGGAAGTAGCTTTTCTTCTGGGTTAAGAAGTGATTTGAGAGGGCTTTTAAAGACTTGGGGTCGAACAAGGCACATCCCTGGATATTTCTTCATCACCTCGGATGCAGGAATCGTGTCCTTGTACAGTTCCACCAGCCCCCCTGCATGAATGATTCTCACGTTCAAATCCTTCTGCTGTAAGCTCAAGTTTGATAGTGATACTGAAACAGGAGGAAGCACTTTCTTGCTCTTTGATTCTGCTTGGAGGTATTTCGCAACCCCTAACAGATGAACTAATGTTTTCAGTATGGATGACATCCTAAGATCTCAACCTACGAAGGTGGGAGAGACCACAAGGAGATCTTGTGCTGATGGTATTTCAATTGCCAGAGCATTGATGAAACCAAGGCCAAACTTTGCACATAATAGAAATGAGGAAAGAGAATAATAGAATCATTGTTTTCTCCACATCTACGTTGAACCCAAAGTAAAGTAAAAGCACCATGATCCGTATCAAGTTCTGTTTCTCAGTGTATTAACAAACTATCTTTGCTTGCACCAAATGTCAAACCAACAATTCCTAGAACTGGAATTTATTATTCACACTGATTCAGTTGAAAGTATGTTTAATTATTACCAGTTCCTTGTGAAGCGGTAAAAACAAAAAAAAAAAATGAAGGGAAAAGTGATGCTTGTTTGCAGTCAAATGTAAGGAAATCTTATGTCCATGAAAATCACTACTCCATAGATTTCAGATTAGCAAATATCTAACAGCTACTTTGATTATTGCAAGCATGTGGGACAAGTTTGGTGAAGTTCAAACTATAAATTACTCTTCTAATAGCAGGTCTAAAATGTTGTAATAGACGATTGAAGGAACTGGCTTTTCAGTTAACGCTGTCTAATCATTTTCTAGGACAGCATAGCTAGGTAATGTGATCTGATGCATGCAAATTTAGGTTACGTTCAGTGCAGACCAAGCTATATTACAAGTGATACATGCTCCATAATCTAATTTGCAATGCATCATGAGCTTCCTTTCATCATCGAAATCAGCTAGACTAGCTACTCACTGTTTTTTCTTTAGTTCAATCAATAAGCAATAGAACAAAAAGCAATGGATTTTATTAAAGAACAGAAAAAATATTCTCTTCTGACTTACCTGATGCAACCAAACAAAAAAATTGGTCGGCATCAATTGGAAAAACCTTCCATACAGAAATGTGAATGGTGAGTCAATTAATTACTTCCGCGCTTTAAATATCACATTAAAAGGTGAGGATCACGCACATTATTTCCGAGATTGTCCTAAAATAACAGGCCTAATGGCAGAAAACAGATTCCACATCAAATACTATGTTGTTGCGAATAAAATACAATGATAAAGGATATATGCCAACTTCATCGGCTCTTTGGGCATTTCCAGCTCCAAAGCAGAGCCTGTTGAGTATTAAACTTGTTTTTATGAAGGGTACTTAGAAGGTTGGAGATATAAATTTGGAATAGGAATAGACACCTTTAATATTAGTTTATATTTGTATCTTGAAATATGAAAAGCCTATCTTGAGAAAGTCGAAAGTCACCCCTAGAAAGATCTAATGGCTCTATAAATAGTGTACTTGTAATTGGTTTGTTCAAGCAAGTATAAATGAAAATTTGAGTTTAAGAAGCCAAATATCTCTTCTTCCTCCAACAAATTTGGTATCAGAGCACATCAAAAATTCTCTCAGTCACTCTGCGAGGGCGAGAGACTCTGCGAGGGTTGCGAGAACTTCAGATCTGCTCTCTGCGAGGGTTGCGAGGCTCTGCGAGAGGCTTCCGATCTGCTCTTCCTTCTCTCCTTTTCTGCTCCCCTTCAGATCTGTTGTCTCGACTACAGATCTGTTCCTCTCTTGCACGGCTCCAGATCTGATCTTGCTAGGGTTTTCTGAATGTCTGATTACTGATGAAACAACATGCCAAGGGAGGAACACAGGCTAACTCTAGCACGGGGAACACACTGGATCTCGACCCTGGAGTCAAGACGATGATTTCGGTGATGGAAGGCGGGTATGGGCCAGGAGAGGTGCGACCTCTAGGTGCAAACTCTCTTCCATCTGGCACAAACGTGACTGATGAGGCTGATCTGAGCAAGGCGATTGTACCGATGGACAATGGGAAACAGGTTCATGAGGAAGGTATTGGGGGAGCAGGGACCAACAACCTTGCAGACCCTAAACAACGCACTTGGGCAGAGATTCTATCAAACAAGAAGGGGACTGGCACCACACGCCTTTCCTACAGGCCCCCATCCATGGCTAGCGGAGCTGCGGTTGTCCAATTGCGGTCATCAGACTTTGCTGATGAACGGAAGGAGTGCGAATAGCTCATTGTGGGTAATTTCGTGGGTAAACGTCTTGCCTTTGGCTACGTGAAAGAGGTGCTCACTCGCACTTGGAAGCTGAAGGCAGGGTTTGACATGAAGACACACAGTGCAAGTACATTTGTCTTCAAATTTCAAAATAAGGAGGACAGGGACATAGTCCTTGAGATTGGCTCAATTCATATAGCCAGTAGGCTATTTTTTATCAGACCTTGGAGACCCTTTCTTGAGGAAGACATCAATGCTTTGAACACAATTCCCATATGGATATGCTTGAATAACATTCCCATGCTATTCTGGAATCCCAAAGGAATTGAAGCAATTGCGAGTGCAGTGGGTATCCCCCTCATGTTTGATAAAGCTATTGAGGATAAAGCAAGAATGAACTTTGCTAAGGTATGTGTTGAAGTTGATATCAATAGCACTATCCCAAATGAAATCCCGGTTGTGGTAGATTAGGCGAAAACTTACAGAGTAAGAGTGGACTATACCTGGAAGCTAGTGCGGTGCAAGCTCTGCAAAGTATTTGGTCATAGTACTGGAAAATGCAACAAGGCAACGACAAAACTTCCTGAAGTCAGAGTATACAAAGCGATAAACAACAAAGACAAGCAAGCTGAATCAGATGAGGATTGGGAACGCCCTAAGAAGCAACACACTGCAAGAAGTAGGGGTCCTAGCAGCACACCAGCTAGTCCCGGTCAATCTAATCAAAGTGTGAACCCTCCTATAGTGGAAAAGAATCCTGAGCTAGGAAGCGAAGTACCTTTAGAAGCGAATTCCTGCGTCCATTCTTCAACTTTAATGGATGCGGTGGTTGTTGCAAGGAACCAAGTACAAGGCGTAGATGATAGTCCTCAAATGGGAAGTGGTGTACCAAACAGTAGCACTAGGATGATCTCCACCTCAAGTAGAGTTGATGCAAACAAAGGAAGTGTTGACAACAATCACCTTGCTGCAAAGGTTGCCCGGGATATAGAAGTTCCTAGCATACAACACAAGGGTTCAAGGTACAAGGTGCTAGATCAGATTGATAATGAGGATTCAGACACTGAAGTAGCAGTACAGCCAGGTCTGTCTACCCCCATATCTAACTCAGAGGAAAACCCAATGCAAGTAGTGAAAGTGCTTCGCGCAGTCACTGGTATAGAAAGACAGGGGAAAGATCCAACATCGCTCATGGATTGGCTAACACCCCAAGACATTAATGCTTTGAATTCAGAAATTGCAAGAATAGGCAGGGATGCATTGGTCACCAAAATTAAAATCTTACTTGAAGCGAAAGCAGCAACGATGGGGAAAAACACTATTGAAGAAGAACATGAGGCTACCACAATACAGCCTCCCACGGAATATGGTCCTCGAAGGTCTTCTCGAAGCAAGAAGACAAATCATAAATTCAGGTAACTGATGATGATAATACAGGTAGAATGCAAATGCTTATTAGCACCTTGTAGGGATGCTAAGCTAGCATTCAATGGTTTCTATATCATGATTCATTGTGTTTCGACTCTTTACGATGACTTCTCATACATCCTAGGGCCCACATTAGGTATAAATCAGGTCATGAGAGTGCTTAAAGGATCGAATGGTAATTACGAGGAAGAAAAGTTATGGCAGGTCTATCATGTAACCACTTTAGTAGCAGAGCACTTTGCAAGGTTACTCCCTAACCTGGAGACGGTGAATCTAGAACTAATTAGGTTCTTTGTTGAAGCTTTGAAGCAAGTTTTTTGGTTTGTAAATGACGAAACAAGTGAACATATGAGCGATTGTAAACTTTATCATCACCATCTTTTTTTAATATAAGGTTCGGGGATCCTAAAAACCCCGCTCGCTTTCCAAAAAAAAAAAATCTCTCAGTGATGGCTTCTAGCAATAGCTTCCAACCACAAATTCCTCGACTCACAAAAGAAAACTATGATTTATGGTCCATTCAAATAAAGGCTCTTTTGGGCTCTCTAGATGTATGAGAGCTTGTGGAAGATGGGTACACCGAGCCAACCTCGGCAGAGGCTGAAGCAAGTCTAAAAAAGGAAGAGAAGGAGCAACTCAAAGACTCAAGAAAAAGAGATAAGAAAGCCTTGTTTACGATTTATCAAGGCTTGGATGATGCTATGTTTGAATTAATTTCTGCTGCAAAAACATCGAAGTAAGCGTGGGAACTTCTCCAAAAGGCATTCAGCGGCGCTGAAAAGGTGAAGAAGGTTCGTTTGCAAGCATTGAAAGGACAATTTGAATCTCTATGTCAAGAGGGTTCTGAAACTATTTCAGATTATTTCTCACAGGTCATTTCCATTGTTCAACAAATGCGGAGAAATGGAGAACAACTTACCGATGTTCGAGTGATGGAGAAAATTTTGAGGTCTTTGGACTCAAAATTTGATTTTGTGGTCGTAGGTCGCAGAGAAGTCGAGGTTGCGGACGTGGTAGAAACTCATGGTGGAGGTGTGATAAGGCTGAAACTCAATGTCGAATATGTAAAAAATATGGGCATTATGCTTCTGAATGTTATTTCAATACTAATAATGGAGCCGAGGAAGTAAATTTTGTTGACAAAGAAGAAGAGAAGGAGAAAGGGGAACCAGTTCTATTGCTCACCTATAATGGTTCAGAATCTTGCAACTCCACCACTTAGTTCCTTGACACCGGCGCCTCGAACCACATGTGCGGAAGAAATGAGTTTTTTATTCAGCTTGATGAAGGGCATTATGGCAACGTCACTTTTGGTGAGTTATCTCAAATGCTAGTCAGGGGCAAAGGTAAAATTCTTCTTGAACTCAAGAATGGTGAAAAGAAATATATTTCGGAAGTTTATTATGTTTCGGAGATGAAAAACAATATTTTGAGTTTGGGCCAATTACTTGAGAAGGGATATAATGTGCAAATGAAAAATTCCTCTCTTCATTTAAGCTATAAAGACAATAAGTTGATTGCTAATGTGAAAATGGCAAAGAATAAAATGTTTCCTTTGAATTTGTCCATTAATCAGCCTAATTGTTTCAAGGCTAATGTTGGAGACGATTTTGCCCTTTGGCACCTCAGATATGGGCATTTAAATTACGAGGCATTGAAGCTTTTGAAAAAAAATAACATGGTGACAGGTTTGCCAAAGATCAGCTGCCCGGTCAAATTATGTGAAGTATGTGTCTTGGGAAAGCAACAAAGGATGCCTTTCAAAACGAGCAGATCATGGAGAGCAACCCAACGTCTTGATTTGGTGCATTCAGATGTGTGCGGACCTATCAAGCCATTGTCATTTGGTGGAAATAGGTATTTTCTTACATTTACTGATGATCATAGTGGCAAGACTTGGGTCTACATGCTAAAAAAGAAAAGTGAAGTGTTCGAAAAATTTATTGAGTTTAAAACTCTAGTTGAAAAACAAAGTGGGTGTCATATAAAATGTCTACGAACTGATAGAGGTGGTGAATATATCTCTAAGGACTTCCAGAACTTTTGCAAAGAAAATGGGATTGTTCATCAACTTATAATGCCCAAAACACCACAACAAAATGGTGTTTCGGAAAGGAAAAATAGAACCATCCTTAATATGGTTAGATGTATGTTAAAAGAAAGAAGAGTTCCTAAAGAATTTTGGGGAGATGTTGTTTCTTGTGCAGTTTATTTATTGAACAGGTTTCCTACAAAGCGACTTGGCAATACCACACCAGAAGAAGCATTTGCGCAAGCCGAGAGTTGACCACATCATAATTTTTGGTAGTGTGGCATATGCCTAAATTCCGAAGGACGGTAGGACAAAGCTTGAAGATAAAAGTCAAAAATGTATTCTTTTGGGTTATGGTGAAAACTCTTGTGGGTACAAGTTGTTTAATCCCATCACCAAAAAGGTTGTGATGTCAAGAGACGTTGAGTTTGACGAGGAGCAAATATGGAATTGGAATGATGAAAAACCGTCAAAGCAAGTTCTAATTGAAGACGATCAAGTGCAAAATGAACGGAGCAATGAGCAAAATGTTGCTACAACATCACCTATTACCACTGCTTCGTCAAGTCCACCAACAAGGAGGACCAAGCCCATTCAAGAATTATATGATGCTATAAGGAGAATTGATTTTGATGAAGAATTCAATATGTTTTGTCTATTTGCAGGTTTTGATCCATACACATTTGAAGAAGCTTACAAAGAAGTTAAATGGAGGAAAACAATGGAGGAGGAGATGTATGCAATAAATAAAAATAGAACCTGGGAGCTCATTACACTTCCTGAAGGGCATAAAGCTATTGGTGTAGAATGGGTATTCAAAACAAAACGGAACGCACAAGGAGAAGTTGAAAAACATAAGGCGAGGCTAGTGGCTAAAGGATACAAGCAACAATATGGAATTGACTACGAAAATGTCTTTGCACCAGTGGCAAGAATGGAGACCGTGAGGTTGCTAATCTCTCTAGCAGCCCAAAAGAAGTTGAAGATATTTCAGATGGACGTGAAATCAGCCTTTCTCAATGGGTATCTTGAAGAAGAGGTGTACGTCGAGCAGCCGCTTGGTTGCATAGTTCCAGAACAAGAAGAAAAGGTGTACAAATTGAGGAGAGCTCTTTATGGCGTCAAACAAGCACCGCGAGCATGGAATTCTAGAATCGATGCTTATTTTCTTCAAAATGGATTTTCTAAATGTCCATATGAACATGCTCTATACTTGAAAATTATTTCACAGGGAGATGCTATGTTTATGTGCCTTTACGTTGATGACTTGATTTTTACAGGGAGTAATTCCTCCATGATTGAAGAATTCAAGCAATCAATGAAAAAGGAGTTTGATATGACAGATTTGGGGCTCATGTCTTATTTCTTGGGCATTGAAGTACAACAAAACAGTGAAGGAATTTTTATCTCACAAGCAAAATATGCAAAAGAAATTTTAGAGAAGTTCTCCATGGAAGATTGCCAAGCAGTAGACACTCCGGTAGAATGTGGCAGCTTCAAGCTTACGAAGGAAGGCCAAGGAGACCGGTGAATCCAACTTATTATAAAAGTCTCGTTGGGTGTCTGCGGTATCTAACATGCACTCGACCTGATATATTATTTGGCGTAGGTTTGATCAGCAGGTTCATGGAAACTCCAAAGACATCTCACTTGAAGGCTGCCAAAAGAATTATGCGATATATTAAAGGTACCATTGGTTATGGTCTATTTTATTCATCAACACAAAATTGGGAGCTTGCTGGGTTTAGTGATAGTGATTGGGCTGAATGTTGCGATGACTAGAAAAATACTTTTGGTTTTGTATTTTTTCTTGGAGAAACTGCTTTCACATGGACTTCGAAGAAACAACCAATTGTTGCATTATCAACTTGTGAAGCAGAATATGTCGCTGCAGCATTTTGTGTTTGTCATGCTATTTGGTTGAGAAGATTACTCGAAGAATTGCAGCTGAAGCAAGGAAGGTTCAACTATAATTCAAGTTGATAACAAATCAGCTATTGCCTTGGCTAAAAATCCAGTCCATCACGGAAGATCCAAGCATATCAATACTCGATTCCACTTCATAAGAGAACATGTGAAGACTAAGGAAGTTGAGATGGTTCATGTGAAGTCAAAGGAACAAGTTGCTGATATATTGACAAAGCCTCTCAAAGCTGAAGACTACCATCGATTAAAGAAACGGCTTGGAGTTGTTGCAGCAAGAAAAGCAAGTTTAAGGGGGGAGAATGTTGAGTATTAAACTTGTTTTTATGAAGGGTATCTAGAAGGTTGGAGATGTAAGTTTGGAATAGGAATAGGCACGTTTAATATTAGTTTATATTTGTATCTTGAAATATGAAAAGCCTATCTTGAGAAAGTGGAAAGTCACCCCTAGAAAGATCTAATGGCTCTATAAAAAATAATGTACTTGTAATTGGTTTGTTCAAGCAAGTAGAAATGAAAATTTGAGTTTAAGAAGCCAAATATCTCTTCTTCCTCCACCAGAGCCCACACAAGTTGGGATGCACTTATGTATATCGCATTATACATATTTGCTTAAACATGTACGATACCTTGCTCTCTTTTTTTTTTTGTGATTTGTTTGTTTGTTATTATCAATCAAACAGCAGGGAATTATTAAAAAAACAAAAGTGACAAAGAACAAGCAAAGAAAAATAACATAACAGAGATTTCCAATCAAAGATTTACACATAACTCTATCCCGACTAAAGTCTCCCACACTCTTGTTCATGTTCAGTGTGTCACAAAATACAAGTGACACAGAAAATTGTGGTAACTGCTCAAGATATCAAACTAGTTTATCAAGTAAATGATTGGTCCCACATGGGGGGTCCCTTGTTAGGAATCAATCATATTGCAGCATTAATCCTCCTCTGTCAACCTCTATATTTTTATGGTATAGTTTAATTTTAGTGTGAAGGTGGTTTTAATCTTGGATGGAGACCCTACACTAACACTAAACCTTGGCCTCTCAGCTCCCTGTTATGGGGTCATTGCTATGTTAGGATTGTATGGGCCACAGGGTTCAAGGGTTTCCCAAAAACAGTTAAGTGAAGTTTGCAGAAGAAAATAATGACACCATGGATGAATGTTGTTATCATTCAACCAACACATTCTCGTTGGACGATAACACCATTATTGATTCATTTTCTTGTGATCTACACTTTATTTATGTCATTTGCAGCAATCGTGTTATAAGTACCTCGATTGGCTAGGCCTTCACCCCTAGTTCTTTGGTTACATGCATGCAGTGCTAGGTAGCTGGAGCATCTATGGAGTTCCCACAACTAACTAGTCCCTCCATCACTTTGGCTGGTATTAACACAACTGATAAAAGGTGTGTCGAACCTCTACCGTTACTCAATTACTTGATACATGCACCTACGGCATCACAAGTGCAGGAGAACAACAACCATGATGCATCATCCAATGAAGATGAAGGTGGTGATGAGGTCATGGTAGCTTTGCGAATTGGTCTTCCAGAAAATTCGAATAAAAACTCTATAAATCGGATCAACAAAGAGGAAGAGGTGAGCGTGGAAGCTGTACGGTACTGGATACCGACTCCTGCGCAAATACTTGTTGGCTTCACTCACTTCTCCTGTCACATTTGCAAGAAAACTTTCAATCGATACAACAACTTGCAGGTTTAGTCCTATACTTGTCTTTCTATGCTCACTTCAACTTGTCACTGTGATTGCATTTTTCTTTTTTAAATTCTATTCGTATAACAATTATATATCTTGATACAACGTGGTGCTGAAGTAGTCACCCTTTCTACATCTAATTAATAGGACAAAGATTTGCGACTTCATGGCAAACTATTTAATTGTATTAAGATACATGCGTAGACTATTAATTGACCTAACTAGCTAGTAGTGTGTGAGAGGTACCCTAGTGATGTGTGTGTATTAGGATAATGTGAGTTTTGTGCTGATTTATTGAATTCTTTAGAACTTTTCTAGGAGAAAACCCTATATATCACTAGCAGTTTATACAGGCCAAGAAGAGTCTCATGCAAAATTAAGTGAATTTGTATATGCATTCCACTTCTCCCATTCCAACATACTGGTATCAGAGTTAGAAGGATGAATGTTATGTCGAGATAAAGGCCTTCCTCATTTGAGAAATGAGAGAGTAGATTCTCACGTCCTTATCTTGGGTGTGTTACCATAATTGAAATGCAAACTAAGGCCAGAAATGTGAATGGCCCTGTCACATATATATTAGACATAGTAGAATAATGCAATTTGCTGTCAGGTCTGCCAGTCCTCTAGCCTTTAAGGACGCCATGAGATGTTGATGGCCATAAGTCCGTATTTAATATCTAAGTTTTAGAAATAAAAAATGATCTGAACATTTCCATCCACCATCGAAGGTTGTGTTTTAGGCAGACCTCTAAATAGGGGACCTGCGGTCCCTGTAGTGCTGCTCTTGTAGAGAATTCATTAACTAGTTTGCAAAGGAAGAATGGACCTTGATTAAACTGTTTGAGACAAGGTTTTGAATTGCCATTTTGGTAGATATTGTTGGGGTGGTGTGGCTCCATCCACTACAAAAAAAAAGATGATTCAGTAACGGCTAAAAACCGTTGCTAATTGTCAAAAAACCGTTGCTAATTGTCAAAAAACCGTTGCTAAAATGAATTAGCAAAGGCACAACAACCGTCGCAATACCGTGGCTATTTTAATCGTCGCTATTTGAATTACAACGGTAAACTATCCCGTCGCTAATTCGCAACGGCCAAAAACCGTCGCTAACTCAAAAAATTCCGTTGCTAAAGCTGTTGAAAATTTCGACCAAGACTGTCGCAAATTGAAAAATAGCGACGGTTTTTTTGCCGTGGCTATTTAGCGACAGTTTTTTGCCGTCGCTAAATTGCAACTCTAATTGACTACACAGTATTTGCCGTGGCTATTTAGGGACAACTTTGTTGCAAATCATATTGACAAATGAACTTTACAAATTACAAATGATAATTCATTTTTATAATGAAATTAGCTATTAATGATTGTTCATTCTGAAAATTAATATCAACTACCAGAACTAAACTTAATTGATCAAAATTATAACAAAAATTACACAGAATCTCTAGAATATCATACAAAAATTACAAAGAATCCATACAAAAATGACAAAAAAAAAAAAAAATCGATCTATAGAATATCTGAGATCAGATCTATCTGATCTCCGAGATCTGAGATTTCAGATCTCACAAAGATCTACGAGATCTCACAAAGATCTACGAGATCTGAGATCTCTCTTTTAGTTAGGGAGGCGGCGGAGGAAGGGAGGGGAGAGAGAGGCGGCCGGGATCGGTGTCGAGGGAGGCGGCGGACTTCTCTTCTATGGGTTTCTTCTCTGCAGGTTGAGAGAAAATTTTTTGTTGAGAGAAATTTTTTGTATAAGTTGGTTTGTAGAGAAAATTTAAATTTATATAGAGAGAGGTTATTGAAGGGGATTGGTTGTGTTAGTTTCACGCGGATCGGTGATGTGGTTTTTTTTTAAATATTAGCGACGGTTGTTTGCCGTCGCTAATAAAAAAATAATCTAAAACTTAGGCACGGTTTTTTGCCGTAGCTAAATTCTTTAGTGTAATTTTTTTTTTCAAAAAACCAATTAGCGACCTAATAAAAAAATCTAAAAGTTAGCCACGATTTTTTTCCGTAGCTAAATTCTTTAGTGTAATTTTTTTTTTCAAAAAACCAATTAGCGACGGTTTTTTGCCGTCACTAATATAAAAATAATGTTAAATTTTTTTTCAAAAAATCAATTAGCGACGGTTTTTTGCCGTTGCTAATATAAAAATAATGTTAAATTTTATTTTAAAAATCAATTAGCGACGGTATTTTGCCGTCGCTAATATAAAAATAATGTTAAATTATTTTTTCCAAAAAAATCAATTAGCGACGGTTCTTTGCCGTCGCTAATAATAAAATATTTGTAAAAAGTAGCGACGGCTCATTTACCGTGGCTAACTATTTTTTTTATATATTTTTTTTCAAAAAATCCATTAGCTACGATATTCTACCATAGCTAACGAATTTTATTTGTAAAGCTTAGCGACTGCACAAGTGCCGTCGATAAATGTTTTTTTTATATATTTAAAAAAAAAATCCATTAGCTACGGTATTCTACCATAGTTAATGAATTTTATTTGTAAAGCTTAGCGACGACACTTGTGCCGTCGCTAAATGTTTTTTATATATACATATATTTTTTTAAAATCCATTAGCTACGGAATATATTTTCTACCGTAGCTATAATGAATTTTATTTGTAAATCTTAGCGACGGCTAAGACACCGTCGCTAATACAAGAATTAGCGACAGTTTTAAGCCGTCGCTTAGCGACGGATTTTTATAAATATGGGTTGAAACAGTGTCAAAAGCATTAGCGACGGTTTTTTGCCGTCGCAAATCTTATAATTAGTGACGGTATAAAAAAACCGTCGCTAATTTCCGTAGCTATTAGTGTTTTTTTTTGTAGTGATCCCTGATCGTGACAGAATGTTTTTTGTAAAGACTATTTTTCTTTTTCCGAATAATATAGTTCTTTGTTCCTCCTCCCATTCCTGTGTACCAATAGACAATAGTAGTCTCTTCAAGATTCCCACATAAGTGTGTCCCATTGTTGTTATAATTATTATAGTGAACCGAGTATTCTCACGAAAAATCAAGTCATTTTGAAAATGTCTATGTATAATAATACATTACATGCACGATCATAGGTTCTAAATTTGCAGTACTTTTCTTGCTAGATGCACATGTGGGGACATGGCTCACAATACCGCAAAGGACCAGAGTCATTGAGGGGAGCTCAACCCAGAGCAATGCTAAATATCCCTTGCTATTGTTGTGCCCAAGGCTGCAAAAACAGCATCGACCATCCTCGAGCTAAGCCACTGAAAGACTTCCGAACCCTACAAACACACTACAAGAGGAAGCATGGGATGAAGCCATTTATGTGTCGCAAGTGTGGCAAGTTCTTGGCTGTTAAAGGTGATTGGAGAACCCATGAGAAGAATTGCGGAAAGCTTTGGCTTTGTGTGTGTGGTTCAGACTTCAAGCATAAGAGATCGCTGAAAGATCATGTTAGAGCATTTGGCTCTGGTCATGGCTCTTTTCCTCCCTTAGTTGATGGAGTGGAAGACTTGATGTGAATTATAGTAATGGTTTCGTGAGCCGCTACTATTCAAAAACATTAATCAGGAACAAACACTGTTTTACAATACAACATATGTTATCACCACAGCAATGAAACCTTATGTAAATCACCATTCAGGTTATTAGATATAATATAATTGTTATCATGGCCAAGTAAAGGAATCTAACTATCATATTAGACATAGGCCGTGGGCAAGCGAGGTCCACTGCCATTGTACGTCCATGAGTGCAGATCGCTTGATATATGATAAATCTACACAGCTTAGCCTAAAAGTGGAGTTGCAACATTCTAATAGAAAAATAAATAAAACTTTATTCTTGATGTTCACTAGTGAGTGTGATTACCAATTAGTTTGGTAAAAACATGAGCCACAACATCCTAGCATTTTTCTTTCGATTCATTAAGTTTTTGGAACAGATTCAGTCCTTCACCTATTTGTGCATAAAACATGTTGGGTTTTTCTCAGTGGTTGACCCTTTTCAGTTTAGAGAACAGATTGGATGTAGTTTGTGGTTTCTAGGGGCAATTGTTGGAGTTTGTATAGCAAATAACAAATATTAAAGAGAAAAAATGTGTCTTTTGAATTAAGAAAAGATGTGTCTGATCAACACACCATTTTGTTCTCTATATATTGAAGAGAAAAACAAGTTTTTCAAAGACATTAATTTTTTTCTAAAGTTATTCATTCTTCTTCATTTCTAAGAGAGATTGCATTCGGTAAATTCGCCAGAACCAACGCCCTTGTGCTACGGTGTTGGTATTAGATAGTTGAATCCTGGTAGTCAGACACCTAAAGAACTACATCACCAAGTATGGGCGAATTCTTTCTATAAGACATAGCGAATCCGCTAGCCTCTATCCACAAATCAAGACGTACCAATTACGCCAATTCAAGATAGTGATTTCACAAGCCTCAATCTGCAATACAAGTTAGTAGATTTATTTTATTTTATTTTATTTCGTTGTAATCAATTTATAATGCAAATAGTATTTATATTATTATATTATTTATTTCAAATAAATGTATACATTGTTCTGATTGTTCTCCATCAATCTATAGATAGAGTTATGGAACAATCAGTTAATAGCGTCAAACCCCATGTTGAGAAACCAGACAAGTTCAAGGGTATGGATTTCAAACCCTGGGAACAGAAGATGTTGTTCTATCTAACAACCTTGAACCTTGCTCATATTGTCAAGGAAGGTGTTCCTGTCACTGAAGAAGATGATATTCCACAGATCAGTTTAATGCAATTGATGCATGGAAACATAGTGAGTTTTTATGTAGGAACTATATCCTAAACAGTCTCGATGATACGTTGTATGATGTGTATAGATCATAGAAAACAACAAAAGAACTTTGGGATTCCTTGGAGAATAAATATAAAATTGAAGATGCTGGTTCAAAGAAGTTTATTATTGGGAAATTTTTAAAGTACCAAATGATAAACTCAAAGATTGTTGTGAACCAAGTGGAGGAAGTCCAGATTATGATCCTAGAACTTGCTGCAGAGGGAATGAAATTACCACACCAATTTGCAGTCGGGGTTGTCATTGAGAAATTGCCTTCATCTTGGAACGATTTCAAGATTCATCTTAAACATAAGAAGACTGATATGACAATCGAGGATTTGGTTCTCAAATAAATGGTTCAAGAAAATCGCCGCAAGAGTGAGGGAATGAATACTTTTGAGTTAAATGCCAAAGTCAATGTTGTTGAGGATGGAAACAAGTCGAGGATGGAAACAAGTCCAAACCTAAGTACAAAATTCAGAAAAAGAAAAACACGTATGATGGAAAACGTCTAAAGTCACATGCACTTGCTCCAAAAGGGAAGAATTTCCAAAAAATTAAAGGTGCATGTTGGGTATGTGGAAAGCCTAGACACAAGGCAGCAGACTGTCGCCACAAGAAGGAGAATCCTACTATAAACAATAAAACCCAAGCTAATATTGTTGAAGACTTTGTTGGTGTTGTTTCTGAAGTCAATATGATGACAGATAGTAAGGATTGGTGGTTTGACACTGGTGCAACAAGGCAGCAATGTCGTGGAAATCACAAAAACAAACGTGTATAGCACGTTCCACAATGCAATCTGAATTTATAGCCTTAGATCAGACTGCTGAAGAAGCAGATTGGCTAAGAAATTTTGTAGAAGATATTTCATTATGGCCTCAACCTGTGACTGCTATATGTATTCACTGTGACTGCATGACAGCCATTGCGCGAGCAAAAAATAACATTTACAATGGCAAGTCTAAGCACATAAGACGGCGGCATAACACAATAAAACAATTGCTCAAAACTGTGATCATTTCAAGTCACTATGTGCAGTCAAAGGAGAATATTGCGGATCAACTTACAAATGGTATACCAAAAGAGCAAATGTTAAAATTATCAAGGGGAATGGGCTTAAAGTCAATCCAATGAAGAGTATACCTGGCGGAAACCTAACCTAGCCAAATGGAATTTCAAGGCCTGGATTCAAAAAGGCAAACTAGTTAGGTGAAACTCAAAGAATAAAGTGTACACACTTACTCATTCCTATGATAAGAAATATATACTACATGTGATGGTCAGGGTGAATATTTATTTATTCTTAATGACACTAATCTCTTGCGAGATAAGATGAATACAACAGGGTATTAATAATCTAAGTGTCACCTATATGGGAGTAAATGTGGGGTCGCATTTATGAGAATGATATGGTTGAGTTCTCTAAAGCTCTCATGAATTCGAAATTTGTTCAAGACCAAAATGAACACAACCATATGAATTGAAAAATGTGAAGACATAATATGTGTGATGCTCAATGTCTTGATTTACTAAACATGGTGAACAGTTCAATGTCTCCTATACACACTCCGTCACCGGTAAATCCGATAAGTATTCACTGAGGAAGGTTCAAAGCCAAAAGACACTTTTCTCGATGCATATTATGTCTAAGTTTCTCTCCAGAAGACAACTTTGTATATTTACTATACAAATTATTGTTGGAGTTTGTATAGCAAATAACCAACATTGAAAAGAAAAGATGTTTCTTTTGAATTAAGAAAGGATGTGTCTGATCAACACACCCTTTTGTTCTCTATATATTTAAGAGAAAAACAAGTTCTTCAAAGACATTAATTTTTTCTAAAGTTATTCATTCTTCTTCACTTCTGATTAATTTTTTCTATATTATTTATTTCAAATAAATTTATACATTGTTCTGATTGTTCTCCACCAACAATATAAAAAATACATATGAAAATGTTAATATTGTATGTGTTTTCCAATGGAGAGCCAAATCAAAGTGCAATCAATATATATAATAAGATAGAGTATTGATAGAAAGATATCGAATTAATGAGTCAATTTTCTCACAAACAAAAAGGAAAGCATGAACCCTTGTCTTTGCAATCTGCAATTTGGAAAGATCTTGGTTACATCATTGATGGAATCGTTTTCCCCTCCTTATTTTGACCTAGTTCTGCTAACCTGTACAAGTAATGCAGTGAGTCACGGACCACCGTTGTGGTAGCCGATGGCACTCCGATGCTAAAGTCAGACAGGGATCTGAGGAACGCCATCGATGACGTAGTTTAGGAAGGAGATCTTCGTGGAGATCCTTATCTAATTAGGAGTTGTGTTGTAAAAGGGAAATTCCTTGTTAGTCCAATGCTCCTAGATATGCGAGAGATAGTTCCCTATCAGTGGGTAATCTATAAGAGGAAGTCTCCCTGCGTGATATGTACTCTAGTATTTGCTTCCTAGTTGGAAGCGAAGAGCTGTTGTAGTTGTCTATCCGAAGCTGATCCTCGAGATACTTGTCTTAGAAGGGTTTATGGGTATTGAGGATAGCTGTGAGACACGTGGGCGTAACGAGCTGTAAGAGGGTCCGTTTAGCGAATTGCATTGGGCAGGCTTAACGTCGCTTGGGCCGGATCAGTGTTGGGTTGACACTGGGGTCTATAATTCCTCGAGATCATCATGACACATGTATGGCTCAGGGACGTGACCATTTTGGTATATCATCAGCTACTCCCCCCGAGTAAGTGGGGCGCTTAGTCGATCCACTTACTCTTTTGAAAAAACGACTATACCGATGTGATGATTGAACTCAAAGCGCTTGTCTTGAGCGGCGCATAACATTAATGGGTGTGTGACTGCCCAAGGAGGGTAGGCACGATTTGTCTTCCCTATAAATATCCACTGTTTCGAGGAAGTTTTCTCATTCTTATCTGTGTTGTTCATTTGAACGATAGTGATGCTGTAAACTATCTCCCATGTTTCACCCCAATGGCTCACAGATGTCATCGACAATTACAAAACAAACTCCAAAGCTCAATTTATCATCACAAAATTATTGGTTAAAGATGGTTCCAATCCACCATATTCGTTACAGCAGGGCTTACTCAAGTATAAAAGTGTCATCTACATTGGCTCTACAAGTGCTCTTAGATCGCAAATCATCTCCACACTACACTGTTCTGCTCTTGGAGGAGATTCTGGTATTAATGCAACATACCAACGCTTGAAGCAATATTTCTTTTGGCAAGACATGAAAACCCAACTTATACACTTTATTACTTCTTGTGACATCTGCCAAAAAAAACAAGAATGATCAATCGGGTTACGGCTGACTACTTCAACCACTACCGATCCCTGATCATGCGCGGCAACATATCACGATGGATTTTATCGAAGGATTACCTCTCTCTCATGGCAAGATGATCATATTTGTTGTAGTCGATCGGCTCATCAAATTTAGCCATTTCATGGCTTTGTCACACCCCTTTACTGCATCCATGGTGGCTGAATGTTTCCTTCAGCACGTATACAAGCTCCATTGTCTTCCCCAGTCCATCGTTTCAGATAGAGATAAGGTATTTCTAAGCACCTTTTGGAAACAACTTTTTGAAGCTTTGGGCACGTCCTTAGCAATGAACACTGCCTATCACCCCCAATTAGATGGGCAAACGGAGCACACAAATGCTTGCTTGGAGACGTATCTCCGATGTATGATCGGACATGCTCCCAAAAAATGGTCTCAGCGGTTGTATTTAGCGGAGCACTGGTTCAATACGAACTTTCACTTCAATTTACAACTCACTCCATTTTAAGCTTTATATGGTTATTCACCACCTTTGCTGGCCTTGCCTCCCGTTACTTCTCTGTCAATCCTGGAGGTTCAACAATCTATATTACAAGTCAGAGTGATATTTTATTATTCATTGCTGACTGGGACAAAGTCAAATCGAAAGGATTAGAGATAAAAGATGGTGAGGATTGAAAGATGGAAAATGTATTGAATTTGAGGGTTGAGATTCATCTCTTATGATGGCATATTTGTAAATATAAAATATGTAGAAGGGAAAAAATAATGAAAAAACTTTTTAAAAAGTTGGAGGAATATGTGGCGGAGAGAGAAAATATTGTGTTTTCCTTTTAGCAAAATGAAAATTATCATAATTATCTACATCGTTGTCAGATTTTGATTAAATTAGTATCGTTGAAATTCATTTTTGAACATATTTTGAACAAAATCAATGATCAATATAAGGGCCAAAATATTAAATATATATATATTTCATAATTAAAAAAAAAGTATAATGTATTACACGTCTTTAATATTTTTTAATATTTTAAAAAGCAATGAGACGGGTCGATCATACCAGAAAAAATGAGTTGGGCATCTGAATGCACATTTAAACAAAATCCCTAAATTTTATGTTTTGACGAATTCAAAGATTAGGGGAGAAATCATTCTCGACATTTAAAATTTCTCCCAACTGATTCAAATTTGACTGAACAGGCTTACACTTATAGTCGGCTTACACTTCAATACTGATTGAAAACGAAAATGAGGATAGTGACGGAGATGCTCAGTACAAAATAATTAGCAAAAATAAAATTATGTGGAGTGCCAACAGCACGAGACATACTCTAGTATCTTACAGTATGCAACAATATGCTAAATATACTCAAGGAACAATTACATCAGGCCCAAGAATGCATGAAATGGTATGCTGATAAAAACAAAGTCGATAGATCCTTCCAAGTTGGTGATTGGGTCTTCTTGAAATTGCAACCTTACAAATAGACATCGGTCCAAATTAGAAAGAATTTGAAGCATTCTTTTCGATTCTATGGCTCTTCTTAGTGACATAGCGTATTTGCTCGGTTGCATACCCCTTACAACTCCCTGCTCAGTCCAAAATACCCCATGTTTTCCACGTTTTTCAACTCAAGAAGAAGATCAGCTCTGTCACGCCCCGACCCGCCACGGGAATCGCAGCGTGCCGATGCGTGAACTAACACCTACACAGGCGGATCGTAACCGGCCACAACATCATAATATAACACATTCTTGATACGATAAACAAACGAAAATAAAACTACGCTAAATTTTTGAACAAAATAAATATATATTTTTGATTCGCCCCGCCAGAGTCATAGCGACCAAACAGTATACAAACATCTAGTTTAACAATATAGTACATCTGAAACACAGAGGAAGCAAAACATACCCGTACAGGGCGGACACAACCAAAAAGCTCAAAACACGCCTACAACGGAAATCGAGGCCTACGCGCCACGATCAGCAGGAACGCCAACACTGCCTGCATTCCAATAGAAACACACCCCTTGCGGGGTCAGCAAAGCACAAAGCTAGCTGGTGCGAGCGAACTAAATACAAATAACGGAATAATAAACAAGGAAAATTCATGCCACACAACAATGAATAAGCAACAAGTTCTAAAGTTTAAATCACACCGTGTCTCTAAAGATATGTTTCTAAGTTCAAGCAACAACACAAACATTTCAGATTCAACAATAACTACCAGTTTACGATATATGCCGATCATTACACACGATTCAAACATCGTACATATCAAGCAATGGAAATAAAACAATCTCATAATTCTTCCTAGCCTCCTAGGTATAGCAATCAAGTTGAAATCAGAAATTCTGTAAAATCCTGTATAAGTGTCTCATATCGTAGGTATCCGCATACCCTACGAATGTGTCTCACCCAGACACATCCCACAACGTGCACCAGTACCACTTCGGGCTTGTTTGTATCCTAATGGGGTGCCATCTGCCAGGATACAAACTCAAACATCCCGAACGACTGGCCTAACACGGCCAACCTAACATAATCAAAATCAAGCGCGCTGGGAGGGAAAGCGAGTAATCTCCAAAGCACGTCCTCCGGGACCCGTCCTACTGCACTCTATAGTGGCAAGTGCGTGCGGGAGCTCACCGCACCTCAGCAAGCTTGCCACATGCAATAGCGTCCACAATGTCAGGTGCGAGTCATCTCAAGCACCATCCAACTCACGATGCGAGCAAGCTCCTAAGCATCGGCACAACAGGCATTATAGCGGGGTAAAGACACTTATACTACTATCCACATGCACAAATGACAAATCTGTGCATAACCAAATGTACAAACGTGCAATCATAAACAATTCGGCAATTTTTATAAAATCACGACTATGCCAGGGTCCCATCATGACCCAATTCACCACAGTAAATATACTCGAGTCGCTTATCATACATGCTCAAGACTCGAAAATCCACGGTAACATGATAGGCTATGCAAACTAGAAAACAAAGCATACCAGTCTCATGTCATTACACCAAAGCCTAATCACACCAAAATTACTATTCGATTTCATTCAAGTATATCATGTTTTCCGAAAATCCAATGCATAATTCATTCACACATAACTAACACAATCCTCGAAATATCCGAAAACTCCGAATTTCGGATTTGGGTACAATTCCACACAATTGACGGTAAACGTAAAAATTCATTTCAGGATTTCAAATACTTATTTCTTAAAATACAAATTATAGTTCCACTCACCTGGCGGAATGGATTTTCAAAACCCAATTCCTACCGGTCAAAGCTCCAAACACGCAATACCACGAATGCGGGGCCACGAAAATTCTAAAACTGCAAGGCGGACTCGGAAATGAGTAAACTAGCCGAAAACTGAAATAAATAAATAAATACAAGCGGCGCGTGACTGAAAGGAAAACTTACAGGCACTAAAAATTCGGCAACCACCCTGCCGAAACTCAAAGTGGGGCGAAAACGCGCCGAAACCCTCCCTACACCGGTCTGATCGCTACCAAACTGCACCACAGCCCACAAAAGAGTCTAAGGACACTCAGAGCCACGAAAATGAGGCTCACCCACGCACCCAAAGCCCGGTTTCACGCCGAGGAACCCTCCAAACAAACATGCACCCTGATTTTTTGAAAAAAAATTTGGCCAACCACAAAACAGTCCTGCATGTCGGTTCTAAGGGCTCCCAAGGATGCCACCAAGGCCCTAACACGGCTGATCGGAGCTAAAAACCCGATCAAACCCCAAACTCAAATGAAAATTGATTTTTTTTTTTTTTTTTTTTTTTTGAAAAACAAACAAAGAAAGCAAGAAGGGAAAGAAGAGAGAACGAACCGAGGAGGAGGAGGTGAGATTGGGGAAGAAATCACCCAAAAATCGCCGAGACAAAGAGGGAGGAGGCGACAATGGCTCGCTGCGTCGCTGGAACGAAGAGAAACCAAAAAGAAAGAAAAGAAAGAGAAGAAGAAAAGGAGGGGAAGGGTCGTTCTGTTTTAAAGGGGTGGGTGGCTATGTGCCCCCACCACCTTTGCTGAATACACCCCGCCCTTTAAAAATCTTTTTTTTTTTTTTTTTTTTTTGAAAACCGCAGGTCTCACATCATACACACCTTAAAAGAGATCTCGTCCTCGAGATCGGACAAAAGCCACGACAAGAAAACCTAGGCAAAAAGCTCGGGATATTTCTGTCGCATCTGATCCTCCAGTTCCCAAGTCACGTCACCCGCTCGGTGGCTCCACTGAACCTTCACTAACTTCACTATTCTCCGACGAAGTTGTTTCACATCATCATCAACAATGGCTACTGGCCTCACTGGATACGTCAACTCATCCGAAATCTCCACCTCAGCAGGCTCTATAATCTGTGACGGGTCTGCCAAACACTTCCGCAACATGGATACGTGAAACACGTCGTGGATACCTGACATACTCTGCGGCAAAGCTAATCTGTAGGCCACTAGTCCAATCCTCTCAGTAATCTCATATGGCCCTACATACCTCGGTGCAAGTTTTCCACGACTTCGAAACCTAACAACTCCGCGCATCGGGGAAACTTTCAGAAAAACTCGGTCACCAACATCAAACTCCAACTCCTTACGCCTTCTATCAGCGTAACTCTTCTGTCTACTCTGTGCTGTCAACAACCGCGCTCTAATCAGCTCAATCTTCTCAGTAGTTTCTCTGATCACATCCGGCCCCATCACAACTGACTCTCCAATCTCTGCCCAACAAACAGAGGACCTACACGGTCGTCCGTAGAGTGCCTCAAAGGGTGCCATGCCAATACTTACGTGGTAGCTGTTGTTGTACGCAAACTCACATAACGGAAGGTGATCTTCCCAACTGCCCCCAAAGTCTAAAATGCATGCTCTAAGCATGTCTTCCACTACCTGATTCACTCGCTCAGATTGGCCATCTGTCTGTGGATGATAAGTTGTACTCATGTCCAATCTAGTACCCATAGCTTGCTGAAAGCTCTGCCAGAAGTGGGCTATGAAAAGCGGATCTCTGTCGGATACAATCGAAACAGGCGACCCATGAAGGCGAACTATCTCCCGAATGAACAACACTGCTAGACTGTCTGCCGTCCGATTCATACTAACAGGAATGAAATGTGCACACTTCGTCAACCGATCAACAATGACCCATATCGACTCATTACCTTTCCTCGACCGTGGAAGTCCATCAATGAAATCCATAGTGATATACTCCCACTTCCACGTCGGGATATCCAATGGATGCAATAACCCAGACGGTCTCTGATGCTCGGCTTTCACCTGCTGACAAGTCGCACATCGTGCCACAAACTCTCCAATGTCTTTCTTCATGCCATGCCACCAGAAAGAACGTCTCAAATCTCGATACATCTTCGTTCCACCGGGATGAATGGTGAAACGAGATCTATGAGCTTCCTGTAAGATATCTCTTCGCAACTCCTCATCAGACGGAACACAAAGCCGCCCACGAAATCACAATCCTCCATCTGAACCCACTGACCAATCGGTAGGGCACTCATCCAATGTGTCCACTACCAAATCTGCTATCTGCCTCGTAATCACGGGATCAGAGGTCTGTTTCTCCACCACTCTACTGATCAACGACGGATAAATTGCTAAACCCGCTATCATGCTGCCATCTATACTGAAAGTAGGCTGAACTGCAAATGAAGCTAATGTCTCAAGTGTTCGGTACTCCTGAATCATCATGGTTGCCATCACTACATGTCGCCTACTCAAGGCATCTGCAACCACATTGGCCCTACCAGGCTGATACTGTATCTCGAAGTCATAGCTGCTAAGGAAATCAACCCATCGTTGTTGCCTCATATTCAACTCCCTCTGAGTGAATAAGTACTTCAAACTCTTGTGATCTGTGAACAACTCAAACCTCTCACCATACAGATAATGTCTCCAGATCTTCAAAGCAAAGACTACGGCTGCCAACTCTAAATCATGTGTCGGATATTTTCGTTCGTGGGGTTTCAACTGTCGAGACGCATAGGCTACGACCTTCTTGCCTTGCATCAACACTCCACCCAATCCTGTACCGCAAGCATCAGTAAATACCACAAGTCGGCTACCAGGTGTCGGAATAGTCAACACTGGTGCTGAAGTCAACCGAAGCTTCAAAGTTTCAAAAGCTTCTTCACACTTTTCTGACCATACAAAAGGAACATTCTTCCTAGTTAACTGAGTGAGTGGTGCCGCAATCAAAGAAAATTTCTCGATAAACCGTCGGTAATAACCAGCCAAACCCAGAAAACTACGAATCTCTGTCACACTACTAGGTCGTCTCCAAGACCTCACTGCTTCGACTTTCTCGGGATCCACTGCAATACCTCCACTAGAAATGACATGCCCAAGAAATCGAACTTCAGACTCCTAGAAGTGACACTTACTGAACTTCGCATACAACTGATTTTCTCTAAGTGTCTGCAAAACAATGCGAAGGTGCTCTCTGTGCTCCTCTAAACTCCTCGAGTACACTAAGATATCATCAATGAAGATTACCACAAACTTGTCCAAGTACGGACTGAACAATCTATTCATCAAATCCATGAAGAAAGCTGGTGCATTTGTCAATCCAAATGGCATGACTGGAAACTCATACAAGCCATAACGAGTCCGAAAAGCGGTAATTGGAACGGAATGTTCCTCAACTCTCATCTGATGGTACCCAGACTGCAAATCTAACTGTGAAAACACTACGGCTCCCCTCAACTGATCCAATAGATCATCAATCCGAGGCAATGGATATTTATTCTTGATGGTCACTTTATTCAAATCTCGATAATCTATGCACATCCTCAATGATCCATCCTTCTTGGATACAAATATTGCTGGAGCTCCCCAAGGTGAATTGCTCGGACGAATAAATCCCTTGCGAAGCAACTCATCAAGCTGTACTTTCATCTCTTCCAATTGCTTAGGTGCAAGCCTGTACGCTGATTTAGATATAGGTGCAGTACCAGGAACCAGGTCAATCCGAAACTCTACCTCACGACGTGGAGGGATACCAGGAATCTCCTGAAAGACATCAGGGAACTCACACACAACCTCTACAGAACTAGTGTCGGGACAAGAAATCTCAAGAGAGCTAAGAAAACTCGACATCAAAGAAACCGAATCGGGCTCACAAGCCAACACACGAGGCGAAGCATCAGGTGGCGCTAACATCACCGACCTATGCAAGCAATCAATGATCACCGGATGACTGGACAACCAATCCATCCCTAGGATCAAATGATAGCCCTCAAAACCCAAGACAATAAAGTCAAACACAAAGCTGTACCCCAACAAGAAAAACTCGAAACGGGGACAAAACTCCCACAACCAAACCGAACTGCCCAAGGGAGACACAACGCACAAGGGCTCCGGCAAAGGCACCACCTCAAGGTTGTCTCTAACAACCAGCTGTCTAGAAATAAAAGACCTAGATGCTCCTGTATCGAAAAGAGCCCTCAACAGGGAAGACGACGAATGCACAAAACCTGGCACACAACACAAGTATCCTGAATCACATAACAACACACTAACATGCAATTTTTCCTACGCATAATGCACATAACACAATCTTACTACAACTGGCACACACAAAACAGTAAATAAATAAAATAACATACCCTCAACATTTCCCTGACCGGGAATAGCTGCTAGGCGAACAGGCGGTGCAGGGAGAGGGACTCTCTGACCACTCGCCATCACCAAACAACCTCGACGAAAAATAAAACACACATACCATACATCAAACAACACAACAAAAGTCCTAACTCCTCTACCCAATTCACTCAAGAAAGTGGTATACGATGATGTTCTATGTGAACCGGTAAACAATGGCTCTGATACCAAGCTCTGTCACGCCCCGACCCGCCACGGGAATCGCAGCGTGCCGATGCGTGAACTAACACCTACACAGGCGGATCGTAACCGGCCACAACATCATAATATAACACATTCTTGATACGATAAACAAACGAAAATAAAACTACGCTAAATTTTTGAACAAAATAAATATATATTTTTGATTCGCCCCGCCAGAGTCATAGCGACCAAACAGTATACAAACATCTAGTTTAACAATATAGTACATCTGAAACACAGAGGAAGCAAAACATACCCGTACAGGGCGGACACAACCAAAAAGCTCAAAATACGCCTACAACGGAAATCGAGGCCTACGCGCCACGATCAGCAGGAACGCCAACACTGCCTGCACTCCAATAGAAGCACACCCCTTGCGGGGTCAGCAAAGCACAAAGCTAGCTGGTGCGAGCGAACTAAATACAAATAACGGAATAATAAACAAGGAAAATTCATGCCACACAACAATGAATAAGCAACAAGTTCTAAAGTTTAAATCACACCGTGTCTCTAAAGATATGTTTCTAAGTTCAAGCAACAACACAAACATTTCAGATTCAACAATAACTACCAGTTTACGATATATGCCGATCATTACACACGATTCAAACATCGTACATATCAAGCAATTGAAATAAAACAATCTCATAATTCTTCCTAGCCTCCTAGGTATAGCAATCAAGTTGAAATCAGAAATTCTGTAAAATCCTGTATAAGTGTCTCATATCGTAGGTATCCGCATACCCTACGAATGTGTCTCACCCAGACACATCCCACAACGTGCACCAGTACCACTTCGGGCTTGTTTGTATCCTAATGGGGTGCCATCTGCCAGGATACAAACTCAAACATCCCGAACGACTGGCCTAACACGGCCAACCTAACATAATCAAAATCAAGCGCGCTGGGAGGGAAAGCGAGTAATCTCCAAAGCACGTCCTCCGGGACCCGTCCTACTGCACTCTATAGTGGCAAGTGCGTGCGGGAGCTCACCGCACCTCAGCAAGCTTGCCACATGCAATAGCGTCCACAATGTCAGGTGCGAGTCATCTCAAGCACCATCCAACTCACGATGCGAGCAAGCTCCTAAGCATCGGCACAACAGGCATTATAGCGGGGTAAAGACACTTATACTACTATCCACATGCACAAATGACAAATCTGTGCATAACCAAATGTACAAACGTGCAATCATAAACAATTCGGCAATTTTTATAAAATCACGACTATGCCAGGGTCCCATCATGACCCAATTCACCACAATAAATATACTCGAGTCGCTTATCATACATGCTCAAGACTCGAAAATCCACGGTAACATGATAGGCTATGCAAACTAGAAAACAAAGCATACCAGTCTCATGTCATTACACCAAAGCCTAATCACACCAAAATTACTATTCGATTTCATTCAAGTATATCATGTTTTCCGAAAATCCAATGCATAATTCATTCACACATAACTAACACAATCCTCGAAATATCCGAAAACTCCGAATTTCGGATTTGGGTACAATTCCACACAATTGACGGTAAACGTAAAAATTCATTTCAGGATTTCAAATACTTATTTCTTAAAATACAAATTATAGTTCCACTCACCTGGCGGAATGGATTTTCAAAACCCAATTCCTACCGGTCAAAGCTCCAAACACGCAATACCACGAATGCGGGGCCACGAAAATTCTAAAACTGCAAGGCGGACTCGGAAATGAGTAAACTAGCCGAAAACTGAAATAAATAAATAAATACAAGCGGCGCGTGACTGAAAGGAAAACTTACAGGCACTAAAAATTCGGCAACCACCCTGCCGAAACTCAAAGTGGGGCGAAAACGCGCCGAAACCCTCCCTACACCGGTCTGATCGCTACCAAACTGCACCACAGCCCACAAAAGAGTCTAAGGACACTCAGAGCCACGAAAATGAGGCTCACCCACGCACCCAAAGCCCGGTTTCACGCCGAGGAACCCTCCAAACAAACATGCACCCTGATTTTTTGAAAAAAATTTTGGCCAACCACAAAACAGTCCTGCATGTCGGTTGTAAGGGCTCCCAAGGATGCCACCAAGGCCCTAACACGGCTGATCGGAGCTAAAAACCCGATCAAACCCCAAACTCAAATGAAAATTGATTTTTTTTTTTTTTTTTTTTTTTTGAAAAACAAACAAAGAAAGCAAGAAGGGAAAGAAGAGAGAACGAACCGAGGAGGAGGAGGTGAGATTGGGGAAGAAATCACCCAAAAATCGCCGAGACAAAGAGGGAGGAGGCGACAATGGCTCGCTGCGTCGCTGGAACGAAGAGAAACCAAAAAGAAAGAAAAGAAAGAGAAGAAGAAAAGGAGGGGAAGGGTCGTTCTGTTTTAAAGGGGTGGGTGGCTATGTGCCCCCACCACCTTTGCTGAATACACCCCGCCCTTTAAAAATCTTTTTTTTTTTTTTTTTTTTTTGAAAACCGCAGGTCTCACAAGTTCCAAAGCTCCAACGCTACCTACCCTGCCATTGGTCGATGATGATGGCAACTACGCCGTCGAACATGTCGCTGTCTTGGGTCGTCAATTGATTCCTTGCCATAACAAGGCCGTGACCCAAGTGAGTTCATTGGTCGAACTCTCCAACCAGCGAAGAAACATGGGAGGATTGGACTTTTATCAACCATTGTTTTCCTAATTTTCATCCTTGAGGACAAGGATGTGGTGAAGATGAGGGTAATGTCACAGCTGATGAATAGAATTCAAAAGTAGAGCGGGAAGTTATAAATTGCAGGATTATTTGAGCTTAAATTTGAGTGGGAAACTAGCGGGAAATTTGAACAATTCAATTTCTAATTTGATTTCAAAAAGTTGTTAAAACCACTTGTATTCCACGTGTCCTTCGGACAGTGGTTAGATTTGAAATTTTGTTGTATTTTCTTCTTTAAATAGATGAAGTTGTAAGAACAGAGATGCGAAAGTTTTATTGTAATTCAAGGCTCAAGTTAGAACTTGAGAAATTTTTCCATTTCAATCACTCATCTCATTCATTTCTTCTTTCTTGAACCAAGCTACTTGTCTGTATTTGACAGACTTAGATCCAAATATCTCAAGTGAAACAGATTTGATATCTCATCAGGGAAACTATCCAAAAGTGTACCACTCATATCGAATCTTTTTAATTGGGTGAAAGAAGAAAGGATCGTATGCACAAATAAAAACAAAGTCGATATATCCATGGGGAACATTTTGAACTCATGCATCAGATCATGCACTTTGTATCTTACAAGTACAACAAATCCCCAAACAATTTCACCAGCCTGTACCAAGTTTCGACTAATTAGTTGATCAAGATAAGTCTTCTCCTACTTTCTCTAATGATTTTCCTATTTGTTCCTTCACAAATCCTTCCGCTATCCATAAATGAATCAGAAAATTAGAATAAATTGTATGGTCTTCTGGAATTAGACCAAAGGAAAAGAAACAAGATTTGAGGTAGTAAGGGAGATCATGGTAACTAAAGGAAATTATTTTCATAATAGTTTTAAGTTCATGATTCATTCTAAACTTAGAAGAAAGACTATCATTAAATTTCTTCCATTCCATCTTAGTCTAGTCCTTTGTTAGGAGGATACCACCAATGGCAACAATGGCCAATGGCAACCTTCCGATTCTTTTCACAATATCCTTGGATAGTTCTTCTAATCCAGTGGGCAATTTCCTTTGAAATCAGTTCCAAAAGCCGTCTTGTAAAAAAGAAACAAAGCATTTTTCCAAGGTAGAGGACCGAGATGGAAAATATGAGAGGGAGATTCCAGAAAAGAAAGAGCAACATCATTTTCACGTGCCGTGACCATGATCCTATTGCCACAGGGATGGCAACGGGGCGGATTGGGGCGGATTTGAACAAATCCATCCCCGATCCGTCAGTAATAACGGATCCCCGATCCGCCCCGCCAATCCGTTTACAATTTTACTCCTAAATCCATAACCGCCCCGTGCGGATGAGCGGATATCCGCCCCGCTCCGCCAATCCGCACAAACTTATAACAAAATTAAAAAATTAATCTCTGAATTCGTACAAAAACAAACAAAAAATTCTGAATTAATTACAAAAAAATTCTGAATTAATTACAAAGAATTCGTATAAAAAATTAAAAATTACAAAAAAAATCTGCTGAATTAATGATCAGTGAGATGAGATCTGTTGAGATCTGATCTAAGATCAAATGTGATCAGATCTAAGATCAAAGATCAGAGATCAGATCTGGATCTAAGATCGGATCGTAGATCTGGAATCAGAGATCGTATCAAGGATCAAAGATCTAAGATCAGATCTGGATCAAGGATCAAAGATCAGATCTGGATCTAAGATCAGATCTGCATCTAAGATCAAAGATCAGATCTGGATCTAAGATCAAAGAAGAGATCGGATCTGGATCAAAGATCAGATCGCAGATCTAGATCTAAAGGAGGAGATCTGGATCTAAAGGAGAAGGAGAAGGAGAAGGGAAGACGACCGGACGACGACGCCTTCGCTATGAGAGAGAAGAGGCGGCCAACGGGCCGAGCTTGAGCTTCGCCTTCGCTGTGAGCCTGTGGGAGAGATCAGAGAAGAAGAGGCGGACAAGCTTTGCCTTGACTCTTGAGCGTTGGCTGTGAGAGAGAAGAAGAGGCGGACGACCCCCGCCTTCGCTGCTCCACTGTGAGAGAGAAGAAGAGGCGGACGGCTCCGCCTTCGCTGTGGTCCTCCGCCTGTCGGCCTGTGCGCCTTCGGCGCTTCACTCTCGAATCCCTCTGTGGGAGTGTGTGAGGCAGAGAGGGCTGCGAGTGTGAGAGGCAGAGAGGGCTGCGAGTGTCTCTGTGTGTGTGAGATGTGTGAGTGTGAGAGGCAGAGAGGGAGGAGAGACGGGCGTGTGAGGGAGGGATAAGGGTTTAATCCCTTTATATCTGGGAAGGGTATTATTGTAATGTTTTCTAATAAACGGATAAACGGATATCCGCGGGGCGGATATGGCCAAATTCGTATCTGCCCCGAATAGTGAACGGATATTTTTTGGATACCCAAAATCACCCGAAAACCCATTCAGCCATATCCAAATCCGCCCCAAACGGATTGGGTGGGGCGGATATCCATGAAAATCCGCCCCACTGCCATCCCTATGCCACAGTGGTTATCAAATAAAGTGCTTTCTAATGAACCCCATAGTTCATTGCTCCAAACATCGTCGAGAATAACCACACACCTCTTGTTTTGAAGATACTTCCTTAGAACATCAATTAGGTAAGTCATCTCCATTCTTGTGGGATAAAATGATTCCTTCATGGATTCATGGAACTGATTGATAAGTTCTACAAGAAGATCCTCTATCTTGAATGTTTGCGAAACTGTAACCCACACACGATACCGAAAATGACTATTACTCGATCATCGTTGAAGACCTTTCTCACAAGTGTAGTTTTGCCAACTCCACCAATTCCAACCACTGCAAACACAAATCTTTTTTTTGCTCCTTCTACTAACCATTTGTCAGTTGATTTATGGGCTTTTCAATGCCCACGAGTTCCATCTCATTAGCATAAAGGGCCTTAACATTTCGCCAGGAGGTAGCAGCGGCACCAACACTATTGGAGGTACTAGAACTTGCATTGTCGGATTCGGGACCCAAATGTTTGAGTTGATACTTCTCCTTCCGCTCACTAATCTGCATCAACTTTGCCTTGATTTCTTGAATGTCACTGGCTACGATGTGGCGAGGATTCAAGTGCTTGACACATCCAAATGTCATGCGAACCCAACCAACAACTCCTTCATTGCAAGGAGGTTGTTGTGCTACACGGAGACAAAAACTCGTCCATGACATCCTCCATTCGAAAGGCTACTTGTTGTAACTATTTCACCCAAATCTTGACATTTTCATCAATCTCTGCCCTTGCATCAGCATCTTTGAGCAAAACACGAATGGATTCCATTTCATCTTTGATGAACTCCACGACACCCCGCACTCCTTTCAACTGTTTTTCTTCTTGAATGATGAAAGGAACTAATTGGTCAACAACAAGACTCACCACACACTCAACCATTTTTTATGAAATTGAAAGGTAGAGTCTGCTGAAGCACATAGAGAGAATTGATTATCTTGGTGGTATGAAGTCTGCTAAAACAGAAGGTTGAAGAATGGCTTGGGGTTCTGAAACCAACAAACTTAAACTCTATTGATAAGGTTTGGTGGATGATGGGGCCAAACACTTCAATTCAAAGGAAATTAACTGGAAGTTTGTAAAGAGCAAGTGGATGACTAATGATATTCTTAGGAACCAATAAAGTGGTATCATAGCAATTGTTGGGAGATTGATAGTGTTTGGAATTGACATGAAAAATAACACAAGGATAATTAGCTTTAATGGCTCTAATTATGTGATATGAGAAGCAAAGATGGAAGATATTTTATATTGCAAGGATTTATATGCCCCAATTGAAGGGGATAATGTCAAACCAAAGGATATGTCTGAAGATGAGTGGAAGAAATTAAATAGAAAGGTCATACGCCATATTAGGCAATGGCTAGATGATACAGTATTTCACCATGTGTTTGCTGAGACGTCTGCCCATTCTCTTTGGACTAAACTCCAAAATTTGTATGAAAGAAAAACCAATGCGAACAAGGCCTTTTTTATTAGAAAGCTGGTGAATCTGAAATGCAAGGAAGGTAATTTTATTGCTGAGCACTTGAATGAGGTGCAAAGTATAGTGAATCAGTTGTCAAACATGAAGATAGTGTTAGATGATGAAATGCAAGCATTGTCACTTCTCAGCTCGTTACCAGATAGTTGGGAAACATTGGTGGTGTCTGTTAGTAATTCGACACCGAATAGACAGCTTACCATGGAGTTGGTTACGAGTAACTTACTCAATGAAGAGACTAGAAAGAAGTTGCAAGTATTAATCAATTTCAAGCACTTGTAACTGAAAACAGGGGGAGAGATAAAAATAGGATATATCATGGTTATGATAAAAACCGTGATAAGTCAGGAGGGGGATCAAAGTCAAGTGATAAAAGGTTTAAGTGTCATTATTGTGGTAAACTAGGTCACAAGAGAAGATACTGTTTTCGTTATGTAAATGATTTGAAAGAGGGAAAAGTGAAGAAAAGTGATAGTACAGATGTTACAGCTGTTGTTTCAGATTAACCCATTGTTCTTTTGTGTGATGAAGGTGAATGTTTGCATATTGCAAACGAAGGGAGCGAATGGATTGTTGACACTGGTGCATCTTTTCACGCTACTCCAAGGAAAGACTACTTCACTAATTATAGAACAAGAGACTTTAGCAGTGTGAAGATGTGTAATACTAGTTTATCCAAAATTGTGGGAGTGGGTGATGTATGTATCAAAACTAATATAAGATGCACTGACTTTGAAAGATGTACGCCATGTTCTTGATCTTTGCCTAAATCTGATTTCTGGACTTGCTTTGGATAAACAAGGATATATGAATTACTTTAATAATGGTGTTTGAAAGCTTACCAAAGGTTCACTTGTTGTGGCAAAAGGCAAGGCGTGTTGCACCTTATACAAGACTCAGGTAAAGCTGTGTAAAGGTGGTTTGTATGCAACTGAAAGTGATACTTCTCTGAACTTGTGGCACAGGCGGCTTGCACACATGAGTGAGAAAGGTATGCAGCTCTTAACAAAAAAGAAATTGATTCCCTCCTTGAAAGATACCTTTCCTAACCCCTGTGATCATTGTTTATTTGGTAAACATCATAGAGTTTCATTTCATAGATCATCAAAAGGAAAACCTGGTTTGTTAGATTTGGTTTACACTTATGCTTGTGGTCCCATTGAAGTAGATTATCTTGGTGGTAATAGATATTTCTTGACATTTATTGATGATGCATCAAGAAAAGTGTGGATTTATTTCATCAGATCCAAATACCAGGTTTTCCAGTGCTTCTAGCAATTTCATGCCAAGGTTGAAAGAGAAATAGGTAGACTTTTGAAGTGTCTTCGTAGTGATAATGGGGTGAGTACATATCAAAAGAATTTAAAGCTTATTGTGATGAACATGGTATACAACATGAGATGACAAATCCTCGCACTCCACAGCATAATGGAGTGGCAGAGAGAATGAATCGGACTATTGTTGAAAGGATCCGACGCATGCTTAACATGGCTAGGTTGCCGAAGGTGTTTTAGGCTTAAACTGCTCATACTGCTTGTTATCTCATCAACAGGTCTCCTTCAGTTCCTTTGGATGGTGATATTCTAGAAAGGAGTGTGGAGAGGTAAAGATATTTCATACTCTCATCTGAAGGTGTTTGGATGTAAAGCGTTTGTTCATGTACCCAAGTAACAAAGTGTTTGGCCAATCCCCCAATATTTACTTAATTAAGTTGTTAGTTGTCTTTTAGTTATTCTTAATGTTAATTGGCAAACCCTCTAATCCACAGTCTAGAACGATCCCACTTTATTCTATACTACAATCACAAAGCAGGATATTAAGTTGCGTGCTACTAAAATAGTGCATCATGTTGGCACTCCACATATAATTTATTTTGCTTTTAATTGTCATGTACTGGACACTCTCACCATCATCCCTACAATTGCCCTCAATCAGTTCCATAAAAATAAATCATATTTTAGAATGTAAACCAATTTTTTTGAGGTGCAAACCTAGTTTACAATAAAAATGTTATTTTATTGAGTCAAACTCGGTTAAAATTATCATCGATTGAATATCCGGGATCTTTGTTTGAGTGTTCATTAAAATGTTTGTCCATTTCTTTAAAAAATATTGTACTTAGGCATGAAAATATTAAAAAATACATACATGTTTTAATAATAAAATACAACTTTTGTAATTCTAAGTATTGGTATTGATTATTGATTTTGTTGGAAAGTTCTTCAAAATTGCATTTCAACAATACTAAGTTTATCAAAATTCAACAACTACATAGATAGTTATGATAATTTTCATTTTTGACAAAATGGAAAACACAACACTTTCTCTCTCTCCTACATGTACTTTCCACCAAAAAATTTCACAAATTTTCATTTTCTTTGCCCTTTTATATGTTTTATGTTTACAAACATGTCATCATAGGAAATGAATCTCAACTCTCAACATATTTTCCAATTTTAAATCCTAGCCATCTTTTATCTCAAATCCTTAGTTTGTTCCAATTAGAAATGAATAGTAAAACACCAATCTGAATTGTAATATAGACTAGAGTATGCCCCGTGTTGTTGGCACTCCACATAATTTTATTTTTGTTAAACATTTTGTGTGAACACCTCTATCACTATCCCGTTTTCGCTCTCAATCAGTACTAAAGTGTAAGCCCATTCTAAGGTACATATATATATATATATATATATATATATATATATATATATATATATATATATATATTATAAATTTTATGGTGAGACTCGATCAAATTTGAATCTGTTGGGGAAAAATTTTAAACGCTGAGAATGAGTTATCCCCCAATCTTGGAATTTTCCAAAACATAATGTGCGTTAAGATGCCTGACTCATTTCTTCTAGTATGATCGGTCCGTCTCATTGCTTTGAAAAATAGTAAAGACATGTAATACATTATACGTTTTTTAATTATAAAAATATATATTTTTAAAATTTTAGTGCTTGTATTGATTATTGATTTTGTTGGAAAGATCTTCAAAAATGCATTTCAACGATTCTAAATTACTAAAATTCGACAACGATGTAGATAGTTATGATAATTTTAATTTTGCTAAAAGGAAAACACAATATTTTATATCTTCGCCACATGTACATTCCACCACCTTTTTCATTATTTTTGCACTTCTTCATGTTTTATATTTACAAATATACCATCATAGGAAATGAATCTCAACTCTCAAATTCTACACATTTCTCAACTTTCAATCCTAATCATCGTTTATCTCTACTCCTTTCGATTTTACTTTGTCCTAGTCAGCAATGAATAGTAAAATACCACTCTGAATTGTAATATAGACTAGAGTATGCCCCGTGCTGTTGGCACTCCACATAATTTTATTTTTGCTAAACATTTTGTGTTGAACACCTCTATCACTATTCCGTTTTCGCTCTCAATCAGTACTAAAGTGTAAGCCCATTCTAAAGTAAAAATATATATTATAAATTTTAGGGTGAGACTGAATAGAATTTGAATCAGTTGGGGAAAAATTTTAAACGCTGATAATGAGTACTCCCCCAATCTTTGAATTGGCCGAAACATAATGTGCATTAAGATGCCTGACTAATTTTTTCTAGTATGATCGGCTCGTCTCATTGCTTTGAAAAAATATTGAAAAATAGTAAAGACGTGAAATACATTATACGTTTTTTTATTATAAAAAATATATATTTAAAAATTTAGGTCTTGTATTGTATTGATTTAATTTGTTGGAAAGATTTTCAAAAATGCATTTCAATGATACTAAGTTTGCAAAAATCTGACAACGATGTAGATAGTTATTATAATTTTCATTTTGCTAAAAGGAAAAAACAATATTTTCTCTCTCCACCACATTTACATTAAACCAAGTTTTTTCAAAAGTTTTTCATTATTTTTGCCCTCCTACATGTTTTATATTTACAAATATGTCATCATAAGAAATTAATCTCAACCCTCGAATTCTACACATTTCCTAACTTTCAATCCTAATCATCGTTTATCTCTAATCCTTTTGATTTGACTTTGTCACAGTCAGCAATGAATAGTAAAACACTACTCTTAATAGTAATATAGACTAAAGTATGACCCGTGTCTTTGACACTCCTCATAATTTTATTTTTGCTAAACATTTTGTGTTGAATACTTCTATCACTATCTCGTTTTCACTCTCAATCAATATTGAAGTGTAAGCCCATTCTAAGGTAAAAATATATATTATAAATTTTAGAGTGTGACACAATCAAATTTGAATCATTTGGGGAAAAATTTTAAGCGTTGAGAATGAGTTATCTCTCAATATTTGAATTCGCCAAAACATAATGTGCGTTAAGATGTCTGACTCGTTTTTTCTAGTATGATCGGCCCTCTCATTACTTTGAAAAATAATAAAAAATAGTAAAGACGTGAAATACATTATACATTTTTTAATTATAAAAAATATATTTTTAAAATTTTAGCGCTTGTATTGATTATTGATTTTGTTAAAAGATCTTCAAAAATGCATTTCAACGATACTAAGTTTACCAAAATCCGACAACAATGTAGATAGTTATGATAAATTTCATTTTGTTAAAAGGAAAACACAATATTTCTCTCTCCGCCACATGTACATTCCACCAACTTTTTTCATCATTTTTGTTATTCTATATGTTTTATATTTACAAATATGTCATCATATGAAATGAATCTCTACCCTCAAATTCTACACATTTCCCAACTTTCAATCCTAAACATCAATTATATCTAATCCTTTCGATTTGATTTTGTCCCAGTCAGCAATGAATAGTAAAACAACACTCTGAATTGTAATATAGACTTAAGTATGCCCCGTGCCATTGGAACTCCACATAATTTATTTTTGCTAAACATTTAGTGCTGAACACTTCTAATCACTATCTCATTTCACTCTCAATCAGTATTGAAGTGTAAGCCCATTCTAAGGTAAAAATATATATTAAAATTTAAGGTGACTCAATCAAATTTGAATCCATTAGGAGAAAATTTTAAATGCTAAGAATGAGTTCTCCCACAATCTTTGAATTCGCCAAAATATAATGTGCGTTAAGATGCTTGACTCATTTTTTATAGTATGATCGGCCCGTCTCATTTCTTTGAAAAATAGTAAAGACGTGAAATACATTATACATTTTTTAATTATAAAAATATATATTTTTAAAATTTAGCGCTTGTATTGATTATTGATTTTATTGGAAAGATCTTCAAAAATGCATTTCAACCATACTAAGTTTACTAAAATCATAACGATGTAAATAGTTATGATAATTTTCATTTTGCTAAAAGGAAAACACAATATTTTCTCTCTCTTCCACATGTACATTCAACTAACTTTTTTCAAAAGTTTTACATTATTTTTGCCCTTCTACATGTTTTATATTTACAAATATGTCATCATAGTAAATGAATCTAAACCCTCAAATTCTACACATTTCTCAATTTTCAATCCTAAACACCGTTTATCTCTAATCCTTTCGATTTAACTTTGTCACAGTCAACAATGAATAGTAAAACATCACTCTGAATTGTAATATAGAAGATTGGTCATTGAACAAATATATTTTGACCCACCTATTCCACTAACTTTTTGAAAGCTAAGTTAGGTTATGCTACTTGAAGGTGTACCCGATAAGTTTTGTAATCTGTCGTATCTGCAATAAACATACATCTCGAGATAATAAGGTTCTTGAATAATTAATTTTTCTTACTTTTAATATATCAAAGTTTTAAATTAATTATGCGCTTTATTAACTTTTTAAGGATTTCAAAAATCATTATATTAGAGAACACCCCCCCAAAAAATAGCAATTTGACAAAATTACACATGGAAAATGCATTTAGTTTTTTCTTTATGGCATAAGCATAATTATAATTTTTTTTTTCATACAGTATAAAGATAAACAAACCATACTACAAGCATATATGAGACTAATAAATTTAAAAGCAAATCCCTAAAAACTTTATTTTACACTTATCAATTTTTTGAAAGAAAATAAAGAACTTATTATACGAATAAGTAGAGCACGTCCACCCCTAGTTACACTCATACATGATTAGCGCTGAATAAGCTAAGTGCATTGAATAAGTCCAGTAAAGGAGACAATCCAACCAGGCAACCTTCAACCTTCAGAAACACCTACAAAAATATATAGCAATGACGAAAAAAGAGATGGAGGAGACAAACAGTAAATCAATAACAATTTGCAGTTCATCTATCTTAGTACCCATGGTCATCTCGGCAAAGGAGGTACACAATTCGATCCCCATTGTTTGTGCCAAGCACGCTCTCTCGAAAATACAGTTCCATATAAAACCAACAAGGAGTATATATGTAACTACATCCCATTATGCACCATGACTTCCCTATCATTAACTGATCATGACTTTAGGTCTGTTTGCTCCATCCGAAAAACTCTCAGTGTTGAGTTTGTTATCATCAATACAGTAGCAGATTGACCCATTAAGCAATTTCAACTGAATAACCAATTTGGTCGTTTCCTTTGGTGTGTACAAGGACTCAATTTAACCATGGCTTCCCTGCACACGAACACATGTTTTGTTCCTTCACTGCACTTTGCTTCAAACTACGTCTCTATCCAAAACCAAATCTACATCTCTCTCTCTTTTCAAAAGCATATTCTCTCTGCTCCACACAAATACCTTATCCTTGTGTTTGCATAACAAATAAACACCACCTAACCAACGTATTAGAGGTTAGGAGAGGGTTTTTCAATACGAGTTTTCCGGTTGTCCGATTTTCAATTTTCAATGAACTTGAACTGAACTCTATCTTTCTACTTCGCTATCAACTCTCAATGCACCTCTTCCCTTTTGCTATCCTTTCCATCTTTTCTTTTATTATACCATCATCAATTTCACTCAAACCCTCTTTCACCCTATTATTTCTACATCATCCTCAACACCCACAACAATCCTATTCCATATCCTCATTTATCTATGGTATAAGCTCATATACTTTTGAGGCACACCATTGTGACTTCTCCTTAATTATGGAGTCTGCAGGTTTATGTTCAATCTCATTTTACTATCTCCATCACACAAACAACTCTCTCTCGGATTCTCATATCATCTTACAGCTCTCATACAAATCTCACAATTTCACCCATGAAATTCCTCCCAAAGGTCTATCTCTGATTTGGAATACGAAGATACTTATTGCCATGCCCATCTATTTCCTATACTTCGGTGTTCACCACCCCCATCTCAGACTGTCTTCCGGCGTTCACCACCCCCTTGAGAAAAAAGGATTCCTCTTCCATCCCAAAGATCGATGTGAAATACACCACAAGTTCTAGATGCAATTGGAATCCGAGGTTCAATCTAAATGCTATGATGAACAGTGAGTTAACCAACTCCTTTTGGCCCCCTTATGCTGGTCAGAGAGGTGGTCAGATCGCATCCATTCGAGCAATCATATTGGCCCCTTATGCTGGTCGGAGAGATGGCTGGAGCTCCTCCCTTCAAGCATTCATAGTGCGACAAGAATCTATATCCCTGAGGCTAACCTTGATGGCGGTAAAACAATGGATCACATCATCTTCATTGCCTGGAATAGTGGCTATCTTTCGGCCGGATCTACAGGGGTTTGATACCATCTAACTCGTCACCGTCTGATCCATCACCGATGAGAAACCTGACTGGTACACGAACTTTTAACTCCTACTGTACAACATTTGCAGAATTTAATGTTCTTAAAGTCAACTTAAAAAGAAGTTGAGGAGCGTTATAACGACAGTTTCTGAACTTTTTCTTTAACAAGGATGGCAACTGTCATGCAGACAGTTGTCATGTCAACAGGTGGCATCTGTAGAATTTAAGAACTTTTCTAGAAAGTCAGGCCCGCGCCAGGCCTAGCTCAATACTGTCCATCATTCTCGAGATGTGCATCTCTAGAATGATGGATTGTATTGGGCCAGGCCTGGCAGGCATGTCTCTCAAGAATTTAATGCTCTTAAAGTCAACTTCAAAAGAGCTATGAAAGAGTGTTATAACAGGAGTTATAACGACAGTTTTCAGACCCTTTCTCTTCAGTAGGGATGGCAACTGTCATGCAGACAGTTGTCATACCAGGTTGGATACAACCACCTTTTTTTACTGTCAAGTCGGGCACTGAGTCAGCCTTGAGGCAAATTTTTTCTCCATCAAGTTTAATCGAATCATTCAACGATGTTATAATAGATTCTAAGCCGACAAATACGAAGGAAGTCAATCCCGTTTTTGCAATTGACGACGTTATAACGGAATCTCAAGTGGCATGTCAGAAGAAAGCAACTGAGAAGACGGCTGACAACTCTGGCACCTTTTCAGTAAGGTTGAAAATTTCAAAGACACCATATATAACAACCTCATGCACCACTATCTTAACGGATTTTATGAAAGTCACGAACGTTGTTGTAACAGAGTCTACGATGGAATATAAACTAAACGTCATTACCGGTGCTATTATGTTGGGAACAAATGAAAATTCTTTTGCTGGTAAGAACAGACTTCAGTCAGTCACAGCTCCCAACTTTCTTCTATCAGAAAAACTAGTGGATGTTATGACGACTATATTAGAGACTCACTTGACAGTTTCATGCCCTGTTCATATGATTGCTATATTGCCGATAAATTTAACGACCGATTATCTCACCAATGCGTCAAAAGGCAAACATGAGAATAAATTAGTTAAGATGAAATCCAGACAAACCTTCATATCCAGATTTCAATCAGTTAAGGTACCGGCGGACGCCGCTCAAGGGTCGCCAAATATACCATGATTTTTGCATGGAATGCACGTGGGATAGGGTCCACCTGTGCGATCCAAAATCTAACGGCCCTCTCCCGATAGTCCAATCCAGACATCCCGTTCTTATCTGAAACCAAAGCTATTGTAGCCAAAATGGATATCACCTACGCCGGAGACTAGGATACAAACATGGAGCTACAATATCGGCTGTCGGACAATTAGGTGGAATGGCACTTTACTGGAAAGAAGGTATCTTTCTCACAATCCTATCTTCGTGTAAATATTATTTTATCTGCATTATTGAAGATTATTTTATCTCTAGGCCTTCGTCCATTTTATTTGTTTATGGTGAACCAAACCTTGCTCTTCTAGTCTCGTTTTGGGCTTCTATGTCGGAGTGTATAAACACCAAACTCTCCTTAGAATTGTTATGGGTGATCTCAATGCTATTTTGAACCCCAGAGAAAAATGGGAGGAAGGTCTCTTTCCTCTTCAGCCTTGTCCCTTCTCCGTACCTTTATTAACAATCACCACATGATTGATCTCCCTTTAAATGGATATCAGTTTACCTAGAACAACAAAAGGAAAGACAAGAATGAGATTAAAGCTAAACTTGACCGAATCTTAGCCTCTACTGATTGATTAAACCTTTTTCATTCGGTCACCGTCCGCACCATCTATACAGTTGTCTCTGACCACACACCGTTGTCTCTTCAGCTGGTCTCCCAAGCCCATAGTGGTCCTAAACCTTTTCATTTTTTTCACATGTGGACTAGAGATCCCGGCTGCCGCCATTTGGTTAAATCTTTCTGGAACCAAAGAAAACACATCTCTCCGGCTCCTAATTTCAACCGTAAAATCAAAAAACCCGGCCATGGCCTATTTCGTTGGAACAAGAATGTTTTCCAAAATATTCAATTATGTATCTTGGAAACCCAACAGGCATTAGATGGCCTTAAAAAAAACCCCTCTAAAGATAATGCCCCAGCCATTGCTTCCCTAGAAGATCGCCTATCGAAATTGTTTGTTAAAGAAAAACTATTCTAGAGAAACAAATCAGGAAAAACCTGACTTTTCGAAGGAGATAGAAATACTAAATTCTTTCATCTAGCCTCCATGCTCCGCTGCAAGAGAAATCTCATTATTCTCCTTAAGGATGTAGATAATTATTGGCACTCCGACCCGAGCTCAAATGGCAATATTCTCAACAACTACTTCCAGAACATCTTATCTTCTTCAATCCTGAACCTAATCCGGATATCATCTCCTTTTTTAATCCTGTAATCTCGGTTGAAGATAATGAAGCCGTTACAGTTAGTTGTTCCATCTGACTCAGAAATCCAAGCAGTTGTTTTTTACATGGGTAGTCATAAGGCCCCTGGACTGGATGGTTTTCATGCCTTTTTTTCCAGTACTACTGGGATATTGTGAAATCCGATGTCCTCAAAGTGGTCAAAAATTTCTTCAGCACCCATCAACTTAATCCCAAGCTTAATGAGACTTTTGTAGCTTTAATTCTGAAAGTCAACAATCCTGTCACTCCTGATAAATTTAGACCTATAGGGTTGTGCAATGCGATTTACAAAGTCATCTAAAAAATCCTTTCTAACTGCCTGAAATCCCTTATTGAACAAATAATCTCTCCTAACCAAAGGGCTTTTCTACGTGGTCGCTCTATAGCAGAAAATGCCAATCTTGCCCATGAGACGTTCTTTCACATGAAGTACCACCGTACGGAAAAAAAAGTCTGGATGGCGATAAAAATTGTCATGGCAAAAGCCTATGATAAAGTGAAATGGGTGTTTCTCTCTCAAATCTTATCACAATTAGGTTTATTCCATTGATAAATTATCTCCATTCTTACTATTCAGGTTTTACTTGATGGATCTCCCCTCTCTTCAATAAGCCCTCGAGAGGTCTCAGACAAGGATATCCATTATCGCCATATCTCTTCATTCTTGTCTCGGAAGCTCTTTCCCGACTTCTGGCCAAGGCCGAGTCCAAGGATCTCATCAAATGTATTAAAATCAAACGTCACTCCCCTTCTATCAGTCACCTACTCTATGCAGATGATCTCATGATTTTTTTTCCGAGTTTCCTTAGCTGAAGCCCCATGCTGTTAAAGATATTCTCCACAAATATTGGTTGGCTTCTATTCTCATTCCGATTTAGATTCCTATTGGCAGGCAGGAAAAACATTTGAGGAAAGTAGTCAACATCAACAAAAAGTGTTAAAAAGAACTCAAATCCCAAGAGGCATACTCTTAAGGAACTGGAAGCATTGCTCTCTCATCCCTTCTATGGTCCATTTAGTCAATCGAAGTCGAAAGTCACATCACGGGAAGCAAGTAAGCGTACAAGGCTTTCTTAATTTTGATAAATCTTTTGCGTTCTATGGTTCCAATGTTCATCCTAGAGACTCTAAGATGATTAATAGAATATTGGGCTCAAAATTTTACAATCCGAAGGACAAATATATTGGAACCCCTCTCATTCTCTCAAAAAAGAAATCCAGTGATTTTCAGTTTCTGCTTGACAAAGTTAACACAAAACTTTCAAGTTGGAAATCTAAAGTTCTCTCACAAGCGGGTAGAACTACTATGATCAAGGCCGTCTTGAATTCAATTGTTTTTATACTATGCAGACTTTCTCATACTAGCACTATCACCACAAAGCTTTACAACCTGGCTAGGAATTTTTGGTGGAATGACAAAGTGGATAAACATGCCAAGCATATGTGTATATGAGAACGCATCTCGAAGCCCATAGTCCTTGGAGGTCTCAATATTCCTCCCAGTAGGAACAAGAACATCGCATTGATGGCAAAAAATATGTGGCTTGCACTTTCAGACCCTAACAATCCTCATGTGATTCAACTCAAAGTTCTTTATTTCAAAAATAAGAGCATCTTCCAACTATCCAAAACCCCTTCTCTAGCTTCCTTCAGCTGGAGGGAAAATCTCTTTGCCCTGGCAAAAATGAAACGCCATATCGTATGGCAAATTAGATCTAATACCACTGCAAATCTTTGGTACGATTACTGGGTTAAACCAGGATTCATTCTTGCTGAATGTTTCCCTGATACGGGAATTCCTAATTGGCCAATTACATTTGTGACTTCTGGATTTCTCACCTAGGCCAGCAACCCTTCTGGAATTTCGAACTGCTTAATGTTATTTTTTCGGAGCCTGTGACCTTAGATATCCAAAATATTATGATCCGCTCGTCGAAACGCCCAGATCGCGATGAAAGTTTTTTTTTCTTACCTTTTCAGAAGGCTCTACCTTTCTCCCTCCTTCCTCTTTCCTGGATAAAAAAATTATCCAAGAGATATGGAGAATCAAGGCTCCCTCATTGAACATTATGTTCCTTTTCTGGAAAATCAGTCAAGACATACTCCCCACCATGACCAATCTAGTCAAACTTCACACCCCCATAGAAGACTCCTACATCTTTTGCAATAACCATACTGAGGATGTTGTTCATGTTTTCTTCAAATGCCAAGTTATCAATCTTCTATAGAGAGTTTCCCCTATCCTCATAGATTGGCTCATTGAAAACTTTGGGAATCCCACTATCATTACTCTCCTCACATTTATGTGGGATACAACCAAGGCACACCCCGCTTCTAGAGATGTAATGCTATCTCAGTTTGCGACAGTTCTCAAAACCATTTGAAAAATATGAAATAACTACATTTTCAGAAAATCCAAATTTGAAGCCCACATTTTTCTCCCTGCTTTTAACCTCACCTGAAATGCGTGGCATAAGCAATTGTTTTGCATACCTAGTAGTTTAACGAGACACGTCTCTACCCAAATTACTTAACCACTGTTTGTCCACTCGATTATGGAACAAGCCATTAGGGATTCTTTACATAACCCCTCAGACAATACGACCTCGCGCATCTCTCCTCCGAACCCTATCACAGACACTTCTACAAGCCACAATCAACTGATCCAGGTCCGACTCCTCGCAGTCAGAAATCACATCCTTAACACTAGATCACTCCTTGCTAATCCCCCTCCTGACATCCTCGACCTAGATACTACCTTTGTCACCCACGATTCCAACTTTTTAGCTTGTTCATAACAAGGAGCATTAGGGTTTTTGCAGCTACTTTACAAGGACAAGTACTTGCTCAGGTGGCGGATCCTATTGCTGGAAAAGTTCTTGACAGTACAATGGCAAAATGTCATGCAGCGGAAGTAGTTTTGATGCTAATTCAGGCTCGACAATGGTGGACAGGTCTTCTTTTAGGAGATTGGTGATCCTCCACTCTATCTTACAAGAATCACATATGGACTCAAGAACAGGGATGAACTGGACATGGAGGCCTATAGTTAGTAATATTAGAAGATTGTTAGCCTTAAACAAATTGTGGTTTTGTAATTTTATTAATCGAGAACTCAACTATGAGGCTCACCATCTAGCTATTATTGTTGGACACCAACATTGTACTTAACAATATTATATATATATATATATATATATATGCTCTATGCTTTCATAAAAAAAAAAAAAAAAAACCATGGCTTCCCTCGTCTTTTCAAATAAATAAAGGGAGGGATATAGAATGAGCTCAAATCCTATATAATACAAATATTAAAGTTCAAAATCAATTTTAATAAACTTACTAAACTAAACTAAAATTTAAATTTCAAAATTAAAAATGACCTAATAATAGGATTAAGGCTTTATTAGCTGAAATAGCCTTGTCATCTCACGTACAATGTTCATCTCATGTTTATATTACATGATCTGCATAAGCAATGTAAATTGGATTTTAGAACACTCTTATTGAGTGGACGAATGCAAGAAGGATTTTGCAAAGCACCATTGACTTGCCATGAGCCACCGGTTTTATTTTTACGAGGCTTCCTTCAAAACTGGAAAAGGTCAACTATCCTTCTCATTAGAAAAAGCAACCAAGCTAAAACATAGTCTACAAATGGTTGTAGTAATGGAGGACCGGAACACAAAACACCTTCCTTTTTTAGGGTTGGCCGCAGCTGAATCCTCCTGATAGAAGTTTTACAGCAACAAGTTAATCTTCTCTTCCTATACGCGGCGTACAAGAGATGGGTACCAAAGAGCAATTTCGTGTGATAGAAAAGTAAGAGATCTATTTTTCTTCAAACATTTTTCTCGAGACTCTTGCTACGAAATACATTTGTATTAGTGTATTCATAGATAGGAATCATAGAACAATTAATTCCACACTTACTAGCCTTTTCCTGGGAGAGTGCATAAAAATGTGTTTCTTTACATCTGAAATGCATTATATCCATAATGAAACCCACTTATTTCAATATCTTTAGTTGATCATGCGGGTGCCTAGTGTTACGCGCGGAAGCGTTACAAATGCCAAAATGCAACAAAGCAAAATATTAATACCGGAGACAAACAAATTTACGCAGTTCAGCAAACTCGCCTACGTCCACGACAAATAACAACTTTATTAGTGAGATCATAAAAATACAACTAGAGAGAGCACATTACAAGTGTCTAAATGACACCACACAAATATACACAGTTGCGTATATAACAAACACTAAAACAAAAAACAAACTTTTTTCTCCTCTCATTTCCTTTTCTTCCTTCTCTCTTACATACCACAAAGGGGATAAACCCTAACAAGAGAAAAAAAAAAAAAAAAAAAAAAAAACTCACACAGATTCAATTGGAGGATGGTTGAAGAAGGGGAAACTCATCATTCTTATATAGCGTGAAGAAGCGGTGGTAGAGGGCAGTGGAAACCCTTCCACCGCCTTCATTCTCCCTTATATTTCCAACAGGTTCATCAAATTCAGCCACAAATCTTCACAATCCAGCAAGTTCCTGCTGTGTCTTCAACAATCGAACTTGTTCTTCTTCATCAATTTCGGATGCCAATGAATTCCACTGCTGACATACCTTACCGACTTCCACCAGGTTCTTCTCTTCCACTTTGTTTCAAACTATGTTTCTAACAATTCTCCACCTCGGTAAAGATTTCACAAATCTGAGCCGACCACAAAAAAATAAGCAACTGATTTCCAACGAACATAATCAACCCAATACTGATTGAGGGTCTCATCCCTCCAAATGTGCTCATGGGCGCCATACACCCGAAGGTCCCATTTATCAAAGCATGCTCAAGCTAACAATCCAACTCCATCTTGACTAAAATGGAGTCTCAAAGCAGATTTTTCAGAAATACAGTATTCACAAACATCTACGTTGCACATCTTCATATCTTCTACCAATCGTTTCTTCAACAACTCGTGTAGAAACTTCTCACCCTTACTACCTCCACGCAAATGCCAAACCTCGAGGTATCCTTATAAATATCCTTGGAGCTATCAATAGCTCCACTAGAAGAAACATCCATAAGGCCTTCAACAACACAAGTTGTTCCACCAAACACAACTTTACGATTGCCTGTAATTGTACTCCCCTGCAAGGAGTACAAGTTACCTTTCCAAACTACTTTGAAAACCACTAGTGCACCAGAAACAACCTTTAGAGCTCCACCATTTACCACAACCTTGTAACCTTTGGACTCTAAAACACTAACAAAAATGAGATTCTTCTTCAAATCGAGTACATACCAAACACCATTCAAGACTCGAACAAGTCCATTATGCAACTTCAACTTGATTTTACATATCCCAACAATTTAAAAAATTTCATTATTGCGCATATGGACAACACCACCATCCATCTCTTTAAAGTTAGAGAACCAGTCCCTAGGGGGGACACATGTGATAAGAATAACCCGAATCAAGCAACAACTCATCAGAATGACTCACCACTGCTAAAGTTGCAGTCAATGAATACGCATCATCCTCATCCTTACCTTCATCCACATTGTGCACCACATTAGCATATGACTTTTTCTTTCCTTTTTCTATTGTTGTCAATCAATCTTTCAATGACCCTTCTTATGACAATGGCACACTCATCCCTCGGAAAAAACCTTATGTCTACAGATTTTTCTCTTGATTGTGATCTTCCTCTATCACCAACATTCCTCTTTTAAAATCTTCCCCTCGCTACCAATGCTTCTGACGTTGCATTCCTATGGACCTTGAGATATTTCATCCTGAATTCGTAATTGATCAACGCCGTAGCAACTTCATCATAATTCAATTCTTCTTTTCCGTTAACAAAGTCGTAACGAGATGTTCATACTCTTCTGGAAGGGAATTCAAAAGGCACAAAACCTTATAATTCTCTGGAACATCTTCTTCCAAATTCAATAGGTCAACAATAAGCCTATTGAACTCATCCAAGTGCTCTGACAGAATAATCTTAGGTTTCATATTCATCCGAAAAAGTTGCTTCTTGAGGAAGAGCTTATCCTAGATGCTCTCTTCGTCATGTACTTGTCTTCCAATTTTTTCCATAACACCTTAGCGGAGTTTTCCTTCATGACGAAGTACTTTTGCTCCTTCGCTAAACATAGTCTTATTGACTCGCAAGCATGCCAATTCAACTTGTTCCATTCTTCTTCCTTCATGTACTCTGGCTTGTCTCCCAAAGTATCCTCCAAGTTCTCCTTTGCCAGCACATCCAGAACTTCGCATTGCCACATTTCGAAGTTATTCTTTCCATTGAACTTATCGACGTCAAATTTACCAACGTAGCGGTAACCATTTTTTATCCAGAGGTTGATGAATCTGACATACTTTTCACCAACCACCAATTCATGTAGCTTCAAACAAACCTAAAGAATTAACCCTCGGCTCTGATACCAATTTGTTACGCGGGAAGCATTATAAATGCCAAAATGCAAAGTTACAAAGTAAAATATTAATACCGGAAACAAACAAATTTGCGTGGTTCAACAAACTCGCCTACGTCCACCACAAATAACAACTTTACTATTGAGATCGGAAAAATACAACTGGAGATAGCACAATACAAGTGTCTAAACGACACCACACAAATATATGCGGTTGCGTATATAACAAACAAAAACAAAAAAAAATCTTTTTCTCCTCTCACCTCCATTTCTTCCTTCTCTCTCACATACACAAAGGGGATAAACCATAACAAGAGAAAAAAATCACACAGATTCAATTGGAGGATGGATGAAGAAGGGGAAACTCATCCTTCTTATATAGTGTGAAGAGGCGGTGGAAACCCTTCCACCGCCTTCTTCTCCCTTCCATTTCCAGTAGGTTCATCAAATCCAACCACAATTCTTCACAATCCAGCAAGTTCTTTGCAAGTTCGGTTTCCACCTCTTTCTTCTCCTTTCTACTTCCAGCAGGTTCATCAAATCCAGCCACAATTCTTCACAATCCAGCAAGTTCTCTGCAAGTTCCAGCTGTGTCTTTAACAATCTAGCTTGTTCTTCTTCATCAATTTCGGCTGCCAACGAATTCCATTGCCGACATACCTTACCGATTTCCATCAGGTTCTTCTCTTCCACTTTGTTTCAAACTCTGTTTCTAACACTTAGGACACTCTTTTCACCATTTTACCTATGTCCCTCGTTGACTGCAACCGTCACCAAACCAAGGAAAAATAACTTTAATATCAAATATATAAATTGTATGAACATTTTAATTCAATGAGACTAATATTAGAAACCTTAATTTCATCTGCTCTTTCCATAATATTATCAAAGTTCAATGACTTTAAAATGGGGAATTGGCAGCAAACAGGAAAGTCTTTGGCAGTACACTATTGGAGTCTCAATAGTTGTAGTCTCATACAACAAGAAATAATTTCATTTTTTGAAAGTACTTTGTTCCATAGGTATAAAATCCAAATCAAGTGTTTTCAAGAAATAGTTATGGTTCTTGAAATTGATGGCCCCAGCGTGCATCTTTGAAGACGCAAATGCTTTAATGAATATGCTTTCCCCGGTGAAAAGAAAAGGGAAATTATAGAAATCATGACCTGGAGGGAAAGAGAAGTCGTGATCAATTGTTTCAGTCTGCATATTGACTACAAAACAGACCCACAAATCAAAATGAAAGGCTGACTCATTCTTAACCAATGACAAACCCTGAGAGAGTATATCTTCCGACTTTGATCTGTATAGAGGCAAAAACTGATCAACTGCTCTTACAAGTTTGAACTTATCTCCCAATAATCTGAAAATTCATACAAACATGTTGAGTCACGTTTGATTTCAAATAGAGTGCATATATCAAAGTCGAGGTTGGATGTGCAGGGGCAGAGCCAGGATTGCAGGCAAAGGAGGGCAAAAAGAGTTTGAAACGACCAACTTACCCCAGAACGTGGTTTTTCAAATTGAACGAAGATTTTCTTTTCTTTTTTAACTCCCAGCAAACCCACCCTCACCAACCCTCGCACTCTTTCCTCTCTCCATTATCTTCTATTTTCTCTCTCACACAAACCCTCCCTCACTTTGTAATCTCTCAACTCTGCCTCTCATCTCACTCCCAATTCGCTCAACTTCGTAGAAGCTGGCTATACCGGACCCTGAAATACGAATATATTGGTAGTAGAAATTGTATATAAAGGGGGGCAACCTAAACTTTTAAAATAACCCATAATTTAATTTTTAGTTGAGTCAGGAGCCAAGATTGTATATAAAGGTGGGGCAATCTAAACTTTTAAAGAGGGGAAATATAAAAAAAATATGAGTAATTTAGCAAAATTTTTCAAAAAGATAAGGGAGGCAACTGACCCCCTTAGCCAAAGGGTAGATCCGCCTCTGTGGATGTGGATGCACAAATATATCTCCATCTCAGAGACAACCCACACCTTTGCAGCTTCTCTCATGCTTAACAAATAAATAATGTAGGGAGGATGTCATCTGGAAGTTTACTGATAATATCAACAGTTTCAGCATTGTCTACCTAAAAAAATGTCTATCTCGACAAAAATGTTTTCGGCTATTTGGACCAACTGATACATAATGTGGGATGAACTTGAAAGTTCCATTTAGAAAATAACTATGGTTAAATATTTGGATGTGGTTATATGGTCGTATCCCACCCATTCCATGCCCCAACAATGGATGGATGCAGAACAACACCAAATGAAAGAGACTGCAAAACAAAGGGCAATAACTGTGAAAACGAATGGTTTAGGAACGAAGAGGTGCAATTTTACAGTGCACACTCTAGTCTTTCTTTCTCTCCAATTTCATCCATGTATCACATTTCCCCACTGTTTACACTGTGTTAGATAATATGTTTTGTTTTAATAGTTGGCTTAATAAGTTGTTCTGCCACAAACATTTCTACTACTGTACGAGAAATTAACGACAACTAATCTAATATATTATAACTGAAATGAAGTATAGAAAGCTTAGTTTGAGATTTACCACAAAGTAAAACCATGTTGATTAAAATTAGTGAAGGTTATATTAGAAATTTAGGATGTTTGATCCTATTATTACTGTTCGGATTAAAATGTTTATGTAAATGCATTTGAGAAATTATGACATGAAAAATGATAGCAAAATTTGTTAATTCTAATCATTGAAGCAGAATAATGCAACTTACCCAGGGGGCGTTTGCAATCAATACAAAACCCCTGGTGAAGGCCACCTTTTGGATCTTGAAGCAGCTGACCCATTTAAACAAAATTCAGTCAAAATTTTTAGTCGAAATTAGTTCTACAACCATGATTAGTCCTAGATGAGCGCTGGCCATGATAGTGAGCAGGTGAGGTATGCAATGCAAAACATTTGGAGCAGAAACACACTCAATACCTTTTTATTAGAAACTTACATAGAATGAAACTTCCCCTTCCCATCCCAACAACGGTTACAACCTTACCATCGTAAAAAATAAATCAATTCATTACCATTATCTTAGTTCAAAAAATACAAAATGAGTTATCTTACTCTTAGCAAATGGGATTAGAAGTACAATTATATAAAGAATAAAGTTGGCAAAATATTTTTTTGTTATACTTGATTTTACTCCTGATTAGTCATGAAGAACAAATGTCGTTTATATTGCGATGTGTTGATGTTTCGGTCAAAACAATAAAAGTTGAGGAAACTTTTATTCAATTTTTAAAGGTAGACGATACATCAGGGATAGGACCTTTTAATGTGCACATAGATAATTTGCAAACACTTAATCTTGATGTTGGTGATATAAGAGGGCAAGGATATGACAATGGATCAAATATGAAAGGGAGACACAAAGGTGTTCAAAGTAGGTTGCTTAAGGAGAATCCTAGAGCAGTTTACACACCATGTGGTTGTCATAGCCTTAATCTTGTACTTTGTGACATGGGCAGCTTCTGTGAAAAAACAATATTTTTTTTGGAGTTGTTCAACGCACATATTCATTGTTGGCATCATCTACAAAATGTTGAGTTGTTTTGATACATTATGTTGGAAACCTCACACTTAAGCCATTTTCACAAACACGTTGGGAAAGTCACGTTGAAAGTGTTAAAGCAATACGCTACCAAGCTCCACAAATTAGGAATGTTTTACTTGACTTGGTTAATACTAGTGAAGATCCAAAGACAAATAGTGAAGCTCAATCCTTAGCAACAAATGAAATCGAAAGTTTTGAGTTTTTGGTTAGCTTGTTAATATGACACAATTTATTATTTGATGTCAATACCGTTAGTAAAACACTTCAAGCTGAAGATATGGAAATTAAGATCGTCATAGAGAAACTAAGTGCACTCATCTCATTTTTTGAATAATATAGGGAGACTGAATTTGTGGATGCCATGATTGAAGCTAAAGAAATAGCTAGTGCAACGGATACTTAACCTATTTTTAAAATAAAAAGAATCATTAGAAGAAAAAGACAATTTGATGAGACTAACAATGAAGAGTTAATATGTTCAGCTGAGGAATTCTTTAGAGTTTACTACTTTTTATTCATTGTGGATAAATCTATTTCTTCTTTTAGAAGTATGTTTGAACAACTTCAATTATATAGAGATACTTTTGGGTTTTTGTTTGACTTGAAGAAGTTGCAATCCGTTGATAATGAAAGTGTGACCTCTTATTGCACTAAGCTTAAGAGCTTTTTGAAACATGACAATCTTTATGATATTGATGCAAGAGATTTAGCTTTAAAATTAAAAGTTTTGTGTAGCATTTTACCCGAAGAAGTAAAAAAAAAAAACCTATTGAACTGTTAAATCATTTGCAAACAATGGATGGTGGTTTTCCAAATGCTTGGATCACATATAGAGTATTGTTGACTATTCTAGTAACGGTAGCCTCCACAGAGATAAGTTTTTCAAAATTGAAGTTGATAAAATCGTATATTCGATCTACCATGTCACAAAAAGATTAAATGAGTTAGTTATGATGTCTATTGAGAGAGACTTGGCGAAAAAAGTTGATTACACAAATATAATTAGTGATTTTGCCTCTCAAAATGCTAGAAGAGTCATATTTAAGTAAAATAAGGCATTAAAATTTTTTTCTTCTAAATAGGGCCCCATTTTTAGAGTTCGCCCAGAGCCCCGTAGACTCAGGATCGCCACTGCCCACCCATTTTATGCACCAACAATGGATGGATACAGAACAACACCAAAAGAAAGAGACTGCAAAACATAAGGCAAAAATGGTGACGAGTGGTTTAGGAAGGAAGAGGTGCACGTTTACAATGCACACTATAGTCTTTCTTTCACTCCAATTTCATCCATGTATCATATTTCTTCACTGTTTACATTGTGTTTGATAATATGTTTTGTTTTAATAGTTGGCTTAATAAGTTGTTGTGCCACGAACATTCCTACTTCTCTAACAGAAATTAATGACAACTAATCTAATATATTACAACGTAAATGAAGTATAGGGAGGTTAGTTTGATTAAAATTAATGAGGGTTATATTAGAAATATAGGATGTTTGATCCTATTACTGTTCGAATTAAAATGTTTATGTGAATGCATTTGAGAAATGATGAAATGAAAAAAGACGGCAAAATTTGTTAATTCTAATCATTGAAGCAGAATAATGCAACTTACCCATTAATTCAAATATACAGTAGTACCCAGGGGTGTTTGCAATCAATACAAAGACCCTGGTGAAGGCCACCTTTTAGAACTTGAAGCAGTCGGTCCATTTAAACAAAATTTCAGTAAAGATTTCTAGTCGAAATTAGTTTTGCAACCACAACTAGTCCCAGATGAGCGCTAGCCATGATAGTGAGTTGGTAAGGTATGCAACGAAAAACATTTGGAGCAAAAACACACTCAGTACCTTTTTATTAGAAACTTATTGATGGAGATTTTATTAACCTAAATTAATAAGTTAATAAACCCTACTTGTAATACCGCAAATGCACGACTGTCTAACTAGTAGACAGTGGCAAATACGGGTCAATCCCACGAGGATTGACAAGATAGTCGAATTCTAAGACTTATTTAAACTAATTTAGAGTTGGGGGTTGCAGCAGATGAAAATTACTAAATTAGGAAAAGTAAATTGACAACTAAAATTAAACTGGTAAGATGCTAAGAGAGTGGATCGAGACATCGAATCCAACACAGGTTCTTCGAGATTTGTGTAATCCAAATTATTGTTTTCAAAAATTAACACGACTAACTTAAAGATTAATCTAAGTTCGCAATTGATTTCAGCAAATGCATAAACCCCTAGCATTGCATGTCTTTCTACGACACACACAATCACAAGTTTATTTTAACTAATTCTAAACCCCTAGCATTGCAGGTTTTTATACGGTGCACACAATCACAGATTCAAATTAATTGATTACAGCATGCTTCGAATATCAACAAAGGAAACTTCTGACTACCGATTAGTCTAGATAATTATTCCAAATATAATCGGTGAAAGCAAATTACTGAAATTCATAAATCAACTGTGTTTAACGTTCAAGTATATAGAAAACAATAAATTCATATATGACAAACTCTAGGAAACCCTGTGGTTTCATCTTCGCCTCGGCGCGGGGTCTAGAAGATCATTGTGGATGATGTCACAGCACTGGTGTAGGTGAAATCCATATCAGCATGTACATGGCTCAGACAGGATCCGAGGTGGCAATATCCTGTGCAATAGAGATTGTGCGGTGGTACAGAGCAAAAACACGAGTGCAAATAGCCTGTTCAAGTTTCTGTTTTAAATTTCCCGCCAAGAACTCAGAATTGTTCATCTCCAACGAGCCGCTCCCTGCGTCTTCGTCTAGTGAGCTTCCTCTTCGCTGAACCTGCAAGAGAGATGAAGACCAAGTAAGGGAGATACGAGAGAAGACGAAATGAGGAAGAGAACAGGGGAGGTGAAGCAGGGAGGTGCTCCCTGTTTTTGCTCCTGTTATTACTCGGCTGTTGATTCTTTTTTTTCGGTGAACCTGTAAGCAAGAGATAAAATCAGGGAAAAATAGAGAGTAATGAAGGAAAATAGAGGGAGAACGAAGAAGGAGGGAGATGGAATAGTGGTGACGAAACAGGGGTTGTGCTCCCTCTGTTTCATGGTGTGCAGACGATGGCTTTGTTGGAGAGCAATGATCCCTTGGCGAGTCGTCGTCATCAGCGGACAAGTGCTGACTAGACTCCCACTACCTCGGCCATCGTGGTCCGCGCATATCGGACTAGGCATTGGACACCAGAAGCCATCGTCATCAGTCGAAAACTGACTAAGCTTGCCTGGTAAGTTCGATGATCATTGTCTGTTAGAAAACAATGATCCCTTGGTGATTTGTCATCAACGGACAAACGCTGACTAGACTCCCACTTCCTCAGCCGTCGTGGTCCGCGCACAACAGACTAGGCGTTGGGCACCAGAAGCCATCATCATCAGTCGCGAACTGACTAAGCTTACTTGGTAAGTTTGGCAATCATTGTTTGTTGGAGAGTATTGATCCATTGGCGAGTCGTCCTCATCAGCGGACAAACGCTGACTAGACTCCCACTTCATCAGTTGTCGTGGTTTGCAGGCAGTGGACTAGGCGTTGGGCACCAAAAACCATCGTCATCAATCACAAACTGACTAAGCTTGTATGGTAAGTTCGGCGATCCCTTGGCGAGTCATCATCATCAACGGTCAAACGCTGACTAGACTCCCACTTTCTCGACTGCCGTGGTCTGCGCGTAGTGGACTAGGCATCGGGCGGATATTAGAATCCGGACATAGTCGGGTTTGTCAGGGGTTGTAACAGACAAGTTTTAGTAAAAACAAATATTTTATTGATAATAGTTTTTGAGATGCTCTACATTCCATTGTCGTTGAAGCCCGTCGCCGTCCGCGTCTTTCAGCTAGTACGTTCCCGAACTGTTAACCTTGACAACTCTATATGGTCCTTCCCAGTTTGGATTTAGCTTTCCTGCGCCGACTTTTTTGGTATTTTGCTAGGTCTTTCTGAGTACCCAATCGCCCACCTTGAAGTCGTGTGGCTTGACTTTTTGTTGTAGTATCGCGCCATTCGTTGTTGGTAGGCAACTATCTTGGCCAAGGCTTGCTCTCACTTTTCTTTGAGGAGGTCTAGCCCAACACGCAAGGTTTCGTCATTAATTGCCTTCTGACCCATATGCCAGGGCAAAAGGTGTCTCTCCGGTATAACTTCTATTGGTTGTCCGATACGCCCAGAGTATTCCCGGTAGCTCTGAAACTCATTTTCCCTTGGCAGCATCAAGTTTTTTATAGTCTCGAGGATTGTTCAGTTGGTAATCTCTACCTAGCCATTAGCTTGGGGGTGCCCTGGCAAGGAGAAGTGGTGATCAATATTCAAACTTTTTGCACAGTTTTTTAACATTGATACCTTCAAACTGAATTCCGTTGTCGCTGACCAATACTCTGGGGATGCCAAATCTATAGACGATGGTGGCCCATATGATTTTTTGATCTGAACCTGCCCTACTTTGGATAGGAGCTCGACCTCGACCCACTTGGTGAAGTAGTCGACGACCACAAAAAGGGACAATATCCGACGATGTCCATTCACCATTGTGCAAAAGGCCACGGACTAGTCATCGGAGTCAGTGGCTGGTCAAGCATATGTGTGTATGGCGCGAATCTCTGACATTTGTCACACTTGTGGACAATATCTTTTGCATTTTGCTGCATAGTCGGCCAATAGTATCCCTGAGTTAAAGCTTTGTGGGCGAGAGTTTTTTCGCCCGGATGATTCCCACATATACCATTGTGGATCTTTCCTAGGACCTGACTCGCCTCTGAAGGTGACAGACATCATAGCAGGGGCCCTATCACAGATCTCCTGTACAATTTGGCGTTTAGGAGATTGTACCTTGCTGTTTTGTTTTTTAGTCTTCTGGATTCTACCTTCTCGGTTGACAGGGCTCTAGTTGCAATGTATTTGATTATCGGAGTCATCCAATTTGGTTGCGCGACTGCAGCGTAGATATCTTTAAGATCTTCTTAATTGAGGCTCGATTGCTCTTGGTATTCGATGAGGCTGCTTGAGATTTTGTCGGAGGCTGAGGCTTCTCTGGCTAGCACGTCTGCTATTTTATTGTCGTCTCGGGGGCATTGTATGAGTCTGCACTTCTCGAACCTGCCCATTATGCCAAGTACCTTATCGTGGTAAGCTATCATGAGGGGGTCTTTGTTGTTGAAATCCTCTTTGACCTGGTTGACTATCAGTCTTGAATCGCTATATGTCGTTAGGCGATCTATACTGATATGCTAGCTTTAGGCCGGACATGAGTGCTTCGTATTCGGCCTCGTTGTTTGAAGTCAGGAAGCCGAATCTGACTATTTTTTCTAGGGTGAAGCCACTGGGGGAGTGGAGCGTGATTCCGGCTCTCTTACCTTCCCAATTGAGGACCCGTCACAACGCAAGATCCAAGACTGGGCCTTCAATTCAGAGGGCTGGTGATCTGTCTTCGGCTCTTTTCCACTGGTGAACTCAGCAATGAAATCTGATAGTGCCTGGGCTTTGATGGCAGTTCTTGGAACGTAGTTTATTTCAAACTGCCCGAGCTCCACTGACCATTTTACCATCCTGCCGGATAGCTCGGGTTTATGTAATACCGAGCGGAGGGGATGCTTGGTCAGGACCGTTATAGAATGGGTCTGAAAATAGGGCATCAGTTTCCTGGAGAACACGATCATTGCCAGAGCCAGCTTCTCCAGGTCTGGATAGTGTGCCTTCGTTTCAACGAAGGTTTTCCTGGTGTAATACACTGGTATTTGGGTCCCTTGGTCGTCTCATACGAGGGTCGAGCTTACGACATGCTTGGAAACATACAAGAGAATCCTTTGCTCCCTGTCACCAATTTTGAGAGTAGCTCCAGACTCCCAATGTATGCTTTTAAGCTCTGAAAGGCGTGTTTGCACTCTTCGTTCCAAGAAAATCATTTGTTCCCTCTTAGTATCTTAAAGAAAGGGAGGCATTTATCTGACGAATTTGATATAAATCTGTTGAGTGCTGCTACCTTCCCAGTCAGGCTCTGAACATCTCTGACGTTGGCCGGTGGTTCCAGCATCAGGAAGTTGTAGAACTTTCCTTTCCCCAGACCGTTGATGAAGGCTGAGAAGACCGTTGTGTCGTTGCATATGTTGACGGTGATTAACTCACTGTTGAAACGGGTTAGGTATGCCCTCAGTGTTTCGTTAGGCTTTTGTTTCATCGATTTGGGTGTCTTTATCATTGACAAAGCTTGATGTATAAACTGAGATCTTAGACCTGAGTCAGGGGTCCGTCGGTGCTGCCGCTGTTTCAGGAATGTTGATTTGACGCCTGCGTCATATTTTCTCCGTCGAGGGTGGTGAAGCAGTGCCAGGCTGAGTGCTCGACGTTTCCCCTTATTCTCCATCATTGCGTGATCTAGTAGTCACCATTTCTCTGTATTTCGAAAGGAGATGGTGTTAGTGAAAGGAGATGAACTTTGTCGTCCCCACGGACGGCGCCAAACTGATGCAGTCGTTTTTTGCTATCTGCTTTGACCTATCCTACTGACCTGCACAAGTAACGCCATGGACCACCGTTGTGGTGGTCGATGACACTCCGATGCTAAAGTCAAATAGGGATCTGAGAAAGGTGTAATGCTATAAAAAGAGAATTTGCAGCGTAACTTAGCTTACCAACTTCATGTCTTATTTATAGTGCAGGAGTCCTGGTTCGACCAGGCCATCAATGGTGTAGTTTAGGAAGGAGATATTCGTGGAAATCCTTATCTAATTAGGAATCGTGTTGTAGAAGGGAAGTTCTTTGTTAGCTTTGTGCTCCTAGATACGCGGGAGATAGTCCCCAATACAAAAAACCCCAGCTTGCCTGCGTGATATGTACTCTAGTATTTGTTTCCTAGTTGGAAGGGAAGAATTGTTGTAGTTTCCTGTCCGAAGCCGATCCTCAAGATACTTGCCTTAGTAGGGCTTACGGGTATTGAGGATAGTTGTGAGATACGTGGGTGTAGCAAGTTGTAAGAGGGTCTGTTTAGTGGACTGCATTGGGTAGGCTTAACGTCTCTTGGGCCAGATCAGTGTTGGGCCGACGCTAGGGTTGTAATTCCTCAATATCATCATGATACATGTATGGCTCAGGGACGTGGCCATTTTGGTGCATCATCAATCATAATTCTTGAAATATTTTTGTTAATAAATAATAATTACCTATATGACAAACTAAAGAGCTACATCAGAGCTCAAAGATTTGTTACAAAGTTCAGCCAGCGACCTAGGAGTGGCTAAAGATTCTATGTTCGTCTATACAACAGTCCAACCAAAAGCTGCAGAATTCATGAGCTTAATATTATCTATTAAAGGCTTCCAAGCCTAATTTCCCATGATGCTCTCTGAGGCTTCGAAGCCTAATTTTCCAGGGTGCTTTCTGACGAAGCTTGTGACAATTTGGAATTCACCAAAAATGATAGAACACAAAGGCTTCTTTAAATAATAATTTGATTGCTCCTTGAACAATACATGAAAACAATTTAAAGACCTAACTCAACCTTTAGATTGTCCTAGGATTCTTTGGAAATCCAAAGTCTATTAGAAAACAAAAATGATAATCCTGTTGGAAAACTAAAATCCTATTGGAAAATAGAAACTAAAATCCCATTGGAAAATAGAAACTAAAGTTTTATTGGAAAACATTAAAGTGTTGTTTTGGAAACATAAACGACCTCAAACGCCTAAAATCCACCATACATCATGGCATAGTTGTACCCATAATGTTGTTTCCCTTTCCGAAAGGGTATTATATGCGTCAATCTGAGCTCGTATGCCAAATATGTAAATTTCGGTTACGTCTATTTGTCTTTTGTCAGTCCATTATGTCTTCAATTATTTTTTAGCCATATGTTCTACATCAGACCCTTCCACTTCAGAAGAACTTGACCCAGAGTTATTGTCATGATATATTATCTCATCTTCAAACTCATACAAATCAACAGCATTGAAAGTGTTAGAAATTCCCATGGAATCAAGCAAGTTGATGACATATGTATTGTCATTGATTCACCTTAATACCTTGTATGGACCATACTTCTTTCTGCAACTTTCCATATGTGCCCGCTGGAAACCTTTCCTTTCTCATGAACACCATAACAAAATCTTCTTCTTTAAACACCTTCACTTTTCTGTGTTTGTCTGCTGCAACTTTGTATTTGGCATTAGTCTCCTTTTTTTTGTCTAATTGTATCTTTGACAGCCACAACATTTGCAACCATATGTTTTGTAGCAACACTCATTACCTGGGCTCTAAGCAACTTCATGAACATGGTTAGGAGTGATTGTATAAACAATGAAAAATTGTGATCTTCTCGTTGCAATGTGGGCCGCATTAGCAAAGTCTACCTGCGGAAGTGCATAATCCCATTGTTTATGCTTTTTACTACAAAAACTACGAACAAAATTTCCCAAAGTACGTTTGTAACTTCAGTTTGACATTCTATCTGCAGAGGGGCAGTGTTACTCTGATTCAAAGTAGTGCCAAACAACCTCCACAAAGTAATCTAAAAATGGCTGAAAAACTCCGTATCACGATAAGAAGTAATGAATTTGGAAGTGATGAATTTAGGAACTCCATGCAAACAAACAACCTCCCTGAAAATTAGTTTAGCTATGTTGGATGCATCATCTGCCTTCTTGCATGCTATAAAGTGAACCATCTTAGAAAATTTGTCAACTATAAGAAAAACATAATGAACACTCTTTTATGTTCGGGGTAACCCAAGCACAAAATTCATAGCAAGGTCCTGCCAAATATATGCAGGAACAGGAAAATGCATGTAAAGTCCTGTGTTTTGAACTTGTCCCTTCGAAACTTGGCAAATGTAAATTTTTCTCACAATATTCCCACATCACACTTCAACTAAGGCCAATAAAATCATTTTTCCAAGCTGGCTACAGTTTTATCTCGACCCAAGTGACCACTCAATCCCCTTCCATGAAACTTTCAAATCAGTTTCTTACGTAAGGAAGAGATAGGGATGCACAACTTATTGCCTTTGAGAAAGTATCCTTTATTGAAAATATAATCTGCCATTGTTCATAATTAACACATTTTGCCCAAATTTCTAAAAAATCGTCATTAGCTTCATATAATTCTTTCAAGCACTCGAATCCCACAAATTTTTGGGCAAGGGTAATCAACAAATAAACCCTCCTACTAAGTGCATCAACAACCCCATTCAAAGTACCAGAGTTGTGCTAAATGACAAATGAAAATTTCTGCAGAAAATTCACCCACCTTGATACATCTTATTAATATTTCTCTGACTGTTAATAAACTTCAAAGCTTGATGATCTGTATACGAAACACACTCCCTGTGAAGAAGTCAGTATTCCCATTGCTTCAATGCTCTAACAACCGCATACATCTCTTGGTCGTAAGTACTCCATTTCTATCGGGCTTTGCTTAATTTATCAGAAAAGAAGGCTACTTGTTTCTTCTCTTGATTGAGCACAACTCCTACACCCGTTCCACTATCATCACATTCGACTTCAAACACTTTCTCAAAGTTTGACAGAGCTAGAACCGGAGTGGTGCAAAGCTTTTCTTTTTCGTAAGGGAAAAACTATTTTCTTGCTCGTACTTCAAAGCCTAATGATCTGTTTACAGAAACTAAAATCCTATTGGAAAACAATAAAATGTTGTTTTGGAAATCTAAAAGACCTAAAACGCCTAAAATCCACCATACATCACAGTGTACCGATGTGTTGTATCCTTCATGTCGTTTCCATTTCCGAAAAGGTATTGCATGCCTCATTCTAAGCTCGGATGCCAAATTTGAAAATTTCAGTTACGTCCTTTTGTCTTTCGTTGGTCTATTATGCCTTCAATTATTTCAGCCATAGGTTCTACATCAAATGTATACATTCAGGGGCGGACCCAGGATTTTAGTCGAGGGGGGGCGAAATGGAAAATACTTATTAGTTGATAATAGTAGTTATCAATGATAAAGCCAATTTTTTTTTACCGAAGCTAGTAACTAATAAAAAAAATTCAACTATAAAAAATACACTGCATATATCAAATTGGATCCAAGTGTAGTCAATTTTAAGCCAAAATAAGGTCACTATTGATAACCTTAGCAAAGAGCAAACAAACATAATAACTAGAATATATAATTAATATCACAAAAGATTTTGTTTAGGCAGCTAGACTTTAAAGCCATTTTTTTGCCAGGCTTGAGCATTTTTACACCTTTACCCATTCTCTTTAAAATACACTCACAAACATTATCTATAGAAGAGATAGAAATGTAAAAAACTTAAAACCTGACCAAAAAGTGGCTATAAAGCCTGGTTGTCTAGAATTGAGAATCACAAAATAATTAGGAAAAGTTCTAGGTGAAGCTAAAAAAAATTTGAAATTTACGAATCTAATATGATCATAATACAATTTCAAAGAAAAAATAGTTTATATGAGGCTCAAATTTTATACGAGTTGGCTAATGGTATATATTTTCATTGAATTCTATCGTTATTATTTTAGATATTAATTTTAAATATTTTTTTGTTAGGGGTTTAATATCACTTGTGAAAAACAATTCATTTATTTAATGTTAATAAATTTTTATTAAACTAAACATTTTTTAATGTTTGCAATCACTAATAAAATTGCATTGAAAATAAAATAAAAAATGCATTCAAAGAGTATCGAACTCAGGTCTTTTACTAAAATTGATAAACCTCCAACCACTACACCAATAAAAACATGTTTGAATATTTTCATAAACAATTAACATATTGTATTCTACATTATATAATTGATTTTTTAAAACTAAAATATATATACTAAAATTATTTTAAAAGTTGAGGGGGGGGGGGGGGGGGGGGGCAGCTGCCCCCCCTCGCCCCTTAGTAGGTCCGCCCATGTATACATTAAGCATTATTTGATGGATCCATTGCATTGATTTTTCGGGCTCTGCTGGTTTGATAAATACTCTTTTCCATAAAGACGAGTTGGCCATTTTGAGTTGTCATGAAAACTGAGGTGCTAGAGATCCAGACATGTTTACAAAAACTTGTTTAATTTATTGAAAGTTCGTGTAACAAAAATGTAGGAAAAATAACCAAAGTTGAAGTGTTCAAAACTTTAGTCAGTGTAAGGTTAACAATGGGTCGGGGTCATGTTCTTGCCGAGTCAACAAAGCAAATGCGAATCAATTATTTAGTTATCGTGCCAAATAATGAAATCTGAACTCGACTTGCACGTAAATAGGTTGACCCGACCTGACCATTTATGACCCATGGGACAAAAGATTGAACTTCATCGCTTGAGTTGATCCGACCCTAGCCATGAAATAAAAATTGACACTTCAACGTTGTTAAAACTAACTCGAATCAAATAAGGATTTTCCTCTCTTATAATTTAGTAGATGCAATAATAAAAGTTTTGACAAATATCCATTTTCCTCTCTATTGAGAATTCACTCATCCAAATAAGGAGCTTTGTTTAATATGGTCTATTAACTTGAATTAGGCTACTAACTCTACTAACTAGTTTGGTTAATTTAATCTATGCATCTTTCCATTTTCATATAAAGTATACTAATAATAAACAAATTTTGTGTTCTGTACATGTAGAGAAAAAAGTTCAAACACATTTCCTAATTTAACATAGGGCCAAACCCAAGAGTTCTTTGTACTGGAGGCTGAGTTATTATAGTGTATACTTTTATCTAACTTAAATTCATTAACATTAACATAGATGCAATATGGAAATATCTACGCATTATAGCGTAAAATCTAGCATAATGCATAAGATAGTTTTCGACTTAATGCTGAAATTGTCATTATAAATCTAATATTTTGTAAATCCACTTTTTTGAAATTCTTCGATCTGAACCGTCGGATCAGCCCCCCCCCCCCCCCCCCCCCCCCCCCCCCCCCCCCCCCACAATCCGAAGATGGTGGCCTTTTGGCGCGGACCTAACCTCAGGTGCTAGGATTATTTGAAAATAGGTATAAATTGTAAATAGTTTTTTTTTTGGGTATTAAATAGGAAAGAGAAGATGTTTTTCAAGTACTATTTTGTAATTTTATTTTATATTTTAATAAATAAAAGTTGTAGATGGGTATTAAACAGGGGAAGAAGACCCATGTTCAAAATGCCAATTCAGTATGAGGAAAGCCCGGTGGACATAACATAACAACTCTCTTCTTCCAAAGGCCTGTCTGCCCTGTGTTGTGTTGCACTTGTTCCCTCTCCTCTCCTCTCCTCTCCTGCGGCTTCGAACTCAGTTGATTCAAACAGAGGTAAATTTGGAAACCTTATACTCTCATATCAACTTTCATGCTTTCTTCTCTCTCAATAAAGTCTTAAGTTTGTAGTTGTATCCTGATTTTCAGCTGATTGGAGTCTTCTTGACACTTGAAATATAACCACACAGACAACTTCTTTTTGGTTATTTTGAGACACCAACGAGCTGCTTAACCTATTCTATTTGATAGTTCTCTAATATTTGAACTAGCTGAGTCTAAGATGCATGAATTCCTTTCATGTGTGCGCGTGTTTGGCATTAGTGCTTAAAGTAGTTTGTATGTTCAATTCATAAAGGATGACAATGTTAGTAGATACATGTTCACTTGAATGATTGAATAAGATGGGTTTGGTGTAAATTGAATGCTGGTTGTGTTTACAAATATTGCATGTTGTATTAAGAGTGCCCTTCTTATAGGGTCCTATTTCGACCTCTACTTGTTTGAAAAATTGTGTGTGACAATGGACTGCCTTTTTTTCGTGATAAAGTTTCATCTATGTTCCTGAACACTCAAATTTTAATTTTGTTTATATGTTTGATTTTTTGTGATTTAACTGTTGTTGGATAGTCCAGATTTGTATCGATTGTATTTGAGTTCATAACACATTCTTTTCAGTACTCATAAAATCCTTTTCGGTATTCAAATTTGCCTCTACTCCATCTCTTTCACCTCACTTTCTTCCACTTTCATGTTCATCAATTTCAAGATTAGTTCAAATGCATTGATTCTCATTCAAATATATCGAATACTAACACCTGGTTGTCTTGCAGTTGTTGCCTTGCAACTATTTCCAACCCACACACTCTTCACCTCGTGCAATATATTAGGCAATCTAACATCTGAATCTCCCATCTGTACTGAGAAAACATACACCACTCTGTTTCTGTATCTGACATTTTGTGCGCCATGGATGAATCTTCTTCTGAAATCCTTCTTGACCTGGAGCTCCGTCTCTTTCGATGTTCCCACAGAACCAGCAACACTCCAACCATCGACCGAGAGCAAAATCCTCTTCATACCATGATCGAAAGTGTCATCAAATCGATTGAGAGGGGGGACTACATCGAAGCTCTTTCCTCTGAAGCTGCTCGTCTTGTCTTCAATGGCATTGAAGCTGAATCAATAAAGTTCCAGGGCTCTAGTGATTCAGCAAATCAGTTTTATACTTTAATAGAAACGAAAATTGATTCTTTCCTTTTTCAAAGTGAGGTAGACAGGTCTTGCAATGCTCTTCTTGTCATGTGCATTGGTGTCTCTGCCTTTCTTGCTTTTACGCAGAACAGTGTCACTGGGTGAGTCTGTATTACTTACTAATTTCTTTACTCATTATTAGATTATTTCCTAATGTTGCTAATTTGGTTTACTTGCAGACCTTGTAAAGATTTTCCTTCACTTCCTTTGCCCTTTTTGTTGTCCAAAGAAGATAAAAATGTTGGATTGGAGTGGGACATATGGGCCTGTAATCAGCTCATGTCTACTGGTTCGGAATTGCTTGGAAAGTTTTCAATCCCACAGGTATTTCCATATTTAGATTCAAGTTAGTCACGATAGAATATGGCATACATACAAGTTTTATCGATTCAAACCGTATGGTCTGTTTGTTTGGAGCACTTAAAGCATTCAGCCCCCCTCTGTTTATAGCCAAAATGTGATTTTGTTAATGAAGGAGACAGATGACAATTGAACCCTACTGTGGCCCTTTTTGAAATTTCGGTAATAGTGAGAATATTGCATGTCCTGTGCATGGTGTGTATTAACTCGTCATTGATCCAAAAGGGACCATTGATGTGAAATGAAGTTACTTCCAGTAATGGAAAGTGATAACGTGATACCAGAGGCATTAGGGGCACTCTGATCATGTATTCCTAAGCTGTATCTTCATACTCAGTTATTCTTGTCTTACGAGCAGCCATGCATATATTTTTCTCATTTGCACAGGTAATGAATGACGATTATGGACATTCCAAGTAAATAACTTGGTTACGTTTTTTTGACATGGCATGGTGGTCATTGTGGTTTCTTATTCTTGGAAAATAAACACGTTTTTTTTCATATACTGCATTGTTCATAAAATAGATGAATTAATATTTAATTTCAATTTTCTACTCTTTGCAGTACATTGTGTATGCCAAGATGTTGTTAATGAAGACTAAAGATATCTCTTGCGAAGGAAACGGGTATTATTTGGTGGGAACTAGAAGCATTTCATACTGGCTATCGAGGCTTCTTCTCCTTCAGCAAAGAATTTTGAGCAATCTTTCCTCATCCTTATTTGATTTGTTGCAAGTATTGACTGCTGAAACTCAAGAACACTTTGCCAAAGTGGAAAATGTTAAAAGTTACTGGGGTTCCAGGTTGCATGAGGGTGAAGCCTCAACTATTGTGTCAATGGCTCATCTGGAAGCAGGAATAATAGAATACACCTATGGCAGAGTTGACCACTCCAGGTGAGTTAACAGAAACCTTTTTGCAATCTATAACTGGCATTGCGTCTGTGTAATTGAAGAGGTTTATACATTTGGGCCCGCTCCATCTCTGGTCAATCTCCATGGGATTTTTAATTAGCTGGAAAAAGAGCTATTGCAGCTCTGGTCTTCTTGCTTATACCGTTAAGGTTTAAGAAGAGCTCAAGAATATATTCAGCCAATTAAGTAGTCTTCTAGCTGTGTGACCTTGCATATGTCATTAAAGCTCAAGCTCCACAATTGATCTCCCCAATCCAATGCTCTGGACATTGAAATTTTATAGCAAGAACGTTGGGAATTTTTTTTTTCTACACAGTTGATCTCCCAGCCCCATTGGATCACTCCGGACATTGAAATTTTATAGCAAGAACGTAGGGAAAAAAAATTCTACACTATGTATCCCCCCATTACTTTTCTAAAACTGCTAAACAGAGACATTATCTTTCATGTTGCAAACATTAGGATGACCAAAAAAATCATATTTTTTTCTTGAAGGAAATTCAATATTTATTAAACTTCATTGTTACAGAAGAATGAGGAATACTATTATTGGGAGAGTATTATTGCAGTTGAATAACGCCTTGTTCAGTTGTATGCTGTATCTAGGGCATCTTTGCCTTGTTTCTTCCCTTGAATAAATTTGAATCTTCTCTAAAAATAAATAATACATAAATATTTTCTGACCAAAAACTCCAATACATATGATATACCACATAGCTGATGTAAGGCTAAGTTTCTAAAAAATTCCTCTAAACTACACATAACTACTAACTGTTTACAACAAAATCTAATTTCTTGTTTCTGACATATCAGAAGTTGTTTTCCGTTTAATGTACTTTTTCTTAGTTTGCTAATCTAATTTTTATTTATTAGTCAGCATTTCGAGACTGCTGAAAAAGCATGTGGGCTGCAGCTGTCTGTCACTGGAGTTCTTGGCGTCAGGACCCTGCATCAGGTTTTTCTTCCCTGTAAAAATTTCTTAGTATGATGGCTGTTAATACTGAAAATTTGCTTTTGTTCTAATTGCAAAGGTCAAAGCAACTGCACAGAGGGTGCTTGTTACAAATACCATTATGCCTCAGAATGGTGATGCATGTCTTACTGGGAGCCCCAAGCAACAGAGCAGTGGATCTGCTTTCAGTGAAGATAAGTTGGGTTCACATTCTCATGAAACCAACGAGGATTCTGACATACTGATTATTCCAAAACTGTTGGAGAATGGGAATGATGCTATTGGTGCTAATGACTCTCAATATGGTTTCACTGCTGCTTTGGAGGCAATACAACAGGAAGTGATACTATCACGGTGCCTTCTTATAGAAAAGAACAGTCCGGATGGAGAAATGCAGAGTATGTATCTCGAACTTTGTACTGGCATACATGCTGAAGTTAACTTCTTTGTTCTACATGTTAGTCATCATTGTAGTTGCTTTATATCAAGAACTATCTATTGTGCTTATATTATGGTTAACAACTTGCATTCTTTCCTTGAGATAATACTATTAGTAGTTGTCTACTCCCATGCAAGGATTGTGATTTCGCTTTTCGAGGTAATTTCGGTAAGTTGATTTAAAAAAATATTTCGTTGTGTATAGAAAATATGTAAAAAAATCGATTATAAATTTAAAATAATCAATATAAGTTAAGCATTTTAAACTCTTACAAATTACATAAAGAGTACCACGAGACTCGTAATGTCATACAAACTACATATTGCATAAGAATCACTTATAAAACCAAATTTTAATCTTAAACTAAAGTTATAACGCGTTAAAATGTATGTACCAACGTTGAGATCGATCTAATGAAAAAAAAAAAAAATTCGGTTTCGAAAGAAATTTTGGTAACTAAAAAAAGAAATATTCGGTGAAATTTCGACATTTTTCGAGAAATCACATTCCTTGCTCCCATGCAGCCGCTCGCCATTCTGGAATGCCCAAGTTTGTCCCTGACAGCAGGATACATCTAAAGTGAATTGTAGAAGCATGCTTTGATTTCAAATATGTATAAATTCAAAGTAAATTGTTGAAATGTGTTTTAACTTCAAATAGAGATCTAAGAGATGTTGTTAGTGACCAAATCATCTTTCTCTCCCCTTTCGCGTAGGGTTGACATTTCCAACTGTTCAATGAATCGTCTCACAATTTTATCTCTTTACCAATCCAACATGCCCTACATCTATATGCGTTCCCTACTAGACAAAACGCATTGTGTAGGAAGCTGCTTAGAAACCAACTCTTTGGAAAAAGAAATTTTGAACGGTATGAGTTTCCTACAAATCAATTTTCAGGGAACTCCTCATTCCCTCCAACATAAGAAAGAAGTATACAAAATGTTTCCATCTTCAACCACATTCACCTCCAATCATAGTCTATGTCGCAAATTATAATTTTTGTCAATATATATATATTGACAGAACTTGTGTTTGATTGTGGCCTGGACGGCTTATTTTACAGTAGGATGTACGCTAGAGTCTCCATTTCTCGGTTATCATAGTTTCTTGTATATATTCTATATGTGAATGATTTTGGCCCCTTCACTTATATTCTGAGACCTATGAACTGAAGTTATAATGTACAGAAGATGAAACTTTGTTGTTCTGAGTATATCTGTGATCTGTAGCCTGTTTTATTCTTCTTTTGGAAAATTTTGCCTATCTATTATCTTTGATAAATGCACTTGAAATGACCTTTATGTACTTCCTTTATGTTCCAGGATGGGATATGGCCCCTTTCATAGAGGCTGTTGATGCTCAAAAGATTTCTTGTTTCATAGTAAGTATTATCTCATTCTCTTGCTCAACAGTTTTGTTAAACATCTTAGGAATAAGAAGCCTCAAAATCCTTCCTCTAAAATGAGAAACCACATTTATAGTAACCATTGATAAACGTTTGCCCTTTATGCAACCCATATCAGTCTGTCTTTTATCTTTATTTATTTATAGAATTTGTTTATTAGAATTTGGGCTTAAAGGAAAACTTTCTATTCTGACTTCCCATTTTGTTTTCATTTACAGTTAAAAACTATATTGTTTGACCTCTGTTTGGGCTGAAATTTTGAGGAAAATTAAAGATTAACATCAGAAACATGTAAAAATTTTGGCTCATTTTGACATGCATGTTAAAAAAATGTGTAGGGACACACAAGTTATTGTTTACAATTAAGGAAACTGCTAAACTAATAAAGTTGAAATTGGCTTGTGGTTTGTTTGAGCTGAAATTTTGAGGAACGTGTCCCTACTGCCAATGTCCCCCCCTTCTTTTTTTGAAGTCAAACCACACAACATGAATATATTGATTAAGATAATTAAAAATAAGTGAGAGAGATGCTCACATTACAATCAGCAATAGCAAAAGACAATAATAAGAGCATAACATTATGCCAACTAAAAATGAAAAGGTCAATGGCCACATTCTAGATAGTGATATGAGCTGATCCCCGATGCCAAATGGGTTGTACTTCAATGATATGAAGCACTCCTAAGTGGATATAGCCTTACCTTAAAAATTCTTTTATTTCTTTCAGAGCCCATGTATCAAAGTCATTCCCTCTACTCCAAATCCATTTTCCAACCCTAGAGATGTTGATGTGCTTCCACCCTATTAACCAATCTCTAATGGATCCCTAAATGGCCAGGAGGCCTAAGACAGTCTAAATTCTGTAAGAAAGCATATACCAAGTTTCTTTGGAATATCTAAAGTTCATAAGGATGTGATCAACTGTTTCTTCATCTTTGTTACAAAGTACACAATGGTTTGGGATATGAATCCTACTTCTTTCCAAATTATCAATATGAAAGTCCTACCTTGAATGACTATCCACAAGAAGAAATTCAGTCTAGGAGGAAAATGCTCGTTCCGGTTCTTCTTGTTGTTATAATAAATGGAGGAGTTTCCATGAGTATGTTTTTTTAGGTGCTCCGAGGAGTCTGTCTTTTGACATGTGTAATCTTCTTAGCTTTCATTGATTATTTATTCTCTCATTAGTAGCTAAATGGACTTTGACTTTCACATGTAAAATTTTGGAATAGTTCAACAACATTTAGTGTAACATTTCTTGAATAAAATTTTCCAAGACTATTCCTGTAGTGGGTCACCCAATTAAAAGGAAAAAGCTCATCCCTATTCTGTCCTCCATGTGCAATAATGTATGAGAAGTAGGTGGATGGTACAATGTAGATTGTAGACCATCAAATTGTGATTTAGGTCATACGGAAAGAAAGAAATCAGAAAATCTTCTACAATGGTGTGTGAGCAAGCCTCTTTCAACTGTTTTCTCTATTTGATTGGTAAATCCTTAATAATTATTAATAATAACAACAATAAAAATATAAATTATTCATACCCATGTATGACCGGAATTCAGTGACTGAAGGTGGTGGGGCAAATCATGGTTTTGACTCATCAGTTATGACTTTGGTCAAATGGGAGCAAGTTGGACTTTAAATCTAGTAAGTCCAATAGGCCTTAAGAAATGTCCCATGGTTTTATCTGAATTGAGAAATAAAGATGAAGTTTGAGGGTTGCAGCGACAAAGAAAAACAATGGATGTGTGTGAGATGGGGGGGGGGGGGGGGGGGGGGGGGAGTTAAGATGTTGGTTATAATAGAGTTATGATATTGAGACAAAGTAAGGTGGGGTTGTGGATGTTGAATCAGGGCATCCAAATGAAGGTCTACCTACCACGTCCTGGTAAAGACAATCAAATGTTTCTGATACTAGTGAATCACCCGCCCTACTTGCACGTAGATTATGATTTGGTTTGAGATTTCTCAGTAAATATCAAAAAATAATAATCTATATTGTTAAATATTTTTAAAAGGAAAACAAATAGTGCAAATACGAATTTAGAAAATATAATAACAAAACAATATTCATAAAGCTATAATAATATTAATAATACTGTCAAATAAAAAAATTGGAAATTTGGTATCTGTCAATTAACCCATCAATAGAAAATTCTTAATTTCTTACTAGAATACCCATATCACTGACTCAACTCTAGGACTACAACATTGATGAGTATCAATAATACTACACCGTTAACTCATCCGATATTACTGTGGATAAACACATGAAAAATTTAGGCCCATGGATAACTGGAGTGGGCTTAATGATTCAACATTAGAGATAAGCACGTTGTACTTATGATGCAGATTATTTTTCTAACCTAAATTAATAGGCTAATTTAACCTGATTGTTATACTACAAGTGCACGATTGTCTAACTGGTAGACAATGACAAATACGGGTCGATCCCACGAGGATTGAAGGCACAATCGAAAACTACAATCTATTTAGACTAATTTGAAAATGGGTTATAGCAATCAGAAATTTCTAAAGTAATGGAAGGTAGAAAAACAACTAAAATTTGAGTTTAAGAATCAAATAAAGAGATGCTAAGGCTTTCGAATCATCCAACAAATGTTCATAGAATTATACTATTATCAATTATTATCTCCTAGAATTCGAGCAATATTAGAGTTGATAATCTCTTGATTGTCTCGAATATCAACGTAATGGACTCACTTTAACCAATGTGCAAACCCCTATTATTAATTGTTTGTTTAAGGCACAACTAATCACAGTGTTGATTAATAATAATCAAACAGGGCTCAAACAATAACGTAGAATAATTCTAACTACCATGGATGCGTGACATACACTTGATGAAAGTAATATACGCATGTTCATAAGTCAATCCAATATTCAATTATTCAGTGCATCGAAAAAAAAATGCTACTAAGCCTACGAAATCATCTACGCCTTAGCTGGGGGTTTAGAAGATCATGGTGGAGGTGGTCGCGGAGATTGCGCTGGCGTAATCCATCATTTCCTGCACTTGGGTTGTGGGATGGTACAAAATAATTGTCTTGGGTGCAAATAGTGGATTGTTTTAAAAAGCAGTTTCTTTCCCTCCAACAGGTCTTATCCATGCTTTGGCTGGTTTTGTGTTCTGCTGCGTGGTTGCGCTCCAGCACCTGTGAGCGAAAAGATTTAAGAGAGAAAAAAACGAGATGAGGAAGGGAGGGAGGTCGAGGAGGCTGCAAGGTGACGTCGAGGAGGTGTGAAGTTTGTTGCAATGGCTGTTGAGAATCTGATTTTTTAGTGATAGGGAGGACGAAAGAGATGAAGGAGGGACAATGTTGTATGTGACGAACAGGGAGCAGCTGAGCAGGGAGGTCTTCTGTGAAGAACAAAGAGCAGGGAAGAAAATAAGATGATATGGAGAAAAAAGGTGCGAGGTGAGAGACGCACGGTGGTTGGCATGAGGGAGATGGAGGCATGAGAGCTCTGTTGTGATCTGCTTTATAGCCGCGAGAGAGAAACAAAGGTGAAGGGGAAAAAAGATTAGCTCGAGGAGGAAGAAAGTGGAGCAGGGGAGGAGAATGGTGATGATGGCGAGGTTGGGTGGCTGCCAATCCTTCTATCGAGCGAGAATGGCTGGCAGGGTGGACGATGAGATGGGGTTGGTGGCTAGAAAAAGAGAGGAGAAATAAAGGGACGTCAAAAGAGAGAGGGTTGCCCCATAGAGGGAGAAAGTTTTGTGTGTGACAGGAAGGAGAATAAATAGATTTTGGTCGCTTGGGCTTAGGTTTAGGCTTAATTTACATGGGTTTGGGAATGGGTTTCAATTGTTGTAGCACCTTTTAAATTCACCGAAACCATCACTTTGGGCTTGTTCTTCCAAACTCGCTGCGCTAACCCAATTTTATTGTTTAAGCTCCAATTCTTACAAAAAACATGAAAACGAAATAATTAGAAAAAATACAAATATTCGAAGCACTAACAAATATAAATTGGACGACATTTTATGTAATAATTATTTGAATATCAAATACCCCTAAACCTATATTTTGCTAGTCTTCGAGCAAAACGAAAATAAAATCCTAACTCACTTTCACAGAAGTCATCGGTTACACTTACCTTAACGTGCAACAAGGCTTTGAACCCCTAGATTACCTTTAGTGGACGAGTTATAGTCTTGTGGGGGTTTTCATAAATGCTACTCACAAACATTATTGACTCAATAAATGTCAAAAACATGGTCCCTATTATTTATTTTCCTCAGAGTAATCATCTAATTGCCATAAATTTCAGAAAATAACATACAATTTCACAGTAGATTCTTAACAACAATTTAATAGTATCTAGAGTTTAAATAAATTGCATCATCATTCTCAACTCGAAGTATGTGTGCGTAGTCTAATCAACATAACTTTTAATTTCACAGTAAAGACACGACTAGATAACCTTTAGAAAGTACGCTTCAACTACAAATCTCTCAAGTCATTATGAAATGAATCACTCAGAGATTGAGTATTATAACTTAGTTTATATGCGAGCAAAAAAATAAATTATGGAGACACAAACATCTCACATATAATTATCATGAAAAATATACTTTTTAAAGAATGAAATAATCTCATGGACAAGATTATCAATCACTTTGACAATGTTGAATCGAACACCATAGTTCTTGTCTATTCAATCTCCACATCTATGGACCGAACCTTTACTTAAGATCAATCAGATCTTTATTAGTTTGTAAGGGGGCTAAGATTATGGCTAACAAGAATGAAAAAGTATAATACAAGAATTATCTGAGAATTGATACATTTTTTAATAAACACACGGGCACTGAAGATTATAAATTTTTTTCATATATATATATATATTTGAAGCATTAATCTTTTTTTTTCAATGACACACTTTTCCCTTTTTGCACAATGAAACATTTCAGTCTTGAGGATTCATGGAATATTTAGTATCAGCTCTTTCTATTTGCCCATTCCAAACATATTTCCAATCACACATTCTTAGAGAAATTGGGCAAGGATAAAAATATTATGGGGTATTACTCCATATTTAGAGTAGGTAATGGAGATGGGTTTAGCAAAGGAAATGGTGAAAGGGTTACAACAGATATTTATTACTGGGTAAGCTAAAAGGCTAGGGAACGGTTCAAAGAAAAAAATGCCTATATCACTCCCTAAGCTCTAAGCTGGTATCATGACATCTCAATTAAATAAACCAAGAAGTTCTAGTGTAATGATTCAATTTTAATGTCATTCTCAAAGCAATCAATAAAAGAAATAAGAATAATGACATCATCAACGAGATAATGCGAACTCAAGAAAAATCAGAATTATTAAATAACCTGCAAGAAAAATAGATTGGCTCAAAACTCATACGGGTTAAGTCTTCACTATTATTCAAAGGCTTCCTAGTTAATATATCACTCATCAACTTCAAATTATGCTAACTTGGCTTATAGTGTAAGAATAGTCGAGTTGAAAAATCTCATGAAATATATTTAACTTAAAGTTAATATCAAACCGTATGTTCCTATTAATATATCAATGTGACAAGTGATGACATGTATTTTCTCAAATTTAAAAGCATATTCTCTTCATTAGAAATGAACTTCAGATTTTGAATGCATTTTCAAATAATTTTTTTTTCACAATTATCATAAGCATCTATGTATTCAATGGAGACTGAGTATACTGTAATTAATCAGTAGAGTTGTGAAATATATTTAAGCTCAAAATTTTTGAAAAATGCACAAAAACTCGTAAACCCCACCCCAAACCTAAGCCAAACATTGTCCTCAATGTATAAAAAGAAAAATCATGACAAATGAAGGAAAAAGAAAAGATGAGGGTTATAGTGATATTACCATCGTGAAGTTCTTACCAATTCGAAGAGATCATCCACCAATGAAAGCTAAAAAACATAAGAACTGTGGACTCATCATGAGAAACTGATAAAAACACATGTATGACAAAAAATGCACAAACGAAAAAAATACATGTACCATTTGTAAGTCAAAATTGTTATAGAGCTAATGAGTATGTGGAATGCAACTAGAAAGAACTCGAAAATCACTCTAGACTAACTGTATTGAAACAATTGAAGCTGGGCTATCTCACAGAAGCGCTTGGTTTAACGTCGTCAACTCGACATATAGTCTTCCTCACAAATGATGTACCATAAAATGAAGAAGAAGACCATAACGAACACCCTCCTCTAAAAGTGCCAAAGAATCGTATAGCAACATCCTAAAAAGTTGATTGATCCGTCTAACAAATAGTAGCAATCACATGTGACACCACATATACTAACATATCCCAAAAGCTACGAAGGTGGCATGCAAAATCATATAGAAAATGCAAATGAACTCGCATTCCTCGGAAACCCGTAGGGACCTGAAGCATAAAGGGGTCACAAATAGTGATATCCAGCAAATGACTCTTACCTACTGCTAAAAAAAGGGACATCCTAAATCAAGTGTCAAATCAGAATATTGAATATGTTTCACAATAGGATGGTTTAAACTAAAATCATCCCTTAAAAAGAAGGGATCGACATAAGTAGAGTCAGTCAATGTGAAATGGATGCAAAGAGGTATGTCTATAAATATATTGGGTGGTACAAGCTCATCATAACAAAATGAATATCACCAAGATGATGAGCTAGACAACTCAACAACACCCCCCAAACCTAGAAATCAATACTACTTATGGCATGTAGTCTCTCATTAGATGCGTCTTCTGATAACCCGTGATTATTTCTTGAATTATGAGGTCATTTGTATCGTGAAAATAGTCGAAGCAAGTCTCCAAAGAATACTGAGAATCAAACTTCATGCACGAGTCACTAGGAAGGCATACGTCGAAGAAGTCAACATGAAAATGTCAAAATGAGGATGGGTCAGGAAGCAAAGTAGTTTCAATCACATTATCCTAAAAAAATCATCTGACTGGAGTTTCGATGTGCTACCATTTATGAATTGACCATTTGAGTTTTGAACAGGGTGACTAGGAACTCTTTCTGGCTCTCTCTTAGAGAATGCCTAAGCAATTTGACTAACAACTATTTTAAGTTTATTGATGGCTTGAGATTGGTGTTGAGTCGTGGCTTTTAACTCTAATATAGCCTGATAATCCTGTTCAAGCATTCGTTCTATGCGTTGCATAAAGCGGTTAATCGTTTCCTCTAAACTGGTTGTGTTGGATGGAGGAAGTTGGTTAAATTGAAGCATAACATGACTAGAGGCTTGAAGAGCTTGGGAGAAAACATCTTCCCCTTGGTGCGAGCCATGAGCCTAGGGGAGATTTGGATGATGGGCGAAACCCGGGCTTTAGTAGTTGGTCTGTGGATTATAACCTGGTTGCCAAATAGCATTAAAAGAATTGACTTGCTCAACAAAATATTTAGGATAATCATATTGCAAATCACAATTTGTTGTGGAATAACTAGGACTCAAACATGCAACATAAACCTTAGATGAAACATTCGTGGGAGGTAGGGGTTGAGTCATTCAAAATTGCATTTATCTTCTGAGCCATAGTCATACAGCTGCTTCTAGCTTCAAGGCAGAAGAAGCGTAATCCTTAAAGGCTTTTTCCTCAACCATCTCCTTGGTCTCGGGAAATTATTTTTTTTAAATGCAAGTCTAACCTCTATATGAAGATGATCTAACTAAAAAAAAAAAAACAACGAAACCCTAAACGATATCAAAATGATGCTCAAATAAGATGAACGACAGACGACCCTAGAGTTCTGTTACTAATGCAGGGCTTAATTTACCTAACCGTGGGAGAGACACGATAATTTCCTATCAATCCGCCACTACAGAATTGCTCCTACCTCTTTTTTCACTTTCCAGCTTAAAGTGAAATGTTAGTTTAAGAACTATTCCCAGATCCCAGATAGGATATGTTCTTTCACTTGATTACTTTAAGCTTTCAAACTTCCAAAGAGGGACCCTCTGAGAGTCAAACTCGTCCTCGACATTTATCTTGCTACAAATTTTAATCAGTGAAGGCTTAGGTTTCTAACTCTAAAATAGATAGTGGTTAACCTATCATCGGGAGATAACCCTAAAATAGATAGTGGTTAACCTATCCGTGGGAGAGACCACGAAAGTTGCAAATCAATCATGCCACTCTTCAAATTTGCATGCAATACTACCTAAAACAACCAAAACACAAGTGATCACAACAGAAACCACATGTAGATGCGATGGGGAGAAGTTACCTCTGGCGTGAACCTCTTTCGGGTTACTTGCGACGCCGGCTAGAAGTCGAGTTAGCGTTGATCAGAGGCACTATCCACCTGACGAATCTCTGACTTCTGAGAGTATCCACGCGAATCGCATTTTGAAAAGGAAAATTCACAATGCAATGTGTTTTTTTTTTAATTTCTTTGCTTTGCAATTTCTTTCCTTTCTGTTTGTGTTTCGCAACATCTACTTTTCACTTCCCACTCGATCTCTTATGATCACCTGCAAAACAAATGCAAAAAATAATTAAAACTCAAACTATTAAAAAAAACAAATAAATAAGGCGACTCCTAACACTGTTCCTAAACAAAGAAAATTTTACCTAATATATAAACTAGAGAAAACAAACCCTAGATTCGATTGTATCGTTACAATCCCCGACAAAGGCGCAAAAAACTTAATGCAAATTTTACTAACCTAAATTGATAGACTAATTTAACCTGATTGTTATACCGCAAATGCACGGTTGTCTAACTGGTAGACAATGAAAAATACGTGTCAATCCCACGAGGATTGAAGACATAATAAAAAAACTACAATCTTTTTAAACTAATTTGAAAATGGATTACAACAATCATAAATTTCTAAAGTAATGAATGGAAGAAAAACAACTGAAAATTGAGTTTAAGAATCAAATAAAGAGATGCTAAGGCTTTCAAATCATCCAATAAGTGTTCATAGAATTATACTATTATCAATTATTATCTCCTAGAATTCGAGCAATACTAGAGATGAGAATCTCGTATTATCTCGAATATCATTGTAATGGACTATGCAAACCCCTAGCATTAATTGTCTGTTTAAGGCACAACTAATCATATGCTTGACTAATAAGAATAAAACAAGGCTCAAACAATAACATAGAATAATTTTAACTACCATGATGCATGACATACACGATGAAAGTAATATGCGCATGTTCACAAGTCAATCCTATATTCAATTATACAGTGCATTGAAAAATAATAAAAAATAATAGAAAATGCTACTAAGCCTGCGGAATCATCTACGCCTTAGCTGAGCGTTTAGAAGATCATGGTGGAGGTGGTCGCGAGAGATTGCGCGGGCAAAATCCATCATTTCCCGCACTTGGGCTATGTGGTGGTACAGAATAATTGTCGGGATGCAAATAATGAACTTTTAAAAAACAGTCTTTCCCTCCAACAGGTCGTCTTCTCCCCTGTTCCTGCTGGTTCTGCGTTTTGCTGCGTGGTTACGCTCCAGCACCTGCGAGAGAAAAGAGAGAAAGAAGAAAGAGAGACGAGATGAGGAAGGGAGGGGAGGTCGAGGAGGCTGCAAGGTGATGTCGAGGAAGTGTGAAGTCTGTTGCAATGGCTGTTGAAAATTTGGTTTTTGAGAGAAAGGGAGGAGGAGATGAAGGAGGGACGATGTTGTATGTGACAAACAGGGAGCAGCCGAGCATGGAGGTCTTCTAGGAAAAACAAGGAGCAGGGAAGAAAATAAGATGATATGGAAAAGAGAGGTGCGAGGTGAGAGAGAGTGCACAGTGGCTTGCGTGAGCGAGATGGAGGCATGAGAGCTCTGTTGCGCTGCTCTGTAGCCACGAGAGAGAAACAAATGTGAGGGGGAAAAGAGATTAGCTTGAGGAGGAAGAAAGTGAAACAGGGGAGGAAAGATGGTGATGATGGCGAGGTTGGGTAGCTGCCGGTCCTAATGAGCAAGAATCGTCAGCAGGGTGGACAATGAGATGGGGTTGGTGGCTGGAAGAAGAGAGGAGAAAGAAAGGGACGTCAAAAAGAGAGAGCTGCCCCCTAGAGAGAGGGAGAGAGCTTTGTGTGTAGCAGGAAGGAGAATAAATAGATTTTGGTCGGGTTTGGGCTTAGGTTTAGGTTTAATTCACATGAGTTTGGGAATGAGTTTCAATTGTTGTAGCACTTTTCAAATACACAGAAATCGTCACTTTGGGCTTTTTTTCCAAACTGTTTCGCTAACCCATTTTATTGTTTAAGCTCCAATTCCTACAAAAACATGAAAACGAAATAATTAGAGTAAAATACAATATTCGAAACACACTCAAATATAAATTCGAAGATATTTTATGTAATAATTATGTGAATATCAAATTACTTCTCTCCTAGTCCTAATACGGCATGCAGTAAGTGGCTTACACGGTGATAACGCCAGCATTACTGTGTAATACGAGACAATCCTGAATTCATGTTTATCTCGTCCCCAGGCCTGCCACATAAACTTTGTCCTAGAGAGTCCATTGTTTAGCATCTCTTTGTCTCAGTCATCTTTATGAATGGGTTTTTTTCTTTTTTCTTTTTTCTTTTTTTGAAGAGGTGAACGGGTCTTGATTGAACTAAAGGGAGTGATTGTAAAGACTGAAGGTCCATAGAGTTGCATTTGTCATGTTTTATTATTGATTGAAGACGGAATCTAGCTGCAATATGTGGTTTGGGCCCCAAAGTGTATAGGCATCGCCTCATAATAATAACCTTTTTTTAATCATAGTTTCCTTCGACTAACGATCATATGGATCATAGATTTGTTGTAGCTCTATTTCTTTTTACTAATACTATAAAACCTTACTTTTCAGATACGGCGTTTTTGTGACATCTTACGTGTCAGGTGGGAGTCTAATCGTAGCCACACAAAGGAACGCGCTTTGATGATGATGGAAAAACTGGTATCATGCATCTCATGTATTTACTTTTTTTTCTTTCAGTATCTTTAAAAATTATCGTGGTATGACCACTTAAATGAACCGTTCATCTTAGAAATCTTGTTATTTTGGTTTTCCTTGTAAAATTGGTATTAGTTTCGTAGATTGTTACAAGCAGATCATATCTAGCTCTTTATCTTGCTTTTGGAAAGGAAGATTGCTTGGAGATTTTTATTATTTAATATCTCAGATTGTGGAGTTGGTTTGGGATTGATCTGCACAAATAGGCATGCTACCTCTAACCTCTAAGATGGGTATGAAGAAATAGAATGATTTTCAAAATTATCTGATCTATTAATGACTACATTGTCCAATGGGCAATAAGAAAAATGTACATTGGACTTGAATATCATTAGTGGCTATATGGTACTTCATGCTTATACTTTGATTGCAGTTTTGCATCTTTCCACATTTTCACTAGCAGTAGTTTTTCTGAGTTTGGACTTTGGAGTTGGTAACTTATTTGGATTCCTCAATTTAATCCCTTTGTAGGCAATTCTCTGTTATTTTGTTTTAGAAGTTTGTCAATGAAGTTTCATAATGTTTTCCCCTGAATTTCAGGTTCAAAGTGCAAATGAATCTGCTCCCGGAGTGGCAGAAAGGATTCATTTTTCATATGGGGCTTACGTTCCTACAATTCCTGCATTGCGCAAGTAACAATACTTAAGCTTTCATGGTACCTAGCTTATGGGATTTATATATGCATGCCTTACTAATTTTTGCCACGTTTTGACCTTCAGAGAATATGGTGAACTTTTAGTTGCCTGTGGTTTGATAGGCGAGGCACTTAAGATTTTTGAGGACCTGGAATTGTGGGATAACTTAATAACCTGCTACTGGTATACAATTTCTTCTTTGAATGTTTTTGCATTTAAGCTCGTCATCTCAAGCATTAATTTTCTTTGGACAGCCTACTTGAGAAGAAGGCAGCCGCTGTGGAACTTATCAAGGCACGTCTTGGTGAGACGCCCAATGATCCAAGGTTATGGTATGTAGCTTGGGCATATAAAAAAACTGGCAGTTTGATTATCGTTATGGGTCAAATGTATGCACACTTTATTTGGTTATCCAGAGATTAATGTTTTAAAAACCCTGGGAGTCTGCGCCCTGAGGTGAGCCTCAATACAGGAATATAAGTCAAAAGCTTTTAGCTTCATCCCAAGTTTAATGGGGCTTTCCTGCATCCTAAGTTTAATGGGGTATTTTTTAGTATGCCGATTGGGAGCTGATTCTGGCAGAACCTTAATTCTTTTGAGGTTTCCTCCACTTGCAATTCTTCTTCTTTGCAATAACATTGCCTTTTAGCTCAAATACACTGTACTTCGTTGTTTTCTTAGTTTTTTTTTTTTTTTGCATCACTTATAAATTGTTTGCCACTTACAAGTGGTTAAGACTTATAAGTGGCTATAAGCATCACACCCTGGTGCTTATAGAACTCAAACCACTTACAGCTGTTAAAGACTTATAAGTGCTACCGCTAGTAACACATACGATTTTTAAGGTTATCTACCACTTATAAGTGCCAGGCCACTTATAATTGCTGCAAATTAACACTTCCTTAGATTATCAGGAGGTTAACCCACAAGTTTCTTCCCGTAGGTCGGGACTCGGGATATGGTATGGTCGAGAAAGGATATTTGGCCAAAAAAGACAAGAAGCTTTGATTATGGAATTGATGTGGTATGAGAAAGTGGCACTCAGAATTTTATGGGGTCAGGGTCTGTGGAGGCAACTTATTCTGTCCCCATTCGTATATGCTTCTCAGAATGGCAGTATGAGGAAGTGAGTATTTAGTATGGTTGTGGAGTTTGGACAGCATTGTGAAAGAAATATGAGAGCTTAAGGAAAGGGATAAACTCAAGGCTATTAGGAAGAATTAGGGGTGGGGTTCAGTTTAAGGAAAATGCGTGTTGTGGTGAGAACTCCCTATGTTTGGAGCATGTTTATTTTCTCTACTTAGGCTATGCATTCATTTATTATTTTCTTAGAGTAAAGCCTTGTTCATACAAGATTTTGAAGAAACTCCGATGTTTAAACTGATGGTTGTTTCTAAATAGCACCACCATTTCCGCTGAATGAAATCACCACTCCAAATTTTTTTTTTGGATCTGCTGAAGGACACCACCATCCACCCTCATCTTCTCTTATCTCTTCACTGGATCAATACCACCCGGCCAACCCCACCACCACCTCGCCCTGCCACCGGTCAACAATGATGGTGGTGGTGGTGTGGGAGAAGAGAGAGAAGAAGAGCAAGAGAGAGGAGAAGAAGAAGATGGGAAGAGGAAGAGAGGTGGCGGTGGTGGGGTGGTGGTGGTGATTGATGGAGGAGGAGAAGAAAAAGAAGAAAAGAGGAGGAGGAGAGGTGGCGGTGGCGGGGTGGTAGTAGTGAAGGGGAGGAGGAGGAGAAGGAGAGGTGGCGGGGTGGTAGTGGTGAAGAGGAGGAGGAGGAGAATGAGAGGTGGCGGTGGTGGGTTGGTGGTGGCAATTGATGTAGAAGAAAGGGAGAGAGGTAGGGTTTCCTTTAGCAGGTGGTGATGTCCTTCAGAAAGGTGGTTGTGTCCTTCAGAAAGTAGGGCATTGGTGGTGTTCTTCAACATAATGGTGGTGTTATTTAGCAACAGCCTAAACTGATAGATTACCCCTTATTTTTTATTAGGATTAGACGATTAGTTAGCTATCACTGTCTCGTAGAAACCAAACTAATGTTTTTAAAAACATTAGAGGCCTACACCTAAAAGTGTATCTTGAGCCAATTATGTGCAAAAGCTCACAAAGGAATTTATGGAGATGTAATAAGTGTACTTGATGCATGCACTATGTACACATTACAAGTTATGTACCAACTACACTATTTTTACAAAAAAATAAAGATGTCCATATGTACCATGTCGGATACTCGTGTCGACAATTACGGATGCTCCCATCGGACACTCCATTCTTAGATCATCAACTTTTTCACATTTCTTTGAAAAGTTTCAATTTCATAATAATGATACAAGCATATTGTGGCAAGTTAGCAGTACATGAGTAGCAATTTTGACCTACAAGTGAATGAATACGACTCTCAAAAGTAAATAATACTAAAATAAGTGTCTTGTATTTCGTATTGTATTTTTTTGTCAATGTGTCTGACCCTTTGTATCCGTGTCATTGTTACATAGATGACAAGTAAAGGCGTATATTAATTCTGGGTTTTCCTAATAATCTTTTCCTATATGTGAGAAAACAAGAGAGAGACATACCCGGATCGGATCTATCGACGAGGGTTTCCAAATCTGTGATAAGGATTTCAAAATTGATCGATTGATGAGGGTTACCTTCCATGTTTTGCATTTCTGCTCATTTTGTGTAGGAAGTTTCCTAGGCCATGCCTCACAAGGCTAGGGAACTTTTTTGTAGTGGGTTTTAATAGCTTTCACATAGACACATACGACGATGTTCTCGCTGTGGTGAGATGTTTGTTATATTGAATGATCATGAACCAATTTTCGTGTTTTCAGTTGAGATTTGAGGATGGTATTGCAAGTTTGGAGGATGGGTCTGTTATGTATTTCTTGTTAATTGCAGGTCCATGTTGATGGCTCATATCTGTTGCTGAGATTGTTGTATACCTTTTCGTTTCCTTTTTTTGGTTTCCAAAGCCAAATTTTTAACATGAAAAGTTTTGGGGTTTCATATTCTGTTAGTTTTCATATTTTTCATTCATAAAATCAAGAGAAAAGATTTTGATTCACGGAGACAGCATGTCTCTACATAAACCATGGTTCCTTGAAAGTTGTGTAACTTTATAATGCATGGATGATGAACTGCAAACAGGTTTTGCTTTGAAAAGCTCATTTTATGAGATTAGAAACTTCTACTTAACTTTTCTATTTTTAGGTGTTCTTTGGGTGACGTAACAAATACTGACTCCTACTATGAGAAGGCATTGGAAGTTTCGAATAATAAGTCTGCACGAGCTAAGGTAATCTTACTTCTGTATGCGCAATCTACTTTAGGGCCTTTGCATAAAGATTTTGTTCTCATTAAAGTTTCATGACAGCGATCTCTTGCACGTAGTGCATACAACAGGGGGGAATATGAAACATCTAAAATTCTTTGGTACAGTACTTGGATCTCTCTCTCTCTCTGTTTTTTTTTTTTTTTTCACTTGGTTTTCTTTAGATTGTTTGGCTTCACTCAATCTGCACTAGGCCTATGATTTTCTTCTTAATATATTTATCTTTAAAATGAAATTCAGGGAGTCTGCATTGGCTATAAATTCTTTGTTTCCAGATGGCTGGTTTGCATTTGGAGCTGCTGCATTGAAGGTAACTCCTGCATTCTTGTGGTTTATGTATGAATTAATTGACTTGGCACTTTCCAAATATAAATTTCTTGAAACTATTTTCTTTATCAATCAACATTTCCTACAGTTGCTTGTATTATTATTATTTTTTTTTCCTGTTTAAATATAATTCTGTTGATTGAAATACTCTTGTTCCACTCAAGTACTCTTATCTACAATGTCTAACAACCATTAATTCTTTAGGACTCAAGCTCTAAGTGAGAATGACTAATACCATATTATTCAAATAATTTGCCTTTAAAGTTGAACATATTCAACAGTTCTTCATAATTTTGGACCTCATTTCTAAATTGTAATCTCAGTTGTTGAGGAAATCTTCACACTGAATTCTCTCTTAAGATAAGATGTGTTATGCTCCAATGCCAGAAAAATTTCAATGATTCCAACTATCAACTGATCCCTCCTTGTCACAACACCTTTAAATATGTGACTTTCCTTAGAGCCATAATCCCCAAAGAAGGTATATGACGTTAGCAACCGAGTCACATTTTTCCTCGCCTTGCATAGGCTTGTAGTGAAGCTCCAATCTTCTAAAAAATTGGTGCCAAATTGCTTGACATTTCCTACTAATGAGTAGACAATATCGTGATTCCACTTCCCCACCACATCCAATATACTTTAGATCAAATCTTTGTTCCCTCGCTAGCAGGAACACCAATTCTCGTAAGAAAGGGATAGAAAGTAGCACCTAAAAGAAGGGCGCATCAGACCACTTCATTTTAATCATCCTCATTAAAATGTATCATTGATAGGCACCATGGGACTGGACAGCTTTGTAGAAACACCTCTTAATTTCAATCTCTAATGAAGATTAAATCCAATCTTTCTTCAACACTGAAGAACAAAAACCTTGGACAAACCTTCTTTCCTCAAGTGAACACCAAAAAAAAAAAGAAATCTGTCCTCGAGGGTAGTGAAAACCACACCTTTTGTCATGCAAAAAGTTATCTATGTTGCTTCCAAAGCATTCACTCACTCCCAAGATAAGTAGCAAATGCTTCTCCAATGAACTTTTTCCTAAGAGGATGTAGGATGTGGGGAGAGTCACTAGCACGTCTAACATATTTCACCACCTTCAAAAGACTAGCATTCTTCGCTACATCTCCAAAGCTACTTGCCAATGAGACCCAAGTTCTAAGTTCTTAAACCCAATCTACCCACATCCTCGGAGGAAGTCACAATCTCAAGAATGTAGTCTCAATCTCCTACTGAAGAGTGTGTTACTTGATATCACTTGAATCGCTCCCCAAAAATTTTGAAATATATTTACATTCACTTGGACTTGAGCATTCGTAATGATGAAAAGGAGATGATACATTAGGATATTAGCACATGCAATCTTTTGAAATTTATAGCCTTTCTCTTGTATTTCTAGTTGTTTTTGCTATAGTTGTTTTTGCTATTTTGTTTTTCCCTCTTGAGCTGCTCGTTCATGCTTGTATGTATGTTGTTCATAAAGTTCTAATGCATATATGTATATATATATTAGCCAATGCAATCTTCATTTCTTCACCAAAAGTTAATCTTCAACCCTTTTTAAGAAGTCTACCCCAACAAGCTTTTTACCTTGTTTCATTAATAAATTAATATATCCAAATCTTATTGCTAATTCAATAAGCCCCAAAAATACCGAGACGGAGAAGTGTCAAATCTTACACCTAAGGTTATGAGTTGCATGTTGAACCACCCCGCCTTCACCAACTCTTATCATGACCTTCCTAGCATAACGAATTCTGAGAGCCAAAGTCCTTCCAAACAAAACAAATTAGGATTTGTTTGAGATTTCAAACATCGTCCACTTTATCCCTGGGGATGAAAATCATAAGCCCCCTCCACAAACGTAAATGAATCATCATCATCATCAAAGCCCATTCCCCATACTTTCGAGGTTGGCTACACGGATTTTGGTTCTCTAAACAATGCGGTCTTCCCACATATCCTCGCCTAATCCAAGCTCAATGATGTTTTCCTTCACCACCTTCATCCAAGTTTTCAACGGTCGTTCCCCTTGTCTACACCCTCCATTAACTTGCCAATCTAGACATTTTCTAATTGGTGTCGTGCTTGGTCTCCTCCGCACGTGACCAAACCACGTTAAACGCCTTTATCTAATTTTGTCCTCTATGGGCGCTACACCCCAATATCTCCTAATTCTTTCATTCCTAATTTTATCCTTATAGGTTTTACCACACGTCCATTTTAACATATGCATTTCTGCTATCGCCATCCTATGCATATGTTGTCTCGTAGTACCCCAACATTTTGAACCGTATAGCATGGCTGGTTGAACAATTGTCTTATAGCATTTCCCTTTTAACCTTGCAGACATCCTTTTATTGCATAATACTCCGAACGCATTATCCATTTCGTCCAACCAATTTTAATCCTATGGTCTACATCTTCTCTAATAGTCTCATTCTTTTGAATTATAGATCCTAGATATCCAAAAGCCTCACACTCTGGGACCTCCATGCCTTCAATCTCAATTATATACTCTCCCTTGTGATTCGCAATCAAAGTTGCACACTAGATATTCCGTCTTCAAACGACTAATTCTAAAATCCTTTCTCTCTAAAGCCTCCCGCCACCTATCTAATTTTCGACCTAAACATTCACTAATCTCATCAACAAATAGCATGTATCAAGGTATATCTTCTTGCAGATGTCTCGTCAACTCATTCATGACCAAAGCAAAGAGGTATGGACTTAAGGCCGACCTTTGATGTAGTCTTATTGACACTAAAAATTCACTAGACATCCCGCCTACTGAGCGAACACTTGTTACAGCCCTTTCGTACATATCCTTAATGATATCAACATAACATTGAGACACTTTCCGCCTTCCAAGCACTTGTATATCAACATAACATACATATCCTTACTGATATCAACATAATATACATATCCTTAATGCAAGGATGCACGGATACATACACGCGCGTCGTGTAGGACACTGACACGACACGCCGACTCGACAATTTTTCAAAAATTAGGACTCGGGGACACGTCGACACGTCATACTATCTTTTTAACAAGTTATATAAATACTAATCTAATAAAGTGCATTCCTAGAGTGTTTTGAAGAAGATGACACTGTTGCAAGAAAAAATTAAAGTAGACAAAAAATATAGTAGAAAAGAAATACAGGAAAGAAGAAGCAAATGAGAGAAAAATAAAAAGCAAAGATTAAGAAAAATTAGTGGTTTTTTGCCCTATTTGTCTTAAATCGCAATTGAAATAGTCATTCACTTTAGATGGATCAACAACTATTATATTAAGTGGTTATTTGCAAACATCTAAAAGTGAAAAATAAAACAAAGTTGGTTTTTGAGTCTTGACTGTGTCCTAACCAAGTTTCGGGTGTATCAGGGCCACGTCCGACACGTTGACCACATTGACCATGTGTCTGACACCTGCCAACACATTGACTGAGTGTCTGACGCGTGTCGAGCGAGTGTCGTGTGTCGGATACGTGTTGGACACGGATACGGCAAGTTTACGAAGAGTCTGTGCTTCCTTGCCTTAATGATATCAACACATACACACACACACACATATATATATATTAAATTCATTAATTAGATAATTCACTTCACATACCTGTTTGTAATCAATATACAGAAAGCTTCAACAATTATAGTAGAGGATCCCCTTGCCTCTCCCACATACTCTCCTTGAATCCCATCCTTCCTGAACAATACGAAGAGTAAATCCTAACCCACATATAGTCTGTAGATCACATGTGGCCTTATTTTTATGAATTAAAATTAGGAAAAGGTTGACTTTGGTCACTGTTATTGATATCTTAAATGGTTGTGTTAGACTATGATCCCTTTCTGTTACCACGTGGTTCAAATCATTGTTCGCATTTTAGAGGACCGAGGGGCCACTCTTATGGGGAATAGATCTTGACTCTTAATCAAATGCCCTCTGGCCTATATGTGCAAATAGATGCATATCTCGAAGACCAAGTTACTGGCAATTTTAATGTCAGAAAATAAACCAATTCCAAGAAGAAAAGGTACCAATTAAAATTAAAAAATAAAAATAAAAACACCTCTCCCCTTTCACCATGCACCACCACGTTTCTCTTCCCGCTTTCCCTTCAATTCTCTCTGATCTTGACACAAAGTTCATATTTTCGTAGATCAAGTTGATCGCAACTCCACTTTAAAGTTGCATATCGGATTTAAAATTGGTGAAGCTAAGGGTGTGTTTTGGTTGCATGGAATTGTATTCCATGGAAATGCATGAGCGGACTACTCACATCTAAGCTAATTTGAGGTTCACTCACCAATCCACACTTAAATTTTGTGATAAATGGTGGGAATGAAAGTCTCATGATTCATGAACATGAAAATCACATCCTTTGGGGGGAGCAAGGAGTATGATTCTCATGTTCATGAGACTTTCATTCCCACCATCGATCACATAATATAATGGTCGATGATGAGTGCTAGTTCAATTTTGCCTTAAAAGTGGCGGTCTCCTCATGGATTCCTATGGAATAGGATTTCATCCAACCAAACACACCCAAAGTTACAAGTTGCATGTGCTAATATTTTATTATTTATCCAACAATGCCCTGTGATTCTTGGTCTTGTGGTAGGCTTGATGAGTAAAGAATTTCTCTACCCCTTTTGTTTCTCAAAAATTTTGATTACATTTTCTTTTTTACGTGACTTTGATGATTTTTCCTTAAATTTCTTGTGGCAAAGTATTTTAAGTCGTCAGATATTCTATTCTTTACTAGTGAACCTTAATTAATTGAGTGGTTTGAATCTTGATATTTTCTTGAGTAGGTATTTAATGAGTTTGTAGCTTTTCTATGTTTTAGATGCCAAAAAGAAAATAATACTCATGTCATTTGTGATGGTCCCATGCAGGCTCGGGATACTGAAAAGGCTTTGCATGGATTTACTTATGCAGTCAAGCTTGATCCTGACAATGGCGAGGCTTGGAACAACATTGCGTGCTTGTATCCCATTCATTTCGATTTGTTCTTATGCTTTCAAATTATTTTAGTTAGTGTCAACCAGTCCATTATGCGACTTATTTTCTTATAATTTGGTGAGAGGTCAAGCAATCTTGCTAGCCAGAAATTTCTTCTTGCTTTTGGTCCTTTTCAAGTATTTCTACTTTCCTAGGATAGTTTTATGGACAAGTATTTCCTTCTTTTTTTAATTTTTAATTTTTAATTTTTAATTTTTAATTTTTAATTTTTAATTTTTAATTTTTAATTTTTAATTTTTAATTTTTAATTTTTAATTTTTAATTTTTAATTTTTTAAATTTTGTTGCAAGTCATTGTTAGCCTATTTGAAGGTCATGGACTGTAGCATATGCAATTAAAAATTCAAATAATATTAAGTTTATTCTCCATTATTCTATCCCCTCTTCCTTTGATTCTAACAAACAAAATTTTACCCCTTCTCATATAGATTTACAATCCTTTCTAGTATTGATGGTATGTTGTAGACTTGTAGGTAATGCTTGTGATAGTATGAGAAGGGGTAATTTGGAGAGAGGAACAATAGAATTTGTAAAAATGTTTCAAAAGATGTACATAATTTGTGGATGGATATTAAAGTCCACCTTTGGGTTTGGGTCATCAATGGGGCATTTTCAAAGATACTGATTTCTCCTCTTGTATATTTGATTGTGGAGAAATAGTCATAGATAGACATAAACTTGATGTATACGTTTTGGTTTAGCTTTCTGAGTTTTTCAACTCAGACTTTTAGCTTTTTATATTAATGAATTCTTTTATTTTTCTGATAAAGAAAAAGAGTGCCTACTTCCAATCATAATTACTAGCTTATTTTATCCTTAAAATTTTTACAGACATATGATCAAGAAAAAGAACAAGGAGGCTTTTATTGCGTTTAAGGAGGCCTTAAAATTCAGGTTTTTCTCTTTATTCTTTTATTCTGAATCATTTATTAGGTATTATTACTATGCTTCTGTTCTCGCAAACACTGTAGCTAAAAATGCACAAGTATCAATCAGTTACTTTCTTGTTTTCTTCTGCCTCCACTCTTTTGTGTTTGGTTTCTTTAATCTCGTTTTGTATTAATTCTATTTATGTTATTAATTTATTTACAAGTCTTTAATTGAATAATGCCATTTTTTCCTTTTCTCCACGTTAATAAAATATTTTGTATGATTTTGACAGACGAAACAGCTGGCAATTGTGGGAAAATTATAGCCAAGTTGCCTTGGACATCGGAAATTTTAGTCAGGTGAAATTCTAATGGTACTTTAGAGAAAACAAAATCTCATTCCCTGTTATTAATAGTTCAGAACTAGCAAAATTGGAAGGACATTAATGTGAAGTTATATAATTTTCTCATAACCAGTTGTTGTATTCCTGATTTCTTGGAGCTATTGCGTGTTTCTTTCAAAGCTATGTTGTCTGGGTCGCCTTGACATCTTTGCCGAGGTGCCTTTGACTATGTAGTCAACCAGAGTGAGAAAAATAAGAGAAAGAAAATGGAAAGGAGGAAAAGAAAATATTATGCTTGTAGGAATGCAGAAGCTTTTTTTAGTGTCAGGCAGTTGATTTGGAGTCTCTTCCTCTTAATATGAGGGAAGAAAATAAGGAATCATCCAAATTCAAAGCCAACAAGTCCCAAAACACATCCATCCCATGATAAAACTGTTTTGTAATCTTTAGTTATAAAGCATTCTTAACGATCCAATCTCTAAAATTCATCTTATGCGAACAATTTCTTCAAAATAATATGCATATATATTTTAAATTAGTGAGCAGAGCTTGACCATGAAAAATTTTCACATGCTATGATTTAGATATATGTTTTTAGTAGGAAATATATGAAATAATCCTCCCACATCGAGTTTATAAACTATTAGAAAAGAAATGAAAATCCACCTGAAGATCAATTTGTTAAAAATGTGTGAATACAATTGAGGAGTTGGAGCATTAAGACTGAATGGTGGAAAATGGAGAAGAAATGGGTTTGGTGTGTGAGTTGCAGAGGCGGAACCGCAGCTGGGGGCTCTGGCCCACCCTGGATTTTGGAAAGATAACAGTACACTATCCATGTATTAATTGATTTTTAGATGTTAGAAGATTGGATCATTACTAGAATTGTCCCTCCCCCTCCCTCTCCCATTTCATATCAGTAATGGAGATTTTGTTATATCTGATTAATGAGTACCACTATCTCATTTAAGTCAAAACTGATTTAATGGCCTATTACTCCACAACCAATAAAGTAGCATATCTACAGTACAAATATTTTTAAATTCTTGAAAACCTTTTCCTACTAAAATGTAAATATATCCTTTTTCATCTTGTGAACATAAAAGATCTCCTGAATTGTACTTTAACAATAAAACTTTTAACCAATAACTCAACTAAACTTCATTCATTTTTTAATGATACTCTTTTCTTTCCCAAATTTTAGGTATAGTTTTTATGTGTAAATAATATATATATATATATGTTTATATGCATACTATATATGTTTTTACACATTAATATAAACATTAGTCAAATTGCTTGATTGGGCATAACGAAGGTGTCAGATTTTGAGTCTAGATTTACTTTTAACTATTCGAAAGAGCAATTATACTATCATGCAATCGACCTAATTTTTGCCCTATTACTGCTTGGCCCCCGCTGACGGGAATTCCTGGTCCCACCCCCAGTGAGTTGTTTAACTACATGTTTGAAATAATTGTGTGATGGGGGGGGGGGGGGGGGGGTGTTATTTTGCAAGAACGACATGGGAGTTTGAAGGATGCAATTTGATATTAGATTTGAGGATGAGGTGTCCTTTGATATTGATGGGGAGCTGAATGCAAGGACCTCACACTGGTGAAATGATACAACCAAGACTTTTCTGGATGTGAAGTTGGCTAAAGATTTGCTTTTTGGTTCCATTAACTGACATTTCCATGTTGTTCTTTTCTGAGACATGTTCACAGTTATTAGACTAATATTCTTGTGAGGTTCTTACGATTCTTATATGAGTGCATACATTGGCACATTGGCACATTGGCACATTGGCACATTGGCATGGGAAATGAGGATATGACAAATCTAGGACACCATTTAGGGTGCATATGTCTATCCTAATATTATGAGTATACGAATCTGAGAGTCGCAGTTGAAGTCCAAAAAACACATTTCTTTTTATCAGAAAAAACAAAAACAAAGAAAAAACACATTAGTATATTTTTGTTCAAACATAAACCTAACAGATACTTCATGTTATTTATCTTTGAAAAAACTAAAAATAAAAAGTTATCTAGAATACGGAAATCTTTGTTACTTTAGTTGTTAGTATAATTGGATAGGAAGATAAAAAGTTATGAGTAGTCTGGTATGAGTACAGTCGTCGACTAACATCCAACAGGATACGTTAGGGAAATGAAGTCTCTAGGCCTGTGGTATCATAGGGATGCATAAACGCTGTCTTGATGCAGGTACTTCGGTGTGCTGTTTGCAAGGCACCATTTTTGACAGAGCTTTTTAGCAACTGGAAAGCTAAAACATTAGTTGCATGAATAAAGAAGGGCTAAGTCTATCATTAAATAGGCTCTACCTAAATATCCTCCAAGTAGCTTACTAAATAAGATCATAACCATGCTATTCACTGCACTACTTTTGATGGTTGCAAAAAATTGAACCTTCAGAAGGAAAAGTTGGCGTTTAGAGGGAATTGTAAATTTTGTTGTGATTTGATATGTTTGTTTTTCTTCTTGGTTTTCATTTCCACGAGTCCTTGGGTATTTGTGTGCACCCACTTCTCTTTCAAGGGTCTCGGTTTCAAAAATTCATTGTACATTTGGAACTTTTTACGAGAACCCAATAACTTCCCTGAGATCTTTTATACCTATGTTTATATTCACTTTGTTTTGGAATAAAATTTGAATCTTCTTTAACAAAATATCAGAAATTTGCAGTACCTTTTGCTACTGTCTGAATACATATAGTTTTTGTTTATAATAGAAAGAGCTGCTATCTTTGTTCTTGTTAAGGAGACTGAGTTCTGAAATATCAAATGGTGGGATTGTTTTCCATTTATGCAATAATGTGTTTCTGCAAAAGCATTTTCATGAGAGAAATTAATCTCTCTCTATATATATACACAAAATCTTGGTTTTCTCTCTGCTGGCCTGCTTGACAGGGATGGATATTAATTTGTTGTAGGCACTGGAAGCTACAAAGATGGTGCTGGACATGAGTAACAATAAACGTGTAGACGCTAACTTATTGGAGAGGATAATGATGGAGATGGAATCACGCATTGCCAAGCATAATATTCTTCCTTTGGCTGCCATTGGTGATCCTAATTGTACAAATCAGATCCACCAGAATGATTCTTTTAGCTATTCTGTTGATGAATCAAAATGCTTGGAACATGGTTTGGCATTGTCAAGGGAAACTGATCACTTGGTTGAATTGCTTGGAAATATTCTACAACAGGTACCCAATGATTAACTCTTCTTTGGAGTACGTAGTTGCAAAGCCATCTGTCGAGATTGACTTGTAGTTGCAGATGTTTTCTCATTTTCATGTGCCTCTTCTTTTTCCTGTAAACTTTTTTAAATGGTCAAGGATTTTTTTTGTTTCTTTCATTTCTCAGTTTGTGTTTCCTTCAGTTGATGCATAGTCTTCCGTGTAGATCGTTCGCAGTGGTAAGGGAGAAGATGTGTGGGGTTTGTATGCAAGGTGGCAAAAAATCAAAGGGGATCTCACAATGTGTTCTGAAGCCCTTCTAAAGCAAGTTCGATCATACCAGGTATTAACACTTGTTTTATACATAATAATCTTGCAAAGTAAATGCTTTGATTATACCCTAGTGCCTACTGAACTACAATAAGCAATAGGATCACCCTTTACATTACTCTCCATATCCTACCAACTAAACACCACACATATAATATGTATAGTCCCTAGTTGAAACATATTCATTAAGCATGCATGGCTTGGAACATATAGCATACACTCAAGGCTTTGTGAAATATCACATAGCCAACCTTAGACTTAACATATGAAGTAATGATCTCTAACTATTGATTGTTAAGTGTGGTCATGATATAACCCATAAGGCCATAACATCACACCAGCTGTGTGCCATAATCCTAGACTTAGGTTTTGTACTAGAATGAGACACCACTTATTTTGTCCTGGTGCTAGACGAGCCAAGGTTTGTAGGAAAATTTCAAAGCCTCTATATGTACTTCATTTAAGAAAAATTTCAACTAAAATAATGAACTTCAAAGTATCCATAGACTATAGTCATAATCCAATAACAAACATAAGTAAATAAATAAAATGTAAAATGGGTAACAATCCAATGTCACAAAAAAAAAAAAAATTAATAATCAAAGGTAGAGCGCCGAGAATACACCAATTTTAGGTGACGCCTAGGCTAGGCAACGAGGTGAGGGTCTCGATAACCCGCCTAACTCGCCCAAGACTACCTAGGACACCACTCATAATGAGATTTTCAACATCATTGGTGCAACACCAAAATGTCTAACAATAGATTTATGCTAGCCAATCTATGAAATATGAAAGACTACATTGCGGAATGCCAAAATGTTAACAACAGATTTGTGCAAGCCAATCTATAGAATATGAAACACTATCTTGCAATATGGCAAGTGGAAGTAGTGTTGTTAAAATTGGTCAGATTGAACGTTCTGACTCTCGATTGAGTTTGAGTCGGATCCTACCTAGTCCGATCTGAGTCGCAAACTGAATCAGTTTTGAGCTAAATTGAATCACAAAATTGTGATTGACTGGAATCAGAATGAAAGCTTCAACCAAAATGAGCAATCTGAACCCCAACCAAGCTGAGTTGTAAAGTTCCCCTTCCCTCCTTTCGATCTTCAATCAATCTGTTTCAGAGTTTTAGAGTTACAGGAAGGGTACATAAAGGAACACATGCCGATTTGTTACTGACTGATCTGTTAGAGGACTGTTGTTTTAGAGTTGTAGGAAGGGTACCAAAAGGAACACATGCTGATTGATCTGTTAGAGGACTATTTGTTGTTGTGTTTTCTTGGGACAGAATAAAAAAAAGAAGAGGGATAATTGTTCTCGATCGATCCGTTGCAGGAAGGTTCTTCGTTGTTGTTTTAGTTGTCGTCTGAAAGAGAGAGAGGAAGAAGAAGAAGAAGAGACGAATACCCATTAACTAGTGTTGTTATTTAGAAGAGGGGAAATTCTAAATGACGAGGAAAGGAGCGAGGAAACGGGCGAGGGAGGGGGTGAAGCCGTTCATCCCCCTCGAGATGCGCGAAAGTGCGTATCTCAAGAATTTTTTGCGCATCTCGAGGGGGTGAACGGCTGCACCCGTTTCCTCGCTGTGTAGCCCTAGAAGAGAGAATAAGAAGAGAAAGATAAGTGTTATTGTCCTCAGAAGAGAGTTTTGATTAAAAACGGGTCATGGGCCCAACATGAGAGTTTTGATTGAGAAGGGGTCACGGGCCTGACAGTGAATTTTGATATAAAAAAAAAAATTATTTTTGTGTGTTTTAAAGATTCCAATTTTGTCAAATAAGCTGCCAAAGGCCTATTTGTATCCAAGCCCAAAGATCTCTCCACCAAATCTACCAAAAGCTGAAAGAAAACTCTATATGTAGAAAAGTATTATTTTTATACTATATTTTAAATCCCATCTTGAATCTTACGATTCATGATTTGAATCTCGATTCGATTAAAAAATGTGTTGTTACGATTTTCGAGCCAATTTACGCTTTGACAACCTTGAGTGGGAGCATTGTATAGAACAGTGACCACTATGTAGCCAAAGTGATGTGTGGATAAATTTACGATACCATGTAAAATTTCTCAGATGTAATTGCTATCATTTTGTTCCAAAACTACGTGCTCTAGATATAGTTACATTGGTTCCGTTATCAATCATCAAATTAAAGTGACACTCGACACATCATGCATGCTTCAAAGGACAAGATAGGTTATTTATGGCCCATAGGGCACTATATTGAAATGTTTTCAAAATGGTTTTGAACTTAAAAAAAATATACAAACTATCTAAAAAAATAAAAATAAAAATAAAAATAAAAATTTAAGAGATTTAAAATATTTTGGAAAATTGATATTTAAGGTATGTAGAGCTCGAACATGTGGGGCGCCAACTTCGAAGGATTGAACCTGATTTAGATTGAAAAGTTGCCTTTTCGATCCGACTAGAGCTCGGTCAACTGTGCTCACTCGATCAAATAGGTTTAACCCTTGTTTAAAATGATGGGATATATCCCAATTTTTATCCTTATTAAAGATTGATATACAATCCATGAAAATATATAAAATGCACCTATAAATTTTTAGTTAGCCTATGTAATGGCATCCATAATCAGCGAAACATTCTCCGGTTCTATTTCAACCTTCAATGTGAGCTCTCCCATCAGTATATCAACTAATTGATCAGACCGCCTTGGTATGTGATAAAAATTACGGCTGCCCATACCCAATTTATTGTTAGGTAGAGCTTGGCTTTGAAAAGTTGGATCTAAAATAGAATGGGTAAGCATGTATGTCTGGGTGGGCCAGGTTGAGAGCTTGGACTGCCCAACCTGGATCTCTATATCTCTGATTTATATCTGATGATACACCAAACCGTCCTCTAATACACACCGTATGCGTGTTATGATAATCTCGTTAAATAGAACAAAGCAGGCCTAATTGCACGCCCAATCCAACAAGGCTCAGACAACGCTAAGCCTATTTGGCAGATTCCAACAGGTTAGATCCAAATTACAGCTCCTTAAAAGCCCATGTGTCACGCTATCAAGTCCAATACTTGTAAGCCCTGATAAGGCAAATATTCGAGGGATCGACCCAAGACAGGCAGGCTAGCAATACATTGGTTCCGACTAGAAACAAACACTGGAGTATAAGTCGGGAAGGGAAACTTCCTTGCATGGACAATACTCCGAAAGGGAACCTCTCTCGCAAATCTAGGAGCACTAGTCGTGTAGAGAAACTTCTCTACATGGACAACTCCCAAAACAAGGAAAAGATCTACAGCAAGATTTCTTTTCCTAAACTACGCCACCAAAGGCCTAGCCAAACAAGGACTCTCGCACTATAAAATGGAGGTAAGGTCGATGAACAAAGGTACGCTACAGAAGCCCAATTTACAGCTTTAAGTCTCTCCTCAACCTTATCTAACTTAAGCATCGGAGTGTCATCGGCCGCCACATGATGGTCTTTGGCTCACGTGTGTTCCCTGTGCAGGTCTAGGTCAAGGCCAGGAAGGAGAGCAGAAATCGACTACATCAATATCTTTTGTCAAGTTTTCTTCTTTATTAAAAGTTAATTACATGTAAAGAAAAATCTCTTACATACGAGCTCATTTCCTACTATATTTTGTTGAATTTTTTATATTTTGGATGAAGGGTTACCCATAAAGGCTGTAATCATTGTTTTTTCAAGCTTTGGCTTTTAGGGAGAATGGATAATCTAAAGATGTCACGAGGCATCACTGACATTGTGTTGATTAGTGTTTTTTTTTTTTTTTTGTCGTACATTGGAAAAGTTAGCTTCATTTTGTAGTGATTTTGTGTTCCAGGTTTGTATGATGCATGTGTGCCTATAATCTGGAGATTATCTTTTATAAAAGTTCAAAATAATTTGACCGGTACCTTCCTTTTTTCAGGGAGCTGATTTGTGGAGTAACAGAGATCGGTTTAAGAAATTTGCTAGTGCCTCCCTGCAACTTTGTGAGGTATACATGGAAATTTCTTTGTCTACTGGCAGTCGTCGAGAACTCAATGCAGCTGAGATGCATCTGAGGAGTGCTGTTAAGCAGGTGAGAATAAGACCTATCAATCCACGTGCCAACCCTTGATGGTAGTCTTCTTTTTCATTTAACCTGTGACACTCTTGTTTTCAGGCTGTTGTGAACTTCTCAGAAATGGAGGAATTCAAAGCTCTTCAAGCTTGCCTCGATGATGTGAGGAGAAAACTTCAATCCTTTTCGGTACCTCCTGTCTCTTGATGGTTCTGTACATATTGACCTAAGGTAAAGCTTGTACTGCTAGATAATTTCTCTTCTCTTAGTATGGCATCCTGCTATCTTTCCAACTCTAGGATGACTCTTCAGCGATATATTCTGAAGCCTTACTTTTGTGCTTCTTATCAAGCCTCTTGTCATGGGAATGATCTGGTTCTATTGTCCCCTCACTGGCTAATACATGAAGGAAAGTGTTCCTTGAAATACTGACTGGCGAGTAAAAGGTGATTAAAGGGGCTGAAGATATAGAATCCTTAAGCTGCATGGGGAGAGAATAACACTGTAAGCGCAAGAGGTTTGAAAGCTTTCAGAAGTGTCCTGTATGTGATAATCAACCAACTATCATAAAAAGGCACTCTTTTCCTGTAGTTTCTTACATTCATAAATTATAGAATACAACTGTATAAGGTATCTTCGTTTGTATTTTGAAAATGGTATTGTTTCTCTATCTAATTTTGCTGGTTTGAGGTGATATGAAAGGGTGTGTTTGCTTAACCTGTGGTCGACTATATTACGGCCTTTGAAATAGCTTTATAAGTTTCTAAGAACATTCTCAAGAGAATTGTATGGGCAGATACACCTTCCTAATTATGGAGATGGAATCACTATTCAATAATTAGGCTGCGTTTGTCTCGTGGAATATTATTCTCTGAAATGTTTATTTTTCATAATTTAAATTATCTATTGTTTGTTTAATAAAAAATTATAAATCTTTGGAATTTTTATTCCAAAAGAGCCTTGTGGGTGAAAAATCAACATACCAAATTTTTTATGGGATGTTGATTTTTCATAATTTTTTTAGTTTTTTATTTTCACAATTTCAACTTTAGAGCCACGCCACCTTACCACAATGGACCACTGCCACCACTACCACGACCAACACCATAAGACAACTACCATGACCACCATTACCCCGCTCCCCAATAACTACTACCACCATAACACAACACCTGCCATCATTGACACCATCAGCACCACCACCGCCACCACTACGCCATTAGTACTATCAACACTATAGCACCACCACCACCATAGCACAACCCCCACCGTTCTCACGAAACAAGCAGAGCCTTAGAGGTCAATGCCCGTGGGAAATTAGATCATATAGAAAATACCACACAACTGAGAAATACTTATAGCATATGCTTTTTTTCACTGATATGAAACTCTTTAAATTCATGAATACACAAGCTAACATTTCACAAAATAAGAACTCTTCAGTGGCTCCTGGAGAATTCCAGCAACTCCTATATAGTATAGACTAGCTAATGACTCCAACAACTCCTAAAGACTAGCCAGTGACTTCCACAAGCAAAGACTTGTTTCAAACTTAACTTCTTACTGAGTCCAACTTTATCCAAATTCTTAGGGCATGTTTGGTTATTCATTGGAGTGGGTTTGACCATTGTAATGGTAATGAGCATTATAATGGTTTAAGCCATTTGTTTGGTTGTGTATAAAAATGGCATTATGAGAATGACCATTACAAATTTCATTGTAATGGACACTTCTTCTCAAAATCAAATGAATGCCCATTAAAATTGCCATTGTAATGGTTAACACTCCATTTGTCTTATTTGCCCTCTTACCTAACATAGATGCCTCCTTAATCACTATAGATCCAAAATCCGTACTTGATAATTGATGACATAATGGTAAAGACACATCATTTTCATTTTCATTTTCATTCCCATTCTCATTTTCATTCCATCGAGTAACCAAACATGGTAATATTTTCATTTTCATTTTCATTCTCATTCTCATTCTCATTCTCATTCCCATTCTATTGAGTAATCGCCTTAATGTTCTCTCCCCTACTGCTCGGTTTAGAAAGATATTGGCATTGACCCTTGCCTCAAACTATGTCTCAACAAACACCAAGTAACATTTGAAGCCTCGTGAATGTAGGCAACTTGAGAGGTTTCATCATAATATCACAAGTTGATCTCACTTCTATACTAAAGCTCTAGAGCACCTACCATTTGCTCGATAAAGCAAAAAATGGTACCTCACATGCTTCAGCCATGGTGAACTGAATTTTTTTGAAAGCTTAATGGTTGAACTGCCATCACAATAAATGAAATTTGAGTAGTAAGTAATTGTCACAACTGGACAAGCACTTGAAGAAGAAAATAGGAATTGAAGAGTAAAATAGCTTGGATTTATGAATTAAATGAACAGCTCTCTCAATAACAGTGATTGGAGCCTTAAAACTCTATTATAACATTGCTTAATTCGTCTAAACTATTTTCCCCTCTTACAAAGAGGATGACTTTACATAATTTGGAATCCTCCACTACAATCATAACACGTGTCTGATAACAGTAAAACTAACTAACCAATCTCTTGTTATTTCAATAATACCCTCCTATTCAAAGTTGACTTTCCTATTTCTTTCCCGCCTAAACTATGTAAATGGTTTTCTTCCTTTCCCGCCTAATATCTGTGTTGCACTCGTGACAATACCTTCCCCATCACCACATCCTTGTCCTCAAGAATGGAATGAAGGAAATTTGGAAGAGATAAAGGACCAATCCTCCCATGTTGCTTCCTCAGTTGAAGAGTTAGACCACCACTGGATTAGCAGTTGAGTGATTGTTATGTTATTGCAAGGAATCAGTCGTCTGATTACACCTTTACTGGTTCAGCAATGAATTGTCATTGGTTATCAATCAGTGGAAGATTTGGTGATGGCGAATGAGCAGTACCCAACTGTTTTTTGAGCTGGAAAACATGGGACACCAAATGAATTACTGAATGAGGTGGTAGCTCTAAACGGTAAGCCACAGCTCCAATTCTGTCTAAAACCTTGAATGGACCATAGTACGTTGAGAACAGCTTCAAATTCTTTCTTAGTTGGATAGATACTTGTCGTTATGGATAGATTTTGAGGTAGACTTGGTCTCCTACATCAAACGAACGCTCCTTTCTATAATGATCATCATACTGCTTCATTCTTTCATGTGCTTTATGGAGACGTTCCTTCAGAATGTTCAACATTTCTTTTCTTTCAGCCGGATAGTGTTGAATGTCTAGAATAGTTAATGAAGATATAGGTGGTAGAGACAATAGTGGTGGAGCATATCCATACAGAGCCTGAAAAGGTGAGGTTTTGAGACTAGAATGGTAATTGGGGTTGAACCAATGTTCAATAAGGTATAGCCAGTGAGACCACTTGGTGCGAGCATGGGCAATCATACAACGTAGAAAGGCCTCTAAACAGGTGTTAGTACGTTTTGTTTGACCATCAGATTGGGGATGGTAAGAGGTACTCATGTGTAGTGTTGTCCCTAAGGCTTTGAACAGTTGTTGCCAAAAGGTGCTAAGAAACACTTTGTCTCTGTCTAACACAATGAAACTGGGTAATCCATGTAACTTGTATATAGTATGAAGAAAAACTTCAGCAAATTTAGAAGCTATGAAATGGTGTGCAAGGGCCATGAAATGGTTGTACTTGGTCAGTCGATCCACCACCACTAATATGACTAATTTTCCTTTAGAAAGAAGCAAACCTTCTATAAAAGTCCATACTAATGTGTTTCCAAACATGACTTGGAATAGGAATAGGCTGCAGTAGGCCACCATATCCACTTTGATCAGTTTTGTTTCTCTGACAGGTGTCACAGGCAGTGATGAATTTTATCAGCTGAACTCTCATTCATGGCCAGAAAAAGTGACTTTTCAGCCTTTGAAATGTGGCAGTAATGCCCGATTGTCCTCCCATACCTGAAGAATGCAAGGATGCTAGAATTTGTTGTCTCATATTCCCTATTACACCAATGTACATCTTGTTTTTGTAACTGAGTAAACCATTCTACAGAGTATAATGTTGGATTGCAGTAGGTGAAACTAACAATTTGTATATGAGAGCTTGAGCAATAGAGTCCTGATCATAATTGCTGAGAACATTTTTAAGCCATTATGGAGAGACATGGGATATGGCTAAGAAATCACTGTCAATAGTAGTGCTTCTGGATAGGGCATCTGCAACAATGTTTTCAATGCCTTGTATGTAAACAATGGCATAATCAAAACCCAGTAGTTTAGTCAACCATTTTTGTTGGAGAATGGTGGTGAGTTTCTAATCCAAAAAATGTTTTATACTCTGATGATCAGCGAGTATAAAAAATTTTGAACCAAGTAAATAAGTTCTCTATTTTTTGACAGCTAGAACAATGGCCATCAGCTCCTTTTCATAAGTGGAGAGACCCAAATTCTTGGGACTTAAGGCTTTACTAAAAAAAATGCAATAACGTGTCCATTTTGAGAGAACACGACGCCAATACCTACTGAGCATGCATCAGTCTCCACAAAGAAGGGTAAAGAGAAATTAGGAAGCTGTAAAACATGTGTTGTGGTCATGGCATGTTACAAATGTTGTGGTCATGGCATGTTTAAGGGCAGTAAAAGCAGTTTGAGTGTCTCCATTCCAAGAAAATGCATATTTCTTTAGTAGTTTAGTGAGAGGTAGCCATTTGACCAAAATGCTTGACAAATCTTCTATAATACCTCGTTAAGCCAAGAAAGCCTCTAAGAGTTTTCAAGTTATGTGGAATGGGCCAATTGAGCAAGGATGAAATCTTTGAAGGATCAGCTGCCACACCTTGGCAAGTGATGATATGACCCAAGTACTCAAGCTTTTGTATGCTAAATATTTAGCAAACAAAAGCTTGAGTACTTGGATAATTTGACATAGACAAAGTTTTGCCTTAAGGTGGAAAGGGTAAGCGCAAGATGGTGGAGGTGTTGTTCCAATGAAGTACTTTAGACAAGGATATCATCAAAGAAAACAAGAATGAACTTTCTTAGATAAGGTTAAAAGACTTGGTTCATAAGGGTTTGAAAAGTGTCAGGGGCATTTGTTAAACTAAAGGGCATAACTCTAAATTTAAAATGGTCATGGTGAGTCTTAAAAATAGTTTTATGTATATCACTAGGGTGTACTAAGACTTGGTGATATCCTGACCTAAGGTCAATCTTGAAGAAGATTTGAGCACCATGTAATTCATCAAAAAGTTCATCAATGAGGGGCATGGGAAACTTGTCTTTAATGGTGAGGGCATTTAATCTCCTATAGTCCACACAAAACCTCCATGTGTTATCCTTTTTTTAACTAATAGGATGGGGGCTACATAAGGGTTGTGAGAGGTTTGTATGAATCCAGCTTCCAACATATCCTTGACTAATTGTTCAACAATACCTTTGTGCATGTGTGGGACTCTATATGGTGCTTGAGATGTAGGAGTAGCACCAGGTTTTAAAATAATTGTATGGTCAAGAGCTCTAGTGGGAGCATAATAGTAGGGATCAGATAAACGTATTGGAAAGACTCTAGTAATGTGGCAATGGATGTAGGAGTAATATCTGGAAGTGTGACTGGCGAAAGGAAGTAAAATGGCCTAAAAATGACTAGGAGTGTTTCTTTAGAAATCTGGAAATTTTAGAAGGTTGAATGAGACATAGTGAAGCTGACTCATCTATTCCCTGTAATGTAATCTGTTGGCCTTCATAGTGGAAGGATAGTTAAAGAGATTAGAGTTTGATGACAATGTTGCCAAGGGGTGGGCACGGTTCGGGATTGGGCTTGTCCTAGTCCAGTGAAACAGAACGGGATCGGTTCATGATAGCGATTTTTTTTTGAAAGACCTGATTTGTCTCGGACGGGTTTGGGATGGGACCATGCCATCCTAGTTCTAATTCCATCAGTCAAAGTCCCAACACCAGCCCAAGCCCAGTCAAAGCCCATATCTTTTTCTTCACCCTTCTAGAAACAAAAACAACCCCTTCTGTTGGATGGTGCATGATCGGTGGAATGGAGAAAGGTTTGTTTGATGGTGGACGGCGAAAGAGAGAGATTTGATTATGCATATGTGTGTGTTCTAGTCGATTGGTTGTGTGTGAGAGCTGGTTGGCTGTGTGGTGAAGGAGAGAAAGGCGCATGCGATTAACTTGTTGTGGACAATCAATTTTATTTGTGTGACAATTAGTTCTGTTTCTTCTAGTTTTAAGCAAGAAAAGAAGAGAGAGTATGATTTTAACTTTTTAGTGAAACTCTAAAAAACTAAAACTCTCTTTTGATCTCTCCCCCTACCTATAAAACACAGGCTAGCATCCGTTGTGCAAGATAATGCCTTTGCAATTGTACCATCACTAATGGGAAATGGTATGGAACATTGCAACAACTTCCTGTCCAACATCCACAAGAAATCATAGCAGATGTGTTGTCAAAGCATCTTAAGCTTTTGTATTAGGATTATTAGTGTACATAATTACTAGTGTACATATTTAGTCAAGTGAACTATTTTAGGAAGAACTATTTTTTTCCAGATTGATTCACCCAGAATCAGTCCAAATACATGATTGTAGCAGCAGCCAAGAATCATTCCACATACATGATTATATCAGCAGCCAATAATCAGTCCACATACAAGATATGAAGTTTCTAATCATATCCTAGCATAATATTTGCTAGGATATTCTTCCGTTCTGGGTTTATCTTACTTGATATGATTTGTAGTTGTTTCTAAATGTATTTCTAGTGTAGGTTATATAAACTCATATTAGGTCTTTTTTAAGGCATCAATTCAATAAAGTTCTTTTTCATGTTCTAAACTTGTTATGGTATTAGAGCAAGGTTGGATAATTTTTTTTTTCTTTCGGTGAGCATTCCGCCGCACATCTCATTGTCCATATTCATTCAGTTCTTGAAGTTAGTTAAACATCATGCCCGAAGGTGATAATTCCCATGGCATATCTCCTCCACCAAATAGAGGTCGCAGACGAGGCAGAGGCCGCTTTTCCCAATCAGGTCTTGGGCAGTCCTTCTCCGCCGCCTTTGCCGCTGCAACACAGTGGGGCGTGTCATCCCCTACTCCTGCCGAGACAGCCTCTGCCGGATTCTCATCATCCGCATCGATTCCGGGCCTTTCTCATGATCAAGTTCAATGTTTACTGGCCTTGATCGAGCCCAGTCCAGAAACTGAACAATTATCCGGTAAGTAAAATTCCGATGTTTGTTGGCTTATTGATAGTGGAGTCTCGCACCATATGACCGGTAATATTTCTATTTTATCTAATGTTCGTGACATTGCTCCGTCGCCTGTCAGTTTGCCCGATGGGGAACATGCGTCTGCTGTTAAAGAGGGAACATGTGTCTTGCAACTCGGTCTTACTCTTCACCATGTGTTATTTGTGCCTAATCAGGCCGTGAATTTGATCTCTGTTAGTAAGTTGATTTATGACACCAATTGCTTCATGACGTTTACTGATCGCTCGTGTATTTTATAGGACCGCACCACGAGGAGCCTGATTGGATTGGGTGAGTCACGAGGAGGGGTGTACCATTATCGACCAGCAACAACATCAGCGGCCCGAGCTCCGGAATCCTATGATATGTGGCATCGTCAGTTGGGACACCCTTCTTTTAAACCTATGTCGTTATTAAGTATTGATGGCGATAAGGTCGATATGTCCGCCAAACAGTCTATTTGTGATATTTGTTGTCGAGCCAAACAAACTCGGTCTAGTTTTCCTTTAAGTAGTAATTGTGCTATGAAAATGTTTGATTTGATTCATTGTGACATTTAGGGCTTTATCGACAGTCTATTATTTCTGGTGCAAGATATTTCTTTACTATTATTGATGATTTCAGTCGTGCAATATGGGTTTATTTGATGCATGAAAAAAGTGAGACTAGTTTATTATTGAGACAATTTTGTTCCCTTGCCAAAACGCAATTTGAAGCATCAGTCAAAATAATTCGTAGTGATAACGGATTGGAGTTCACATCTACACCCATGACTTCCTTTTATGCTCAACATGGCATTATACATCAAACCAGTATAGTCGATACCCCGCAACAAAATGGCCGAGTTGAAAGAAAACATCGTCATGTTTTGGATGTTGCCCGAGCCCTATTATTTCAAGCATCCCTACCTATTGAACTTTGGGGTGAATGTGTCCTCACTGCCGCTCATCTCATTAACCGTACACCCACACCTCTTTTACAGGGCTTTACACCTCTCAAAAAATTATACTCCCAAACACCCTCTCTTACCCATCTTCGGGTTTTTGGTTGTTTGTGTTATGCCCATCATAAAGATCGCTCAAAAGACAAATTTGCCCCTCGCAGTCGCTGATGTGTGTTCTTGGGTTATCCTCATGGAAAGAAATGTTGGAAAGTTATGGATTTGAAGACCAATAAATTTTTTGTCTCAAGGGACGTTATATTTGATGAACAAAATTTTCCTTTCTCTCAACCCAATGCCTCACCCACATGTCCTTCATCTCCATTACCACTAGCTAATGATTGGGCTTGGGAACAGTCGAGTACTGAGATCTTGGTGTCCCCACGTTTGGAGTCAGGGGGAGGTGTTCCTTCCAATGGGTCTTCTTCTTCCCATGTTGAACCGGTCAACACCCCTGTTCGGTCAGCTCCTGTCACGCCTACGGCCTCGGCGCCTCCTAGGGACGAGCACACTCCTGCCGTCCCATCTCTTGTTGCACCAGATCAGGCCGTGACCACCCAGCCTCTTGGTTGTGGCCAACGCTCTAGACAGCCGCCTGCCCGTCTCTGTGATTATGTATGCCACACAGCACAAGTTTTACACCTCTCTTCGTCTCCTCCTTCCACCGGGTCCTCAGGTACGCGGTATCCTTTAGCCAATTATATTACTTGTGCAAATTTCTCGGCTTCTCATTCACAATTCTTGGCGGCTGTAACTTCAGGGATTGAACCTCGATCATTTACTAAGGCTGTGCAGGATTCTAATTAGCGTAAGACCATGCAATCTGAAATCGATGCTTTGGAGCGCAATGGTACATGGACCATTACCAATCTTCCTGCAGGTAAAAAGCCCATTGGCTGCAAATGGGTGTACAAATTGAAATATAATTCTGATAGTACTATTGAGCGGTACAAAGCCCGCGTTGTGGTCCGCGGGGACACTCAGATTGAAGGCATAGACTATGGTGAAACTTTTGCCCCGGTTGCTAAATTGGTCAGTGTTCGGACATTTCTTGTTGTTGCGGTTATTAAAGGTTGGGAATTACACCAACTAGATGTTAACAATGCCTTCCTTCATGGTGATCTTCATGAGGAGGTTTACATGCGTCTTCCGCCGGGATTCTCTTCTTCTCATCCCAATAAAGTTTGTCGGCTTCGAAAATCTCTTTATGGTCTTCGCCAATCACCGCGAAATTGGTTCGCCAAGCTTGCCACTGCTCTTCGTAATTATGGTTTTCTTCAGTCTCATACCGATCATACTCTGTTTACCTACCGTAAATATGATATTTTTTTGCCTGTTCTTGTCTATGTTGATGATCTTATTGTGGCAGACAATAATTCACAGGCTTGCATTTCTTTCAAGAAATATCTTAATGAATTTTTTCAGCTTAAAGATTTAGAGCCTCTCAAATACTTCATTGGCATTGAGGCAGCACGCAACTCTTTCGGTCTTTTCTTATGCCAACGGAAGTACACTCTTGATATTTTGAAGGAAGCGCGTCTTGATATTTTCAACAGCCGGTGATAATTTCAAGGTGAAGGAAAATGGCGTACACCCCACTTGCTCACGCATACTGCCCCACACAAGAAAAAGCCATAATTTTTAAAGTAGTGTGAGAGTGTGAGTGATAAGCATCTATGATCTAGCTTGTTTGTGTTGTTTTTTTTGGTATATATATATATATATATATAAGAGTAAGAGATAATAAACAAAGAGAGACAGAGCTAAAGGTGTGATGACTCAATGATTGAGCAGAATTCAAACCCAGCCAGCAACATCTGGGTGGGAGGGGTTAAGGGATTTTAATTAAAAAAAAAACAAAAAAAAAAAGAGTAAGAGATAATAAATAAACATATAATAAACTAAAACCGCCGTCCATCCTCTTGAAAACCACCAAATTTCCATCCAGACAAAACCACTCCCCACCTATAAACAAACTTCATTATTGATTAAAGAAACAAAGTATAAATTCTCCTCCATCAACCACTCTTGTTCTTTGTTGTAGTCTCTGTCTTGTTATTCTTTCTTTCTTTCTTTTTATTTTAGGGTTTATATGTTTATTATTTCACTGTATGGGACTGCAGATCTCGAGTCATGTTCTCTACTTGTTTACTTTCTTGATCACAATAGGTTGTTGTTCATTTGATTCATCACCACTAGAAAAATAAGTTCATCTAGAAAGCTAGTACTTCTTGTAGTCTTAGCTTGAATCAGCTTGGGTTCTTTTTTCTCTTTACTTCCATTAGATCTAATATCTTGAAGAAGTTTGATTTTGGTGACTTCATTTGAAGCTGTGGGAGCTGGAAGGATAGTTGAAAGGGTTGAGGATTTTCTGTGTGGAAGGTTTGATGATGCTACTGTAACCGGGATATCCAGGAGTAAAAATTATCGAAACAGATTTCGTCCGGTTCCAACCAGTCCAAGACCGGGATGAAAATGTGAGAAACCGGTTGGTCCTGATTTCAACCGGTTCGAGACCATATCGGTCCGGGTCAAATGGGTCGGGACCGGGATTCTTCCCCACCCCTAATGTTGCCTAATGGTTTAAGCCAATCTCCACCTAGGGCCATGTCATAACCATCTAGAGGAAGGACTCTAAGGGCTCGTTTGGTTACTCGATGGAATGGGAATGGGAATGAGAATGGTAATAGGAATGGTAATGGTAATGGGAATGAGAATGGTAATGGGAATGGTAATGGGAATATGTATGCTTGGTATACTTTTAAAATGGTAAGGTGGTAATGTAAAATTTATTTCCAAAAATACCCTCACTTAGTTAAAATGGGGGAGGGTGAGGAGGATAAAAATGGTCATTATTTAACTTTGACCATTACAATGGGAATGGTAATGGCCATTCATAGGGGGGGGGGGGGGTAGGAATGGCCATTACAACCAAATCTGTAATGGGAATGACCATTACGATGGTTTTATGTGATACCAAACGCAGGAATGCCTTTGACCCATTACATTGTAATGGTCAAACCATTACATTACGACGGTCAATGGGCTAACCAAACACGCCCTAAGTGACAACCCTTCAAACTGACTATTTTGCGTACTCCATATCAGTGGTTGACAAATAGCATTGCTGACCAAGTGTTGCCAATTGGCCACTTGACAATCATCTAAGGTGTTAACACAGTAGGTCAATGAGTAGCTTTGATGATTTTAGGGATCAATGAAAGACAATGTCAATGAGAATGGTAATGGGTTTCATTTTTATCATGCCCTGAAGTAGAATGGTGTTAAATGAGTCACTACACCAAATTGGCATTTTTGTAACAACTCTTAAAACAGTATCACTTTTGAGATGTTACAATCCACTAAACAATTTCAAGTCAAAACTAAATTTAGTCAAAAAAATGAAAAACAGTAACACAAAAAAAATGATACAATAAGTTGGATCACCATGAATAGTATCACTTTTATAACCATACTCTTCATGGTGATACAATTATTGTATCATTTTGTTTTGTATAAATGTGTAAAATTGTTAGGTGGATTGTTACACTTCAAAAGTGATACTGTTTTGGGGGTTGTTACAAAAATGCCAATTTGGTGTAGTGAGTGACTACCATGGAGAGCATGTATGGAAAGTTTCATGTCAAATGGTTGTTCTGTAAATAGATCCTCAGTGTTTTCTAAAGAGGGACCAGGGTCTTCTTGGATCTCTTCCTCAGTGACTAGCAAGTAAAGGCGTTGTTTCTTACATATATGGCTAGGCTTATAGAGCTCATCACAGTTATAACATAGCCCCTTGTCCCTTCTTAGCTTCATTTGAATGGGTATTAATCGTTTAATGGGGGAAGTGGAAAATGTAGGTTTAATAGTAGATGATGTGTGGATGTTTGTATTTTGAGGGGTGATCTGATTGGAAGAAGTTGGATTGTTATGCTAAACTGGTTAATATGTAGGAAAAGTAGGATGTTTGGACCAAGAGCTAGTATAAGGGGTTGTGTGGTAAGGTATGCGAGGAGTAGGGTGGGTAGATGGAGTAGTGTTGCAAGCTTCTTGCATCCTAGCTAATGAAAATGCATGAGCAATAGAGGTGGGTTTAAACATTTGCACCATAGTTTTGATTTCAGGTTTTAGACCACTCAAGAAGCTGATAATGAAGCAGGGCTCAGTTAAAGAGGGGTTGTGAAGGATCATCGGGGACTTATGTTCTTCAAATTTATCAAAGTAATCCTCAACATAGTGGGTTTGGGACATATTGTTGAACAAATAAACGTAATTATCAGATATTGGGTCTTCAAATCGGGGACGAATATCATGGACAAACTCAGACCATTGAATGGAAGGTTTAGTAACTTGGTAATCAAGGAACCGAATATCAGCTTTCTAATCTAAGTGTATAGAAGTAAGAGCAGCCTTAAAATCATCTAAAACATTATGCAATGCAAATAATCGCTCGCATTTTTTTACTCATGATCAAGGGTTTGAGCCATCGAAACGAGGGAAATCAACCTTTTAAAATCGAAATAGGTTACCTCCGTAGTCATTGGGCAGGTGGGAGGGTGTTCTTATCTGATTGATAGTTGCTCCGGTCACCTGAGATTGGATGGATTCTCCTTTAAGTTCATCGCACGAGTGTTCTGAAACAACTAGATCAGTTGATCTACCTTTGCATCCAATTTTTTTCTCCTGTGATTCACTGGCCTGACATATGCGTCTTAACTCCGTTTTGATCAACTCAATTTGGTTGGTTGTTTCTGATTGAAGTTTCTTCTTCTCCTTCATAAAGTTCTCCATTTCTCTTTCTAGTTTCCATTCTAGGACTTGGATCGAATGTTCTTATACCAATTGTCACGACTGGACAAGCACTTGAAGAAGAAAATAGGAATTGAAGATAAAATAGCTTGGATTTATGAATTGAATGAACAACTCTCTCAATCACAGTGATTGGAGCTTTAAAATTCTACTAAAACATTGCTTAATTCGTCTACAATATTTTCCCCTCTTATAAAGAGGATGACTTAGAATTCGGAATCTTCTACTACAATCATAAAATGTGTCCGGTAACAGTAAAATAACTAACCAATCTCTTGTTATTACAATAATACCCTCCTATTCAAATTTGACTTTCCTCTTTCTTTCCCGCCTAAATTCTATAACTGGTTTTCTTCCTTTCCCGCCTAATATCTGTGTTGCACTCGTGACAGTAATCTTTATAGCCATATAGCTTGACAAGCACATGACGCTGCAGCAACATATTGGGCTTCGTGGTTGATAGTGGCAACTGTTGCTTCTTGGAGGACCACGGGATAGCCTCAGATCCATCATAAAGGCATAACCTAAAGGGATTTTTCTATCATCAGGATCGCTAACATAATCACAATCAGTGAAACCAATCAGACTTGATTTCGATCCATTTGTATAGAATATACCATGATCAATTGTACCCTTGAGGTGCCTCAGTACCCTTTGGCAGCCATGAGGTGTGACTTAGTAGGTTGTTCCACATTATCGACTAATCAAACTGACTCTACTCATTATGTCAGGCTTTCTAGTTGTCAGGTACATCAAACTTCTTACTACTTGCTTGTAGAAAGTGTTGTTAATCTTCCTCATGTCCTTGTCTTTAGTAAGCTTCTAGCTAACATTAAATGGTATATCAACAAATTTGCAATATTCCATATGAAACTTGGCTAAAATATCAGAAACAAACTTTTGGTCAGAAAGGGGTACTTTCTAACACCGAGAAAAACACATCTTTTTACTTTTATCAACAAGCTTCTTCCTTGTTTCATCTGGAATGTTTGCATATATGCCATGCTTCTTGAGGAGTCTATGTTGAAGAACTTTCATTGGACTCTTATTCAAAAGATGGATGCTCCATAGGACATCCTAAGGCCAAAAAGTCTTCGAGAGTGATAAATTGTTAATTCTCTAAAAGCTCTAACTTGTAGAGATGGCAAATCTAATCTATGTCAAGTGGAAGTGAGAGTGAATGCGTGGGACTATAACATACATCCATGGGAACCAATAGTACAACTAAACTATAAACTCACACGGCACTATTATGGATAAACACATGGGAATTTTGGCTCATGGATAACTGAAATGGGCTTAATATTCCACCATGAATGCCAGATGTCCTTGGTATGCCTCTCACCAAGTTGAGGATTATACGATTGTCACTCTGCCACCTCATTTTGATGTGGAGTGTATGATGTTGTGAATTGCCATTTGGTTGCATGTTATTCACAAAAATGAATGAATGCATTTGAGTTGTATTCGCCACCACGATAGATGAAAGAACTTTAACTTGTTCCCAAAGTTCTTTGTCAACCATGGCCTTGAAGTGTTGAAAGCTAAGCGAGCCTCACATTTTGCCTGCTAAAAGTACACTCATGTTTTCCAACTAAATTTGTCAATGAAACTAATAAAGTACCTTTTGTTGCCATTTGATTTTGGTGTAATTGGACCACAAATGTCTGAGCTTTTCTGGCTTTGCATTTGGAAAAATATTACGATGGTTCTTACCAACAATACACCCTTCACAAACTTAAGGAAGATCATTCTTTGGAAGACATTTATCATATTATTTTTTTCTCATGAAGAGTTTTCAAACCATTAAAGTTCAAATAGTCATAGCGAAGAGGCAATAACCATGCTTGATTTTTTAACAGGGAAATGTTTCATGACCAAGATATAAAGAAAACATTTGATTCTTGGTCATTTTAACTTCAGCAATCAAACCTTTCTTTGGGTGTTGAATCCGACGGTGTTCCCTGATTCTTAATTCATAACCTCTTTCTTGAAGCTTACCCCACTTTATTTTTCAAATCCAGAAAATAGAACACATCAGAATTTGGTTGACCGGACAATCTGAATTTTGATGATTCCATTTCCCATAACAGCAAGTCTAGAGTCATCACCAAACTTTACAAAGATACGAAAAGATTTGTCTAACTCGGAGAACATGGACATTTCCTTGCACATATGGTTACCAGATCCTGTGTCTAAGTACCACATGTTATGATGAATCATTTCCAAGGTGTTGTAAACCATAAGAAGGGTAACCTCATCTTCTTTCTCCATAAAATTTGACTTTTCTCCCTTGTTAAATGACAATTTAGTATGACATTCTGAACAAAAGTGGACATATTTGTAACATCTGGTTTTATATTTTGTTAAATGGTTATGTCCGTTCTTGACCAAGAGTAAGACCACGTCCTTCGGCTCAGTGACGGAGCCAGGATTTTTGTTGAGGGGGGGCGGAGTGATGTCATAATTAATTAAATATGATAAATATAATATAAAAATTAGTTACTTTAACATAAATATATATATATATATATATATATATATATATTTTTTTTTTTTATAACTTGAACAAGACATAAATGACTATACAAAACTTCATCTAATATAATAAAAGATTTTCATTCAAAAAAAGGATGAAGACCACTTTGGATATACAAAAATAGAGTTCTATAATTTGAACTTTTACATATCTACATCCATGAATACCAAAAAACTCTATCTCCCCCTTCCCCCTCCCCAGTTAGAACCAAAAAATATTACAACTGGCTTCGACGCGCTTTCATACCCTGAAATCGTTTCATGATTGCTTCGTTGTCAATGCCATCAAAAACTTCCTTTTCAATATACGTAACTAAACAATCATTCATCCAATCATCTCCCATTCGATTTCGTAACCGACTCTTCACTATATTCATAGCAGAAAATGCTCTCTCAACTGAAGCGGTGGCAACTGGTAGGATGAGTGACAATGTTATGAGTAAATAAACCAGGGGATAGACAAATTCCTTCTTGGTCTCAACCATCTTCTTAGCTAAACCGCTGAGTCCATTGACATTTGAAAATTCATTGTTGGAACGCATATCAATAACATAAGTTTCCAATTGATCATGAAGTACCATAAGATCAACATTTGAAAAATCAGCTGGATAAAATTGAGCGAGCCGAATCAACCGCTGACTATCAAAAGCTGAAAAAGAATCACTTGGATTTAAGCATGCCATACAAAGAAGCAATTCGGTGTTCACCTCATCAAAGCGGTTATTTAGCTCTTGGAGTTGCATATCTATGCTGGTATATAATAATTCAACTCGATAATGATATAGGTTGGTTAATTTTTCAGTATTGCGTCGTGATCTTCCTCGTTGTATAAATGTATCATCCATCTCAAGAACAACAATATCGTGTTTTGCACAAAATGAAGCAACATTGTCCACAAGTATATTCCATCCATCTTCCCTCATCATTTGCAATCGTTGTTTGGAGATTTTAACTAAGGTCATCGCATTGACAATATCTTGATCTTTTCTTTGTAATGCTATTGACAAATCCCAGGTTATCGCCAATATATCCTTCATTAAGTGCAAATTGAAGATGAACTCAAAAGATTGCATAGAATCTAATAAAGCATATGTTTCTCCCTTTTGGTCTGAGTTTAAACCATGTTTCACAACAATTTGGAGCACATCAATCACTGAAGAAAAATTAAGAAGCAAACTTATTAAGGTTTTATAGTAAGACCCCCAACGTGTATCACCAGGTCGTTTGAGATTGGTTTCTTGATTCAACCCTGACCACTTGATAGTTCGCCACTATTGAGTTTTTCAAGAATTTTAACAGCTTGTTTGTCTCGAAAAATTTCCTGACGCTTGCATGAGGGTGCAACAATGTTCACCGCACTTGAAACCAAGTTGAAGAGCAAAGCAATCTGAGGATGATTCTTTGCAACATGTACAAGCGCTAACTGAAGCTGATGCGCAAAACAATGTACATAAAATGCAGACTTATTTTCCTTGAGAATCAAAGATTTAAGTCCGTTAAATTCGCCTTGCATATTGCTCGCCCCATCATAACCTTGGCCACGTAACCTCGTTATATTCAACTTATGATCAGAAAACATTTTTACAAGTGCTGTCTTGAGTGAAATTGCCTTTGTTTCAGTAACATGCATAATTCCAAGGAAACGTTCAACTATACATCCCTTCTTGTTCACATAGCGCAAGACAACAGCCATTTGCTCTTTAACTGATACATCACAAGACTCATCAATTAAAACGGCAAAGAATGCATCTCCAAGATCTTTGAGTATAGCAAGAGTGGTCTCACATGCAGCTGCACGTGTAATATCTTTTTGAATATCAGGTGCAGTGAGTCTGTGGTTCTCTGGAGCATTTTTTAGAACCACGCTCTTGATCTCTTCATTGTGATTAGCTGTATATTGTAAAAGCTCCAAAAAATTTCCATGGTTAATTGAATTTATTGATTCATCATCACCACGAAAAGCCAACCCTTGTCGCAGAAGAAACCGAATGCAATCAACTGAAGCTAATAAACGAACCCGGTATTCCATTTTCTCTGCATCTGATTGTTTAGATAAAAATGATTGGATATGATGTTTTTGATTCATTAAACTTTGACTCTTCATATAAGCTTGAGTATGCAAACTATTAGGCTTTCCTACATGAGTTGTAAGTCTTCTTTTTTTTCCAATTACTGAATCCTTCACCAACAAAACAATCACCACCCCCTTGTTCTTCGATTCTGACACTTCTAAAAAGATAGCAATGGAGACAAAAGGCAGCATCCTTTGTTATGCTATACTCCAGCCAACTCTTATACTCCGTAAACCAAGCTACATTAAAACGACGTAGCGTACCTCCTATTTTTTTTTGTGGGAATGTGTAGTTTATTGGCTGACATGGACCCCTTTGCAAATAAGCTCTTCTAACAACCTCTTGATCATTCGGATGGTAATCAGAAATACGAATTCTTAAACCAGGATCAGTTGGAAGATTTGATAGGTCAACTTCTAAATGACTTTTCTTTGAGATTGGTTCTGATAAATTATGATCATCTTTATTTTGTGCTGGAGGTGGTAAATCACTTACTGACTTTCTTTTTAAAAACTTATCCATAACTGAAATAAAACAAAGATTATATAAGAATGCACTCTATATATTTATATATTCTAAAACTTTAAATGAATAAACTAAAACCATATTTTCATGTAATAAACTATGTAATAAATCATACATATTTCCAAAATAACAAATCAATATACCTCTATTAATGAAGCACCACAGGTCCACAATAGAAGTATCGCCACCAATAATAAAACGCCCAAAATTGAAGATTTTCAAAGCTGCAATTGACACACAAGCAGTTCAATGAGAAAAGGAAGAAAACTAAATTCAATGGCACATATGACAAAGGTTGTAACAGCACCTATTAGCTAAATATCAACAATGCAAATTTGATCTCAGAATAGAAAATTAAACATATCATGCAAATTGAAACTTTACCTAATAACAATGCAGAAAGGCAGAAACCACTCCAAAGATGAAAAAGATTGAATCTTTACAGCCACAATTGTTCTACTATCTAATACAAAAAAGTAAACCCCAAACCTTTTTTAGCTACTTTGAGCACAAATTGCACTTCAAGATCAAAAGTTTCCTTCAATTTAACATAGTTTCAAGATTTCGACACACACCCACACTTCTAAATCATTGAAAAAACTGAAGTGCAGACCCACTCACACACTCACAAATTACCTCTTTGGGAGATTCAAAGCAGACCCACTCACAAAGACACAAACAGTTGAGTTTTAGGACATTAAAAACTTTGATATACCAATTTACCAAACAGCTGAGTTTTAGGCTAAATGAAGACCAAATGAAGACACCAATCCAAAACCCAAACTTTGAAGACACCAAACAGAGCACATAACTTTGAACCAAAACTCATAAACAGAGCACCCAAATGAAGACACCAAAAAACTCTGTTGAAATCAAAGCAAAACCCAAACTTTGAACCAAAACTCAGACTTCTAATCACAAAAACAAACAACCCAAACAGGCAAACAAGATCAAATCACTTTCATACAAAAAAAAAAAAAAACCCATTAAGCTTTAACAACTAAACAAGAACCCAAAAAGAAAATTTGGGTGTTTAGCCGTTTAGGTGTATATATAGATTCAAACCTGGAGACAGATTTCACAGATGGTGTTTCCAGTCTTCCAGTTCTTGAACACGAACTACGTACAAAGGAAGATGAAGAAGGTGAATGAAAAGGTGAAGAAAAGGTGGAGCTTTTCAGGATATAAAAAGGTGAAGTGAAGAAAAGGTGAAAAACTTTTCAGCTAGATTTGGGGGTATGTATAAAAAAAAAAATTTCTCTCAAAAGTCAGTACTTGCCCCCACGTGGCTCCGTGCCTGCTTCGGCTTCATGAGTCTGGCTATTTTCTGATTTTTCACCTCTTCCTCATCCTCGGCCAACTTCCAACTTTGATGGACAAAGTCTGAACAATGTTGTGACTGCAATGCTTGCTCCACCACTTCATGAGAAGTAATCAGAAACAGACTTCCCTAACTACATACGAAAATCTCAAACTCTGTTCAAAGAGCTTGTAACATGTTTCACCTCCGTTGTTCCCTAATATCTCTGCTTCATTGAATCCCAAATTTGCTTCGAAGTATCTTTCATAATAATTGTTTCCAATATTAATTGACCATTTGCTTCAAAATGATAATTCTTAGCTTTGAGATGGTTCAACCTTTGCTCTTTCAATTTAGTTTGAGTCCTAAATTCTCAGGTTCCACCTTCAATCATACCCCAATACTCCTTTGCTATGAGAAAGTTCTCCATCAGCAAGCTCCAATGTTCATAATGACCATCAAAATGGGGTATGCTACATTGAACAAAATTTTCTGAAGCCATCTCCAATCATAGCTACTGCTGCCAAGAAATTGAGGTCGAATAGAGAAGAGTTGCTGCTCTATTGTTACTCCTAACACCTTTTTGGAGCCTTACCACATCTTTATAGAACATATTGTCTTGTTATAATATGCTTGGCTTCATGTTGTCTAGTTAAGGCTGGCGTTATAAAGAAAAAGAACATCAAGGTGTATGGTTTGTAAGATTTAGAAAGATGATGTTGCAAACAGATTGGTGTCAAGTGTATTGTTGATGGCGTATTGGCTTGCCTAAGAAATATTCACAAAGCCATTGCTCTTTTTTCCATCTTCCTTCTATTTTTAATCATTTTCTTAGATTAGCATAAGTGTCAATAATTCTGTTCAATATTTTAGGCTTCTTTCAATAGGAACACCACAGTCGCACACCTGTCCAACTTGGTTGAAAGAGTTGTCTAGATGGGATATGAGTACTTTTCAGTTCCGTTCCATGGAAAGGATTTGCAAGTGTGAAATTTGATCAACTAAAGATTTTTTTACATAATATAGAAATCACATTCCCAAAAGCATGGGAAATTTCAATTCTTTAGGGGCGAAATAGGAGTATGATTCCCAGATGCATCTATCTGTCAATTATAAACAGGTCACAAAATGGTTTGATTGTTTGCTGGCTCAACGGATTTGGATCCGCATCTACCCTTTCGAAATCCAGCTACAGATATCGTCTGGCCAGAACAGCATGGTTACTACCAGGTGGCAAAAGTGGGTAGCCGTATGGAGGGGACAGGGACTCCTCTGACTGAATCAAAACACTCCTCCACCATGGCAAGCAATCCCTATTGTTCGAAGAATTAAGCAGATTATTCAAAGACTGAATCACTTCAATATAGTTCACATATTTAGATCCCTAAAACAGGTAGCTGTCTTCTTCTCCCTCTATCCCAAGACCGGAATCCGTAGTTTCTTTCTTCCATTCACCAGTAGAAGATGGACTCAAAAGGTGCCCGAAAGTGAACCAACCCCTCGGACTACTATGAAAAACACCATCAGATTGAAAAGTAGCACGATCTAATTCAAAAATGTCACCTAATTGTTGCAGGTTAGAAAGCACTGAGCATCTATGCACTGACTAAGAAGTGATGAGGCCTTGGTCTGCTCAATGTGTTTGTTTGTCAATTTTAAAGGTCATAGTATCAAGTGCAAGTGATATTGCATTTACGTATATTGATAGTGAAAACTTTAGAGGAATAGTTTCACCCAAAAAGAGAATACGGGCATTTTATGTTTGCTTCTGCTCTGGATTTTTTCAACATCATTGCGAATCAATTGTTCATTGTGATATACAGCCAAGCCATATTCTTGATGATGATGATATGATAGCTCATGTGTTTGGCTTTGGGTTTTTTTTTTCTCAAGGACCGGTTATAATTCCTCACAAAGTCGAGCCATCTCAGCTGAGGTTGTCGGTCCAGGTAAGAAAATGACACTACAAAAAAAAGTCAAATCAGCAACGGCAAAAAACCATTGCTAATTGAGCTAAAACCGTAGCTAAAAGGAATCAGCGACGGCAAAACAACCGTAGCTAATTCATTCGTCGCTATTTGAATCATCAACGGCAAACTTACCGTGGCTAATTCGCCACGGCATAAACCCGTCACTAATTTGAAAAGTGCGGTCGCTAAAGTTATTTAATATTTTGGCTACAACTGTGGCAAAATAAAAACTAGCGACGGTATTTGTCGTCGCTAAGTTACAAATTCAAATGGTTATCAGCGACTGTAAAGCCGTGGCTAGTTAGCAACGGTAAGAAAGTCGTCGCTAAAGTGTAAATCCAAATGGACATTAGCGACGGTAATTGCCGTGGCTAGTTAGCGACGGCTTTTTTGCGGTGGCTATTTAGCGACGGTTTTTTCTAAATAGCGACTGTTTTTGCCGTCGCTATTTAGTGACCTTTTTTGCCGTGGCTATTTAGCGAGGTTTTTTTGCCGTCGCTAAATTGCATATCTAATTGACAAAACAGCCACGATATTTGTCGTGGCTATTTAGGGACAGCTTTGTTGCAAATCATATTGACAAATGAAATTTACAAATTATAAATTACAAATGATAATTCATTTTTTTATAATGAAATTAGCTATTAATGATTGTCCATTCTGAAAATTAATATCAACTACGAGAACTAAACTTAATTGATCAAAATTATAACAAAAATTACACAGAATCTCTAGAATATCATACAAAAATTACAAAGAATCCATACAAAAATGAAAAAAACCCACAAAAAAAAATTTTCAATCTATAGAATATCTGAAATCTGATATCCGAGATCATAGGAGGCGGCGGAGGAAGGGAGGGGAGAGAGAGGTGGCCGGGATCGGTGTCGAGGAAGCGGCGAACTTCTCCTCTGTGGGTTTCTTCTCTGGAGGTTTAGAAAAAAAAATTTGTTGAGAGAAATTTTTTGTTTAAGTTGGTTTGTAGAGAAAATTTAAATTTATATAGAGAAAGGTAATTGAAGGGAATTGGTTGTGTTAGTTTCACGCGGATCGGTGACGTGGTTTGGTTTAGTGCGTTGGATTGAGCTAAATTTTTTTGGTGTTATTGACGGTTGAGATGAGGTTTCACACGGATTGGTGAAGTGTTTTTTTTTAAACAATTAGCGACGGTTTTTTGCCGTAGCTAAATTCTTTAGTATATAATTTTTTTTAAAACCAATTAGCAACGGTTTACTGCCGTCGCTAAAAAAAAAATCTAAAACTTAGCCACGGTTCATCGCCGTAGCTAAATTCTTTAGTGCATAATTTTTTTTTCAAAAAAACAATTAGCGACAGTTTTTTGCCGTCGCTAATATAAAAATAATGTTTTTTTAAAAAAAACAATTAGCGACGGTTGTTTGCCGTCGCTAATATAACAATAATGTTATTTTTTTTTTAAATCAATTAGCAACGGTCTTTTACCGTCGCTAATATAAACATAATGTTAATTTAAAAAAATTTAATTAGCGAGTAGCAAATAATTCATATAAATTTGTATTTAAAAAATAATTAATGACATACTTACTGGGTACCCAACTTTTCTTCGGACATATTATTTTTTCAGAACTTTTATGGCTTGAATCCGAGTAGCAAAGTTACGATCCCATAGAGCACCTGTTACTATATTGTGAACGAATCCTCCACATCTCCCATACAAAGAGCAACCACTGATAATACCAATGAACCCATGTGATGTATCTGTCCTTTTCCAAGAGCAACCACTGATAATACCAATGAGTGAACGACTCTGTTCAATAAATCTTCGACTTCGACCCTTCGACTGTGTGCGAGAGGGAGAGATCTTGATCTTCGACTTCGACCCGTCGTCTGTAAGGTGGATCAAGATATGATCTGATCTGATCATATCTTCTTCTTCAATCTGATCTGATCTCAGATCTGATCAAGATCATATCTTCTTCTTCGATCTTGATCAAGATCTTATCTTCTTCTTCGATCTTGATCATATCTTCTTCTTCGATCTTGATCTTGATCATATCTTGATCAAGATATGATCAAGATCTGATCATATCTTCGATCGATCTGATCTTCTTCGATCTGGTCTTTTCTTCGGACATTTCTTCTGTAAACTAAAAAAGAGAATGCGATCAGGGAAAGAACCATTGGATGCGATCAGGGAGAGAGCCATTGGATCAGGGAGACATTTCTTCTGTAAACTTTCATAACATATCAGATCGAAAGCTCTAACTCTGGCTCGGACGGTTGCCTGTGATGGCGAGGAAGACGATGGGGACGACAGCGACTGTTGGCCTGCGATGTCATTGGGGTATGTGAGGATGGGTGAGTGGGTAAACGGTCTGTGAATGGTTGACGAAGGAGATGATGATGATGGTCTGTGATTGGGTTTGTTGTTGCGATGAGGAAGGTGACGATGAGTTCGAGAGAAGGGTTTGATGGAGATGAGTCTGTGTTGTGAGCGATATGGCTGTGATGGTGAGGAAGGATATGTGCGAGGAGAAGGGGTGACGGCTTGCAGCTATTTAATTTAAACTATTTAAACTGGGCCGGGTCGGTTACCCGACGGGCTTCAGAAATGGAAACCGAGGCCCGGACCTGAAACTTCGGGTCGGGCCGGGCTTTTACAACCAAAACTTTTATAATTAATTAAAACCGATCCGAACCGACCCGATCGGTCCGGTTGTCGGTTCGGTCCGGGTTTTCGGTCCTAAATGCCCACCCCTACCAAAGAGTATCACAAAAGCAAGAAATAATTATTCTAAACAATTTATTAATTTCTTTACTTATTTATGCATTCGGTTCCCCTGACTACAATTTCTGAAAATCGTTGTTGTCTTTTTATGCACTAATATCTTTTTATCAGTTAAGTTTCTGCTGGCTAAGTTATTGATATAAAAATAATGTTATTTAAAAAAAAAAAATCAATTAGCGACGGTTCTGGGCCGTCGCTAAATTCTTCAGTGTTTAATTTTTTTTTTCAAAAAAACCAATTAGCCACGGTTTTTTGCCGTCGCTAATAAAAAAATCTAAAACTTAGCCACGGTAAATTGTCGTAGCTAAATTCTTTAGTGTTTAATTTTTTTTAAAAACCAATTAGTCACGATTTTTTGTCGTTGCTAATAAAAAAATCTAAAACTTAGCCACGATAAATTGTCGTAGCTAAATTCTTTAGTGTTTAATTTTTTTTTTCAAAAAAACCAATTAGCCACGGTTGTTTGCCGTCGCTAATAAAAAAAAATTAAAACTTAGCCACGGTTTTTTGCCGTAGCTAAATTCTTTAGTGTTTAATTTTTTTTCAAAAAAACCAATTAGCCACGGTTTTTTGCCGTCGCTAATTGTTTTAATATATATATATATATATATATATATATATATATATATATATATATATATATATATTTTTTTTTTTTTAAATCCATTAGCTACGGTAGAATACCGTAGCTAATGAATTTTATTTGTAAAACCTAGCGACGGTTGTTTTGCCGTCGCTAAATGTTATATATATCGGTTGTTTTGCCGTCGCTAAATGTTATATATATATATATATATATATATATATATATATATATATATATATATATATATATTTAAATCCATTAGCTACGGTATGCTACCGTAGTTAATTATTTTTATTTGTAAATCTTAGCGACGGCTAAATTACCGTCGCTAATACAAGAATTAGCGACAGTTTTAAGCCGTCGCTAAATATTTTGTGACGGATTTTTATATTTATGGGTTGAAACAGTATCGAAAGCAATTAGCGACGGTTTTTTGCTGTCGCTAATCGTATAATTAGCGACGGTATCAAAAAACCGTCGCTAGTTTCCGTAGTTATTAAAGCTTTTTTTTGTAGTGTGATTCAGATACTACTTTTTTTTTTCTTTCTTTGGTTCCTAAAGTCTCATTGCAAGTGGTTTTTTTTTTTTTTGGATACTATGGCAATTTTCCTGTCTTATCTTACTACACAATCTGGAACTTCCCTTGTTTTAACTAAAGTTTCAATTTTCAGTATGCAATTGTAGGCATAATTAATATTTCATAAGATAAGTGAGCCATTCCATCGAGTTTTGAGCAACAATTTTCTCAACAAATGCTCCATATAAAAAGTTGTATACCAAGTAGTTTTGCGCACACTCTGCTTAAAAAATCACATTTTCATATGTTATTAGACTGGAGTCTAGTCAAGTAATGCAGCAGAAAGTATGCAGACAAGGAGTTAAATAATTCCACAATTTTATTCTTCTTCAAAGTTCAAACTGTCTACTATACCATTTTTCTTCGTATTTATACAATTTATTACATTTCGCGATAGTAGAGAACCTTATGGAAAAACAATAGCCAAAATTTTGTTTGTTAGTAGTCAATCAAATGAAATGGTCATGTACTTTGGTTATTCCAAACAAAAGCAATATCTGCATTGTGCAAGATCAACGTTTTAAAATTGTTCATGAGGTAAGAGACTTTCGGAGTAGCCTAGCAATTGGTAATAGTGTTTTCTCGCTATTTAAACCATTGTTAGGAAAAATGGGCTCACCAAACGAAAAACTCGCAGGTCAAAGTGTTATGGATGTGACCATCTAGTTTCACAATTGCATTTGATTTGATTTGATTTGATGAGAAAATATTATATTGGATGCGGTGGTATCGTCCTGTTTTACGGTTCAATAAGGATTTTCACAAAGGGCGGTATTGGTAAAGCAACTAGTAAGACCCATAGAGATAACTAAGCAGATTGATAAAGCAAGGTCCACAAAGAGTATGCACAAATATAATTAACGCATACATAGTGGTGGATGAACAATATAAAAGTGTGGGTGCACGTTCCCAAAAACAACTAGCGTGCATCTCTTTGAAGACATGGACGTTGACTGGTCATAACCAATTTGAAGACAAAAATATCCTTTATCTTTTTTGTTCTTTCTCCTTGCAAAGAAACTCCACAACTACCCGAATCAAATATATGGAACCTTATTATAACAATCTCATTTACATTTCTATGGGGGTTGATGATAGAGATGGGAGATGGTTGGGTGGGAATGTGGCTACTGGGTGAATGTTGGGTCAAGAAGGTAATTGGCGATGGTATCTAGAGAGAAAAATGGCAATTTAAGGGTGCAAATAATGGTTGAAGGTGAAGGTGAAGGTGAAGGTGAGGGTGGAGGGTTGAAGTGTTTTCGGTGATGGCTGTGGTCTATGGTTAGGGGAGGCAAGGATAGAGAAATAGGGGTTAAGTTGGGAACGACAATTGCAGGTAACAATAGTGATGGGTTGGGGAGAGGGATTGCAGGTGGAGGTGATGATGGGTGGAGATTGCTACGAGGATTGGGTGAGAACGGTAGTGGAAGGTTGTGGGAGAACTAATTTGAGTTGATGTTGTAAGTGATGGTGGTGGAGGTGGTGATAAAGGGAGGTTGAGGGTTGGGTTTTTGCAATGAATAGAAAGGGGAAGGAGGAAAAGAAAGATGGGGAAGATGGAGTTTTAGTTTAGAAGATGAGATTTCTATTTCTTTAGTTTTAAAAAATAAATTGAAATCAATAGATCTCCTAGAGAAGCTTCTAATCCAAGCCTTTAGATATTTAGGTGGTGTATGAGGGCTCACACATGCCTTGTGCATATCGTTAACATGAAGACAATTTGATCCTTAAAATTTTATGGATCATTCAATGTCTATGATTGGACGGTTTTCGTCAATTTTTGGGGTTAGACTGATATTAAGCTAAAATTTGGGAGCCAAAGTAGTATACCTATAAACTAATGGGGGCCAAAATGCAAATAACATTTATTTTTCTCTAGGTTATAAACTTGCTCGTGTTGTACGAGAATGTTTTCAATCTTCTATCTTTTCTAATCGTTTACCATTGCTCATTTTTGTTATTATTATTATTATTATTATTATTATTATTATTTTCTTTTTAAGCAATCGATGATTTTGCTGGCACTTTTTTTCTCGTCAATTGTTAAAAAGTACCATTGGCCTTTGCATTTTTTCTTTCTTTCTGTGATCTATCCCTTACCTTTTTTTTTTTTTTTTTTCCTTTTTTGCTTGCAATATATCATACAAGTGTAGTCAAAGTCATCCAAAGCCACTGCTAAAAACCAAAAGCCAAGCCAAGCCAGGACATCTTGCTCCACCTTGGTTAAAGCGAAGCTACTATCTTGAAGCCACGAAAAGCTACCGCTTTTAGTGTTTTTTTGTTGAAGCGTGAAACCACCAAAGCCATGACTTCATTAAACAAAAGTTTTTTTGTCTTTCTTTTCCTTCTTCTCTTTCTCCTTCTCTCTTTAGAGCTTCACGACTGAATCTAAAGAGCTTCAACAGAGCAACAGTTGGAGATCTTACTCGAGGTACGAATCTTCTTACCTTCTTCTATCTCTCGATTTAGAAGAGCTTCAAGAGAGCATCAATTCGATTTCACTTCTTCCCTATCATTTCATCTTCTTCCTTTCTTCCTCAATTGTTGAATCAAATTCTCTTTGTTTCTTCATTCACCTATTTGTTATTCTCTTCATAGATCTCTCAAAGGTTGATTTTCAAAGGATTACACACTCACACAGCTTATACACTTGCACCTTCCGACAATTTTCTAATGGATGCCACCGGAATTTCCACCGTCATGACCCCAAAAAAGGAACCCACGTCATTGAGTACCACCGCCATCACCAGTCATTGCTGCAGAGTGGGAGAAGCCCCAATTCACTTTCTTCCATGGCGATCCCGGAAGTCATTCGCAAGCTTCAAGACCCATATTGCAGAGAAAACGATCCCAAATGCCTCAATAATTATCTTCTTGAGGTATCTTTCTCTGTTATTCATTTTAGGTTTCTTGATTTCGTATAATTTAAACTTTATTGCTCTTGGTTTGAAATTTTGGGATATCTGGTTTGCTCATTTTTTTATATTTTTGCTCATTTTGTTGTCGTGGTGTCTCAATTTTATATATTCTCTTAATTTGAAGTTTTAGGAAATGCGGTTTGTCTCATTGTTGAGGTTTTACTTTGTCACTTGGTATTTTAGTTAATTTTTTTTTTGGGTTTGATCTGAGGCTTCGGATGTGTAACTTGATTGATTTCTTTTCTTATCTCTTCAGTCTTTACTTTCCAGAGTTTCACGACAATGAATTAGATAACAACAGTTGGAGCCTTGGAGGCACGTACAAATATCTTCTTCTTCTTGCATTCTTATCTTCTTCTATGTCCCTGTTATGTTCCTGAGATATTTTTTTTTCTGCGAAGTACATTTGATATGAGATGGAGGCAAAAGAACTTGAGTAAATACGAACATTTATATTGGCTTGAACTAACACCTCTAAATTTACTAGAAAAGCATAATGCACATATTTAGAAGCTTAGATACAAGCAAAACGCATATATTTACATAATATTAAAATCATTTTTAGGGTCATTTTACATGAGTAAAGTCGTCGTTTTACTTGCTTAAATCATTGTTTTACTTGCGTAAAGCCATCGCTTCGCTTCTCGCTTAAAGCCAAGCCATGGAAAATTGTTTCGCCTTCTCTTCACGCTTTGACTACCTTGTATCATATAGTTATGTACTTTATTAAAAGACACTTTTAATATTTCTGTCAATCTCGTGTTTTCAACATTTTTCACGGAACGGGATGGGACGAGATATACCCATCCCGTTCATACGGGATCGGGACGGGATCAGCGTGCTGCCTGTGACTGCCGCGAACATTATCATCATATAAGAGCGTGAAAAATAACTTTCTTATAATTAGATATAGATGTGGCATGCAAATATAAGGGTAGCCACTAAATCCCCTAACAATGAAGTCGAGTGGGCTTGACTTTTAGAAAATGACATGATAAATGTGACCCACTAAGAGTATTGTGTCGCTGTGATGGCCTCCCAACTGATTTTACAATTTCATTACTGTGGGAAACAAAATTCATGGTTCCTTGACAAAATGACACTTCATCTTTTGTTAAGGAAGAAATATAGACATATTGGTGATGCTCTAACATATTCATAATGGTTTACCATCAATACATATATTGTAATTAAAAAAAATTATTTTTACAGCCCGGGGCATCTCAAATTCTTGGCTCCGCCCCTGAATGTTCCCTTCTGAATATGTATTACTCAGTTAATTGTCATTTTTCATTTTCACCTGGGTATTATTAATATTTGGAAGTTAAATAATTGGAGCCACTTTTATTGGGAATCCAAGCAACAGTCTGCTATCTTTCTCTTGCTTAATGAATATTATTTCTTGAAGTAACATTTCTGTTACCACTGCAAACACCATGAGTTTCTGTCAGTCATCTGTAAGTTTATATGAATAAAAATAAATAAATAACTAAAAATATTAATAATAAATATTAAAAAAATAGCTCGGGACAGGACGGGATTGGCGGGATTGAAAATCTCCATCCCATCTCATCCCATCCCATCTCATTCTAGATCGGGACGGGACGAGATCGGATCGCGGGATGGAATGCCCACCCCTAGTTTGTCTCATTGTTGAGGTTTTATTTTGTCACTTGGTATTTTAGTTTTTTTTTTTTTTGGATTTGATCTGAGGCTTCGGATGTGTAACTTGATTGATTTCTTTTCTTCTCTCTTCAGTCTTTACTTTCCAGAGTTTCACGACAATGAATTAGATAACAAAAGTTGGAGCCTTGGAGGCACGTACAAATCTCTTCTTCTTCTTGCATTCTTATCTTCTTCTATGTCCCTGTTGTGTTCCTGATATTTTTTTTTTTCTGCGAAGTACATTTGATATGAGATGGAGGCAAAAGAACTTGAGTAAATACGAACATTTATATTGGCTTGAGCTAACCTCTAAATTTACTAGAAAAACATAATGCATATATTTAGAAGCTTAGATACAAGCAAAACGCATATATTGACATAATATTAAAATCATTTTTAGGGTCATTTTACATAAGTAAAGTCATCGTTTTACTTGCTTAAATCATTGCTTTACTTGCGTAAAGCCATTGCTTCGCTTTTCGCTTAAAGCCAAGCCATGGCAAATTGTTTCGCCTTCTCTTCACGCTTTGACTACCTTGTATCATATAGTTATGTACTTTATTAAAAGACACTTTTAATATTTATGTCATTCTCGTTTTTTCAACATTTTTCTTGTCCACCTCCCTCTTCTTTTGCCATTCCGAATTCACAATAACAATATTGAGTAGACACCGAAATAAGATTATGTTTTAGTAATCCGGCTTCAATATAATTAAAACGCTTTCAACTTAAGTGGTCGTTTTGTTTGTTAGTCGATAATTGAGATACCTTCAACTTGGGTAATTTCAAACAAAAGAAATAGTTGCATCGTGTAAGATCGACATTTTAAAAATTATTCATGAGGTAAGAGACTTTCAGAGTAGCCTAGCAACTAGGACATTGTTTCCTCGTTATCTATAACATTGTTAGGGAAAATAGGATCGCCAAATGAAGAAATGGTTCACGGGTCTAAGTAGTACTGATGCGACTATCTAGTTCCACAATTGCATTTGCTTTGATTTGAAAATCTTATATTGGCTTAATTGATATCATCTTGTTTTACAGTTAAAAAAGATTTTCAAAAATGGCTACCTTGGTAAAGCAATAAGTGAAGACCCATAGAGGTAACTAAGTGAATACGCAACTCATCAATGCATGATTCGCAGTTTCAACAAGTCAATATTTTATCTTATTTTTTTAATTAATCGATCATTAGGGATTGTTTTTTTTTTAATTGATTTGTTTTCTTCATTTTCGTTTGTTTGTGTTTGTGTCTCCTACATTTCTAAACCATCCGTAAATCTTTCAAACTTCATAGCTATGACCATAAAAAAGTTGAAAAATGATGTTTTGGGAAAGAGAAATGAGAAAAGGAGGTTCATTTCTCGGAGGTCAAACAAACCAAATGAGATGTTGAGAGAAGCTAGATGTGCTACAATCAAGAGAGGCTAGGTTGCGGTCGAGAGAGGTCAGAGAATCCACCCTCTTCTCACTCGATATTCAGCAAAAATGAAGGTTTTAGCCTATTTAAAGGTGGTGTTCAAAAGTGGAAATGGTAGGTGCACATGGTAACAACCATTCATAAAATAGATTTTGCAGAGGCGGGCTTTTTAAGAGTTTGTAAGCCTGGAGGTAGATCATAATTACCCTAACTAACCTGAGTTAAGTTGAAAAAACTTTGTATTTTCTTAGCCTAGACATCAAAGCAGCAAGAAATCCCAACTCAATGTCAACACAAGCAAAGACATAAAATCACATTGAAAGGAAAGAGAACTTGGAAGATAGAAGAAATTTAAGTATTAAACTAACAAACAAAACCTTGCATCTTGGAAAACCAGTACAAATATCATAATAAATTCATAGTAGCTGGAGAACTGACACCAAACAATTTCTATTCCAAACAAATGGAGATAATTTAAAAATGATTGAAAAGTAAAAAATAAAAATGAAAAGGCTACTCTGGTAATAAGACAAACTACTGCTGCTCGCCTTCAGGCTTTGCTGCTTCTTTGATCTCGTCTGCCCCATCATCCTAGAGAGCAATAACAAATTCAAAATCAGTACAGCAACGCTTATACATTCAAAATGATAGATCATGGTCAGTGAGCACAAAGGCATCCAACTCACCTGCATATCTGAGGTCCACAGAGTAAGATTGTCACGGAGAAGCTGCATTATCAAAGTACTGTCCTTGTAGGATTCCTCACCCAAGGTGTCAAGCTCAGCAATCGCTTCATCAAATGCCTGATTATACAAGGAAAGTCATAAAAGAACGGACAATTAAAGATTGTTTTCTATGGCTTGAATTGATTTGGCATGATAGATTTGATTACAATTTGTAACAGTAACTGTCACAAATGTATACATTTACAGTTGATTGAAAGATTGAGAAATTGAAGTGCTAAAACTGTTTTGTGAAACATGGAGATGCCAATAAGTAAACGACTAAATCCTATTGCTTTCAACCAAGGAAGCACAGACTCTTTGAAAACTTGCCGTATCCATGTCCGACACACAACACTCGCTCGACACGCCTCTGAAACGCGTCGAACATTTGGTCAACGTGTCGGCAGGTGTCAGACACATGTTCAATGTAGTCAACGTGTCGAACACGCCTCCGATACACCTAAAACTTGGTCAGGACACAGTCAAGACTCGAAAACCAATTTTATTTTATTTTTTACCAGTGTTCTAAAAATCGGCCTAGCGCCTAGGCGTTTTATGAAACACCCAGATTAATGGCTGGGCAGTCTGGGCGGTCTAGGTGGATCTGGGCGGTCTAGGCGGGGTCTAGGCAGTTTGGGCAAGTTTTTTTTTTAATAAGGCTGATTGGGTTCTTATTTTATTTTTCTTTCATCTTTTTTGGAAATAAAAAATTTAATTATTTTTTATTCAGTATATGTCTGAATGTAGCAAATGATGATTACTTAATGAAATTCTCAAAGGATCTGCCAGTACCAATTTTAGTAATGTAGATTTTATCAAACATGACTGAGGTCATTCATGCAATTTAAAGAAAAATAAAAGAGTAGGTTTGGATGTTTGTCCACAAATTCAACTTTGTATAAAGTACCCATCATGACCAACTTCAGTCATTTAAGTTTTAATAAATTTTGTTCATGATTGTTAATTTTTCATGTTTTTAAATTTTGCATATGTATCTTGGCATTAAATTGGATGTAATTGATAATGTATTATACTTAACTTTTGTAAATTATTAAAGTTATAATACAAAACCTAAGATTACCTAGGCCCCTGGGCGCTAGGCACCTGCTCACCGCCCACCGCCTAACATTTTTTAGAACATTGTTTTTTACTTTTAGATGTTTGCAAATAATTACGTAATATAATGGTTATTGATGCATCTAAAGTGAATGACTATTTCAATTGCGAATTAAGACAAATAGGGCAAAAAACCATTAAAGCATAAAGGTAGTCTATGTTTCTTCTTAATTTTTGTTTTTTATTTTTCTCTCATCTACTTCTTTTCTACTATATTTTTTCTTTACTTTATTTTTTTCTTATAACAGTGTCATCTTCTTCAAGACACTCTAGGAAGGCACTTTATTAAATTATTATTTATATTTATATGACTTATTAAAAAAAATATTATGTCGTGTCGATGTATCCCCGAGTCTTATTTTTTGGAAATTGCCGAGTCGGCGTGTCAATGTCCGACACGACGCACGCGTTCATATCTGTGCATCATTGCTTTCAACAACCTTAGGATCTTTTTCAACTCTAGTACCATGAACAAAGAAGATTTTGACAGTAGATAATTTTGCCAAAAGAGGGTTGCTTATCATAAACAAGTGCAATTTTTACGATGAGGATATGGAAATCATTCAACATCTTTTCCGTGTGCCTTCACAAGTGGTTTGTACATTTGGAAATCCACCTCTATAGGGAAGTGGCGGTGGGATAGACTTCCAATTGCAACTCCTTGGGTGCTATGGAAGGAGAGAACACACTTGAGTATTTGATAACAAAAAGGGGGGATATCTCAGACATTAAGGGTTGTGCTTTTGTTTTGTTTTCGGGAGGTTTTTTTTTTTTTTTTTTTTTTTTTTTTTTTTTTTTTGAAAGGCAAGCCGGTTTTTTAGCATAGGATCCGTAACCTAGTCCCGAGATGCGACCTACGGGTCAGGAGTTACCTGAGGGGTAATTGAAGAAGACACTTTCCATATGTGTATGTCAAGCTCCCTGAGCGGATATGTTAAAAAAAAGGGTTTTCTCACGAAAGCAAACCTCACATGGAAACAGAAAATTAGTAAATTTGCACTCTGTTGATAGCTCTAAAAGCAAGAAAATGCGGTGAGGTCTACTGCATTAAATTAACCTTGAGATAAGAGGTTTAACGATGAGATTGAAGAAACATATAATGAATACATCCACTACAACTATTAAAGTACCTGGACTAGCCTAAATGACTCGTCAAGTCGACAACTTTAGATGCTCTAAATTTCTCCACACATAAATATAATCATCAACGAAACGCATATTAAAAGCAACAAAGGAATGACATTTCACCTGTTTTGCGAGGTTACAAGCACGATCAGGCGAATTCAAAATTTCATAATAGAAGACAGAGAAGTTGAGAGCCAATCCTAGCCGAATGGGATGCGTTGGTGGCAGTTCGGCAACGGCAATATCCTACACTTGATTATTCATTGAACATTCAGAAATCACCTTAACCCTATATGCGCAATGAAACACATGACATGACATGACATGACATGAGTGAAGAAGCAGTAATGAATGAAAGTAAAAGTAAAAGTAAATGCTGCGCAAACGAACCTGAGCAGATTTATAAGCAGAGAGAGTGGTGTCAGCAGCGTCCTTACGGTGGGCAGCGGTCTTGAACTCAGCAAGATAACGATGATAATCTCCCTTCATCTTAAGGTAAAACACCTTGGAATCAGAAGCAGTTGCCGAAGGAATCAACCTAGAGTCAAGCAAGCGGATGATTCCGTCGCAAATGGACGTGAGTTCGGTCTTGTTAGGAAGAATTACGGGGTCGAAACAATCTCACAACTAAAGTGAATGTTGGAGATTATGCGGAAATAAACTTAAGACACAAGATTTACGTGGAAAACCCCCAAATAAATTAGGGGAAAAACCACGGGGCAAGTATAGGAGGATTTCACTATGAAAAACCGGAATTACACCTCTTCTCTCTAATGTACAAGGAGATAACAACAATTACCTATCTCTCTTGTAACTAGGAGAACACTCAATCTCTCTAAACCAATCTCTAAGGAGAAACCTATGTTTTTCTCTCTTGAGAACACTAGGAGATTCTAGGGAGGTTTGGGAATGAATTGGACTTGAATGATTTGGGATGAGTTGGAAGTGCAAACCTAAGGCCAATTTATAGCCTTCAAAAGAGCATAAATTAGGCTACCTAAATTAGGTAGCACACCTAATTTAGGTAGCACACCTTGTTAGGTAGCACACCTTGTTAGGCTTCAACCCTCCTTTGTTGAATTGAACATCTAGAAGGGTTGGCTTCACATGTTTCACATTCACATTCACATTCACATTCACATTCACATTCACATCTAGAAGAGACTTCACACAATCACATTCTCCCACTTGAAGTCGCTTTTGGTAATCCCTCTATCCTTCCTTACTTGCCGATGCCATGCTTGCTTACGTTTCTGCTAGGCCGCAAGAGGATCGGCACCATTCAAACTTATCGGTATTAATTGGCTTTGTCATAGTATCAGCTAGGTTCTCCTCAGTATGTATCTTTTGCATGTCTACACTCCCTTCTTCCACTACTTCTCGAACGAAGTGGTACTGGACCCGTATGTGTTTTGTCCTCGAATGAAAGGCCGGATTCCTTGCAATGTGCAAGGCACTCTGACTGTCACAAAACAGAACCATCTTCTCTTGTTTGTGCCCGAGCTCCTCCAGTAACCTTTGAATCCAAACAGCCTCCTTGCAAGCATGTGTAGCTGCCATATATTCTGCTTCTGTTGTTGATAGAGCTACAACAGTCTGCAACTTCGAAGCCCAGCTTACAGCTCCTCCTGCAAGAGTAAACACATAACCCGTAGTGGATTTACTTTTATCAAGATCACCTGCGAAATCTGAATCTACGTAGCCTCTGACAGAAAATTCTGATCCTCCATAACATAATGCAGCATTTGAGGTTCCTTTGATGTATCTTAGGATCCTCTTCACAGTACTCCAATGCTCTCCACCAGGATTCGCCATAAATCGACTAACCGCTCCCACTGCTTGTGCAATGTCTGGTCTTGTGCATATCATAGCGAACATTAAACTTCCCACTGCCGATGCATAAGGTACTCGAGACATCTCCATCCTCTCTGCTTCATTGCTAGGACACATACTTGAGGATAATTTAAAATTAGTAGGAAGTGGGGTAGAAATTGGCTTACAATCTTGCATGTTGAAGCGTCGCAAGATCTTGTTGAAGTAGTTCTTCTGGGAAAGCCAAACCTTCCTGCTATCTCTGTCTCGGTGAATTTGCATCCCTAGAATCTTGTTTGCTGGTCCCAAGTCCTTCATATCGAACTCCCTAGCCAACTGTGCCTTTAATTCCTGGATTCGACCTTTGTTGGGGCCTGCTACCAACATGTCATCCACATACAACAGCAAGATAATAAAATTATTGTCACCAAACCTCTTGTAGTACACACAATGGTCTGAACCAAGCCTGTTGTATCCAAGGCTCATAATGAAGGAATCAAATCTCTTGTACCAACACCTCGGCGCCTGTTTGAGACCGTACAGAGATTTGTTCAACCTGCAAACCAAGTTCTCCTTGCCTGTTTCAGCAAAACCTTCTGGTTGGAGCATGTAGATCTCTTCTTCAAGCTCTCCATGAAGAAACGCAGTTTTCACATCCAACTGCTCCAGATGTAAGTCAAACGTAGCACACATTGCCAGAACTATCCTGACTGTCGTGAGTCGAACCACCGGGGAAAATATCTCATTGAAATCAATGCCTTCTTTATGAGCAAATCCCTTTACCACCAATCTTGCACGATACCGTTCCACTTGATCGTTGCTATCCCGTTTGATCTTGTAGACCCATTTGTTACCAATGGCCTTTCTTCCATGTGGCAATGATACAAGCTTCCAAGTTTTGTTCTTGTGTAGAGCTTCAATTTCCTCCTGCATTGCTGTTATCCACAAAGATGCATCTGAGCTACTTGTAGCTTCGTGGAAAGTTGAGGGCTCTCCATCCTCCGTTAGAAGACAGTGTGCAACATTGTTCTCCGTAACATACTCCGAGTGCCAAGCTGGCGGCCTTTTCTCACGAGTTGACCGACGAACTTCTTCTGCATCAGACTCTGGTGTAGTTTCAGAAGAAGCTGGATTTTTATTCGCCACCGGAATTGTTGTAGTCTCTGAGCTTCCATTCGACGTGCTACCTCCTCCATCTTTTTGTTGTAGTTGATCTTCCGTAAAGATCACATCCCTGCTGATAATAAGCTTGTGGGTAGTGGGATCCCACAAGCGATACCCCTTGACACCATCAGCATAGCCCAAGAAGATACACCTTCTGGATTTCGGCTCCAACTTCGTTCTTTCTTGGGTGTTGTACATTACGTACACAGGACATCCAAATGAATGCATACCAGAGTAATTAGAGGGCTTCCCTGTCCACATCTCCATCGGTGTCTTCAAATCAATAGCTGTTGAAGGAGACCGATTTACCACATGACAAGCGGCTTTGGCTGCTTCTGCCCAAAAGAAGTTGGGTTGACCTGCAGTCCTCAACATAGCTCTCATCTTTTCTGCAAGAGTTCTGTTCATCCGCTCCGCCACTCCATTTTGCTGAGGCGTATATGTGACAGTGAACTGTCTTTTGATACCTTCTCGCCTACAAAGTGTAAGAAACTCCCCGTCTGTGTACTCCTTTCCATTATCTGTCCTCAAGCACTTGATCTTCTTTCCAGATTCAAGTTCCACCTGCGCCTTGAAGTCTTTGAACACTGGAAACACATCTGACTTCCTCTTGATTGGAAACACCCAACATCTCCTGGAGAAATCATCAATAAAAGAAACAAGATACTTTGCACCTCCTAGGGACAGTTCTGGTGACTCCCAAACATCAGAATGAATCAAGTCTAGTATGTGCTTACTCCTAGCATCAGATCTACTAAACTTTAATCTACTCTGCTTACTTGTAACACAATGCTCACAGAAAGGTAAATTTACCGATTTGAGCCCTGGAAGCAGCTTCTGGTCGGAGAGAATCTTCAAGCCTCGCTCCGACATATGGCCAAGTTTAAGATGCCACATCATCGTTGACTCTTCTCCTTTGCTAGTTGACACAACACATGCATCAGCTTCCTGCAGTGTTTCCCCTTTAAGCATGAATAAGTTTACTGCGATCTTTTCTGCTTTCATAACCACAAGCGCACCTCTAACAATCTTCAAGATCCCATTCTCGATATGTGTCTTACAACCGAGATTATCTATTTGCCCTAAGGACAATAGATTCTTCTTCAGGCCTTTCACGTGTCGTACCTCCTGAATAGTGCAAACCATACCGTTAAACATCTTTATTTTGATAGTACCAATACCGGCGATCTCTAAAGCATGATCATCCCCCATGTGCACAGAACCTCCTGAGATTGGTTCATATTTGTGGAACCATTCTCTTCGAGATGTCATATGCCACGATGCTCCTGAGTCTAGTAACCATACATCATTGAACTGCTTCCTGTCTCCAACCATTGTTGTAGCCTCGCCGTATAGAACTTCACCATCATCCAGGGTACTCGCCACATTCCCATGAGTATTTGATGACTCAGGGTCTCCACTCTTCTGTCTGCTCCTGCAATCCTTCTTGAAGTGCCCTTTCTTGCCACAGTTGTAGCACTTGAGTTGCTTCTTACTTCTTGACTTCGATCTACCATTGTTTTGACTCCCACTTGAGCCACGTTCTCCCGATCTTCCTCTCATCATCGTCAACGCCTCCGCTTGCTGCGAACTCATATGCTTGTCTTCTCTGTTTTTGCGCCTGGTTTCTTCTTCCAAAATGGCGGCTGCAATCTCATCAAAGACAAGATACTCCACAAGAGTGTTATTCGTCAAGTTGATGATAAGTTGATCGTACGAGTCAGGTAGACTTTGAAGTAGAAGCTCCGCACGTTCAGTCGTCTCTATTTTGTAACCTGTAGATGTCAGTTGCGAAAATAGAGTATTTAAGGTATTGATATGGTCGGTTACCGATGTGGATTCCGCCATCCGAAGAGTGTACAATCTTCTCTTTAAGAAGATCTTGTTGTGTAGTGACTTGGCCTCGTACAACCTGCACAACGTATCCCAAATCTCTTTCGCCGTCTTCTTCTCCGCTATGCTGGACAAAACACCATCGGCCAATGCTAGGTGCAAGTCGGCAACTGCATTGCCATCCATCTCGTTCCACTTGGCCTCATCCGTTATCTCAGCGGGCCTATCTCCAATTGCTGCCAAGCAATTGTCCTTCCTTAATATTGCCTTCATCTTCATCTTCCACAACGAGAAATTACTCCCGTTGAACTTCTCCACATCGAACTTTGTTGTCGTCATTGTAAACCACGCTCCGCTTCGTCACTTGAACCGGCTTCCACTATTCACCACTGTTAGGAAGAATTACGGGGTCGAAGCAATCTCACAACTAAAGTGAATGTTGGAGATTATGCGGAAATAAACTTAAGACACAAGAATTACGTGGAAAACCCCCAAATAAATTAGGGGAAAAACCACGGGGCAAGTATAGGAGGATTTCACTATGAAAAACCGGAATTACACCTCTTCTCTCTAATGTACAAGGAGATAACAACAATTACCTATCTCTCTTGTAACTAGGAGAACACTCAATCTCTCTAAACCAATCTCTAAGGAGAAACCTATGTTTTTCTCTCTTGAGAACACTAGGAGATTCTAGGGAGGTTTGGGAATGAATTGGACTTGAATGATTTGGGATGAGTTGGAAGTGCAAACCTAAGGCCAATTTATAGCCTTCAAAAGAGCATAAATTAGGCTACCTAAATTAGGTAGCACACCTAATTTAGGTAGCACACCTTGTTAGGTAGCACACCTTGTTAGGCTTCAACCCTCCTTTGTTGAATTGAACATCTAGAAGGGTTGGCTTCACATGTTTCACATTCACATTCACATTCACATTCACATTCACATTCACATTCACATTCACATTCACATCTAGAAGAGACTTCACACAATCACAGGTCTCGATCTTGGATCTGTAATCGCGAATGATGGCGACGTGATCCTCATTGCCTCGGCTCTCCTCCTTGTGCTCGATTGAAGAAATGATCCTCCAAGAAGCTCTTCGAGCGCCGATCACGTTCTTGTAGGCCACCGAAAGGAGGTTTCGCTCTTCCACACTCAGCTCCTCGCCCTCCACATTGGCGGTCACCTTCTCCATGAACTCCACCATCTCTTCGAACCGCTCCGCTAACTTCGCCATGTACACGTTCTCTTCGCGGGAGGACGACATTGTGCTCGTGCCTGTGCCTGATCAGATATCTGAGAGGGAGAGAGAGGGGAGTGAGTGAGTTTGGGGAAAGGAGAGAGAGTGGAAGAGGAGGCGAAGGAGGTGGAACGGAGGGGTGGCCAGGGCAGCTGTCCATGTCTTTCGCTAGAGGAGGGGGAGGGGCCAGACTGGGAGAGGAATCCACGTTTTTTACAGGGGTGAGTTTTGCTGCACCCACACTTAGTTCTTCACACCACCACATTTTTTTTAAGGGAAAACACATACCCAAAATTTTACCCTACCACCACACTGTATAAAACTCATTCCAGTGACCGTCCCACTAGAAAATCTCAAAATTTCATGAGTTACACTAGAGCTTACATGCGAGTTCACATATTCTACATCCTCCATCAAATTTGAAACCAATTTTGACCCACATTGGTCGTTTCCACTTCATTAATGGATTTTTGGTCAATTTCTAAGTTGGTATAAGCATTTGCTTTCACTTTGAAAGATGAATAGTTAAAAAATGGATGAGGAAAGTTGATGAAGAGTGTGGAGGTATTTTTAGTTCTTCAAAGTGCTCCAACAACTTTGAAGTAGGCGTTGAGTCTTGAAATCCCCCTCAACACTTTCTTGATGATAAAAGAAATGAATTTGAGTATGTTCGGTTCCATTTAGAGTTTGTTTGAAATGGATTTTTTTTTTTTGAAATTGTTTGTATGTTGCGTTGGGTTGAGTTGTGTTTGTTTGTTGATCATTTTTTATTGGTGAGTTTTTTTTGTTGTTTGTTGGTTTTTTTTCTCTTTTTTTATCATCGAAAACGAAATTGCATTAAAAATAAAAATCATTCGGGTTCAAAGTACGACCCATTTCTAAATCATCATTATTACTATTATTACTACTACTAACATAGATTGATGCGGCCAGTCGATGAGTTATTAGATTCATATTTCTTCTAATGTGAATTGCTTTGAAACATTAAAAATAAACTAATTTGTGTTCTAGACAACGTTGCCAGGTAACTTTCTGTTGTCATGATAAATGCTCGCTTCTGCCATTGATCGTTTTTGCAATGTCTTTGTTTCAGTTATCACTACAACCTTCTTGTGCGCATTCGCCATCGCCCATTCACTTGCTAGTCTAACCCCTTCCAATTCAGCTTTAAAATTTTTTTTCATGCCTTTTCTGCACCATCTTTTATTAATCCCTATTATCTTGTCGTCTACATCAGTTGCATAGAAAGCAAAACAACCATTACACATGTTCATGTGGAAAGCAACATCGGTAACCAATATAATAAATTCATGACCTGCAATATCTTTGCCTTCTCAAAAACTGTTGAGATAAAAGAATTATTTGCATTTGTGGTGTGTCAGTTCTAACATCAGAGGAATTTGATTGTTGTTGTTCCATATTGCTTGATTCCTGCCTGAATTTAACTGAACTATCTGCAAGTCTTGCTATCATCTGTACTCTGAATTTTGTGTGTTCAAAGACCAGAGCCTGCCAAATATGATCTAGGATTGCAGCTGCTCTAACCATGCCTTGTTATTTTTCATACCTGCTTATGTACATGTACTACAAGAACTCCACAAAAGTCTTCTCATCAGAAAAATCCACTCTATCTCATCTAACAGGTATGTTAAACATACCCCACACTTGGAAAGCAAGAAGACACTGAAAAAGAAGATGCCTTGACATTTCCTTTTATGTGTTGCAAAGTGGGTATTCATCACCCACTGCTATATGATGTTGTCTAAGGACTTCCCCCATAGGAATAGTCCTTTATAAATTTTCCAGAGAAAAAGTTGTACTCAATGAGGAATCTTGAGTTTCCAAATACCTTGGAGCAATCTCATATCATCGCCTCTAGATGAAAAAGCATTAGAAGAAACCGTCGTCTCACTCCTGAAAGAGCTATAAGTCGATTTCATAGTGAAAATTCCTTTGGTCTCATATTTCCAAATAATCACATCATGTTCCTCCGTTTTTTTTCTCATAAAGAACTCTTTGGTTTCAACAAAAATAATTTTGAGCAAGAATTCTTAGGTTTCAAAAAAAAAAAAAAATTTGAGTACCCTTCATGTTACTCGCCACCGAACCTGTGAGTTAAGTAAATATTACTCATTAAAAATACCCTAAAAAAGAACTTTAAAAATAAAAAATTGAGTACCCTTGATGGTACGTGCCACCTATCCTATGAGTTAAGTGAAGCTTAATATAAAAATTAAAAAAATAAATCACCTTTGAAAAGAAAATAACCCTTAGGTTTCAAAAAATTTGAGTACCTTTTAAGGGACTTGCCACCTAGCCTGCAAGTACCATGAAGGTTACTTAATTTTTTTTATTTATTTACAAAACCACTTAACATAAAGAGCTCTCCATTTTAAAAAAATAAATAAACTGAGTTCAGTTAATTCTACTCGTTACCAATCTTACGAGTTCAATGAAAGGGACTCGAGTTCAAGTATGTGTGTCATTCTCCACTATTGTTCGACCAATAACCTTATTGTTACTTTATTTTGTATAGGATGTTTTGTTGGAGTTATTTAACTTTGGATGTCCTCCGGATCTATTTGACAATCACAAAAATATTGACGATTATCTTAAGGATACAAACTTACTTGAGGTAAGCATGATCTTGTGCATAGCAATATCCTTACCATCTGTCATTGTATAAGTTGATCACTTTAAACTTTATTTAATAGAATAAGGATTGCAAGGAATGTATGATAAATGAGGTTGTGATTGCAAACAAATGAGACAATGTTGAATTAGTTGATACCCAACATTTTGTAACCGATGAGGTAGTATTAATAAGTCAATGTTATTTATTTTATTTTTATAAATTTTGTTTTTCTTGAGTAGTATTTGATTGTTGGTGCATTATCTTTGTGGTAGGTATTTGGGTCTCAATCCATGATTTGGTTCACTAGTGTCAACAAAGTTGAGCGAAAAGCCAAGGTCGTTGTCGTGGTAGTGATATGTTAGGGGCACCATCATGAACAATTGCCTCAATTGCTCGTATATTACCACCTCCAGTATCAACAATATCATGACCAACTGCCTCACTTGCTCATGTAGTACCACCTTCGGTATCAACAATATCAACCACCTCTACATCATGTGCCCACATAGTACCACTATCTCATGCACTCTCACTAACGACAACATATCAAACACTTGGTGTTGCCGCAACGAATAGATAACTACATCAACCTCGACCCCACCATAAATGTTTGCCTTCAGCAACACCAAGGCTTGATCTATTGCATTCATCTGCAATGACAACAACAAATTTATTAACTTCCACTGATTCAAAACCAAACATCACAATACAATGAAAATTATAAGAACGTGGAAACAAACTAGACATTAAGAAAGAGAAAGAAAAAAAAAAAAAAAAAAAAAAAAAAAAAAAACCCAAGTTATTAAGTAAGATGCCGATAAGTCTAAGCGCAATGATTAGGGCATGAAAATGCACTTTATACAGAGTTAATTATTTTTCACTTGTTAAGATTATTTCGATAGTTCATTGAATTACTTGATAAGTGTGGTCTTTTGGAAAATTTTGTGTTTTAGTGTGTTTTTCAAGTAAAAGGCCCTCAAAGATACGACCAAGGTGATCTACAACTTCTAGACTAGCCCAAGACCGCCAGAAACAAGCCCATGTGTGCATCCAGCCCAAAATGAAGAAGAGGAAAAAAAAGATGTTTTCTTTCTAATTAGATTTCAAGAACTTTCAGAGCAGTCTAACTGGGAACAACTTTTGCTACAAAAATCCAATTCGAATTTTGGTTTCTAATTAAATCAAAGGAACAGAAATTGTCTTCTTGTCTATTTCGAATTCCAGGAATTCTGGAGCAGGTCTCGGTAAATTGGGGATAACTCTTGCTACACAAATCTCATTCAGGTGATTTTTGTTGCCAATTAAAGCTAATAGAAAGGTTTTCAATTCTTTTGTTGACCACTTTACCCCATCAAATCGTTTGTAAGGAGAAAAACATAAGACAATCACGATAGAAAAATCAGTTTTTTTTTGTAAAAAGTTTGTTTCAAAAGATAATTAGAGAGACTTGTATACTTGAGAAAGTGGGAGAGCCGTACTCTTAAAGAGGGCTGAAACCTTGACACTCAGAACACAATTTTAAAAGAGAATGTCACAATTTTCTTATAGAGTTTTGGAGATGTATTGTCGGCTAGGCTAAAGCAATGTGAAGATATGAACTCCTAGATGTAGCTGATTTGATTGGTATTTGATTCAGTTTTTATGCTTTCACGATGAATAATGTTATTTGAGAAATTTCCCCTTTATTTAATATGGAATATATGTTTTCGCGTGACAATCGATTATGTTTTCTTCTTCCATAGATTCTTTTAATTTGGTGATTGTTTTCTTCTTCTCCATTAAGTCAGTCACTTTCTTCTTATGTGTGGAATATTAGGGTTCAATTGATTCCGGTAGATTGGTTATATGTGATTGTTTACCACGTTATGGTATCCAGATATATCGTCGATTTAAGATATCATATATGACAAGTCTTTGTACTTTCTAGTAAAAGAGAACTCCCATATTTGTTTACATTAGAATATAGTGGCGCGTTAAAGATTATATTTCGGTTTTGTTGTTTGGAATGTGAAACACAAAAGTTCATTTCTACACATAAAAGGTTGACAATTATTACACTCTTAAGTTGAGACAAACCTATATATATTAAAACATTAAGAATTATAAATACCACCCAGAGTTAAAGTGAAATAGGGTGTCGGTTCGAATTAGATTGAATGATGAATCACAGATAACCATTATTAACATCTAAGAGTTAGCATTCATATTTTTCCTAACATAAATAAGACCGTATCAACAAAACAATCATACAATAACCCGGATATATTATAAAATCGGTAAGTTGCTTTCGTATGTTTATCTGTACTTATTCACATAGACACCAAACTAGTTCAAGGACATGCTAGATGAAATTCGCTGTCTTAGGCTTACCTATACCTTTATATCCAAACACGACACCAATTCTTAGCTTATCAACATTTTAATACAAGGGCACCACACTAGTTCCAGGTTATAAGTAGTGTATGTCACTTTCTTAGACTTATCTATACCAATGCACAAAGGCACGATTCCAGTGCATGTTAATGATACATCAAAATAGACTGACTATCACGATCGTACAAGTGGCATAAAGTCTCATCACGAGGATACGACGCCCAATCCGTTGGGCCAGCTCATAAAGGTCGGAAGGAAGGATGTCAATTATAAGGGCCCAGACTAGGCCCACCACTAAGGAGGTGTAAACATGATCCGAATCCAGGCTCAAACAAATCAAAATACAAATCTAGGCCTGATACACGCTATCTCATAAAGAAAAAGTACGTTGCCCCAAAAAAGAGTCGTGGAGGAACTTACGCCTCCACGAACGCATCTCCATTAAGGAGGAGATTGTTACAGAAACATCTCCTTCCGTTGCGCCTCACATGCTTAAGTCACGCAGAGAGTTAACCACGACCATTATAAAAGGTAAAAGGAACATACGACAAAGGTATGCAATTTTAACTGAGTTTTGTTCAGATTTACATCCTTCTTCCAACATAGTTACTGACTTAAGCATCGGAGTGCCTTTGCCCACCAAAAAAATGGTCATTGGCAGTCTAACAGATGTTTTGTAGGTCAAACTCACAGGAGGACAATTTTGGGATGCATCAGTTTGGTGTCGTCCGTGGGGAATGACGACTTTCCTCTTTACAAAACAAACTGCAATAAAGTTCACCATAACCCAACAAAATATCCACAAACCATCGGAAGAGATAATGCAAACTACAGATCCCCAATCCGGAAATGATCGGGACAACTCTCCCGCTGACGCATCATTAACGGCTCAAGGAAAAAATACAACCCCAATCACCAGGAATGAGAATCTGCTGCACGCAGTAGTCTAGACAGTCTAGACAACTATCGACACTACCACGGATCCTCGGGTAGATTTGCTCATAACCCAGGCGGAACACGTAATAATGATGCTGGAAAGGATCGCACAGAGGCACACTCAACTAGCTAACCCAGTTTAGGCACAGCCACAACAAAACTCTACCAATCAAACTCAAGAGAGTAGTGAAATTCCAGCAGAACCCCAACAAGGAAACTTCGAAAGCAGCGAGCTTCCTCGAGGCATAAATTCACTATATGAAGGGATGCTTACCGAAATCTCGTTCAGAATAGGGGTCACAAATCCTAATGTATTATACGAATTGGCAAAACTACCATTTTCTGACGCCCTTATGAAAACAGCTATGCCAAAAAAATTGACTCCACCAAAGTTTAAGGTGTATGATGGTACTTTCGACCCGACCGATCATTTGAGACACTTCCACCACATGATGGCGCTGAAGGATACCACGAAATTGATTTTATGCAGAACGTTCCTAATCAGCCTTACTTCTACAACGCTGAACTGGTTCAATAGTCTACCGACAAAATTGATAGATTCCTTTCGGGCTCTGGCCACCGCTTTCATCACCATATTTATAGGGAGCCAACGGATGAGGAAATGGCCACACTACCTCCTACATATCAAACAGAATTCCGAAGAAACAATATGGGAATATGTCACCCGTTTTACCAATAAACTGACAATGACCAACAGATGTAGCGATGACACAGCCGCCTCAACCTTCGTGGCCGGATTAAAAAGATGCCCCTTCTTTGACACTCATAATTTGGAGCATCCAAAGGGCATGACAATCCTGCTGAAAAATAGCACAGAAGCATATTTCCCTAGAGGAGATAAAAGCAGCCAGGAAGAAATATGAACAAGAAAGGGGAAATTTCTCAAGAAAATGGTAAAGAAGGGAAGACAACAAAAAATAGGAAGGCAGCAACCCGTCAAAGAAGCATCAAATTAGTGGAATGAGCGATTCACGATGACAGGAATTCAGGAAGTTGCAACCGATGCGAGCTCAACACGAAAGGGTAATGAGCATAATGAAGACCACATACAAACCATACACAACTCTGAAGACAACTCTAGCAAACATACTACAACGTATAGCAAAGTGGGATAGCATTAACTGGCCGCTTCGGATGAGAGGATACCCAGAAGGGAGAGACAAAAGCAAATTCTGCTCATGACTACTTGACGAGTTCATCGGGATGTCAGAAAATAAATCGAATGGAAGGATAAAGCAAATAGTGCAGTGGGATCAAAAGAACAGTCCAGAGAATTGATATACACCACACTGCATAGCTAGAGGAAGCAAAACACATGAAGAAACTAGGCAAACCCCTCACTCGAACCGGTCTATATCGGAACAAGGGTACCAACGAAACACTTCATGAATAAAACGTGGAAAAGCTTGCATCATCCAATCCGTACAAATCGAAGGACCTCATCAGCAGTTGCTAGCTTGAATCAAACCACTAAACAACACACAAGGAAGAAGCAACAGGAAAGCAAAGTGACAAAAGTACCAACCCCCAATACGAAGGCTGACAACGAGCAAAGGAAGAAGAAACAAACCATACTTCGAACTAGTATAAGCACCTTAACAGCAAAAAATGATAAAATACTCAAGGAAACATCAATAAAGATTATGATTTCAGAAACTCCAAATTTTCGCAAGAACAGAAAATTAAATAAATCAATAAACTGGCCGTACAAGGCCATAAGACGATTAAAGTCGGACACACAAAACATTTGGTCTGATCAACCACGAAGTAAAATGGACACCCGAGTCACCTAAACTCAAAAAAAAAACTTTGAATCGACCGAGATGTCGAACTAACGAAGTAAAGGTTGGACACCTGAGTCACTTAAACATAAAAAAATTCCGAATTGACCAAGATGTCGAACTAACGAAGTAAAGGTTGGACACCCAAGTGACCTAAAACACAAAAAAAAACTTCGAATCGACTGAGATGTCGAACTAACAAAGTAAAGGTTGAACACTTGAGTCACCTAAATACAAAAAACTTCAAATGGACCGAGATGTCGAACTAACAAAGTCAAAGTTGGACACCCGAGTCACCTAAAACACAAAAAATTTGAATCGGCCGAGATGTCAAACTAACGAAGTAAAGGTTGGACACGTAAGTCACCTAAACACAAAAAACTTTGAATCGACCGAGATGTCAAAATAAAGGTTGGACACCCGAGTCACCTAATCACGAAAATCTTTGAATCGATCAAAATGTCAAGCTAACGAAGTAAAGGTCAGACACCCAAGTCAACAAAACACAACGACCTTTAGTCGAACAGAGTGTCGGAGTAACAAAAGGACTCTGAAACGGTAGACACAAAATCGGGGCTAAGGGAATGAGTCAATACAGTCTAAAAAGATACAGGCAAAAAAATCATTTATAAACAAATCAGAAAGAACAACAGCAACCAACAAGCACGAAAGCAGTTATAAAATAACTCAACGCAAAGGCCATGATAGTTACAAAAAAAAGTTAATTTTTATTGATAAACACTACTTTGTTACATTCGGAGAAGGTGTTAAAGAAGCGAGAAAAGAAACATGAGCAATGACAGGATCAGTTTAAGTTTGAATAGGATAATAAGTCTTTTCAGAAGAAGAGGGCATCAACGGCTTCAAAATACTTGATGATTAAGGGGGCAACGACTTCTCGGCATCATCATCCTCAAACGCTTCACCGACCAAGTGATGATACTTAGACAAGTCTTCATCGAGCCCTTCGATATAATCAAGAAGCTCAATCCACCTGTCAACAACCCGTTTCCAATCATCAGTTTCGACTACACGAAGCCTATCCTTAGTAGCAGCGAGTTCAATTTTGGCCATGGCAAGCTGCTCTTAGGGAGTGGAGAGCATACTAGAAGCATCTGCCTTGACATCATTGAGCGCAACAATTATCTGCTCCACCCGTCTCTCAACAGCGTCACACATAACGAATTGCTCCAATCTAGAACAAGAAACTTCATCAAAAGCCATTTTCTCAGCAGATAACTCTTTTTCCACATCGCGGAGACGGGCACAAACCTCATCTAGCTTAGCTTTCAAGGATTCAAGATCAACAACAGACTTGTCCCGCAGATTCTTTGCCTCCATCAAAGATTCTCGAACGGCTACGACAACTTTCTCCAAGCCCGCGTATTACATTTTCAACACATCAAATTGAGAAAAGACATGAGAAAATGCTAGCTATAGCGCTGCCAACCTCCTTTCCAAAAGAGCCACTTGATCATGACCAGCTCGATAAACCGAGCCCATTACCCCCGCGTATGCAAGATGATTCATCTCATCCATTATCTGCTCAAAATCATGGTCAATATGATCAAACGGGTCAAGCACGGACATCGAAGGCTTCTCCACCAATTACCTAAACCATTCATTTACTAGTCTACAACATCGTCTTGCACGTCAAGTTGGGTAAACCAATAGAACTTGTCGTCAGACTTGACACGGATATCCTTCGGCCCATACTCAATCCAACTAATCCGTGGATGGAAAATGCGGGGATCCGGAAGCACCGAAGAACCACCTCCAATAACAGAGAGAACAAATAGAATAGAAGTAACAACGGAGAAACCAAGTTTACCCTCCCGTTGATAAGCATACACAACAAGGAAAGGACTGGTGGTAGCTGCAGGAATAGGAGAAACCTGTCGAATAGGAAAGGAAACTAGAAACCTGACTGATTCGCTGACATTAATAGAAGGAGAGGGGGAATGATCCCTGAAGCACTGACCACTAGCAATATCTTTAGACTGCTTCATTGCCAACTCGAGCATTTTATCATCAATGACTAGGGGGTCATCATTAGACAATTCAACAGTATTCAAAACACCTTAGGCAAACAAAAGCTTCATCTCATTGTCATCTAATGGACGAGTAATCTCCTTCTTGCTCCTTTTCAATACAAGCCTCAACTCCTCAAGAGATTCACGATCTCCCTATACAGCATCATTAGGGGCAAAACCCTGGCGAGAAGCAGTATCCCAAAAAGAACCCTGACGAGTCAAAGACCGAGCAGAACTACGATACGAAAGTCGTTTCTTCCTCGAACGTAATCAGGATCTACAGGCAATCGCCTTGATGGACTCATAGACCTCGTAAGTTTTCTCTTTCGCGAAGCAGGAACAGGAGCATCACGGTCTGTAACATCTCAGGCCTAACTCATTTCTCAATCAATGCTAGCATTACTAACGCCAGCACGTGCAACGCGAGCAACATGGACCTTAGCACGGGATTTAGTAAATAAAACTCACTCCGCTTCACACATAGTGTATAAACCACTACGCTCTAGGATGCCCTCAGAAAGAAATGCCTTCAAGGGAAAACGGTGAAGCTTAGAAAATCGTTCAGTAATTTTCTGCTATTTAGCGGATAAAAGAATATCCTTTCGCCAATTGGGGATTCGGAATGATCAAAAAATTGAGCGACCTCGAAATTGAAAGTAGGCAGAATTCACGGAAGCATGGAACCAAGACCGTGACCAATCGCGAATGTCATCATTAAGGTTCTCAAAACAATCAGGGGAACGAAGGAAGCAAATCTCCCTGTACACAACAGACCGACCACCGAATGCAAAACCCTAACGGTTAAGGGAATACCAGATAGAGTAGCCCTCGCGTAAGGAAAAACCATCACTTTCCAACCATTAGGGCCCATTTGAGCAGATGGAATGCCCAAAAAATTCAGATATTCCCATAACAGCTCCGGAACAAAAAATTGAAAGTCAGAAGAGAACATGCACGAGTACAATGCGATGTATCCAGCCTTTGGGTTACAAGGGCTATCACCCTGTCCAGGCTGAATAAGCTCGAGGTCGGACGGGAGATTATAATCAAAACGAAGAGTTTCCAGAGTCAACTGAAAAGATTTATTAGGAAAGTAATGAGCCTCACAAAGAGTCATCGACTTACCACTTAACTTATCATCGACAGACATCGTCGGAGAATGATGAATCAAGGAAAATGAAGAAGACGAAGGAACAAACAAACCTTAAATTCAAAAATAGCGTGAAGAGGGAAAACGTATTCTCCACATTTCCTTTTATAGAGCCAAGCAATGAAAAGATGGCTCATGGGACAGCGTGTGAGATATGATGGCAATGCCAAATTCTAAAAATGTGCGCAAGAAAAGAACGGGCAAGCAAAGGATCGAGACACCAACTAGCGAAAAGCAACTGACAACATTAAATACAAGGCAATGATGAAATGGAAAGGCAAACCGTCACCAAAGTTAGTGGCCACGTCAACATGCTCACTAACTAAGGAGGGAGTAGCTGATGATACGTCAAAATAGACCGACTATCATGACCGCACACTTGGCATAAAGTCTCATCACGAGGATACGGCGCCCGATTCGTTGGGCCAGCTCATAAAACCTAGAAGGAATGAGGAGAATTATAAAGGCCCAGACCAGGCACACCACTAGGAGGTGTAAACAGGATCCGAATTCAGGCCCAGACTAATCAAAACTCAAATCCAGCCCACTACTAGGAGGTGGAGGGGCCTGCCTGGGAGAAGAATCCTACATTTTTTACAGGGGTGAGTTTTGCTGCACCCACACTTAGTTCTTCCCACCACCACATTTTTTAAGGGAAAAAAAACAAACCCAAAATTTTCCCTAAACTCATTCCAGTGAGTGTCTTATTAGAAAATCTAAAAATTTCACGAGTTGCACTAGCACATGCGAGTTCACATATTCTACATCCTCCATCAAATTTGAAACCAATTTTGACCCACATTGGTGAGTTTTTTTTTGTTGTTTGTTGGGTTTTTTTTTCTCTTTTTTTTATCAATGAAAACAAAATTGCATTAAAAATAAAAATCATTCAAGTTCAAAGTACGACCCATCTCTAAATCAACATTATTATTATTATTATTACTACTACTAGCATTGATTGATGCGGCCAGTCGATGAGTTATTAGATTCATATTTCTTCTAATGTGAATTGCTATAAAACATTAAAAATAAACTAATTTGTGTTCTAGACGATGTTGTCAGATAACTTTCCGTTATCATGATAAATGCTCGTTTCTGCCATTGATCATTTTTGCGATGTCTTTGCTATCAGTTATCACTACAACCTTCTTGTACGCATTCGCCATCGCCTTTTCACTTGCTAGTCTAACCCCTTCCAATTCAGCTTCAAAAATTGTTTTCATGCCTTTTCTGCACCATCCTTTATTAATCCCTATTATCTTGTCGTCTGCACCATCAGTCGCGTAGAAAGTAAAACAACCATCGCACATGCTCCTGTGGAAAGCAACATCGGTAACCAGCATAATAAATTCATGACCTGCTAATATTTTTGCCTTCTCAAAGAAAGTTGAGATAAAAGAATTATTTGCATTTGTGGTGTGTCAATTCTGACATCATTGGAATTTGATTGATTGTTGTTCCATATTGCTTGATTCCTTCCTGAATTTAACTGAACTATCTGCAAGTCTTGCTATCATATGTACACTGAATTTTGTGTGTTCAAATACCAGACTATTTCAAGCCTGCCAAATATGATCTAGGATTGCAGCTGCTCTAACCATGCATTCTTCTTTTTCATACCTACTTGTGTACATGTACTATAAAAACTCCAGAAATTTATTCTCGTTAGAAAAATCCACTCTATCTCATCTAACAGATGTGTTAGACATACCCCACACTTGAACAACAAGAGGACACTGAAAAAGAACATGCCTTGACATTTCCTTTTCTATGTTGCAAAGTGGACATTCATCACCCATTGTTATATGAAGTTGTCTAAGGACTTTTCCAGAGAAAAAGTTGAACTCGATGAGGAATCTTGAGTTTCCATATACCTTGAAGCAATCTCGTATCATCGCCTCTAGATGAAGAAGCATTAGAAGAAACCGTCGTCTCACTCCTGAAAGATCTATAGGTTGATTTCACAGTGAAAATTCCTTTGGTCTCATGTTTCCAAATAATCACATCTTGTTCCTCCATTTTTTTTTCTCATAACTTATTTGAGAAAGAACTCTCTGGTTTCAACAAAAATAATTTTGAGCAAGAATTCTTAGGTTTCAACAAAAATATTTTTGAGTACTCTTCATGGTACTCGCCACCGAACCTGTGAGTTAAGTGAATATTACTCATTAAAAAAATGCCCTCGAAAAGAACTTTAAAAATAAAAAATTGAGTACCCTTCATGATACTTGCCACCTATCCTATGAGTTAAGTGAAGCTTAATATAAAAATTAAAAAATAAATCACCTTTGAAAAGAAAATAACCCTTAGGTTTCAAAATATTTGAGTACCTTTCATGGGACTTGCCACCTAGCCTGCAAGTACCATGAAGGTTAATTTTTTTTTTTTTTATTTACAAAACCACTTAACATAAAGAGTTCCCCGTTTAAAAAAAAAAAAAACTGAGTTCAGTTAATTCTACTCGTTACCAATCTTACGAGTTCAATGAAAGGGACTTGAGTTCAAGTATATGTGTCATTCTCTACTATTGTTCGACCAATAACCTTATTGTTACTTTAATTTGTATAGGATGTTTCGTTGGAGTTATTTAACTTTGGATGTCCTCCGGATCTATATGACAATCCAAAAAATATTGACGATTATCTCAAGGATACTAACTTACTTGAGGTAAGCGTGATCTTGCGCATAGCAAGACCATCTGCCATTGTATAAGTTGATCGCTTTAAACTATATTTAATAGAATGAGATTGCAAGGAATGTATGATAAATGAGGTTGTGCTTGCAAACAAAGGAGACAATATTGAATTAGTTGATACGGGGTAACATTTTGTACCCGATGAGGTAGTATTAATAAGTCAATGTTATTTATTTTATTTTTATAGATTTTTTTTTCTTGAGTAGTATTTATTGTTGGTGCATTATCTTTGTGGTAGGTATTTGGGTCTCAATCCATGATTTGGTTCACTAGTGTCAACAAAGTTGAGCGAAAAGCCAAGGTCGTTGTCGTGGTACTAATATGTTAGAGGCACTATCATGAACAACTGCCTCAATTGCTTGCGTAGTACCACCTTCGGTATCAACAATATCATGACCAACTGCCTTACTTGTTCATGTAGTACCACCTTCGGTATCAACAATATCAACCACCTCTACATCATGTGCCCACATAGTACCACTATCTCATGCACTCTCGCTAACAACAACATATCAAACACTTGGTGTTGCCGCAATGAATAGATAACTACATCAACCTCGACCCCACCATAAATGTTTGCCTTCAACAACACCAAGGTTTGATCTACTGCCTTCATCTGCAATGACAACAACAAATTTCTTAACTTCCACTGATTCAAGACCAAACATCACAATACAATGAAAATTATAAGAACGTGGAAACAAATTAGACGTTAACAAAGAGAACAAAAAAAAAAGAAAAAAAAACCCAAGTTATTAAGTAAGATGTCGGTAAGTCTAAGCACGATGATTAGGGCATGAAAATGCACTTTATACAGAGTTAATTCTTTTTCACTTGTTAAGATTATTTCGATAATTCATTGAATTACTTGATAAGTGTGGTCTTTTGGAAAATTTTGTGTTTTAGGCTCCCCTTGATACACCGTAAAGTAATGTTTTTGCATTCTTTTACGGGCGGTTACACAAATATAGGCACTTGGTATGATTTCCAAAAAATAGTTTGTGGAATTCTAATTTCACGCCTACGTATCTTGTTGTTAAGTGGTCCCACAATTCGTTACGGGTTAAAATCTCCCGTAAAACTTTGCAAGTCTCACTATTTCCTTCAACTTCTACTTAGACAGTCCAACTTTATAAGGAAACAATTTTTTTTTAGAACTCTTAGCTTGTATGGAAACTGTGAATCAGGTAACTCACGTATTTTTTTTTCCTTTCTCTCATCATGGTTTTCAGATATTGTGTATCCTTCGGTTTTGTTAACTCTTATTCTCTTGCTCTGTTTTTGTTTTGTTTTCAACAAACAATTACTCTTTGATTAGATTTTCATTGGTGTTTGATCGCATATTTTGACATTAAATTATTAGTCATTATTGATAAAAAAAAATTATGTATGTACATCTGTATATTATTATTATTATTATTATTATTATTATTATTATTATTATTATTATTATTATTATTATTATTATTATTATTATTATTATTATTATTATTATTATTATTATTATTATTATTTAAGAACTCTTTTTATAAAACTAATGAATAATAGTAGTGGGGAAGAATGAGTTAATTATAATTGTTTTTCAATTTTTATGTAGTTGATGTTTGCATAAATGCAATATCCAAGCAAACATTGGGTGTATGCATTATTTTTCATTAATTGTTACCAAGCAGTTGTAAAGCAGTGCACTGCAAATTAATGCATATGCAAACTAATGCAAATGCAAAGATTTACGGTATACCAAGCGGAGCCTTAGTGTGTTTTTCAGGTAAAAGGCCCTCAAAGATACGATCAAGGTGATCTACAACTTCTGGACCAGCCCAAGACAGCCAGAAACAAGCCCATGTGCAGTGACGGAGCCAGGATTTTCTTTGAATAGGGGCAGAGTGATGAGTCGTATTTAACTAATGATAATATAATAATTAAGTACTTTAATATAATTTTTGTTAAATTTTGAACAATACATAAATAACTATATAAAACACCAATTGCTAAACAAAACTTCATCTAATCCATGGGTGAGGAAAATTGATTTAACAATCTACTTTGTAGGTACACAAGAGATAAATATATAGAGGACGGCAGCACACTTGCCTTTCAAATATACATAACAAGGCGAGAACTCGGCATCGTGCAATTCTATTGATCTGGTCAATTCATTTGGTGTATAAAGTTAAGGGCAAAAAATACTAATGGGTCATTTCTCCAAAGTAATCCTATGAATAAAATATTAAACTAGATCTTGATATACAAATTCATCTCGAGAAAATACTCTAAAAACATTATTCTTCTTCAAAGCATAAAAAAAGGTTGGGGCGTTGGTGGGAAAGGAAAATAAATCAAACAGAGAGAGAATGAGAGGTAGAGAAGTGGAGGCAGAGCGGTTGTTGTTCTCATAGTAAACATTTTTTTTACCCATAACCCTCCCCACCTCATGTCGCTGGCCGAGTCTGAACCCGTGACGTGTGACTCCATACAATATACCTCTACTAACTCAGCTAGTACACTTTTAATAGTAAACAAATAGAGGGTAAAGAAAAGAAGAAAGGGAGGAACGGGGTTGTCAGCGTCACTAAGAATAGTGGAAGAGAAGAAGGGGTGGGGCGGGATGGCGTCGTCGATTGCAAGTTAGGCAAATCAAGTTTTTTTTCTAAAGTCAGTGGGGGAAAGTGCCCCCACTTGACCCCACGTAAATCCGTCCCTGCCCATGTGTGCATCCAGCCCAAAACGAATAATAGGAAAAAAAAAAAAAAAAAAAAGATGTTTTATTTCTAATTAGAATTTCAGAACTTTCAAAGCAGTCTAATTGGGAACAACTTTTGCTACAAAAATCCAATTCAAATTTTGGTTGCTAATTAAATCAAAGGAAAATAAACTGTCTTCCTGTCTATTTCGGATTCCAGGAATTCTGGAGCAGGTCTCGGTAAGTTGGGGATAACTTTTGCTACACAAATGTAATTAAGGTGATTTTTGTTGGCCAATTAAAGCTAATAGAAAGGTTTTCAATTCTTTTGTTTACCACTTTACCCCATCTAATCGTTTGTAAGGAGAAAAACATGAGACAATCATGACAAAAAAATCAATTTTTTTTGGTAAAAAGTTTGTTTCAGAAGATAATTAGAGAGAATTGTATCCTTGAGAAAGTGGGAGAATCGTACTCTTAAAGAGGGCTGAAACCTTGACACTCATAACACAATTTTAAAAGAGAATGTCACAATTTCCTTATAGAGTTTTGGAGATGTATTGCCGGCTAGGCTAAGCTTTAAAGCAAGGCGAAGAGATGAACTCCTAGATGTAGCTGATTTGATTGGTATTTGATTCAGTTTTTATGCTTTCACAATGAATAATGCTATTTGAGAATTTTCCCCTTTATTTAATATGGAATATATGTTTTCGCGTGACAACCAATTATGTTTTCTTCTTCCATAGATTCTTTTAATTCAATGATTGTTTTCTTCTTCCATAGAATCTTTAATTAATTCAATGATTGTTTTCTTCTTCTCCATTAAGTCAGTCATGTTCTTCTTATGTGTGGAATATTAGGATTCAATTGATTCCGGTAGATTGGTTATATGTGATTGTTTACCGCGTTATGGTCTCCGGATATATTGTCGATTTAAGATATCATATATGACAAGTCTTTGTACTTTCTAGTAAAAGAGAACTCCCATATTTATTTACATTAGAATATAGTAGCGCGTTAAAGATTATTTTCCGGTTATGTTGTTTGGAATGTGAAACACAAAAGTTCATTTCTACACATAAAAGGTTGACAATTATTACACTATTAAACAAACCTATATATATTAAAACATTAAGAATTATAAATACCACCCAGAGTTAAAGTGAAGTAGGGTGCCGGTTCGAATTAGATTGAATGATGAATCACAAATAACCACTATTAACATTTAAGAGTTAGCATTCATATTTTTCCTAACATAAATAAGACCGTATCAACGAAACAATCATACAATAACTTGGATAAACTATAAAATCGGTAGGTTGCTTTCGTGTACTTATTCACATGGACACCAAACCAGTTCAAGGACATGCTAGATGAAAGTCGTTGTCTTAGACTTACCTATACCTTTATATCCAAACATGACATCAATTCTATTGGAATACAAGGGCGCCACACTAGTTCCAGGTTATAAGTGTACATCACTTTCTTAGACTTATCTATACCAGTGCACAAAGGCACGACTCCAGTGCATGTTAATGATACATCAAAATAGACCGACTATCACGATTGTACACGTGGCATAAAGTGCCATCACGAGGATACGACACCCAATCCTTTGGGTCAGCTCATAAAGCCCAGAATGAAGGATGACAATTATAGAGGCCCAGACTAGGCCCACCACTAAGGAGGTGTAAACATGATCCTAATCCAGGCCCAGACAAATCAAAACACAAATCCAAGCCTGACACACGTTATCTCATAAAGAAGAAGAACGTTGCACCAATAAGAAGGAGATTGTTACAGAAACATCTCCTTCCGTTGCGCCTCACGTGCTTAAGTCACGCGGAGAGTTAACTACAACCATTAAAAAGGTAAAGGGAAAATATGACAAGGGTATGCAATTTTAACTGAGTTTTGTCCAGATTTACATCATTCTTCCAACATAATTACTGACTTAAGCATCGGAGTGCCTTCGGCCACCAAAAAAATGGTCATTGTCAATCTAACAGGTGTTTGGCAGGTCAAACTCACAGAAGGACGATTTTGGGATGCATCACTTTAGTGTCGTCGGTGGGGAATGACGAGTTTCCTCTTTACAAAACAAACTGCGATAAGTTCACCATAACCCAACAAAATATCCACAAACCATCGGAGGAGATAATGCAGACTACAAATTCCCAATTCGGAAATGATAGCGACAACTCTCCCGACGACGCATCATTAACGGCTCAAGGAGAAGATACAACCCCAATCACCAGACCAATAGCATTCGAGAATGAGGATCTACTGCACGCAATAGTCTAGACAGTCCAGACAACTATCGACACTACCACAGATCCTCGGGTAGATTTGTTCATAACTTAGGTGGAACACGTGACAATGATGCTGGAAAGGACCGCACAGAGGCAAACTCAACTTGCTAACCCTGTTCAGGCACAACCACAACAAAACTCTGCCAATCAAACTCAAGAAAGTGGTGAAATTCCAGCAGAAACCCCAACAAGGAAACTTCGAAAGCAGCAAGCCTCCTCGAGGCAGAAATCCATTATATGAAGGGAAGCTTATCGAAATCTCGTTCAGAATAGGGGTCACAGATCCTAATGTATTATACGAATTGGCAAAACTGTCATTTTTTGACACCCTTATGAAAATAGCTATGCCAAAAAAATTCACTCCACCAAAGTTCGAGGTGTATGATGGTACTTCTGACCCGACCGATCATTTGAGACACTTCCACCACATGATGGCGCTAAAGGAGACTATGAAATCAATTTTATGCAGAACCTTCCTAATCAGCCTCACTTCTACAGCGATGAAATGGTTCAATAGTCTACTGCCAAGATCAATAGATTCCTTTCAGGCTTTGGCCACCACTTTCATCACCAGATTTATAGGGAGCAAACGGATAAGGAAATGACCATACTACCTCCTGAATATCAGACATAAATCTGAAGAAACAATACGGGAATATGTCACCCGTTTTACCAATGAACTGACAATGACCAACGGATTAGCGATGACACAGCCGCTGCAACCTTCGTGGCCGGATTAAAAAGATGCCCCTTCTTTGACACTCTTAACCTGGAGCCTCCAAAGGGCATGACAATCCTGCTAAAAATAGCACAGAAAATGAACAAGAAAGTGGAAATTTCTCAAGAAAATGATAAAGAAGGGAAGACAACAAACAATAGGAAGGCAGCAACCCATCAAAGAAACATCAAATTAGCGAAGGAGCGATTCACGATGACAAGAATTCAAGAAATTGCAACCGATGTGAGCACGACACAAAAAGGTAACGAGCATAATGAACACCACATACAAGCCATACACAACTTTGAAAACAACTATAGCAAACATACTACAACATATAGTAAAGTGGGATAACATTAACTGGCCGCTTCGGATGATAAGAGACCCAGAAGGGAGAGACAAAAGCAAATACTGCTCATTCCATAGGGATCATGGGCACGATATCGAATAATGTTACAAATGAAATCGAACACTGGGCTCAGAAATGACTACTTGACGAGTTCATCAGGATGCCAGAAAATAGATTGAATGGAAGGATAAAACAGATAGTACAGTGGGATCAAAAGAACAGTCCAGAGAATTGATATACACCACACACTGCATAGCTAGAGGAAGCAAAGCACACGAAGAAACTAGGCAAACCCCTCACTAGAACCAGTTTATATCGGAACAAGGGTACCAACGAAACACTTCATGAATAAAACGTGGAAAATCTTGCATCATCCAATCTGTACAAATTGAAGGACATCATCAACAGTCACAAGCTTGAATCTAACCACTAAACAACGCGCGAGGAAGAAGCAAAAGGAAAGCAAAGTGATAAAAGTACATACCCTCAATACGAAAGCTGACAACGAGCAAAGGAAAACGAAACAAACCATACTCCGAACCAGTATACGGACCTTAACAGCAAAAAATGATGAAATACTCAAGGAAACATCAATAAAGATTACGAATTCAAGAGAACTCCAAATTTTTGCGTGGACAGAAAATTAAATAAATCAATAAACTAGCTGTACAAGGCTGTCAGACGATAAAAGTCGAACACACAAAACTTCTGGTCTGATCAACCACGAAGTAAAGGTTGGACACCCGAGTCACCTAAACTCAAAAATAACTTTGAATCGATCGAGATGTCAAACTAACGAAGTAAAGGTTGGACACCTGAGTCACTTAAACATAAAAAACTTTGAATCGACCAAGATGTCGAACTAACGAAGTAAAGGTTGGACACCCGAGTGACCTAAAACACAAAAAAAACTTTGAATCAACCGAGATGTCGAATTAACGAAGTAAATGTTGAACACCCGAGTCACCTAAACATAAAAAACTTCAAATCGATCAAGATGTCGAACTAACAAAGTCATGGTTGGACACCCGAGTCACCTAAAACACAAAAAACTTTGAATCGGCCGAGATGTCAAACTAACGAAGTAAAGGTTGGACACGTAAGTCACATAAACACAAAAAAACTTCGAATCGACCGAGATGTCAAAATAAAGGTTTGACACCCGAGTCACCTAATCACGAAAAACTTTGAATCGACCGAAATGTCAAACTAACGAAGTAAAGGTCAGACACCCGAGTCAACAAAACACAAGGACCTTTAGTCGAAAAGAGTGTCGGAGTAATAAAAGAACTCCGAGACGGCAGACAAAAAATCAAGGCTAAGGGAACGAGTCAATATAGTCTAAAAAGATACAGGAAAAAACAATCATTTACAAACAAATCAAAAAGAACAACAGCAAGCAACAAGCACGAAAGCAATTATAAAAGAACTTGACTCAAAGGCCATGATAGTTACAAAAAAACAAAAACAACAACAACAAAAGTTAATTTTTATTGGTAAACACTACTCTTTTACATCCGAATAAGGTGTTAAAAAAATGGGAGAAGAAACATGAGTAATGAAAGGATCAATATAAGTTGAAATAGGAGAATAAATCTTTTCAGGAGAAGAGAGCATCAACGGCTTCAAAATACTTGATGATTAAGGGGGCAATGACTCCTCTGCTACTGGAGCAGATTCCTCGGCATCATCATCCTCAAACGCTTCACCGACCAAGTGACGATACTTAGACAAGTCTTTGTCGAGCCCTTCGATATAATCAAGAAGCTCAACCCACCCGTCAATAACTCGCTTCCAATCTTCATCTTCAACTACACGAAGCCTATCCTTAGCAGCAGCGAGTTCAATTTTGGTCGCGGCAAGCTGCTCTTCAGGATTGGAGAGCATACTGGAAGCATCTGCCTTGACATCATTGAGGGCAGCAGTTATCTGCTCCACCCGCCTCTCAGCAGCGTCACACATAACGAATTGCTCCAATCCATAACAAGAAGCTTCATTGAAAGCTGTTTTCTCAGCGGATAACTCTTTTTCCACACCGCGAAGACGGGCACAAATCTCATCTAGCTTAGCTTTCAAGGATTCAAGATCAGCAACAGAATTCTCCTATGGATTTTTTGCCTCCTTCAAAGATTCTCGAACGGCCACGACAACTTTCTCCAAGCCCGCGCATTACATTTCAACGCATCAAATTGAGAAAGGACATGAAAAAATGCTAGCAATAGCGCTGCCAACCTCCTCTCCAAAAGAGCCACTTGATCATGATCGGGTCGATAAACCAAGCCCATTACCCCCGCGTATGCAAGATGATTCATCCCATCCATTATCTACTCAAGATCATGGTCAATATGATCAAACGAGTCAAGCACGGACATCAAATGCTTCACCACCAATCGCCTGCACCATTCATTTACCAGTCTAAATGCACCGTCTTGCACGTCAAGCTGGGTAAACCAACAAAATTTTCCGTCAGACTTGACACCAGTGTTCTAAAAATCGGTCTAGGCGGCGCCTAGGCGCTAGAAGGTGGAAAACCGCCCAGATTAATGCCTGGGCGGGCAGTCTGGGCGGTTCTGGGCAGTCTGGGCGGTCTGGGCGGGTTTGGGCGGGGTCTAAGCGGCCTAGGCGGGCTAGGCGGTCTAGGCGGCCTAGGCGGACTCTAGGCGGACTCTAGGCGGGGTCTAGGCGGTCTGGGAGATTTTTATTTTTTTTATTTTTTAATAAGGTTGATTGTGTTCTTATTTTATTTTTCTTTCCTATTTTTTAGAAATAAACTATTTAATTGTTTTTTTAGAAAATCTCGGGAATGGGTTTTGATGATGATGATGATGATATGTCTAAATGTAGCGAAGGATGATTACTTAATGAAATTCTCAAAGGATCTGCCGGTACCAATTTTACTAATGTAGATTTTATCAAACATAACTGAGGTTATTCATGCAATTTGAAGAAAAATAAAAGAGTACACAAATTCAAATTTATATAAAGTACCCATCATGACCAACTTCAGTCATTTGAGTTTTAATAAATTTTGTTCACGATTGTTAATTTTTCATGTTTTTAAATTTTGTATATGTATATTGACATTAAATTGGATGTAATTGATAAGGTATTATGTTTAACTTTTGTAAATTATTAAAGTTATAATACAAAACCTAAGACCGCCTAGGCGCCCGCCTAGACCCCTGGGCGCTAGGCACCTGCTCGCCGCCCGCCCAGCGCCTAGCGATTTTTAGAACACTGCTTGACACGAATATCCTTCGGCCCAGGCTCAATCCAACTAATTTGTGGATGGAAAACGCGAGGATCCAGAAGCACTGAAGAACCACCTCCGACAATAGGGAGTACAAATGGAATAGAAGTAACAACGGAGAAACCATGTTTACCCTCCCATTGAGAAGCATATGCAGCAAGGAAAGGACTGGTGGTAGCGGCAGGAGCAGAAGAAACTTGTCTAATAGGAAAGGAAACTAGAAGCCTGACTGCTTCGCTGACATTAATAGAATGAGAGGGGGAATGATCCCTGAAGCACTGACCACTAGAAATATCTTTGGACTGCTCCATTGCCAACTGGAGCATTTTATCATCAATGACTAGAGGGTCGTCATTAGACAATTCGGTAGAATTTGAAACTGCAGACAAAAGCTTCATCTCATTGTCATCCAATGGACGAGTAATCTCATTCTCGCTCCTTTTCAATACGAGCCTCAACTCCTCATCCTCCTCAAGAGATTCACGATCTCCCTATACAGCATCATCAGGGGCAAAACCCGGGCGAGAAGCAGTATCCCAAAAATAACCCTGACGAGTCACAGACCAAGCAGAACTATGTTACGAAAGTTGTTTCTTCCTCGAAAATGACCAGGATCTATAGGAAATCGCCTTGATGGACTCATGACCTCGTAAGTTTTCTCTTTCGCGAAGCAGGAACAAGAGCATCAAGATCTGTAACATCTCAGGCCTAACTCACTTCTCAATCAATGCTAGCATTACTAACGCCAGCACGTTCAGCATGGACCTTAGCATGGGATTCAGTAAATAAAGCTCGTTCCACTACACTCATAGTGTATAAACCACTACGCTCCAGGATGCCCTCAGAAAGAAATGCCTTATAGGGAAAACAATGAAGCTTAGAAAATCGTTCACTGATTTTCTACTCTTCAGCTGATAAAATAATATCCTTTCATCTATTGGGGATTTGGAATGATCAAAAAATCGAAAGACCTCTCAATTGGAAGTAGCCAGAATTCACGGAAGCATGGAACCAAGACCGCGACCAATCGCGAATGTCATCACTAAGATTCTCAAAACAATCAGAGGAACAAAGGAAGCAAATCTCCCTGTGCACAACAGACCAACCACCGAATGCAAAACCCTAACGGTTAAGGGAATACTAGATAGAGTAGCCCTCGCGTAAGGAAAAACCATCACCTTCCAACCATTAAGGCCCATTTGGGCAGAGGGAATGCCCAAAAAATTTAGATATTCCCATAACAGCTCCGGAACATAAAATTGAAAGCCAGAAGAGAACATGCACGAGTACAATGCGATGTATCCAGCCTTTGGGTTACACGAGCTATCATCCTGTCTAGACAGAATAAGCTCGAGGTCGGGCGGGAGATTATAATCAGAACGAAGAGTCTCCATAGTCAATTGAGAAGCTCTAGAGAGTAATGAGTCTCACAAAGAGTCATCGACTTACCACTTAACTTATCATCAACAGACATCGTCGGAGAATGATGAAGCAAGGAAAACGAAAAAGACAAAGGAATAAACAAACCTTAAATTCAAAGATAGCATGAAAAGGGAAAACGTATTCTCCACATTTCCTTTTATAGAGCCAAGCAATGAAGAGACGACTCATGGGACAACGTGCGAGATATGATGGCAATGCGAAATCCCAAAAATGTGCACAAGAAACGAACGGGCAAGCAAAGGATCGAGACACCAACTCGTGAAAAGCAACTGACAACAATAAATATAAGGCAAAGATGAAATGGAAAGGCAAACCGTCACCAGATTCAGTGGCGACATCAGCATGCCCACTAACTAAGGGGCGAGTAGTTGATGATACATCAAAATAGACCAACTATCATGACCACACACTTGGCATAAAGTCCCATCACGAGGATACGACGCCCGACTCGTTAGGCCAACTCATAAAGCCCAAAAGGAAGGAGGCCAATTATAGAGGTCCGGATTAGGCCCACCACTAGGAGGTGTAAACAAGATCCGAATCCAGGCCCAAACGAATCAAAACTCAAATCTAGGCCCGATACACATTCTCTCATAAAGAAGAATAACGTTGCACCAAGAAAGAGCCGTGGAGGAACCTACGCCTCTACGAACGTATCTCCATTAAGGAGGAGACTGTTACAGAAACATCCCCTTCTGTTGCGCCTCACATGCTTAAGTCACACAGAGAGTTAACCACGACCATTATAAAAGGTAAAGTGAACATTCGACAAATGTATGCAATTTTAACTGAGTTTTGTCCAAATTTACATCATTCTTCCAACAGAGTTACTGACTTAAGCATTGGAGTGCCTTCGGCCACCAAAAAGGTGATAATTGGTAGTCTAACAGTTCTTTTGCAAGCCAAACTAACAGGAGGACGATTTTTGAACGCATTACATGTCATATTATATTGCATGGCAACCAGTACAACATACATGTTGAACGGTGCATGTATAATGCTATGGAACAACATACATTGAAGCCGACACTCCCAAGTATAGTAACTTAAACACTTTCTATAGTACTGCATCTGTAAGCTATGCAAACAACAACAAATACATGCGTTCTATTAAAAGTTAGACTAATTATAAATGAGAAATATGTCGCCATCGATAGTTAGTCGATTGATAAAAAAAAAAAATTTATTTCGTTTATTTATTGTTGATTTATTTGGTCATTCAATTAATTTTATTTAATTTTAAGTATTATCTTTCAATTTATGATATTTAGCAAGTTTTATTCTATCACTAAGCATGGGCAAAAGTTGTGAATCCAAACCGGTGTAGGGATAGCAGTGGGGCGGATTTTCACGGATATCCGCCCCACTCGCCCCATTTGGGGCGGATTTGGTTAAGGGTGTATGGAGGTTGGGGCGGATACAGATATCTAAACTGCATCCGTTTATTATTCGAGGCGGATATGGATTTGGCCATATCCACCCCACGGATATCCATTTAACCGGTGAAATTACTAAAGTACCCTTAATTATATAAAGGGAAATAAACCCTAGATCCCTCACTCTTGTCTCACATTCTCACTCTCATCTCACAGCTCTCTCCATGGACGCCCGAAAAGCTCTCACATTCTCACAGCTCTCACTCTCACTCTCATCTCACATTCTCTCCATGGACGCCCTAGATCTCTCACTCTCATCTCACATTCTCTCTCTCATCTCACAGCTCTCACATTCTCACAGCTCTCTCAATCGACCCTAAAGTGTGCCAGGTCGATTTCCATTGGTGAGAATATGCCCCTTGGGAGCTACAACCCTTCCGAGTCTCTCTTGGGTTCGTCTCCGGTGCCTTCGCCTTCCAGCAAGGTCGACGATGGTGAGTTTTCCGAGGACATGTCGTCGTTGGGCAGGGGCTGGGCCAGGAGAGGCAAACTTAATTATGTTGAAGATTGGGCCACATCGTCTGCCTCCTCCCTCATCTCTCCACAAGAAGTGTTGTCTGCCTCTCTTCCTTCGTCTCTCTGCGGGGAAGAAAAAAGACATGTGAGGACCACCATCTTCCTCTCTCCTAGCAAAAGAGACGACACAATTTACCTTCATTCTTCTTCGTTGTCACGGACTAGCAATCCGTGCGGCACTAGTTATCCAATTCACTAGTAAGCCTATGAGTAGTTACTTTGACGGGCACAAATATTAACTTGAGAATGCACAATATCAATCTGTAGACAATATAACAATGCACAATAGTCAGCAAAAGCTTTCATTAACATTCAATAGATTACAATGGGGAGGAACGTTCGAAAGGACGTTGCTCAAGACTAGTTCGATGCTATCGATCGATGGAAATACAAGTTTGAAGTTGAAAAGCAATGCAAAGAAAACAATAAAAATGCTAGCGGTACAGTCTGGCCCGACTATGCAATGGAGGCAACACGTCCTCACAGTCAAGAGCTCAAACCTTCCCCCTATAATATAGATGCTAAGCATTTGGGCACTTTTCAAAAGGGAACATTGAGTTTTGAGACCATTAGGAAAGTCTTGAAAGGCCTCTGACGTTGATTTTCCTGACCAACGGTACTAGTCCTGACACTCTTCCACACTCAATTCGCTGACGCCCTCGCAGCAAACTTTTCCAAGTACTCTTCCAGCTTTGAGAGGTACGGCAGCAGATGCTCGACTGGCTCCCAACTGATCTCTGAAGGAGAATCATCCTGCCACTTGACCAAATACTCTCTATCCGGGCCTGTGTTGTTGATGAGGCGGACAGCTAAGATTTCTTCCCCTTCTCGATCTAGCTTAGTAGGATGCTTAGGCAATGCTCGGGTAGATACATTTCTTGTGGGATCAGTGGCATCTGCATGGTAGGACTTCAAGTTACTTGCATGGAAGACAGGATGGGTGAAACGGAGCCAATGTGGTAACTTGACGCGATAGGAGACTTTGCCTACTTTCTCAATAATCTGTACCGGTCCCTCATACTTGCGAAACAGATTGTTGTGTGTTCTAGTTGTCCGTTTATACTTGTTGAACATATCTAGCTTCACCAATACCAAGTCCCCGACTTCAAAAGGATCAATCCGTCGTTTCTTGTCGGCCCATTTCTTCATGTGACTGGAGGCTTTCTCAAGATAGGCTCGAGCAACTTCAATGTTTTTCTGCCAGGCTTTGACAAATTCAAGAGCTCTTGGGCTGGGTCCTTGGTATCCGGTAAGCACTGTATGTGGTGTCAATGGTTGCTGACCAGTGACCAACTGAAAGGGGCTGGAGTGAGTAGCTGAGCTCTTTTGTAAGTTGGAACAGAATTGTGCAACATCAAGTAGTCCCACCCAATTTTTCTGATTTGCACTTACAAAATGACGAAGGTATTCTTTGAGCATAGAGTTAAAGCGCTCAGTCTGTCCGTCAGATTGGGGATGTTGGCTTGTCGACATATTAAGTTTGGATCCCAAGAGCTTGAACAACTCCTTCCAGAACTTTCCTGTGAAGCGAGCATCACGGTAGCTAACAATATTTTCGGGCAGTCCCCAATACTTCACTACATGCTTGAGGAACAATTGCGCCGTATCTTCGACTGTGCAAGTCAGTCCGGTCGGCACAAAGGTCACATACTTTGAAAATCGGTCAACAACTACAAGGATACACCTGAAATCCTCCACTTTCGGTAACCCAGTAATGAAGTCCATGGAAACACTTTCCCAAGGACGAGTTGGAACAGGCAAGGGCTCTAGTAAGCCTACTGGTCGATCTCTTTCAACCTTATCTTGCTGGCAAATAAGACATGTTCGAACATAGGCCATTACATCCTCTTGTATCTGCGGCCAATAGTACCCCCTCTCTAGCAATGCAAGTGTTCGTCTCCAACCTGGATGTCCCGCCCAATGGGTGTCATGGCATTCTCTCAAAAGTTTTTTCCTCAAACCAGAAGTTCTTGGAACATAGAGGCGATTACCAGTTGTGAGTATTGCTCCATCTTTTATCCAGAACCGTCGAGTTTTGCCCTACTTGATCAACTATGTAATCGCCTTCGCTTGTGGGTCTATCTGTAGGCATGCTTTGATCTTCTCCAAGATGGTGTGACTCGGACCGGTATGGGTTAGCACTGCAAGGTCTGCCCTTCTACTGAGTTCATCAGCTACATTGTTAGTGCGCCCTGGCTTGTATTCCAATACTAAGTCAAATTCTGCTAATTTTTCCTGCCATCAAGATTGCTTGGAGGTTAGCATCTTCTGAGTAAGGAAAAGGCTTGCTGCAGCATTATCCGTTTTAACAAGGACTTGAGATCCCAAAAGGTAATGTCTCCACACCCGTAAACAATGTACAATGGCTAGCAATTCATTTTCCTGAGCTGAGTAACGGGACTCTGTATCATTCAACTTTCGACTCTCATATGCTACCGGGTGCCCATCTTGGAGCAAAACTCCCCCTAAGGCATAATCAGATGCATTTGTTTGTACTTCAAAGGGCTTGGTGATGTCTGGCAAGGCCAATACTGGATCTTTCATCACGGCCAGTTTTAAGTCTTGGAATGAAGCTTCACACTGCCTATCCCATTCCCATGTTCGGTCTTGTTTCAACAAATTTGTCAGTGCAACAGCTCTCTTAGAGTAGTCCCTTATGAAGCGACCGATAATAGTTTGCGAGTCCAAGGAAACGTTGAGACACGTTCTTAGGAGTGTTCCAATCATGGATTGCCTTGACTTTCTCCATGTCCATCCGAATCTTGCCATTGCCAACAACATGACCCAAGAAATTGATCTGGGTCTGGCCGAATGAGCACTTCTCCTTCTTGACAAAGAGATGATTATCCCTAAGGATTTGGAACACTTCTTGCAAATGATGTAGGTGTTCTTCTATAGTCCCACTATAAACCATAATATCGTCAAGATAGACAACCACAGACTTGTCCAGAAGGTGACGGAACAGGCCATTCATAAGGGTGCAAAACGTAGCTGGAGCATTGGTCAAGCCGAAGGGCATTACTAAGAACTCATATGACCCATATCTAGTAGAACAAGCAGTTTTGGGTTCATCACCAGCAGCAATGCGGACCTGATGGTAACCTGATCTCAAGTCAAGTTTTGTGAAGTATCTGGTGGATCCAAGTTGGTCGAATAAGTCTGCAATGAGCGGTAGTGGGTATTTGTTCTTTATAGTGCCTTTGGTCAAGGCTCTATAGTCAACACAAAGGCGAAGACTGCCATAATGTTTCCGCTGAAAAAGAACAGGTGCCCCATAAGGTGCTTTAGAGGGCTAAATGAATCCCGACTCCAACAAGCCATCTAGTTGTTTTCTCAATTCGGTCAACTCTGGAGGGCTCATGCGATTTGGACTACGTGTGGGTGGCTTGGCACCAAGCACTAACTCAATTTCGTGATCAATGAGCCTTCTGGGAGGTAGATTCTTTGGCAATTCATTCGGCATCACTTCGCTGAAGTCAGCAATAACTTGGGCAACTTCCTCGGGGATTTTGCTAGTATCATCTTCCATCTCTAGCTTTGCCACAGCTAAGTATGTATCTTCTCCTTTGGCCAAGCCTCTCTTGACTTGGAGCGCCGACAATATCCTATCATGAGTTGTGGGTTGAATTGAGGTTGGTACAATGCGTAGTCTGGGTCCGAAAAAGCCCAAGGAGTCCATGAAAGGTAGTGGTCCTGCTGCAACCCCTCGGAAGAATTCTTGACCAAGAATCACCTTAAAATCATCAAGTGGGACGGCCAAGAAGTTTGATCTTCCTTCCCATGGACCAACCTGTAGTGGCACAGCTCTAGCCATACCATTAATAGAGATTGCCTCAGAGTTGACAGCTTTCAACTTACTCACATCTCCTTCTAAGTTCAGACCCACACGTCTAGCTTCCTCTGGGGCAATAAAATTGTCTGTCGCTCCTGAATCCAACAATGCTTGGGAAGGGAACCCATTGATAGTGATGTCGATGTATTGCAAAGTCTTCTTGTGTGGGTGCTCATACATTTCTCCTTTGACAGCATTGAGCTTGCGTAGAGCTCCCATCTGGGAGGTCTCACTGTTGGTGGGGTTCGAGCTCGATGCGGTCGAGTTAGAAGGTTTTGTTTGAAGCAAGGACATCAATGAGTGTAGGGCTGGTTTGGATGGACATTTGCCTGTTGGGTGATCCCTGCTATTGCAATGAATGCATGGGGCAGGTGCAGATGGTCTCCACTGCCCAGAGTAGTTTTGCCCTCTTTTGTTGTTGTAATTTGAGTTGCTAGGGCTGGCATTCCAATTTCTGTTGGAACTCCAATTCTGGTTGGATGGCCGAGAATTGTAGTTTCCTCGGTTCTGATTTGAGTTTCCCCAGTTTTGGTGAGGTGATCGAGCATTCGACCATGAGCTCGAATTGGTACTGCCAGTTCTAGCTGTGGAGTGATTGAGAGAAGTGGATCCAGCCATGGGCATATAATCGCTAAACCTTTCTGCTGCTGCAATAGCACTTGTAATATCTGTCACCTTCTACCTTTGCAATTTTGCTTGCAGAAGCGGCTGAGCTTGTTCCATGAAACAGAAAACTTTGTCCTTCTCAGACATGTCTCTAATATCTAGCAAGCAAGTTGAGAACTGCCTGACATAGTCTCGAATATTGCATGTCTGTTTGATGGTGTGGAGCTTCCTCCTTGCTAAGAAATCAGTGTTCTCAGGCAAGAATTGATTTCTGAGTTCCTTTTTGAGGTCTGCCCAAGTTCTAATAAGGATGCGACCTTCTTCCATATCTGCATATTTGGTTCTCCACCATAGTTTCACATCACCTGCTAAGTACATGGTCGCCATGGTGACCTTGGCTTCTTCTGATTCGGGGTTCACCGCGCGAAAATACTGCTCCAGATCAAACAAGAAGTTCTCTAGCTCCTTCCCATCTCGTACCCCAGCGTATGACTTTGGCTCAGGCACTTTCATCCTAGGGTGATCAGTCGTCCCTGTGGCCTTGGTCAGCAAGCCAACCCTTGCAAATAAGTCCTCCAACTGTAATTGGAAGTCACTCATCACCTGAGCTGTGGGGTGAGGCGACTCTTCCTTAGCGACTGTTCGTCCCTCTAAATTGTCGACGTGCTCAGCCAGTGAATCCACTCTGTCTGCCAAGTGAAAGAGTCCATCAAGTCGGCTGATCTGTTCTCCCAAACAACTCAACTGGTCCATTCGGTTTTCTAGTCTCTGCATTCGACTAGCCTGTCGTTCCTCCATAGCGCTAAGGCGCTCACTTAGTTCCTACATCCTGGTTTGCATTCAACAAGCTCTGGCTCTGATACCAACTGTCACGGACTAGCAATCCGTGCGGCACTAGCTATCCAATTCACTAGTAAGCATATGAGTAGTTACTTTGACGGACACAAATATTAACTTGAGAATGCACAATATCAATCTGTAGACAATATAACAATGCACAATAGTCAGCAAAAGCTTTCATTAACATTCAATAGATTACAATGGAGAGGAACGTTCGAAAGAACGTTGCTCAAGACTAGTTCCATGCTATCGATCGATGGAAATACAAGTTTGAAGTTGAAAAACAATGCAAAGAAAACAATAAAAATGCTAGTGGTACAGTCTGGCCCGACTATGCAATGGAGGCAACACGTCCTCACAGTCAAGAGCTCAAACCTTCCCCCTATAATATAGATACTAAACATTTGGACACTTTTCAAAAGGGAACATTGAGTTTTGAGACCATTTGGAAAGTCTTGAAAGGCCTCTGACGTTGACCTGACCAACGGTACTAGTCCTGATATTCACCCATTACTACTTCTTCTCTACTTAGGGTTTTTTTTTGTTTGAATTCGTTATAATGTTGTCATCAAATGAGGGGTTTATATATAGAATTGTTGGAGATTGGTGAGCTCAATTCGTAACTGAGCTTCAATTAGTGTTTGCACACAAGTTTCTTCGAATTGATAATATTTTGTTTTTCATTTATTTTCCTTTTTTTTACTTGATGTTCAATTTCTTTTAAAATGAACAATTTTGAAATCTTTGTTTAGTGTTTGATTCAAGATCAATGTTCAAATGGTAGTGATGGAGTTTGAGTTTGTAAACAACATAAAAGCAAAAAATTTCAAATTTGTCTTTGTTGTTTGGACTAGAGCTCATGACTGATTAGTTCAATTATTCTCTTGTTTTTCCTCTTGTTTTTCCTGTTGTTGTTTGCACATTTGTAGAAATGGATGTGTGTGGATGTCAACTATGTTTGTATTTTGAACATAATTAAATTAGTTTACCATCAACAACAGATTGCTGGACTTTGATTTTGAAAATTTTTGCTGAGAATAAGATTTTTTGCAAGAACACATACGCCTCTCTTCTGTTAAGAAGTTTTTTTTTTAAGCTGTTATTTGGGTGGGGCAGATATCTGCAAATCCGTCCGAGGCGGGCATGAATTTTAAAATTTTGTATAAACGAATATTCGGAATAAATTCGAGGATCCGTGATCTCAAGTGGGACGGAGATGGATTTGTCCAAATCCACCCCGTTGCCATCCCTAAACCGGTGAAACATCTTAAATGTATGATGACCAAAACCATTTGTATTGGTGTAATATCCTCAGCCACATGGTTTAGTTTTATTGGGTGAACCAAAGGTAGTAGTTGGCCTAATGCCCTCCAACCGTTTGTGGTGAATAACCAATTTTGTTGTCCATTTCCTTGAACTGTCTCGAAAAGATCAAAGAGAGAGGAGAAAGCAAATTTGGTTTTTTAATGAAAAATTTGATCATCTTCTTGGCCTATAAGTCTCTTTCAGCCTAAAAACAGAAGCCACGCGTGAGCATCTCTTTTATGTTCATAAATTTGATTTGTTTATATTTCATCCTCAATTTTTCTAGAGAACACAATATATTCTCTGGAGGACAAAATAACTCTCTCTGCCTCCCCTCCCCTGCCTCTCTCTCCCAACAACAATGGTATTGTGAGAGAGAGAGGGAGAGAGAAGAAGTTGTTGTTACTGAGTATCTGAGGGATTGAAAGGAGAGAACCCAGAGATGGCGAAATGTTTCAGTTTCACGGCATCAAGAGATTGGTGTTACAGATATACATTTGCACATGCAGGTCTCAAATCAGTTTCAACAGATCTTGATGATGGAGGGACTATTATGCATTGTTGGATCCCCAAAACACACAAACCCAATAAACCCACTTTGCTCCTCATTCATGGCTTTGGGGCCAATGCAATGTGGCAATGGAGTGAGCTTCTTCGACCCTTTGTTTCCAGGTTCAATATATATGTTCCTGATCTTTTGTTCTTTGGGGAGTCTTATACGACGCTTCCTCATCGGACGGAGGCGTTCCAGGCTCAGTGTTTGTTGAAATTATTGCAGATTCATGGGGTGAAGACCCTTAGCCTTGTTGGGTTGAGTTATGGTGGGTTTGTGGGGTATAGCATGGCTGCTCAATTTCCTGATGTGGTGAAGAGGGTTGTCATTTGTTGTGCTGGGGTTTGTTTGGAGGAGAAAGATTTGAATGAAGGGATGTTCATTGTTAAGGATTTGAATGAGGCTTATAGTATTTTGATGCCTCAAACACCCGAAAAGCTAAGGCTTTTGGTCCATACGTCATTCGCCAAGCCCGCTAAGATCCTCCCTTCGTGCTTCCTCAACGATTTTATCAAAGTACGTGAGTGAGCTACACCTTTTTTTTTAATTTATCGTCTAAAGTTTCATTTAAATTCTTGCATTTTTATTTCGATGTGCATGGAGTTATTTGGGAAAAAAAGTTTTTTTTTTTTTTTTTGGTAACCAAATGCAACCTGTATATCATTGCGAAAGATTTAGGCAGTCATAAAACTAAAAAGACTTTATCCAAACAAGAAACAAAATCAGAACTAGCAAATTGCCATCAACCAAACCAAATAATCTTCCCCTAACCAGTTTGAGTTTTTGTAGACAATCACCCCCCTTGTCCATTAGCATTCGCCACTTTCATGGGCCCCCTCTTCAATAGAGGACAATAAATTAACAACTCAGCCTATATTACTGTAGCTAGGCTTCTCATGGCCATAGAGCACAAATGATTTCCTTCTCAGGTCATTTCTGACTCCTTTCAATGAGCTGATGGCATCTTGGTGTTTTAGTTGAATTCATAGCCTGCATCCATCTTTACCAAACATTGCTAGTATAACACATGGTCTATTTGGGTAATTGATTACATGTTTTTATCATAAAAGAGGGGGTAGGGGGATGCAAATTTATTGGATCCATGTAAGTTTGACCTGCAAAACAAATGTTAAACTGCCAAGGACCACCTTTTTTGCGGTCAAAGACACTCTGATGCTTAAGTCAGTAACTCTGTTTGAAGGAGGAAGTAAATCTGGACAAAAGCTCAGTTAAAGTTGCATACCTGTGTTGAATGTTCCATTTATCTTTTATAATGGTCGCGGTTAATTATCTGTGTGACTTAAGCATGTGAGGCGCAACGGAAGGAAATGTTTCTCCTAACAATCTTCTCCTTGATGAAGATGAGTCTGTAGAAGCGTAACTCCCTCCACGACTCTTTTTTTGTGCAATGTTTCTCTTTTTTATGAGAGAACTCGTGTCGGGCCTGGATTTGGGCTTTGACTTGTTCGGGCTTTAATTATAACTTGTTATAGTGGGCCTTGTCTTGACCTCTATGGTTGATTTTAACCTTCTTGAATTTTACGAGCTGACCCAATAGATGGGACGCCAAATCTTCGCAATGGATGTTCTCTGCCACGTGTGTGGCCGTGATGTCAGTCTATTTTGATGTATCACTACATGCAATGCTCAGAAGGATGCTATCTACAAAATTTAGGTTTTTAGTAAACTTCATAGGTTGACTCCACTTCTTGAGATTTCATTGGATCTCTGCAACAATCTCCGTCATCATTTTCTTACTTAGCTTCTTTGTATATAGGTATAGCTATGCGCTGATGTTGAGAGCATGGGCGGACCTACTAAGGGGCGAGGGGGGGCAGCTGCCTCCCCTCAACTTTTAAAATATTTTTAGTATATATATTTTAGTCTTAAAAAATCGATTATATAATGTAGAGTACAATATGATAATTGTTTATGAAAATATTCAAACATGTCTTTGTTGGTGTAGTGGTTGGAGGTTTATTACTTTTAGTAAAAGACCTGAGTTCGATACTCTTCGAGTGCGTTTTTTATTTTATTTTCAATGCAATTTTATTAGTAATTACAAACATTAAAAAATGTTTAGTTTAATAAAAATTTATTAACATTAAAGAAATGAATTGTTTTTCACAAGTGATATTAAACCCCTAACAAAAAAATATTTAAAATAATAACGATAGAATTCAATGAAAATATATACCATTAGCCAACTCGTATAAAATTTGAGCCTCATATAAACTATTTTTTCTTTGAAATTGTATTATGATCATATTAGATTCGCAAATTTCAAATTTTTTTTAGCTTCACCTATAACTTATCCTAATTATTTTGTGATTCTCAATTCTAGACAATCAGGCTTTATAGCCACTTTTTGGTCAGATTTTAAGTTTCTATAGATAATGTTTGTGGTTGTATTTTAAAGAGAATGGGTAAAGGTGTAAAAATGCTCTAGCCTGGCTAAAAAATGGTTTTAAAGTCTGGCTTCCTAGACAAACTCTTTTGTGATATTAGTTATATATTCTATACTTGGATCCAATTTGATATATACATTGTATTTTTTATAGTTGAATTTTTTTTTATTAGTTACTTGCTTAGGTAAAAAAAAAAATTGGTTTTACCATTGATAACTACTATTATCAATTAATAAGTGTTTTCCATTTCGCCCCCCTCGACTAAAATCCTGGGTCCGCCCCTGGTTGAGAGTCAGTCAGTGATTGGATATTCTAGAAAGAATTATACTGCAAATCTTCCAAAACCTTCAGTGCCATCTTAACAAAGTTGTCTTACAACTTAAGTAGAGTTAGGATATAGAGTTGATGTATCAAAGTGTGAAGTCTCTAGTCCTTGGGTCTAATTAAGAAGATGTCATTTAGATTGTCATTAGGCGATCTTTTACTTTTATCCAATTTGAGGCTAGAAAGAAGATAATTTTTCTTAGCCAGTTTGCTTTTCATTGTTAATACAATACCATGCCTTTCTTCATGCAATATGTCATGATTTGCTTGTATATGATTTGAACAAGAAAAGCCTATTGGAAAGAATGTTGTACATGCATCACATTTAGGAGATCTATGTGTAAATATAGTCTAACGTGGCATTCATGTGCATGTATAGTTTTGCACATGCATTACATTTAAGAGGGTTTATTTATAGAACATAATCTAAAATGCTTTAAATTCATGCATAGTGGATAGTGTATACCATGTACATTTACCATTGTTCAACCTTCATATATGCACTTTCACGTCTTTGTGAATCATCTTCATTGTATTCACACTAGCGAAGCATCCAAGTTGTAAGATCTTAGCTTGCATCAAATGTGTTACGAGCCTCAAAGACTTTGCATAATCATGAGCTTTTCCATGATCATTTAGATGCTTTATCCATTTCATTTTCATCCATTTTTAAGAATTTGTGCAATAAAAAAATGGGAAATAAAAATTTCATGTTTATTGTATTGAAACACTTGGATGAGCTAATTTTTCGATCGAGGTTTTGACTTGGGTTGATATGGATTTTAAAAGCAAGCCTACACAAGAATGATGAGTTTATGGTTATTGTCTATGTGATACTCTTGTGTGGGCGGACTTGAGGGGGAGGGTGCGGGAGAAGCCTAAGAGCTCATGGATCCCAAGAGAGTTGACAAGCTAAAAATGGGAGATTATAGTCCCACATCACTTGGGTGAGGGAGGGGGATGTGCCTTATATGTGCGAGTTTGGATCTACAAAATACTATGCATTTTAAAGTTGTGCGGGCCTTGGGCCTAAAGCAGACAATATAGTACTGTGTGAATCGGGTCATGACAGAATGATATCAGAGCCTGACCCAGTCGAAAGTTTGCCAACGAGGACGTTGGGCTCCCAAGGGAGGTGAACTGTGATACTCTTGTGTGGGCGGACTTGAGAGGAAGGGTGCGGGAGAAGCCTGAGAGCCCATGGATCCCAAGAGGGTTGGCAAGCTACAAAGGAGATATTATAGTCTCACATCGCCTGGGTGAGGGAAGGGGATGTGCCTTATATGTGCGAGTTTGGATCTACAAAATACTACGTGTTTCAAAGTCGTGCGGGCCTTGGCCCTAAAGCGTACAATATAGTTCACTGTGGAGTGGGTCGTGACAGTCTATTCCATTACATGTTCTTGAAAGCTGAATTCATGTACCATACTCATTCACCTTGGTGAAATCTGGTCATTTGAAGTTGTGTTGATACAAGTTTCTCAAAAAGATCCTGAAATTGGCTTTGGTTTTTAACCATCATGTCCATCAGCTTCAAATAGTTAGCTCACATGTAATATGGCCATTTTGTTAAGCCTGCACTATTTTTCATGCATCATAGCACTTTTACAGCTTATCGACCCAAAGTATCTTTCGAGTGTTTCCCAAACATTTTTGTGCACCTTCAACCAGTTTTGCTCAATCACTGCATCTCAGTTACTAATGGTTATGATATGCTAAGATCGTGCTTATCTATATTACTTCATGGTCACATCATGGTTATGTGTGTTCTATTGTACAATTGCATAATATGATCTAGTCATGTCATACACATTTCATCTAATTAACAACTTCGAAGAAAAACATAGTTTGATGTTTGTTTATTGCAACCATTTTCTTTTCCAACTAGAGTATTTGATTCTAAATACTAATTATATAATTGAGAGGTAAGGTTCAGATGTTAACCATTCAAAAATGTATGCCTTTTGCATATCACTCTATGATTATGGCATTGCGTACTAAGACGTTCATAGAATGCTAGAGTGAGGGTGACTGTTCATTGTTGTTCCTTGTGCTTAGCTAAGTCCACTTGTGCAAAAAATTCATCTTCTGCAAAATTTAGCTCTTTCCATCTCTTTTCTGGTGTTGCTTTCTTGTCTCTTAGTTATGTCCTCGCATTGTCATATGTCTAGGTTTTTCTTGGTCCCTTATTTATTAGATTCCAATAAAAGGGGAACCTTCATGCAAAGAGATCACATTATTTTGTGGTCATTGTATTATTTTTCATTTCTAGATAGATTTTGACGAGTGTAGGAAGAGGAAAGAAAAATTGTCTAATCCTAATGGGGAGAATGTTATATATCTTCTTCTTTTTTCCCCATATTGGTGTTAGCATGTGGTCTTTGTCAATAAATTTCTGAAATGGGAGACGTGAAGACAAAAAGTGATGGATGATACTTATGCCACCAGGTTGAGCCTAATTGATATCATAGCTGGATTATGTAGAAAGAGTGGTTTTCAGTTTTCAGAATTCAAAAAAGCCATTTTGCAGAATGAGGATTGATCTTTGTTATGGAAGATCGATCCTGCTGGATGAATTCTTATTGAAAGTGCTCTTATACATATCATAAGATTGAGCGTAATTCGTAAAGAAAGAGACTAATTAAACTCACAAGTTAAGTAACAAATAACATTTAGCTTTTGCAGCCTTGCACACTGGATTTCACACCAAATGACTCTAATGAAGTATATCGCGAATTATCTTCTCTATAAGGTTGTGTTTATAACTGATAAACATAAAAAATGTTCGTTTTATAGATATTAATCTTGAGAAGATTTTTGGTGACATTTGTCTGGCTAGCTGTCTAGGAGACTCTCGACCAAGGATTGTGATTTCGTTTTTTGAGTTAATTTCGATTTCCTGATTTTAAGAAATATTTCGGTGTGTAAAGGAAAAACGTAAAAATTTCGAGGATACATGAAACATATATAATGAATTTCGAGAGTATTTGAAATATGTGAAGAAGTAAGAGACAATTAAATAAATTTATTAAACACATTAAATGAAAGCTAAATACCAAGAAAAGAAACAAACATGAAATCAATATATAATTAGAAAATTAGGGAGTGGTTTCAAAATTATGTATATAAGTAGAAGAAATGATAATTACAAAATCAAGGGGTGGTTTCAAAAATCAATATATAATTAGAAAAAATGATAATTAGAAGAAAAAAAAAAAAAAAAAAAAAACCTCAAAATTTACAGAAAAAAATGTAACTTTTTGGTACCTGGTTTTTGTATTTTTACGAAAAGATCTCGAAATTTATGAAAAAACCTCGAAAATTTGCGGCAAAGCTCTCGAAAAAATGTAATTATTTTTTCGCCCTTTTTCTTTTCGTAATTTCAAAAAAACAAAATTTTCGGTTAAATTTCGTGAAATCTCATTCCTTGCTCTCGACTCAACAGATAGACTCACAAGAGGGACATTCCTTGAATAGTTTTGTCATGATTTAACAAACACATCTCATAATGTTTCAGTCTCTCCCACTTCAGCAGTTTATTGACAAAGACCCGATAAATATGTGTACTCCTGAATTTTCCCTCTATTAGGAAAATGTTTGTTTTCGATTTATTGGAGAACGTTCTTGCTTTGGTAAGCAAGAACTGTAACCAACTTACATAACTTGGCAATTGTTGATTGGTTTAGCCCACATAAGTGCTGGTTGTACATCAACGTTTTACTTTCTTTCAATGAGTTCTAATTTGGCTCGTTCTAAGTTCTCTAGTTATACTGTTGTTGAAATTAGGTATTAAAAGTTTATTAATGTGTGTAATATGGAGATTTCTGTATATGGTTGATGAAAAAGATGATTAGTACATTTAGGATCTTAGTCACCACTATGCTCTGACATCTTATACTAGGCAACCCCTAATCCCTGTTTCAAGATCTTCAGAATTACAAAATTATCATACTGACATTTTAAAATACACTACTAAGACAAGCCATTAGTTTGCAAGTTACAGGAGGTTGCTTGAATTAAAGGGTGCCTTAGCTTTGGGTCATCCCACTAGGAAAGTAATGGTTTTGTGCTGAATCATACAAACAAGAGTTGAACTCCAAATGGTCATTTAATAGAGCGCTTTTGTGGTTTTGTTGTGTAACCAGGTTATGTGTAAAGACTGCATTGCAGAGAAGAAAGAGTTGATTGAAGCATTGACTAAAGATCGTAGACTCTCCAATCTTCCCAAACTCACTCAGGTTTCTCTGCTAACAAGTTTTTGGGCCTGTTCTTTCATAAATCTTTTCTGAAATGGTTTCTATTTGTGCAGCCTACGTTGATAATCTGGGGAGATCAAGACAGGGTATTCCCATTGGAGCTAGGGCACAGGTTAAAAAGGTCAGCAAATAGTAGTGAATTAATTCAACAATTATTTGATTCCATTAAATTCCCTATATTGACGAGAGCTGAAAATGTTGTCGACAGCCATATAGGGGAGAACACTAAATTGGCAATCATCAAGAATGCAGGGCACGCCCTCAATTTGGAAAAGCCCAAGGAATTCTACAAGCACTTGAAAGCTTTCCTCATTGATTCTTCTAAACCTTCCGCATCCTAGAATCATAGACACATAACAGATTGAGCAAAGAATTAATTGGAGTCTGTAGATTTAGGCAATGTAGAAGCTACTACTTCAGGATGTCTTCCCTTATTCAACCCCACTAGGATGACCGAGCACCAAATGCTGATGAGCCCCAAACATTATCTTGTAGAATGTCATCTTCAATTCAGCTCAGGTGGGTTGAGAGACAGTAGTCCAGGCTACCATTGGCCTGAAGTCATATTTGTTACCAATGAGGAGAAATTGGAAAATGAAGCATAGGGTGACCTGTGTCGTATTTAAGATTTACTGTTATTCACACGTTTACATTTGCCACCCATCAAGTATGTCAACGGATCTATCATCCGGAAAACAAATGGAACTACGGTCTGAGAAGCTAAATGTTTCCATGATTGAATTGTTTTGAAAATTACCAACATGGGATCAGAAATAGGGTGGTTGGTGATGGTTCAAAATTCTTTTTTGTGCAATGAAATTACTCTCACGATAAGATGATCATATTTGAGCTCTGGTCTAGGCGCCTGCAACCAACTTGTCACAGCGGAGGCGGTGACTCACTTGAAGAGGCTCTGGCACTTGAATTGTGGAATTTACCAGTTATTTTCACCCTCAAGCGGTCAACCCCCTCTCCAAGACATCACTCGATTCAGGAAACTTTGTCCCTCACCCTGCTGCCTGATACTCTGCCTACTTGCCAATAGTCTTTGTTGTTTGTTCCTTCTCCTTGTCCATAGTTGACATTTCTCTGCCCGTTCGCTATGGACCTCAATATGCATAAGCTGTTTTAAGGTTGATTGCACACAGCTAACCCCCGGTTATTCATCGGCACTGCACCTAGGTCGAGCTCAACCTATTAAGATGAGGCGATGTCTCTTTTTCTCAAAAATCTTTGATTCAATACTGAGTTCAGCCTACTATAACATCCTCAAGCTTGTATGCTATATTAATATTAACATGTTATATACCCTGAAACAAGCTTCAAAGCTACTCATCAGGGCCACGTATGCTATATTAATATTAACAAGTATCAAAATCTCAAATCAAAGGCCAAAAAACATAGCAACCTATGTCAACAAAAATGCTAGTAAACAAGAACCCCTATGTGAGAATTTATGCAAAATCATCATAACTCCACCAAAATAATGAACATCGAACAACTAAAAGCTATATTTATAGACAAATCAAGCACTTGCAATCACAATTTTTCACAGGCAAAACACCTAAACTTTAGACTATGCAAAGCTTTCAACACTGATATGGACTAAGTAGTAACTCATTGGGGAAAATGTAAAATACCTATTAAAGCCGTAAAAGAACCCCTTTTGTGAAACAAAAAAAATGTGAGAAACACCTAATTTGAATCAAAAGATATGAATTTGAAATTTGGGGGTTTATCATGAACATGGGGTTTTCATGTTTGAGCGAGTGAGTACATAAAAGATTCCTCATCTTGTAAATTAATTGAATGTATTGCAGGCATGTGTAATACTGAGGCTCCTTTATCTTATTTGATGGGAAACGTGATACATTATGCCAGATTTTTCAGCCTTATCAGTTGACAAGATGGGTTTCGAGAGATTTAGGAGACATATACTTGAACTGATAAGTTGTTGTTTAAGTGAAAAATGGATTGAACAAAATACTTTGTAAGAGTACAAAAGATAAATATATGGGGCAAATTAAATTGGTATATAAAGTTAAGGGACAAAAATTAATTTCAGATGTAAAATTATATATGGATAAATGTTTTTTCCACCACTTGCCCCTATGTAGATCTGTGCCTAATTGTCACCTAGCATCCACCTCATTCCACGTCACTCGAAGACTTCCTTTTGTTGCAGTCCATCCAAGTAGCTACACCACACACCCATATGTTAATCTCCAGCTCGTATTATTTACAACGAGCAAGGGGGTTTAGCTACATTTCATTTTTTCATTGGGACACGGACTAACTGTTGCACCTCGCAACAACGCAACCAAGTGAAACATAATTGATAGTTGTAGAAAGTAAACCAATGCATAATCCAAACAAAGCAATGCAAAGTGAACCATAAACACATTTCAATTTAACGTGGCTCAACAAAACTACCTACGTCCACCAAACAAAGAAGAGAAGTTTCACTATACTTGAAAATAATATGCCAATCGAGCAACTTTTTTTTGCTCCTGCACACACCGAATGTGTCACACAAACGTGTTCAAGACCCTAGACACTCTTCTCTCTCCAACTAGAAGATGTTCTTCAACAAAAAGCATCTTCAACAAACTAGAAAGGATGCTCTTCTCTTCAACTTCTAGATACAATTTCTAAGCCTTCAATTTCGAGTCTCATATATATGAGATAGAGGTAAGCTAGTGGTGGGATTACGTATCCTGCACTCCAAGCAATTAATTTGGATGGAAAACCAACTCAAAAGATATTATTTCCTAAATGTTTTGTCTTCGAGAAGATCTAGAACCAAAAATTCTAAAGGATTTTTAAACAACAAATTCTAGAAATAGAAAATTCTAGAGGATTTTGGTTTAGCTCAAACTGATTCAATGCACATGCGCTGGTCATAAAATGGTCTTGTTTGGAAAGACATCGTTTAGCTCAAACTGTTCCAATGTCGTTTCCTCGGGATACCCAAAGCAACTGAGTCTATCATCAATGGCAGCTGCTGTAAAGAAAATAATTGGAGAATTGTATTATTGTTTTGTTGTATCTTTTCCTTGACTAAATACAAGCTTATATAAGCTAACTTTACCTAACCTTATGAAAACAGGAAACTTAAAACTTCCTATACAAGATATTATAATTGTGTTTTATTTCCAATTCTGAATTTCCTATTTGTGATTTCTTATTCTTGTACTTTCATTCTTGCAATCTTGGACTTGGGCTTGGCTATGTTGAGTGCAAGTCCTACATATTCTAACACGCCCCCGCAAGCTGAACATGTAGACGTAGAAGAAATGTGCAGCTTGGAGGAAATTTTGACTTGGATAACTCTGAAAAAAAATTCTAGAAAAAATTATGGATAAATATTTTGGATGATTCTTGTATGAAGAAATCATGACTGTCGAGGTGAACGGCTAATGGTTCGATTCGAGTGGTCAGCATGACTATTTAAAATCATGACTGTCGAGGTGAACGGGTAATGTTTCGATTCGAGTGGTCAGCATGACTTCAATTCTGGATAAAAAAATTTGCTCAGCAATATTGGTGCTGGTAGTGTTTTTTTTTTATATGACAAACTCAGTTGTTGTCCCAATCATCTTCCCCGAACGAAGGTCTTGACAATTCTGTAATAAAAGAGTCATTACTAACATTGTGAGTCTTGGACGTGTTGTTGGTCAACAAGGCCATGATTTGCTGGCACTGCTCGGAAGTGAAATAGAAAAGAATTTGTTTGTTGTGTTAGTTGGCGGAAGATGCGATGAGCGTTGTTGATGGCGTCGAAGATGGTGGTGATGTTCTGATTCGGTAAGATAAAAAAGATGATGGTGGATTCTGGCCTTGAAGATGAAGGTGAAGTTGTAGTGATTGATTGATAGAAATTTCTTGTTGTTTGTGCGTGAACTTTGATGCAGAGTGCGATTTTCCTTCAATTTGGCTGAACTTGCTGTCGAGGATGTTCCTGTTGCTGTCATCCCTTCCCCGCCTCTTGCGTCTAGCATAGTCGTCGAAGGCGAGAAAGAGCTTGAATTCCCGGAGTCTTAGGTCAACAAAGAAAGTTAGTCTGATATCATGTAAAGAAAATAATTGGATAATTGTATTATTGTTTTGTTATATTTTTTTCTTGACTGAATACAAACTTATATAGGTTAACTTTACTTAATCTTGTGAAAATAGGAAACTTAAAATTTCCTATAAAAGATATTTTAATTGTATCTTACTTCTAATTCTGACTTTCCTATTTGTGACTTTCCTATTCTTGTACTTTCTTTCTAGCAATCTTGGACTTGGGCTTGACTATGTTGAGTACAGGTGTGCAAGCATAGTCTACCTTGCAACCAGAATCTCAACCATCGTATCAACAACACAATGACAATTCATAGTAATTCAACATTCTATAACAGGGTGGATCAGAATTTTCCTCGGGCATTGTTAACAGAACTAAAAATAACATTAAGGAATTTTAGGTAGCAAGCCCACTATCATTTTGCAAAATAGGGACTAAAACAAGAAAATAAGTTTTTTGAAAAATAATTCTTCACTTCATTATAGTTATGAAACATTACAGGGTTTCTTAATGAACCATGGTACCAACAAGGAAGCACGGACTCTTCGAAAAACTTGTCATAATCGTGTCTGTCACGTATCCGACACACTCGCTCGACATGCCTCCGACACGCATCAGACACTTGGTCAACATGTCGGCAGGTGTCAGACACATGGTCAATGTAGTCAACGTGTAAGACACGCCTCCGATATACTCAAAACTTGGTTAGGACATGGTCAAGACTTGGAAACCAACTTTGTTTTATTTTTAACTTTTAAATGTTTGCAAATAATGAATGACTCTTTCACTAAAGCATAGAAGTAGTTTATGTTTGTTCTTCTTTTCTAATTTGTTTCTTCTCTCCTCTACTTTATTTTTTTCTTGCAGCGGAGTGTCTTCTTCAAGAACTCCAGAAAGGCACTTTATTAGATTTTTTTTATGTTTATATAACTTATTACAAAAATAGTATGACGTGTAATCGAGTCCTAATTTTTGAAAAATTATCAAGTCGACGTGTCGTATTTGTATCTGACACAACACGTGTGTCCGTGTCCATGCATCCTTGGGTACGAGACTTCGTATGAAACTCTCCTAATACTAACACAGTCTTAACGTTTAGAAGTAGAATAGAGATTGATTATTTCTACAAGATTGTGCTAATGTGATCAGGAAAAGCTGTTAACCATAAAACTACCAAAGGATATCCCCAGAGTATGGAATTTTCTACTTCTATCAAGAATTAAGGTTTACTAATCCAAAGTTATTAAGGCAGACTGTCAAACATTAGTCCATGATGTTGTCTTCCTAAGTTGTCTTAGAAACGTGACACAACTCAGTGACCCAAAACCATAATGACCCACCTAAATGACTCGAACTCTTGCCTAAATTAGCACCTTATTTTATGGGGTTGCAAGATGGCAATACTTGGCTTGATAATAATACAATTCACAAGAAAATTTTCAAAAAACAATTCTAAGTAATTAACTAACTTGTGTAAATGACAACTGCCAAACAGAAATTTGCTAAATCTCTTACACTGAAATCAAAGTGACAACTGCCAAACAAAATTTTGTTAAATCTCCTTTACTGAAATTGCAAGGAATTTACCCAAAAAACAAGACAACCAAGCTCTTAACCCCATGCCCAACTGGTTACATTTCCTTAAAATATTATTTCAAAAACTTAAAAATATATCCACTCGCGACACGCTTGCCTTTTAAAAAATATATATATATATATATACCAATCTTTTTTTTTTTTTTTTTTTTTTTTTTTTTTTTTTTTTTTTCAGTTGTGTAGATTGACTTTTCCAATCTGATCCTAATGGTTGCCACCAAGTGATAATATAGTGAAATGTGATGGCTTAAAATATTATATCCTCCTCTAATCATTGGAGGTTATTAATAAACATAAGTTTAGAGTGAGCAACTTCTTTCTGTGGCAATTTTCCTACTCTCAACTATTCTTTGCAAAATCGCTTTGCCTTGACTTTAGAATTCATTGAAGTTCTAATCTTTTCAAGAAAGGAGAAGAGACTTTAGTTAGCTAGTTTAGTAAATCTATTTATTCAATTACAATAATCCCACGTCATCAATGAATTTGTGTGTGCATAATATTATAGTGAATTGTAACTTTTATTAATATATTCAATGAATTATGCATTTCATCGACAAATTCCAATTGAGGTAAAGATTCGTGTGGCCTACAGACATATATAAACCTTTTCCAATTTATATATTTTTACAATATTATCCCCTTATCTAGTTTATTAAATAAATACGAACTATCTGATCCTGATTGATTTTTCCAATTGTGTAGATTGATTTTTTTTCTTTTTTGTAATAGTAATAATAACAAGGATCTAGATTCTGAGGCTTAAACTTTTTACTGAAAAATGACATTTTTTTTTCTCTTTTAAAATTAATCTCCAGATATGAGGGGCAATATGGAATGTCAGACCTTTATTATTTGAACAAAAACTTTTACACTTTTTCAGGAATGCATTACAACTTTACCCGAATAAAAAAAACGTAAGGAACAAGCCTTACTAACTAAAAATACTCAAAAAGTAAAAAATAAAAGTCAGACCTAATTCACCCAAGATTTAGGCCTTATTCTTCAAGAGAAGATGCCTTATTCACCAAGGACCTAACTCACCAAAGGAAGACTTAAAAACCTAAATGACCTTAATTCACCAAAACAACTACTGGTTAGACTACATTTTCCAGCAAGCAATTATAAAAGGCCTCAAACAAATAATCAATAACCTACCACCTTGCAAAGCACAAAACTTGCAAAGAGACAAAACCACCATCCCAACACGTCAACTGCTACATCAGATAATGCATACTCTGCAGCAGCAGCAAGTTTGGGATGCTTGTAACTATTGTACCGTCCCTCAATAATAACCAACTTGCTTTAACTTTCAATCCACTAATCTGATCCGCATAAACCATGACACCATTCAAATAAACGTGGCAGCACTTCCACACCCAAGAACACTTCATATCATTAACCATGAAGAATATAAGGCGTTTGACTCCTATCCAAGCGAACCAAACTCGCTATTCTTACAGGAAGGTTTGAATTCTCAAACATCCGACTAACACCTTTCTTTTGGGCTCTACCAGCTAGTGCGTCCGCCATGGCATTTGCTTCCCTAAAAATATCTTTTATTCCAACTACCATGTCCTTTGCCAAATTTTTTATCTACCTTCAACAATTCTCTAAAAACCAAGGGATTTTATACACATCATAAAACCAACCCCGCACAAACTCCAAAACCGTTTGAATAATCACCTTATTGAAATCCAACCTGATACATAACCGAACTCCTTCAAGGACCTTTAATACTTCTACCCTATTGTTAGCTCCTGCTCCAAAAACAATTTGTTGGGCAACAATACACATGCCCCTATCATCTTTAGCTATAACTCCTCCAGTAGCTTTGTCACTTCTTGAGGACCCATCAACATTAATGACCACAAAATAGATGGAGCATGCAACTATCAAGAAAAATAAGCATCAACTAAAACTATATTCCATGGATCAAATTAAATAATATTTCATTGCCTTGAGTTTTGTCTCACAATGGACACATGTGCAAATGTATATACATCAATCCCTTGATGTATCTATCCATAATTATGATTCCCTTAATTTTATATGATATGATATGAACTATAATCAAGGGATTTGTGATTTTTTTTTCCCATTTCTAGTTTGGAGTTGAATATTAGAAATAAACTCTCAAACTCTTGGAGAAATGGACATCTAACTCATTTCATACATCATTATCTTATCTATAGCATAACTTAGATTAGTTTTCTTTCTTTTGAGATTTTGTTCAAGTCAAGTTTATTTATTACATGTAAGTTTTTAGTTTTAAATATAATAAAAGTTAGTATTTTCTTTATGCATTAGTTTATTTTTCAATTTAAGTAGTTTACTTCCTCATCCACCTTCCTAGTTCTACTCTTAGATTAATTCATCACAATAACAATGGCAGCCTAAACCTCTCTTCTCAAGGAAAGAAGATGAAACTTACTTGAGTGATGTAGAGATTTTTTTAACACATTAATAAAATAAAACTTATATAGTTTTTATTAATACTAGATTCAACAAATGAATCAAAGTTGTCAAATCGAAATATGGACAACAAAGGATTATGCGAAACGAATATAAGGATTTGGAAACAAGGATTATATTTTTTTGGTAGCTCGTACTACTAATAGATCTCATAGTGTGTTGGCATATCGTCAAATCAGCTGTGCAGCAGGAGCGGCGCCACACACAGAGTACCTTGTCAAGTGGAGGAACCAGCCATTAGCCGAAGCAAGTTGGGAGCACGTGCAGTCTTTGCTGTCGTTCGTGCAGAAGATTAAAGAATACCAGGAGAAACGATCGCGAGGTCTAATCAATAAAACAAGTGATGCGTCTAAATATCGTCATCCTGTGAGTTTGACATGCAAAACAAATGTTAGACTGCCAAGGACCACTTTTTAGTTGCCGAAAGCACTCCGATGCTTAAGTCATCAACTTTGTTTGAAGAAGGAAATAAATCTGGAAAAACTCAATTAAAGTTGCATACATGTGTCGAATGTTCCTTTTACCTTTTATAATGGTCGTGGTTAATTTTCTGCGTGACTTAAGAATGTGAGGCGCAACGGAAGGAGATGTTTCTCGTAACAGTCTCTTCTTTAATGGAGATACGTTATTTCATGACTCTTTTTTTGTGCAAAGTTCATCTTCTTTATGAGAGAACTCATGTCGGGCCTGGATTCGGGCTCTAATTCGTTCGGGCCTAAATTCGGGCTTTGTTTATGTATTCTAGTTGGTGGGTCTTGTTTGGGCCTTTATGATTGGATTTATTCTTCTTGGGTTTTATGATTTGGCCCAATAGATTAGGCACTATATCTTCGTGATGGATGTTTTATGCCATGTGTATATTCATGATGATCGGTTTATTTTGATGTATCATAAGCTACTCCCCCTTTAGTTAGTGGGTACGCTGACATGACTACTAACTTTGTGACGATTTACCTTTCAATTTCATAATTGCCTTGTATTTAATGTTGTTAGTAACTTTTCGCGGGTTGTCTCGATTCTTTGCTTGCTCGTTCGTTTTGGCGCACATTTTTTGGATTTCTTATAGCCATCATATCTCGTACGATGTCCCATGAGTCATCCCTTCATTGCATGGCTCTATAAAAGGAGATGTGAAGAATTTGTTTTCCCTCTTTACGCTATCTTTGAAATTAGGGCTCGCTCATTCCTTCGCCTTATTCATTTTCATTCATTTTCTGTTCTTCAACGATATCCGTTGGTGATAAACTAAGTTCTCCCAATAGAGCTTCTCAGCCGATGCTGGTGATAAACTAAGTTCTCCCAATAGAGCTTCTCAGCCGATGCTGGTGATAAACTAAGTTCTTCAACGATGTCCATTGGTGATAAACTAGTTCTGTGTGAGGCTCATTATTCTCCCAATAGAGTTTCTCAGCCGACGCTGGACAGTCTTCGTTCTTATTATAATCTCCCATCCGACGTCAAGATTATCCTGCCTGGACAGGATGATAGTCCTTGTAATCCAAATGCTGGATACATCGCACTGTATTCGTGAATATTTTCTTATGGCTTTCGTTTCCTCGTTCTGTAGCTGTTCTGGGTGTTGAACTTCTTGGGCATTTTTCCTGCCCAAATGGGTTTTAATGGTTGGAAGATAATGGTTTCTTCTTACGCGAGGGCTATTTTTTCCAGCATTCCTTTTACTGTGAAGATTTTGCATTCGGTGGTTGGTTTGTTAGTGAAAAGAGATATATGCTTCTCCCGTTCTCCTGTTTGCTTTGAGAAACTTAACGATGACATCCGCAATTGGTCAAGGTCTTGGATTTATGCTTCTGTGAACTCTGGCTACTTCCAACTGCGAGGTCGTTTGATATTTCGATCATTTCGAGTTTCCAATAAATGAAGGAATCTTCAGTTTACTACTAAGGAAGAGAGGATCAGTTACCGCTTCCTAAAGCTTCACCAATTTCCTGTGGAGGCATTTCTTTCTGAGGGCATCCTGGAACGTAGTGATTTGTATACTATGAATGAAGCAGAGCGAGCTTTATTTACTGAGTCTCGTTCTGGCGTTAGTGATGCTAGCATTGATTAGGAAGTGAGTTCAGACATACATGTTACGGATCTCGATGCTCTTGTTAATGTCACAGTTCCTGAGTCCAGAAAAAGAAAGCTTGCAAGATCCACGAGTCCGTCGAGGCGATTGTTGGTAGATCATGGTCAGGTTTCGAGGAAGAAATGACTTTCTACTCGTGGTTCTGCTCGGATTGCGACTCGTCTAAATCATTTCAGGTTGTTACGGAGGCTGCCTCTCGCCCAAATCCTTCCCACGATGATGTTGCAAAAAAATATCGCGAATCTTTCAAAGATGTTGAGGAGCCAAGGCTTGCGTTAGAGAGGAGCAATAAGGAGACTACTCATTCGTTGGATGATAATGAAAATAGGCTTATTTCTGCTTATGGTCATTCGGACGCTGCTGAGTTGTCTAATGATGATCCCCGAGTTATCAATGATAAAATGCTTCAGCCAGCAGTGGAGCAGTCTAAAGACACTGGTAGTGGTCAGAGTTTCAGGTTCACTCTCCTTCTCCTTCTATTGATGTCAGCGAAGCGGCCGGATTCTTAGTTTCTTCTCCTGTTCGTCAAGATTTTCCTGCTCCTGTCGTTATTGTTAGTCCTGCTCTTTTCACGGTCACTTCTTGACGGGAGGGTAAAAGCGGTTATTCGATTGTTACTACTATTCCTTCTGCTTTTCTGATTGTGGAGAGTGGTTCTTTAGTGCTTTTGGATCCTAGTGTTCTTCATCCACGGGTTGGTTGGACTGAGCCTGGCTCAAAAGATATTTGTATCGAGTCAGATGGCAAGTTTTGCTTGTTCACTCAGCTTGACATGCATGCAGGTTGATAAATTAGTGACGCAAGCGATTAGTGGAAAGGCCTTCGATGCCCATACTAGATCCATTTGATCACATCGAACATGGACGTGAGCAGATAATGGATGGGATGAATCATCTCGCCTATGTAGGGGTGATGGGCTCGGTCTACTGAGCTGGTCGTGATCAAGTGGCTTCTTTGGAGAGGAGGTTGGCGGCACTGTTGCTGGTGTTTTCTCAAGTTCTTTCCCAATTCGACATGTTGATAGCACAATGCACGGAATCAGAGAAAACAACAAAGGATGCTCAAAAGTTGTTGATTGAGGCGAAAGTATGCGAGATAAATTTGCTACCGAGCTTGATTCTTTGAAAGCCAAGTTGGATGGGGTTTGTACACGTCTACGTGATGTGGAAAAAGAGTTATTCGCTCAGAATTCTCTTGGGCATCGAAGGGCAATTCCCTAAAAATATGTTTTATTCCAACTACCATGTCCTTTGCCAAATTTTTAATTTCCCTTCAACAATTCTCTAAAAACTAAGGGATTTTATACACATCATATAACCAACCCCGCACAAGCTCCAAATCCGTTTGAATAATCACCTTATTGAAACCCAACCAGATACATAACCGAACTCCTTCAAGGACCTTTAATACTTCTACCCTATTGTTAGCTCCTGCTTCAAAAACAATTTGTTGGGCAACAATACACATGCCCCTATCATTTTTAGCTATAACTCCTCCAGTAGCTTTGTCACTTCTTGAGAACCCATCAACATTAATGACCACAAAATAAATTGAGCATGCAACTATCAAGACAAATAAGCATCAACTCAAACTATATTCCATGGATCAAATTAACTAATATTTCATTGCCTTGAGTTTTGTCTCACAATGGACACATGTGCAAATGTATATACATCAATCCCTTGATGTATCTATCCATAATTATGATTCCCTTAATTTTATATGATATGAACTATAATCAAGGGATTTGTCAAATTTTTTTCCCATTTCTAGCTTTGGAGTAGAATATTAGAAATAAACTCTCAAACTCTTGGAGAAATGGACATCTAACTCATTGCATACATCATTATCTTATCTGTAGCATAACTTAGATTAGTTTTCTTTCTTTTGAGCTTTTGTTCAAGTCAAGTTTATTACATGTAAGATTTTAGTTTTGAATATAATAAAAGTTAGTATTTTCTTTATGCATTAGTTTATTTTTAAATTTAATTAGTTTACTTCCTCATCCACCTTCTTAGTTTGACTCTTAGATTAATTCATCACAATAACAATGGCAGCCTAAACCTCTCTTCTCAAGGAGAGAAGATGAAACTTACTTGAGTGATGTAGATATTTTTTTAACACATTAAAAAAATTAAACTTGTATAGTTTTTATTAATCCTAGATTCAACAAATGAATAAAAGTTGCCAAATCGAAATATGGACATATCGTTAAAGAATACCAGGAGAAACGATCGCGAGGTCTAATCAATAAAACAAGTGATGCGTCTAAATATCGTCATCCTGTGAGTTTGACATGCAAAACAAATATTAGACTGCCAAGGACCACTTTTTAGTTGCCGAAAGCACTCCGATGCTTAAGTCATCAACTTTGTTTGAAGAAGGAAATAAATCTGGAAAAACTCAATTAAAGTTGCATACATGTGTCGAATGTTCCTTTTACCTTTTATAATAGTCGTGGTTAATTTTCTGCGCGACTTAAGAATGTGAGGCGCAACAGAAGGAGATGTTTCTCGTAACAGTCTCTTATTTAATGGAGATACGTTATTTCATAACTCTTTTTTTGTGCAAAGTTCATCTTCTTTATGAGAGAACTCATGTCGGGCTTGGATTCGGGCTCTAATTCGTTTGGGCCTAAATTCGGGCTTTGTTTATGTATTCTAGTTGGTGGGTCTTGTTTGGCACTTTATGATTGGATTTATTCTTCTTGGGTTTTATGATTTGGTCCAATAGATTAGGCACTATATCTTCGTGATGGATGTTCTATGCCATGTGTATATTCATGATGATCGGTCTATTTTGATGTATCATAAGCTACTCCCCCTTTAGTTAGTGGGTACGCTGACATGACCACTAACTTTGTGACGATTTACCTTTCAATTTCATCATTGCCTTGTATTTAATGTTGTTAGTAACTTTTCGCGGGTTGGTGTCTCGATTCTTTGCTTGCCCATTCGTTTTCGCGCACATTTTTTGGATTTCTTATAGCCATCATATCTCATACGGTGTCCCATGAGTCATCCCTTCATTGCATGGCTCTATAAAAGGATATGTGAAGAATTTGTTTTCCCTCTTTACGCTATCTTTGAAATTAGGGATCGCTCATTCCTTCGCCTTATTCATTTTCATTCCTTTTCTGTTCTTCAACGATATCCGTTGGTGATAAACTAAGTTCTCCCAATAGAGCTTCTCAGCCGACGCTGGTGATAAACTAAGTTCTTCAACGATGTCCATTGGTGATAAACTAGTTCTGTGTGAGGCTCATTATTTTCCCAATAGAGCTTCTCAGCCGACGCTGGACAGTCTTCGTTCTGATTGTAATCTGCCATCCGACCTCAAGATTATCCTGCCTGGACAGGATGATAGTCCTTGTAATCCAAATGCTGGATACATCGCACTGTATTCGTGAATATTTTCTTATGGCTTTCATTTCCTCGTTCTGTAGCTGTTTTGGGTGTTGAACTTCTTGGGCATTTTTCCTGCCCAAATGGGTTTTAATGGTTGGAAGATAATGGTTTTTTCTTACGCGAGGGCTATTTTTCCAGCATTCCTTTTACTGTGAAGATTTTGCATTCGATGGTTGGTTTGTTAGTGAAAAGAGATATATGCTTCTCCCGTTCTCCTGTTTGCTTTGAGAAACTTAACGATGACATCCGCAATTGGTCAAGGTCTTGGATTTATGCTTCTGTGAACTCTGGCTACTTCCAACTGCGAGGTCGTTTGATATTTCGATCATTCCGAGTTTCCAATAAACGAAAGAATCTTCAATTTACTACTAAGGAAGAGAGGATCAGCGACCGCTTCCTAAAGCTTCACCAATTTCCTGTGGAGGCATTTCTTTCTGAGGGCATCCTGGAGCGTAGTGATTTGTATACTATGAATGAAGCATAGCGAGCTTTTTTTACCGAGTCTCTTGTTGGCGTTAGTGATGCTAGCATTGATTAGGAAGTGAGTTCAGACAGACGTGTTACGGATCTCGATGCTCTTGTTAATGCCACAGTTCTTGCTTCCATAAAAAAGAAAGCTTGCAAGATCCACGAGTCCGTCGAGGCGATTGTTGGTAGATCATGGTTAGGTTTCGAGGAAGAAACGACTTTCTACTCGTGGTTCTGCTCGGATTGCGTCTCGTCCAAATCCTGTTCTGGTTGTTACGGAGGCTGCCTCTTGACCAAATCCTTCCCACAATGATGTTGCAAAAACATATCGAGAATCTTTCAAAGATGTTGAGGAGCCAAGGCTTCCGTTATATAGGAGCAATAAGGAGACTACTCGTTCGTTGGATGATAATGAAAATAGGCTTCTTTCTGCTTATGGTCTCTCGGACGCTGCTGAGTTGTCTAATGATGATCCCCGGGTTATTAATGATAAAATGCTTCAGCCAGCGGTGGAGCAGTCTAAAGACACTGGTGGTGGTCAGAGTTTCAGGTTCACTCTCATTCTACTTTTATTGATGTCAGCGAAGCGAGAATTCTTAGTTTCTTCTCCTGTTCGTCAGGATTTTCCTTCTCTTGTCGTTATTGTTAGTCCTGCTCTTGCCACGGTCGCTTCTTGACGGGAAGTTAAAAGCGGTTTTTCGATTGTTACTACTATTCCTTTTGCCCTTCTGATTGTGGAGAGTGGTTCTTTAGTGCTTTCGGATCTTAGCGTTCTTCATCCATGGGTTGGTTGGACTGAGCCGGGCTCAAAAGATATTTGTATCAACTCAGATGGCAAGTTTTGTTGGTTCGCTCAGCTTGACATGCATGCAGGTTGATAAATGAGTGGCGCAGGCGATTAGTAAAAAGGCCTTCGATGCCCATACTGGATCCATTTGATCACATCGATCATGGACGTGAGCATATAATGGATGGGATGAATCATCTCGCCTATGTAGGGGTGATGGGCCCGGTCTATTGAGTTGGTCGTGATCAAGTGGCTTCTTTGGAAAGGAGGTTGGCGGCACTGTTGCTGGTATTTTCTCACGTTCTTTCCCAATTCGACATGTTGATAGCACAATGCACGGAATCAGAAATAACCATAGAAGATGCTCGAAAGTTGTTGATTGAGGAGAAAAGTATGCGAGATAAATTTGCTACTGAGCTTGATTATTTGAAAGCCAAGTTGGATGGGGTTTGTACACGTCTATGTGATGTTGAAAAAAAGTTATTCGCTGAGAATGCAACTTTTCAGAAGTATAACAGAAGTATCTACTTGACATAGTCGAGCGCAACAATTATCTGTTCCACCCGCTTCTCAACGATATTACAAATAACGGATTGATCAACTTCAACACAAGAAGCTTCATGAAAAGCTGCATTCTCAGCGAATAACTCTTTTTCCACATCACATAGACGTGTACAAACCTCAGATACCACCGCTGAGGGGCAGCTTGCCGCGGCCAAAAGTGAATTTGTTGCTGCCAAGTATAGGCTCCATATTGTCGAAGTCGAAGATTGGAAGCGAGTTGTTGACAGACGGGTTGAGCTTCTTGACTATATCGAGGGGCTCAACGAGGATTTATCCAGATACCATCACTTGGTTGATGAAGCTTTTGAGGACAACGATGTTGAAGGATCTGTTCCAGTAGTGGAAGAGCCATTGCTTCCTTTACCCTCGAACGCCCCAGAGTCATTGCTTTCTCCCTCTTCTGAAGAAAGGCTTTCCCATGTTCCTGTGAGTGATGATCCTGTAGTTGCCTCCGTTTCTTCCCCTACTTCTTTATCTTCTTCTCTGGATGTAACAGAGTAGTATTATCAATGAAATGAACTTTATTATTTCTTTTCAGTTCAGTTGTCTTGGATTTTATTTTGAATTACTTTGTAGTTGCTTTCGTGTTTTGGCTCATCATTCGTCTAATGGTGGGTCAACGTTATCCTTGTTTATGTGTTGCAAAGAGTTTACTTTTGTTTGTAGTTCCTTGAATCATGTTGATTTTTTCATCTAATTCTGACTTCGTTGATTCGACATGTCCGTCAACTCGAAGTTCTTGTGTTAAGTCAATTTGTTCGTTGAGCTTCTATTTCGTTAACTCGACGTCTAGGTCGACTCGAAGTTTTTGTGTTAAGTTGACTCGTTTGTTCAACTTTTACTTTGTTAACTCGACATCCAAATCGGTTCAAAGTTTTTATGTTGAGTTGATTTGTTTGTTCAACTTTTACTTCTTTAACTCGACGTTTCAGTCAACTCGAAGTTTTTGTGTTGAGTTGACTCTGGTATCCAACTTTTACTTCGTTAACTTGACATTCCAGTCGATTCTAAGTTGTCGTGTTAAGTTGACTCGTTTGTTCAAATTTTACTTCGTTAACTCGACATTTCAGTCAACTCGAAGTTGTTGTGTTAAGTTGACTCGGGTGTCCAACTTATACTTCGTTAACTCGAGGTCTCTGTCGATTCAAAGTTTTTGTGTTAAGTTGACTCGTTTGTTCAACTTTTACTTCGTTAACTTGATGTTTCAGTCGACTCGAAGTTTTTGTGTTGAGTTGATTCTGGTGCCCAACTTTTACTTTGTTAACTCGACATTCCAGTCGATTCGAAGTTGTTGTGTGAAGTTGACTCGGGTGTCCAACTTTTACTTCGTTAACTCGATGTCTCAGTCGATTCGAAGTTTTTGTGTTAAGTTGACTCGAGTGTCCAACTTTTACTTCTTGGTTGATCAGACCATAAGTTTACATATATTCAACTTTTGTCGTGGTTTTTTGTTACAGATACATCAATTGCTTTGTATGGCTAATTCTTCGACGTATCTATTTTGTCGTCCATGCAAAAATGGGGATTCTAAATTCGTAGTCTTATTGATATTCCCATTTGAATGTTCTCACCAGCCTTAACTGTTAAAGCATTTACGCTGGTTAGAAGTACGATTTGCTTTGTCTTCCTTTGCTTGATGTTGGTCTTTGTATTAGAGATTGATGTTTTTGTTGTTTTGTCTTCCTTTACTTGATGTTGGTCCTCATATTAGAGATTGATGTTTTTGTTGCTTTGTTTTCCTTTGCTTGATGTTGGTCCTCGTATGTCGAATATGTTGTCGTGACTAGAAGACTCGGGGTGCTTTTCTATTCGATGGTTGAGTAGCGTTGGCTTGTCTGATCGTGCTTTTGTCAACACCGAACTGTTTGATCATGCTCATGTCAACACCAAATTGTCCAATCATGCCCACATCAGCACTGAATTGTCCAATCATGCTCACATCAGCACCAATTTGTTCAATCATGTTGATGTTAGCTCCTTGTTTGATGTCAACCGCTGAGGTTCAGTCAAGTCCGTTGCTGACAGTTTTCTCACTAGTGATTCGGGTCGGGCTTGCATCCACCGGTAGGATCTTCGAATCGTATTAGTTGGTTGATGCAAACTTCTCCATGTTTTGTGCATTCGTGAAATGACTTTTCTAGTTTCGTTAATACTCTTGTTCTAATATAAATCAGCTCAAGTGGGAAATTATCTTGGCCGCTTCTTCTATCAGGTTATGTGCTTTGTTTCCTCCGTCTATGCAGTGTAGGGTGTATATTAGCTCTCTGGGTTGTTATTTCGATCCTGCAATGCTATCTGCTTTCTCCTTCCATGCGAGTTGTTTATCTGGCATTCTGATGAACTCGTCAAATCGTCCTTTTTAACCCAAGGCTCGATTTTCGTCTTTTAGATTGTAGTAGTCTTCGGTATCGTGCACATGATCCTTATGGAAGGAACAATATTTGCTTTTGTCTCTTCTTTCTGGGTCTCCTCTCATCCTAAGTGGCCAGTTGATGTTATCCCATTTTTCTATGTGCTTCAGTATATTGGCTCGACTTGTTTTCAAGGTTGTATATGGTTTGTATGTATTCTTCATGACACGCGTTACTCACTTGTGTCGAGGTCGCGCTAATTGTAGCTTCTCGAATTCTTGTTGCAAATCACTTATTCCGCCATTTCGATGTTTCTTCGATTGGATGGTACCCTCCCGTTGTTCGTCATCTCGTCGCCTTTCCTCATTTCTTTCCCGTTTCCTTGAAAGACTTTCTCTTTCTTGGTCATTTTTTCTCCTGACCGCCTTTCATCTCTTTAAGGGAGATGTGTTTTTGTGCTATTTTTAGTAGGACTGACATGCCTTTTGAAGGTTCCAGGTTAAGGCCATCAAAGAAGGGGCATTTCTTCAGTCTGGCAACAAAGGTTGTAGCAGCTGTGTCATCGCTACATCCACCGATCATCGTCAATTCATTCGTAAAATGAGTGACATATTCCCGTATTGAATCTTCGGGCTTCTGTCTTATATGATGGAGGTAGTGTGGTCATTTCTAGGGGTGGGCAAACGGGTCGAGGATCCGCGGATTCAACTCGAACCGGACCGTTTTCCTCTAAACGGTCCGGATTTAAATTATAAGTTTTTAGATACGGTCCGGATCGGTTCGGATCCGTTATAAAACGGTCCGGTCCCGGTTCCTAATTTTAAAAACGAAACGGTCCGGGTTGGACCCGTCCGGACCGTTTCAAATCCCATTTACTATAAATTATAAAACCCTAACCATCAACCAAACCTAAACCTAAACAGCCAAAGGCCCAAAGCCAAACTCTTCTCTCTGTCTCTGCAAAACCTAAGGAAGATCTCTCTGCTCTCTGTCTCGAGAAGGAGATCTCCTTCTCCTCTCCTCTCCTCTTCTCCTCTCCTATCCTCTCTCTGTCGAAGGGACGAGATCTGTCGAAGAAGAGGTCTGTCGAAGGGTCATCTGTCGAAGAAGAGGTCTGTCGAATAAGAGATCAGCGAGATCTCCCTCTCCTCTCTCTGCTCTCTGTCTCAAGAAGGAGATCTCCCTCTCCTCTCCTCTCTCTGTCGAAGAAGAAGTCTGTCGAAGGGATGAGATCTGTCATGGAGCAAAGGTTCAAGGATTTGGTTGCAAGTAGAGCACTTGATGTTGATGGTGTGGAAGCAGAAATCACTGACATGGGGATTTTGAGCCCAAGATTTCTGATTTTGGACTCGCGAGGCTTATGAACCCAGTTGATACTCATTCAAGTGCGTTTGTGAATGGGGAGTTTGGAGATTTGGGTTATGTAGCTCCCGAGTACACACGGACATTGGTGGCCACGGCTAAGGGGGATGTTTACAGCTTTGGAGTTGTACTTCTTGAGCTGATTACTGGTGAGACACCTACCCATGTAACTACTGCCCCAGAAGCTGAAAACTTCAAGGGGAGTTTGGTGGAGTGGATTATGCATCTCTCGAGCAATTCACGTCTCACAGATGCCATCGATGAGTTTTTAGTTGGGAAGGGTGTCGATAATGAACTCCTACAATTTCTTAAAGTTGCAAGCAACTGTGTCTCAGCAGTTCCCAAGGAGAGACCAACAATGTTTGAAGTGTTCCAGCTGCTAAGAGCCATTGGGGAGAGATACCATTTCACTGCTAATGACGATATACTTCTTCCATCTAACAGTGGTGTCGATCACCCTGACGAACTTATTGTTGCTCGGTAGATGAAGAAATGACCATTTAAAGGTACAATTATGCAAAATATAGTTGGTAACTATTAAAGGAAGAGCATTTTTATCAGTATATACTATGTTTGTGCTTGTAAGGTTGCTAAACAAAGTGTTCCTTTTTATTTTATTTTGAAGTCTCTTCAATGTTTACTTCCAGTCTTAGTTCTTTGGAAGTTTGGTGATAAACATGTATATATCTTATTGTCTCTGTATGAAATGAATATGACAGGATAAATTTTTTGTATGATCTGTGTATGAATATGTTTGGAACCGTTTGGAACCGTGGAACCGAACCGTTTAGAACGGTTCGAGTTAGGTTCGGTTCCAATTATCAAAATGAAGGGATCCGGACCGGACCGGATCCGTTAAAATGTAAACGGTTCGAGTCAGGTTCCTTCAAATTTGGAACCGATCCGGACCGTGCCCACCCCTAGTCATTTCCTCATCGCTGGCTCCCGATGAATCTGATGATAAAAGCGGCGGCTAAAGCTTGGAAGGAGTCTATCGACCTCGGTGGTAGGCTGTTGAATCAATTCATTGCTGTGGAGGTGAAGCTGGTCGGAAATATACTGTGCAAGATTGATTCCTTGGTTTCCTTTAGGGCCACTGATAAGCACCCAAAACATCAATTTTTACACCCCCAAATATACAATTCTTAAGTCCAATTATCAAATAAAAATATCTCATTACGTGTATTTTGTGCATTTTGTAGGAATTCAAGCACAAATCTCAAACCATGCATAAAGTGGCACAATAAGGCTAAATTCAACAATTAGAAAGCTCAATGGGAGTTCAAATGCATTCATAAGGATTAAAGAATTTCAATCCCAAGATCCATGAAGTCAAGCCCACAAAACAACAATTACGGATCTCGAGAAAATCAATATGAAGATTTGGACGTCCACATGCCCAACTTTATCATAAAAAAAATCTCAAATGTTTCCTTATTCAACTCCAACACCATTCCTTGTTTCATTCAACCATTTATTGTTTCATTCAACCATGTTTCATTGTTTAACTCAAACCATTTTTTCTTGTTTCACTCAATCATGTTTCCTTGTTTCACTTAAACCCTTTTTACCTATAAAAACCCCATACATGGAGTTCATAAAGGATATTTTTTTTAGAGAGTTTTTTTAGTTGTAGTTCTTGGCTTTATATTTTTACTTGGTAGAGAAGTGCATGTACTACAGTTTCATTTCATTGAAAAAGTAAGTTTTATCTGTGTTTCTCTTTTGTAATTGTTTTTCTTTCTTCTTTAACTTTATTTTATTTTCACCATCCATTATTTTACTCTTCTCTTTATTCTTTAAATTAAAAATCAATTTGTCTTCTAATCCACGTGAAGTAGTCGATAACCCCTACTTCCACTATGCATTGTTGAAGTGTATTGCAGTTTGAAGGAAAAAAATAAATAAAAATAATAGATATTTCTTTTATTGATATAAAAAATCATGCAAAGACATTAATGTCGATTTTTTGCATCAATCAGCCACCATGTGGTGGAAATGTCTCTCAGGTGATCATATGGGTCTGTAGTACCATCATACACTTCGAATTTTGGTGGAGTAAACTTTTTCGGCATTGCTATTTTCATTAGGGCGTCGGAGAATGACGACTTGGCTAACTCGCATAATATGTTGGGATCCGTGACCCCTATTCTGAACAAGATTTGACAGGCGTTCCACCACACTGTGGAGTCTTGCCTTGGGGGAACTCATTGCTTTCAAAGTTTCCCTGTTGAAGTTTTGTTGGGAGTTTGTCGCTTCTTTGAGTTCGGTTGGCGAAATTTTGCTGGGGCGATGCCTAGATAGGGTGCGCTCCTGGGTGATTTTTTCCAACATCTTTGTTATGTAGTTCATTTGGGCCATGAACAGGTCTACCCGAGGATCCGTGGCAGCGGCGCCAGATGTTTGGGTTGTCTGGGCTACTACATGTTGTGGATCCGTATTCTTGGGTGCCATCGGTCCGATGATCTGGGCTACTTCTTCTTCGTGAGCTGTTAGTAATGCATTGTTGCCAGTAGGAGAGTTGTCGCGATCATCACAGGGTTGAGGATCTGTAGAGTGCGTCATTTGTTCTGACGGCTTGTTGATCTTTTATCATATTATGGTGAGCTTTGTCACTGTGGATCTTGTTTTTAGAAAGGAAACTCGTCGTTCCCCATGGACAACGCCAAACTGATGCATCTAAATGTCGTCTTCCTGTGAGTTTGACTTGCAAAACAAATGTTAGACTACCAATGACCACATTTTTGGTGGCCGAAGGCACTCCGATGCTTAAGTCAACAACTTTGTTTAAAGAATGAAGTAAATCTGGACAAAACTCAGTTAAAGTTGCATACCTGTGTTGAATATTACCTTTACCTTTTATAATGGTCGCAGTTAATTCTATGCGTGACTTAAGCATGTGAGGCGCAATGGAAGGAGATGTTACTCAAAACAGTCTCCTCCTTAATGAAAATACGTCGTGGAGGCATAACTCCCTCCACGACTCTTTTTTGATGCAATGTTCATTTTCTTTATGAGAGAACTCGTGTCAAGTCTGGATTCGAGCTCTAATTCTTTCGGGCTTGGATTCGAGCTTTGTTTATGTCTTCTCGTTGGTGGGACTTGTATGAGCCTATGTGATTGGCTTTATTCTTTTTGGATTTTATGAGCTGGCCCAATAGACTGAGCGCTATATCTTCGTGATGGATGCTCTATGCCACATATACGATCATGATGATCGATTTTATTTTGATGTATCATCAACAATTATACAAATAAGCAAAGAGACGAATGTATTGTGTTGGTGGACTGAGTAATTTGGATGGAATTTCACGAAAGAACTTGCCCTAGGTTTGCCAATTGAATATGAATAATGTAGAAAAAGGCAAAAATGAGAAATTTGAATCAATTGTGTAACTCTTAGTAAAAGAATGGGGGCGTTGATTATATATCACTGATGGGACTATCAAGACTTTTGAAGTGGATGCTAAGAACGAAGATCAAAGAATTGATGCAAGTTAAGCTGAAATGTAACATGTTGTGATAAAAGTGGCTTAGGTTTTCAAGTTCTGATGTTCAATACTCGTAGTAGAGTAAGAATGAGGTGATTTTTTTTCGATGAATATCATTATTTTCTTATTTGTTGTTGTTTTCTCTTCAATTTTAACGTCTTTAAAAAATAATAGTCCAATTCTTAAGGTCATGTAATGAGTTGGGTATGAAGTCAAATTCGTTGTTTGTCTTATTAAATGTCATTATTTTTTTAGTTGTTCTTTGTCTAGTTTTTAGGTAAATTTGATGCAATTTGAGATTTAATAAATTTATGCCTAATCGTTGTTTTCAAAAGTTAATTACTTATAATTGTTTATGAAAAGTTTCTTAGTGACACAATTATCATGCCAAGTGTAGCAAGTCATTGGAAAAATACGAAGTTATTTAAATAATTTTTTCTTAATTTCTTTAATTTAAATGAATTATTGTCACTACACCACATTGACTTTTTTGTAACAACTTTCAAAACAATATCACTTTTGAGCTGTAACAGTTTACCAAACAATTTCAAGTAAAAATTAAATTTAGTTAAAAAAAATGAAAAACAGTTTTACAAAAAAAAGTGGATCACCATGAATAGTATCACTTATAGCACCATACTCTTCATGGTGATACAATTATTGCATAACTTTGTTTATGAAAATTTGTAAAATTGTTTGGCGGACTGTTACAGCTCAAAAGTGATAATGTTTTGGGGGTTGTTATAAAAATGACAATTTAGTATAGTGTGTCATAACTCGTAAACAAATATTTGTTAGAAGTATGAGATTTCGTACTCTAGGGATTTGATTTTATAGTTTTATTTGTTAGTAATATTTTTCATGATCTTTTTAGCCTAACTATTTAAATAAGCAGTATCTATTCTACTAATAAAAGTTGAGTTGTTTTATGTTGATGAGATGGCGAATTGGAAATATTGTATTATTTCATAACATAAAAGTAGATAATTTGTTAAATTTTGCTTTATAGGTTAAGTTTTTGTGTTGCAAAATGACTGTCGTGTTGCTATTCGACATTTATGTATATTATAGTTGTTATTTCCTTTGAAGATTTTGATCAACTTTGTGATATAATGCTTACTTACTGTAAATAATTGTTAATATTAGTCCTGAAAAGATATATACTGAAGATATATCGATCCCCGAGTAGATAAACTGAAGAAACTTTGGGGAAATTGTTGGTCTAAAATCAAAGATAATTTGGATAAATAAGATAACTGAGAAATATATCGGATAAAATCGTTAATATCAATTTGTTGGTGGCTATAGTTTATCCATGGATAAAACCATTATATCATATATCGGATAAATCGTTAATATCATTAAGAAAAAGTTTTCGAAAGAATTTTTTACATAAACCTCAACATATTTGATATCTATAGGTAATTATTTCATGAATTATATTTTTCAAGTTGATAGGGCAAAAAACGTTGAGAAGTGTTTCGATAAACAAGAGTGCACACGAGGAAGGGAGGGGTGGTTGCCCCTTGGGATACATATGGCTCTTCCATTGTCAACAAGGAGGGGCAATTTGGTACGTGATGAATGAGATGTCTTAAGGAGTTTATAATGAAAAACATAGAAAATTGTAAATTAGACGTATAATTTTAGTGTGTAATTGTAATTTTTGTTCATTCTTAAAATATAAAGTTTATAATATGACGTCCACCTCAAACTTTCTTCCCGGCTAGCAACCGGTGAATGCATTGGGTATTCGCGTGTGCATAGGTAGTATTGAAAACAAAAACAAAATTAGTCAAATCCAACCAACATCAAATGGCTAGAACTTAAAAAAAAAAAAAAAAAAAAAAAAAAAACCCTCTTTTATCACTTCTTTGTTCATATTCTTTTCTCCATTCAATTATATATATATGTGGGAGGGGTCCGGGGACAAATATTTGTGGCAAAGAAATTGACACACAATATATACCATCGAATGACATATTATTATCACATAGTTTAGATTTAATCCTAATAATCAACTAATTGTTGTCTAGTCAAATAAACGAATTAAAAGTCATATTTTATAAGGATACTAAACACACGAGGGGGCGCATTTTAGAAATAATTAGATGCTCTAAATTAAAATTCCAACTCCTTTTCCCGACATGTGATGTTGGTAGCTCAACTCCAAAGTAGAAATTGCCACCATACTCATATCAAAATGAAAAATTGGGGATGTTGGGTGGAGAAGGTTAACTAAACACGCGAGGGGGCGCATTTTAGAAAGCGTCGACAATGAAACCCATTGTCCTTGTGTCTTCCCAACAACCACCACTAGTACCTACACCACAACCACCACCACCAACACCACCTCCACCACCACCACTATCCATCATCCGTCCCCTCACACCCAATCCATTAACCCTTTCTTTCTTTACAAACCCTTTCACTCCATCCACCAAAATCCCACAACCCATCCTTCCAAGATGGCCTCTTCTTCTCCATCTTCTCTCCCTAAACTGGAACCAGAAGAGACCACAACACCTCCTCAGAAGAAAACCCAACCACTCCCATGGACACATGATGAGACTGTCAACCTGATTGAGGTCTATCAAGATAAATGGTACTCTTTGAAGAGAGGCCAACTCAAGGCTAGCCAATGGGAGGAGGTGGCTTTGGCGGTGGCAGCTCGATGTGGGTACACCCCAGATGAGCCCTCCACCAAGTCCGCCACCCAATGCAGGCACAAGATGGAGAAGCTTCGGAAACGGTACAGGGCAGACAAGCAGAAGTTAACTGCATCTGTATGGCCATATTTCCATCTAATGGACCACATGGAACGAGGTCCATTCCCTATATCTGTTCGCCCCATCTCCGTCCGCCCCATCCCCACCCCGCAGCCTCCACCACCACCACCACCCCAAACCATGACTTATGATGATGATGATGATGATGACGACGACGATGAGGATGATGATGATGAAGATGTTCCTCCCCCGATTTTCGATAATTCGGCCTCTAGGAAGAGGGGCAGAGAGGGGGTTGCTAAGTTTTGGAGGATTCAGAGGAGAAGGGAGGAGGAAGAGGACGAGGACGAGGAAGAGGGTATAGGAGGGGCGGAGGCAATGTCGAAATTGGCGAAGGTGATAAGGACATTTAGTGAAGGGTTTGTTAGAGTGGAGAATATGAAGTTGGAAATGATGAAGGAGTCAGAGAGGTATCGTATGCAGATGGAGACGAAGAGGATGGAAATGATACTTGAATCACAGCGGCGGACAGTTGATGCTATCTCTAGGGCAATTGTCTCACAGAGGAAGAACAATAACCAGGAGACATGAATTTTAAGGTTTGGCTTCCATCTCCATTTCTAATGGAATTAATATTGTTTACATTATTTTTAAGATTGCTTGTGATGATGATAAAAGTATTGAAACATGTAAATGTTGTGCAATTGATGAAATAAAATGAGCTCGTTGTGCATTTTCGTTTCATAATTTCTTTTACTTTTAGTTCACCTATGCTATTTTACCATATTGCAAACTCTAAGTTTCCCTTTGTTTGCTTGACAATTACCGAGCAAGGTTGAAACTATGCAGCAACAATGGTGGGTGACCACACACCCTTTAGGGTGTGTTTGGTTGCATGAAATCCTATGCCATGAGGGGATCCCTACATTTTAGGCTAAATTGATATATCACTCCACATCCACCATTTATTTTGTGATCAATGGTGGGAATGAAAATTCTTGAACATGGGAATCTCACTCCTTGGTCTCCCAAGACATGTGATTCTCATGTTCATGGGACTTATATTCCCACCATTGATCACAAAATCAATTGGTGGATGTGGAGTGATACCTCAAATTAGCATAAAATATAAGAGTCCCCTCATGAATTCCCATGGCATAAGATTCCATGCAACCAAACACACCCTTAGTTTTGAGTTCTGTCATAATATTAAATAACGAAGTTTATGTTTACCCACCTTCCAACTATTTTCGCCACCCAATCTACCACGAGACTCATTTTTTTCCAGGCATAACATAACTCAACCATCCACCTATGAGCTAGCTTCAAGCTGACCTAAATACGAAGAGTCGAGAGTTACAGCTGCAGCTCTTAGTAATTGAAAAATACTGAGATCAAACTACCAAAAACATAATAGCTTGGAGTTTAGGTCGATAGATCAAGTAATAACAGGATTAATTCACTTGCGGTGAGGCATGAGCATTATGTCTCTAACCTCGTTATACGATAAAACCTACCTAATGCATATATCCTTGATACCAAGAGAGAAGGAACAAGTGGTTTCCATGTGTGTTGTTCTAAAAAGAACAGTTATCATTACCTCCTATGTGGATCAGGTCACAAGGCCTTAATTATGTCATATTGATAACAAAGTGGATTTTATCTCTTCTTGAATGGTCTCTCTCATCATTTCCTTAGGACTCTCTTGGCTACATCTCTTAGGATTGGAAATAAACTTTCAATATGGCCCGCATCCTTTTTTTTTCATTTCAAAAAGACCCTTATAGTGTTGAAGAATGAAGATCACATCATTAATTCCCTTTCGTAAATTAGGGACTATTCTGGTATCTTTGAAGCCTTATCCCGGATGGAACTTTTGTCCTCTCGTGTGGAGACAGCTTTCTAGCTGATCTGATAACAATGTGTTCGTATATCCCAGTTAACTAATCAAGTCTGGCCATTTGCTTGGGAATGAGTTATTCTGGTAGAAAGTTTGACTCGATAAAGCTTCTGTTTCTCTGCTTGCTAACTGAGCAGTCATGGATCAACATGAGTACCTAAGTTTGAATGGCTATGGCCTTTTGAGTTTCCTTTGCTAGATGGTGGAATCTGGTTTTTCCAGCCCACTTGTCATTTTCCCTTCTCCCCTTCTCAACATGGTTAGCAACATGAAGGGTCCTTGACCCTAAGATGGAAAATCAGAGGAAAACTTGCTGAATGGTTGTAAACCCCAAAAGGGATTCTCCATTAGACACTTCCTTCCAGAATCCAACTCACCCCCATAGGAGAGAAGTGATCAGAGATGCCACTTCAATATTCATAGCTTCATCATTAGCAATGGCATCCTCATATATCCTATCTATATTAACTAAGATTCGATATAGGTCAAGGCCATTCTCTTATTGTCATAAGCTTGTGAATCTACCCTTATCAATATTAAGGTACAAGGGATTAGTTCATCAGTGCATACATTGCAATCTCTAAAATCTCAGCAACAAAGAGCTGTTGCCCTGATTCATATGAATACCTGATAGTATCCGATCTATATTAACTAAGATTCGATATAGCTGAAGGTCATTCTCTTATTGTCATAAGCTTGTGAATCTACCCCTATCAGTATTAAGGTACAAGGGATTAGTTCATCAATGCATACATTGCAATCTCTAAAATCTCAGTGACAAAGAACTGTTGCCTTCATTCATATGAAGACCTGATAGTATTCGAATTACGAAGGAAAATCCATGATGAGTTAATCATGTTCCACAATCCATCCTCCTTTCTTCTTCTTCTTCTTTTTTTCCTGCAATACGCCACTGAAATGAATGCTGAATGATTTGAGAATTTTGACCTCTGCCATGTCCAAGATCACAACTGTGTCAGACTTGAATTGAACTGTGTACAGTGAACTGTTTGTGGCATAACTTCAACTATGAGAGAAAATTCATAATTGCATGGAATGTCAACTATGCCTCGTCTAATTCTTAGTGGCTCGGTCTTTTGATATCTGAACATTTAAGTAGGTTCATGTTTCTTACATGTCGTGCTCCCCATTTGATCGCTGACTTGAAATTTTCTTCTTCCTCTTCTTGAAGATCCTATCATTCTCATAGCAGCACGTCTCAACACCACCTTAGGATCTCCCTGTGCCCACAACCCATGGAACTCTTATTACTAGGTTCCTTAGATATCTTCTCAAGGAAACTTAGTATTCTATTGCGTTCACTGATCTTTGCTCTTCATACCAAACAGGGTTCCTAAAGGAATATAGTAAGTTTCTTCAGGCTTAATAGAGATGATATAACCTCTACGCCATTGCTGGGTCACTTGTTGTTGTTAATGTTTGTTGAGATTCTGGCCTTTCTTGGGTCCCCATTGTTAGAATTATTGAGCAGCTTGTTCATATAGTGACCTCTTTAGCTCAACTCGATCATTAGAACAATGTTCTTGTTCAAACTCGTTGAAAGCGATCAAAGGGCCCATACGTCGAGAGATTGTGCTCGATTGTGTGGCACATAGTCCTTGGCGAGAAGAGTATTGCCTTACGAGAGTGGAGTTTTTGGGGAGTTAGTAGTGGTTCCTTACGTAGCTACCCTTGGCTTTGAGCTTTTAGCCCCTAAAGAAGCGAAGGCGCTAATAGTGAGTCAATCTATGGAGTGCAGCAGGAGTAGGTCCACTCTTCCTCTAGCCTTTGGGAGTAGGAAGGCAGAATGCAGGGAGTTTTTACATAGCTTGTGTAGAAGCATAACTCATAAGTGAGCATTCGGTATGACTTTCTGTTTATCTCCGAGTTTATTCCTTATTAGCTTTATCAGTGAACTAGTTTGCCAAAGAGCGAGGATCATTCCTTTGCCGAACAAGGGGGGCAAGGGATTCAGATCGGTCAACATCTATATCTGGAGTCTTCGTCTCTGGATTTGTAGCGTCAAGTCAATCTGTAGCGGTGGAATAGCTCCATGTACCAGTCATTGCGACATAGTCTAAGGATCTTTGTTGGTCACCAGCTATTCACGGGCATTAAAAGTATTGGCGATAGTCGTGAGTGAAGTCGGCTATCTTATCGAGGGCGCACAAGCCAACATCTAAGCCAAGTGCTGGAGGGGGGAAGAAGTCAAGAAGCAAGGTGAGGATCTTTAATGGACTGTGCTTGGGTCTTCATTCTTTGTACAAAAGCATGTGCCACTTTTCTAATTTGGCGGTTGACGTGGTGTCCTCCTGGAAGGCCATGTTTGGAGCTAATGGGCTGGATGGCTCTCCGATGAGTAGGTTGGTGTGAGGCAGCTTAGCATGTGTTCCGATGTGTCTTTTGTAGGCACCTTAGCTAAGGTGTCAGGAATTATTTTTTTTACATTGGATTTTGTTTTGTTTTTGCTTGTGATCTTGTTGTTCCAATGTTGTTTGGTTGCCTGGTTGGTTCTAACTAATTAAAGTTATCAATGATTTTTTAACTTTTCAATAATAAAAATCGCGAATTTGGCACAAGGATGGCAGTGGGGCGGATTTCATGGATATCCGCCCCGCCTGCCCCGATTGAGGCGGTTTTGGATGTGCCTAAACAGATTTCGGGGCGAATATGGATATCCAAACAATATTTGTCAAAATTTTTGGGCGGATACAGATTTGGCCATATCCGCCCCACGAATATCCGTTAAAGTATAGAAATTACATAAATACCTTTGACCCTTTAAAAGAAAAAAAAAAAAAAACCTAACCCTAATCCAAGATCTCTCATTCTCTTACTTTCCAACTCTCTTCATCAACTCTGTTTCAAAATCTACACTACTCTGCAACAACTTCAAAACCCTGACAATACAATCTCCAAATCCACTCTCCAAATCAAAACACTCAACAATCAAAACACTTTCTTCGTCGTTCTCGCCATTCACGACACCTCCACTTCCAATTCCTCCATTGAAATCCAATCCCTCACCACCCCAAATCACCACACTCCACCAACACTCGACCTGCAATCCACCTTCACTCCGCCTTCTCCTCCAACACAACTAGGGACGAGCATCCAGAGCTCAAGAAGTCATACCCCAGTGGAGTGACCGGGTTGGAAATTGTAGATTTGCGCTGTCATTGTGTCTCCGCCATGTTGTGTCTCTGTTCTTGGAGCTTGAAGGCCTATCTGCGGCGATGTTGATAGATTAGTACCTTGGAGATTGAAATTGAGATCTCCGATGATATCGTCTTGCGTAGGAGAAGAGTATCTACATTGTTACCATCATCATAGAGACAAATAACAAAAGAAAAAAGAAAAAGCAAACAAATACGGTGAAGTCGAATTGAATGGAACCCAAAGCGACGATAAGGACACAGAGAAGCACAGAAATGGAACAGAGTCTTGATTGATTTTGAATCCAATCAATTGTGTTTTGGATGTGGAATCGATTGTAAATTTTTTCGCCATATAAGATTTCTAGAGGTTTCTTTGTATTGGTGTTTAGGTCGGTTTTTGGTATATTTGAGATTGAGTTTTGATTGGTTTGAGCTTTCTTTATGTTGAAAGTTTGATTTATATTGAAATCCAAGTTGTATCTTGCTAGAACTGTGATGGTGAAGGGAATGATTCTGGGGATGGGGAGAATGAGGGTGTTAAGAAAATGTGAATTGAGATGAAAAGAAGGGAGGATCGGGGCGGGGAACCAGCAACCACCAGATTAGTAAACGGATTGGTGGGGCGGGGCGGGAATGGTTTTTAAATAAAAACTTAAACAGATTGGTGGAGCAGATTCGGGGATCCGCAATCCCTGATGGGGCAGGAACGGATTTGCTCAAATCCGTCCCAATCCGCCCCATTGCCATCCCTAATTTGGCATCACTGGTGTGGTGAGTAGTGTTTCAAAGATATACTTCAAGATTTTTTTTTTCCTGTGTATAGAAACATTGAGGAGCTTATCAAGACATAGTAGAAGAGTTTTTCTGTGAGTAGAGAAACATGTAACAATTATGGACATTCCATAAAGGACATGACTTGGTGAATATGGACTTTATGTCATTGAAGATCCCCACTTTTGATGGGTGTGATAGTGGAGCTATGTTGTTCTAGGTGCTAGGCGATGAGCCTTTCCTAGGCAAAAGGCAACAAGCCATGTTAAAAAAAAAAAAAAAAAAAAAAAAAAAAAGGTAGTCCTAGCTCCCCTATCGCCTTTGACTCTCTCTCCTTCCCTCTTTTTAAAGAATTAGGTGTTGCATCACCCAAGACTACCTAGTAGAGGAGTATTTTACTATACTGGGTTTGTTGGATGAGTTTTATCTTTCATCCCTTTGGAGGTTGGATAGGGGTGAAGGCCCTTTGGTTAGACTAATGGAAACTCTTTGGTTGGATGCGATTCATAGTTTTTGGCTTGACTTCAATAAAGTTTGGTGTTATATGGACGAAGCTCGTTGGAGAAGTTGGTGATTCAATATGATCTCACTTAGGGAAGCTCTATGGAAGGGTATGCCCCATGAATTTTTGTCGGGTTGTTTGGGAGGGACAGAATAACCACATCTTCATCAACAAATTATTATTTCCGGAGATCGTGGTTACGGAGATCTTTGAATCTACTTGGTAGTTGGTATCCCCATTTCTTAGTATGAGGGGAGTGTATATCATTATTATTATCATACCGCCATACTAGATTATCACTGGATGTTACATTGATTACAATTGTGGATTCCAAGCTGATAAGTGGCTTTGTTTGATTTGCAAATTAGACTTTGCTAAGGCATTCAACTAATCTTACTGGGTTCATCATAATTTCGTTCTTCTTCAAATGGTTTTTCCTTGAAAATTGAAGCTTTGGATGCGAACTTGCTGTTCGAAGGCAATGTTTTCTGTCACATTGCTGGTGATCAGTGTGATTCTTTTCAAAAGCGTTGGGAGTTCAACTTGGGGACTTGTCATCTCCTTTATTGCAGCTTGACGATTACAGAAAATTGAATCTGCTGGTATGATCAAAGGGTTTATAGCTGTAAAGTTTGTTTCTTACCCCTCCATTCCTATATTGCAATGTGCAATTGGTTGATTCAATATGCTTTATTCAAGCGAAGTTGGATAAAGTCCAAGCTATTTCTGACATCCGTTTGAAGGGGTGCCTGGGCTGAAAGGTAATTTTCCCAAGTGTTAGATATTTAGGGTGGCCATGTGAAGGAGATTGACTTACTTGGGGAAGCAATTAGTGCAATATGGGAAAAAAGTTACCTTGCAATAGCTTGTGCGGCCTCTTGGGGCCAATTGAAATTATTGAAAGATTTGATAAGTGATGAGGTAATTGAAAACTCCTATAAGGTGTGTAACTTGTTGATTAAAGTTAGATGCTTAGTCTCAATGTAATCACGGCATCCATAGCTAGGCTAAACATCCTCAAGAGAAAGACGAAAGGTTTCCTTTGGGGTTCCACTCCTGAAATAAAGGAAGTACATTTGATTTGTTGGGATAATATGTGCTTAGACTTGGCCCTTCATGGGAAATAATTGTGGTAATTCAGCATAGAACATCAATCATTGTGGAGGGGACGTGTGGCTTTGAAGTATGGAGTGATCAATGATATGTGGTTTGCTGAAGGGTGTACTAACTCTGCTCTTATGGATGTGCTGTGCTATTGGAAAAGTATTATGAAAATAACACCAGTTATTGCAGCATAGTTTGTTTGATGGGGTGACGGTTTGAGAATATTGGTTTGAGATGATAAATGAATGTCCCACTGAAATCGAATAACTGCAGATATAGTATCACAGAGAAGAAAGGTAGCCTAATTGGTAGGAATCAAATGGCCAACAGAGAGAGGTTAGAGGCTGGGAAATCCAACAGCTGTTAGGTTTTATAAATGAGCTCCAGTCGAAATACCCAAAAGAAGGGCAGGATAAGTGGGTGTGGCAGAACAAGCAAGAAGGCTTCTCGGCACAACCTTTTTACAGAAGCATGTGGGGTGAGATGAAAAGATAATCAGATTGTCTAAAAATATTGCCTGTCCACTATTCCTCCCTGCATTCCCTTGGGTTTCTTTGCAGGGTAGGGCTCTGACCACTGATAACCTGATTAGTAAAGCTATGCTGATTACCCGCTCTTATCCAATATATGAGTTTGACACTGATCAATTATTGTATAACTGTGGGAAAGCAAGAAACATTTAGATTGTTTTGGGGTGAATTCAAGATTGTGAAGATGATGGTGCAAGGGGATTCATTCCACTGAGTTCTGAGTTTGAACAAATAACTTCATGCGATTTATGGATCATTGAAAGAAAGAAATGCTCAGATTTTTAAAGTACATCATTCTGTTGATCGGTGAATGCATCAAAAGCAAGGATGCACGGATACAGACACGCGCGTCGTGTCGGATACGGACACGACACGTTGACTCGACAATTTCCAAAAAACTAGGACTTCAGGACACATCATACTATTTTTTAATAAGTCATATAAATATAAATAATAGTCTAATAAAGTGTCTTCTTAGAGTGTCTTGAAAAAGATGATATTGTTGCAAGAAAAAAATAAAGTAGAGAAGAACCAAATGAGAGAAAAATAAGAAGCAAAGATTAAAAAGAAGCATAGACTACCTCTATGCTTTAATGTCTTTTGCCCTATTTATCTTAAATCTTAATTGAAATAGTCATTCACTTCAGATAGATCAATAATCATTATATTACGTGGTTATTTGCAAACATTTAAAAGTAAAAAATAAAGCAAAGTTGGTTTTCGAGTCTCGACTGTGTCCTGACCAAGTTTCAGGTATATCAGAGGCATATCCGACACGTTGACCATGTGTCTGACACCTGCTGATACATTGACCAAGTGTCTGACGCGTGTCGAGCGAGTCGTGTGTAGGATACGTGTCAGACACAGATACGACAAGTTTTCGAAGAGTCTATGCTTACTTTACCTATATGGATGGAATAGCTGGGAAGTTGAGAATGGAGGACATTATGTTTTCCTGGGGCTCTTTTATTTCAGTGTAATTGATTATTGTCATGTATTTTGTGTCTTTGTTTTTGTTTGTTCCAGTGGTCCCTTCGTCACTAAGGCTTGCTTAATTTTCTCTATTTTTGATTAATAAAAGTGTCTAGTTCTGTTTGATCAAAAGGAGGTGTTATTGTAAGTTGGCTATAATCTCTATTTTTTGGCAGGCATGTTGTGTATTTTTTACTTTCCCAATCATAAATTTCAATAGTCGGGAAGAATCTACTTCACCTTTCACACACAAACTTAAAGTACCATAGCACAGCGGGACTAGCAAAATTTTCTTTTCTGTCCACGGGGGTCATCTATGGTGGAAGTGGGAGGATCTGTGGGAGACTCTAGGGATGCAGCTGAAGGAAAAGTAAACAGTGGTATTCTGACTTCACTTGAGTATTGAAAAATAACCAGTGTTCTAAAAAGCGCTAGGCAGTGGGCGGGCGGCGAGCAGGTGCCTAGCGCCCAGGGGCCTAGGCGGTCTTAGGTTTTGTATTATAACTTTAATAATTTACAAAAGTTAAGCATAATACCTTATCAATTACATTCAATTTAATGCCAATATACATATGCAAAATTTAAAAATATGAAAAATTAACAATCATGAATAAAATTTATTAAAACTCAAATGACTGAATTTGGTCATGATGGGTACTTTATACAAAGTTGAATTTGTGGACAAATATCCAAACCTACTCTTTTATTTTTCTTCAAATTGCATGAATAAGCTCAGTCATGTTTGATAAAATCTACATTACTAAAATAATAAAATTGGTACCGGCAGATCCTTTGAGAATTCCATTAAGTAATCATCATTTGCTACATTTAGACATATACTGAATAAAAAACAATTAAATTGTTTATTTCTAAAAAAAGGAAAGAAAAATAAAATAAAAACACAATCAGCCTTATTATTAAAAAAAAAAAAAAAAAAAAAACTCGCCCAGACCCCGCCTAGACCACCCAGACTGCCCAGAACCCGCCCAGTCATTAATCTGGGCATTTTTCTACCTTCTAGCCGCCTAGGCCGATTTTTAGAACACTGAAAATAACTATAATAAGGGAAAACTAAAAAACCTACAAAAGACTGTCAAAGCATAGATAGTGCCTACAACGGTTTTTCTCTGCACCAATGTTAAGTCACATGATATACCATGATAATAGCCTATTCGACCAAATGGCTGATGATTTCTATATAATGTCCATTATATTGGACTACATTGAAGCTTATAAATGGTTTGAGAACCAAATAACAAACTATATCTGCTGACATTCCAATACAAATCTATAAATCACAAGCACATTAGTCCAAAAGCCGGTTTATCTGGATATGACGTTTGCAACCATATCAAAAGTTGATATCTCCATGGGATGGTTAAAAATAAGAGTGAGTGTTTTGTAGCATGGATTGAATCTCATTGGGACGTCAATAGCAGGACTCCTCCATTATGTCTGTTGTCTCCCTCTGCCTAATTTTTTATATTGACATATTGTTGGATTAGTGTTGCATGAGCATTTCCAAGCCTGGTTATGTTTTTGGACCAGTGCTAGATCTTATAGCAATCAACACAAATTTGGCCCCCCTACAAAAAACTAGGCATAATGGCACTCTGATTGTCGTGTTGTTTGATTTATTTATTATTATTTGTTTTAACAAATTGATGGAAAACCCATGGATGGAACTACTTTTAACTCCAGAACTTGACACCTGCCATTTGAAATGAGGCAAAGTGTACTGAGATATATTGCTGAAGTTTTCCTTCAAATATTATGTATCTTCAAAGCAGGAAAAAAAATATATGATGTTCTTTATGTTTCTCTGATCTTACTTACTCTTAAACACGTTACAGGTCACACAAAAGGCAGATGAGCCAATAAAAGCATAGTGGAAAATAATACACCACCTTTCTTTTGTGGTTACTTTGCTACCTTGAAATGTGGTGGTTAGAGACACAAAAGAAACAGGTGACAGTAATCAAAACTGGCTATAGGAAACTCAAGTCCTGGAGGAGCAAGGCACAGTCAAAGTTTTATGCTCAAGTTTTTCCAAGCAGTCTATCATCTGCTTCTTCTATTGATAATGACGATTGATTTTTGGTTGAAATAACGTCAGAGTTGCTGAATAAGTTATTGTTTGCTAGTTATCTTTATGGGTTGGAGGTTATAATGACTTGCAAATAGATTTAAGTGATGTTTTTGAGATGGAAATACTGTGCATCATTAAACATCAGAAGTAGCCAGCCTAACCTGTAATGTCATTTACTAGTGGATTTACCATTTATGGTTAAGAAATCCGGCAAACTATCATGGTCATTTTATGTGCTAAATGAAGATGATTTCACTTTCAAACTGGAAATATAAACAATTATCAAATGATCCATATAATGTCTCTGAATGAGAAAAAATTTGTAAGGTGTGTTGGATTTTCTTTACATAGAAAATCATGAAAATATAGATGAGAGAGCAAGTGAGAAAATTTTTTCATTCATTGACATTGAAGATCATCGTGTTTCTTGAGTTTTTCATGGAAAATGATTGTTAACCCTTTGTGAGAAGATAGGTGGTAGGAGGTTACAAATTTCATGGTTACTCTATTCCCTTCTCTCCTCTCTTCCATCGAAAACAAAAACCAAACACTTCTAGTTTATCCCCCATGGAAAACAAAAATCAAACACACCTACTAGTTTATTCCCTCTTCCATGGAAAACAAAAATCAAACACATAACAACAACAAACTACCATAACCTTATATAACGAACTACCATAACCTTATATACAATGTAAGACACCTGGTTGGGTTGGATGTGACCATTTAGAATTTATAACAAAAATATTATAATATATGTAAGGATCGTGACGAGGGAGAGAGAGCTTTGTCGATGGTGACGGGCAGGTGGGCGATCGATGTGTGTTCGATGGAGGTGGTTGTTAATTCGTAGGTTTGATCATCAATCAAGGTGGTTGTGGAGAAAAAAAGAACAAGAGGAAAGACAGATGGTGAAGCCATTGGTTGTGTCGGGAAGGCGTTGAGTGGGTGGTGGTGAAATTTGGCTATGGTTTTGAGAGAGCCATGCCATGGTGGATGATCAGAAAGAATAGAGGATGAGAGAGTTACAATGGACTTGGGTTGGGCCTAACGAAAATCTGATAAGGGATTGCACAATGTCGTCTAAGGTTATTGACCTTTATTATTTATCAATGCAAATTATTTAGACTCAATAATTAAGTGGGAAATCTTCTTTTGGAACTATTTTTAACTTCATATGTTCCGAGCCCTTGCCAATAAGGGTGTTAATTGGTCCCTAAAGACCGACCGAATTAACTAAACCAAGCCGACTCAGAAAAAGCCGAACCCGAACAAAAATCGAATGCCTAAAACTAAACTGAACGGAATTAATTCGGTTCAGTTTCAGTTTGAATATTTCTCAGCCTTGAATAAATCGAACTGAATCGAGGGCACCTCTGTCTTTTTATTTAAATTTGTCTTTCACCCTGTGCCCCAGCCAATGAGCCAACGTTAACTCTGTCCAACAACCACTTCCACTTTTTCTCTCTTTCCCCCAACTACTTCCACTAATACTCTCGAGTAAATCTAGGGAGCAAGGGAGAGCCCAACACCGCCCACTCTCCTCGAGATGGACGATGATGTGCATCTCGAGGAGGGTGGGCGGTGTTGGGCTCTCCCTCGCTCTCTATAATCAAGGAATACTCTCTCTCTCTCCTGCCCAGTTTTTCTAACTGGCGAGAAAGCCTCCCTCGCACGAGTTTTGTAAAAAATAAATAAATAAAGGGAAATCGAAATTTGGGGGCAAACTTAAGGAGGGAACGATCCCTTTCCCCAAACAAAACTCGACAGAGAAAAGAAGATAAGATCGAAGCTCCATCACCACCCTCTCCCCATCATCGACTCAACCGACCGAAGAAGGAAAAGAGAAGAAGCTCCCTCGCGCATTCCCTCGAAGAAAAGCTCAGACCGTCGTCTCCATTCGAAGAAAAACTCTCCCCATCAGAAAAACTCAACCGAAGGTAAGTCTCTCCTTGATTTCTTGTAGGGGGTTTCTAGATCTAGGGTTTTTATTGCATTTCGGGTTGATTTTAGGTGGCAGGTTTCTAGATCTAGGGTTTCTTCTTTTATGAATAAACTGTGGGGGTTAGGGATAATACATAGCTCCGATTACTCTAGACTAAATGGGGAACACAAACAACCCAACAGCCGAATCTTTCTTCTTCCTCTTCTTATTTGTTATTTGCTTTCTGAGCTCAGTGGAGCTCAATTTCAAAGTGGGCCATTTAAACCATGCACTATAAACCTTTGCACCCTTTTCTTTAGCACTTTGAGCCATCCAATTCACTGACTGGCTCTCATAATCAAACATGGTTAACAACCTCTTTCAGTGATCACCTACTTCTGCAAATGTTATTCACAATTGGTAAAATGTGTTTATGTCTGTATCTAGAGGTTCATGTGAAATTTAGAAAGGTGAGAGTATGGATACATTGGTACATTTGCAGCTTGGATAGAAATATTTGAGATTAACACGAACCCATGTGCAGATGAGTTAAGGCCTGAGTCATGTGGATCATTCTCACTAAAATTCGGGTTGATTTGAATGCTTCTATGAATGTTGCAAAATATTGCTATCCTGGGATAAACCATTTCTAGAAATTTTGAACTCAAAATTTGGTATGGTCATCCTTTACTCATTTCTTTGTGGGTTTCATTATTAGCAATATGAACCCAAAATCTTGTAGATATTTTATTAGCAATCATTATTCTTAAGTTATAACATTTCTTTTAGCCAAGATCATCATTTACTCATTTCTTTGTGGGTTTCATTTGCATTGCCAAATACATCTTGTTTTAATGTTTTGTAAGAAGAAAGACTTTGGATAAGAAATATTCCTTTATTTGGTAGGACTGAGGCAGGACCCCTTTACATCTTGTTTGTTTGGAAAGGGTACGATTCGGCGAGCAATTTAAATGCAAAACCTCTACTAACAATAAAAACTAGCCCATATTCATTCTCAGGGATGTTCAAGTAATCCATTATTCTAGTCTTAATGTCATGTTCAGCAGTGCCTTTCTCAGCACCACCATAGAGAGAATGGTTCTTTTCCATCATCACATTTTCCTTTGATTTTTTACAGTTTGATATAGCTATAGATACATGTTTGATTTTGCACAGGAGTTGAACTCAAACTGATGTTGTTTATCTGATGTTATTTTTTTGTCAACGCAGGAATGGCATACAAAGCCTTTGTTGTTTATCGTGGGCGTGTTCCTGGAGTATATGTGACTTGGCCAGGTTGCGCATTACAAGTAAACCAAGGGTTTCAAATCAGTTGAAGAAACCTATGAAGATTACGGCATGTGGGTGCGATCAGAAGAGAACATATTAGAGCACGAGGCGAGAATAGAACAAGAGGCAAGAAGAGAGCACCAGTCAAGAAGAAACGACACTGAAGATGTAAACAACCAACCAAATAAAGCTCCTGAGGGTCGTGGCGATCAAACTCATGATCATGAAACCAAAGTCAACGATCCTTGGACTTTTACAAGGGACTTGATCAACAATATGTTATTGGTAAGTATATTGATTCTTGTACTTATCGTTTTTAAGCTTTTGGATGATATGTGAGATATAATTTTGTTTTATCATGTACTTGTGAAGAGAATTTGAGTAAATGAATTATGTTCAGAGATGTGTGCAACAAAATTCTTCCTCTTTAGCTAAAAGATAATATATTCAGTTCTTACTCTTCTTATTTGTTCCAAAACTAGTTTTTTTTCCTTAGTTATGGTGTACTGTTGTGATGGTGTGGAATGAATGTGGGGATTTTTTGTCTGTATTCTTGGTTTGTGACACGGTTAAGGTGATCATAGTGATGGAATAGAGTTTCATCCAGGGTTGATAAAAAATGGGAAAGAGTATGCTCATATGGCTCACATATTGTTTTGTAACCCAGTAATGGAATTCTGTAATGATGATGGAGATAGAGTCCTTATCGGTAAGTCTGACAACACATACAAACAAGATTCATGGTTTCAGATTATAGGTTCATACCAACAGCATGCATACAAGACTTCATGGTTTCAGACTATAGGTTCATACCAACGGCAAGCCTGGGGGATTCACTTGTGTTTTTAGTCATGAATTATTCTTTTGTCATCTCAACCGGGAATGTTGGATCAATGTCAAGCCTGAAGTGCATTTACATTTATTTCAATGAAATCTTGGCAAGTGTTGATTTGCTTCAATAACACGCAGTAGCCATCACCAGAATAGATCACACCCTTGGAAAGTGTTGATTTGTGTCTTAAAACAAGAATAAGTATCGCTCTGTTTTCTAATCACAAACCCAAACAGGTCAAATTAGCAGTTGACAATGATAAACAAGTTCAATATTGAAAAGATGAATTTTTCTGGAATTTTCCCTTTACCACAAGCACTAGGCGCTAGCTAGAAGCCTCGGCTACTAATTTGGGTGCAATTAGTGTTTACAACAGATCTTTCAACGTCTAAGCCACTATTTTCCACATTTTTCTCGTTTCTGTTACATAACATTAAGTGATTCACAATGACCAAACAACCAATTTTTCTACTGGTCTCATGACTGACTTGCATAACCTCCATCCAAATAACCCAATGGCCAAACAACCAAAGTAGTTCATACCTACCTCATTCATATATAATAAACGTGCAACAGATAACATTACACATTTGCATAGTAGCTACATGACCACCTCATTCATGGAATAGCATTAAGTGATTCACAAATTATCACACTGACAACCTCAACAGACATCCACCATTTGCCATTTCTAATGACTCATTTTCTTCATTTACAAAAGGCTAGCATTGATTATAGTTCCTTCACAACAGACTTGTCATTGTCTTCTATTATGTGCTCCTTCATTACAAAAGACTCAGACTGCAAGATAAAAGAACAAATTTGAAGTGAATATAATTAGTCAAGTCATATAATCTGATCAATCTTAGCAAGTCAGACATGAAGAATATGAATCTGATCAAACCTGAATGTGATATAACTAAAGAAATGAAGACCAAAATTCATACTACAAAACTGAAGAATATGAAAAAGCGGTAGAATAGTAATAGTATAAGTAGTGGCAGTGGAAGTAGGAAACAGGGAGCAGCATCACCATGTTGCACATACCAATATTAGTAAAACTAACATTTCCATATAGCATCATTGAAATCTTCAGACTAAGTCCTAAGCATGGACAGTAAGTGAAATCAAAGGGAGCAAGTGAAGAAAAGTAACAATTGAGCCAGGAACCTTACAAGTAATTTAGGTTTTTAACTCCAAATATATATGTCAGTGTCACAGAAACCTGAAGTACAAAGAAGAACCTATGAGACTTTCATAAATGAATAAGACTCAACTCCTTGTACACGGTAAGGAAACGAAACATAATCAAAATAACCAAGGATAGTGTTGTAAGACCTCTGAAGCAGGAAATACACCAAACATACATAGAGGTGTAAAGGTCCGTTAAAATGATTGAATGAAGCACAAATGTTATTGCCTACCATTCTATCACATTTCAGTAAACATATGGAATTAGGAAATGTTAATGAAGCACAGAGGTCCATGCTTAGGAAGGGTTAGTTTTTTTTTAATTGATAACTAAAGCAACAAAATGAAACCAGTTTTTTTTTTTAATTAAGGGTCCACTGAAACCACTTTTTTCCCACCATAAAACAAACAAAACAAAATACAGATTAAATGAGTTTATACTGCATATGTGAAACCCTTTTTAGAAGAAAGTGGGTTTCGACCCATTTTTCATACTGTAACATAGGCCATAATCAACATATAAATGTTAGTTTATAAATTATCAGCCAATGAAGTGCATAACAAGGTCATAAAAGAAGGTGATCTAGAACCCACACATAAACAAAGGATGTGATCTCACGATTACTTAGCTCATAACTCTAACATCTAAGCTTTTGTTTTTATAACATTATGAGCAAAAATATCTCAAGAATCTGTTAGGCCCCCTATTAGGTTTACCTATACTAGGAGAAGGAAGGCCAATGATAAGGAAGTCTGATAGTGCTCTGTGACTGCCAACAGTGAGGTGCTCTGTGAGATCAATTGGTAACAGCCGTTAGGTGCTCTGTTACATAACAAATTTCTGTTAGTTTTCTGTTAGTTTCTGTTAGTAAGAATGCTATAAATAAGAGACTAGAAGTAGCCATAAAATTCATTCATTTGATTTGTAAAGTGTTACACAGAGCTTGTGCTCTAGGAGAAATTGAGCTTCTCGAAGTGCTCTATTAGGAGAATAGCCTTCTCGAATTGGCTTGTTACAAGAATTTGTGTTACAATTTCCTTTTCTATCGAATACAATCAATTCCTGCATTCATACTCAGCTGAACATCTGACATTGCAATTCCTTCTTCAATTTCTGCAGTTCTTGAGTGTGTTCTGAACTATTGCTTAATTGAATTGCTTCATTGGATTACCTCCTGCAGGAAAGAACATAAAGCTAGGTCAGATCTTATCAGAATCACGTCCTAGCCATGTAATTGAGAGCAATGCTATGTATCAATCTCAACATAAACACACCAAGGATGGATCTCACCATATGATCTTAGCAATAATACTATGTATCAATCTTAATTGTTCCTAGATCCAGTTATTTTCAATGTCAAATTTATTGTGAGCTCAAAAACAGAACCAAAATCTTAATGTATATGCAATTAAAGTATTCTTCCATACTTGGTAGAGAAAAACATGAGAAAGTAGAGTCTACTAGCACTATAAAAGTAATACAGCATGCAAAGATGGATCTACTGACAGAATGCATACATGATAACTTCAAGTGCTCTGAGAGAAAAGAAAAATATAAGAAAACCAGAGACTTTATGTCACGCCCCAATTTTCGAAGAAAACAAAAATCCCAAAATCCACGTAGGATTATCTGTTTCCCCCAAAACTCAGGACGTGAAAATTCAATAACAACAGAAAGCAAATAGCAGCAACAACTAATCATGATTTAATTACTGAAACAAATAAAATTCTAACCCGGAAATGACTGACGTTGCTAGCTCACTAGCGGAACTCCAGTAACGCAGCTCAAAATCTCTAAACCTGAAAGGTTAATCGGCTACATTCCAAAAGTAATGTACCCAATAAGCAAAAGCTCACTTGGGTCAGCAATAAAGCTGGTGTGAGAAATCTTCATCCCAAAATCAATAAAATCGCGCGTGACAACATCAAAATAAACAACCACATATCAGGTAGTTCCTCAATGAGGCAAATGTGTCATCATCCTAATAAATAAATATGCACAATTTATTACTCATAAATAAAATTTATGAGTTATCAATCCTCATAAATGCAACAACAATACAATTCATAATCATATTAGACTATTATTGAAATATTAACAAAACACATTCTTTTCTACCTTTAGGAAGACATGTAGTTCTCATTCAATGGTTGAATGAGCATTTAGTTTCTTCCTTTAAGGTAATTATGCACATTCACAAAAAGAAATCTCGCTTCTTTTCCACAATCGCACTATCCTCCATGTGCCGAACACACCTCACCCAAGTGTGCCTCCCTTGCCATCGAAACCACTTGGAGCGTACATGTTCCAAGTGGGGTGCCACCTCGAGGAACATGTCATCTCACCCGAAGTTCGATCACTGGCAAGTATTCTTCCTAAATCTACACGTACAACCGAACTCACATGGAACAGTGCACCGATATGCAAGCAAGTATGCATACCCATAATAATATCACACGTATACAAGCAAGTCTGTATGCAAAAAATTTCTTTTCTTTTCACATTTTTTTTTTCTGAGTTTTGGAAAAGAGCATAAAAAAAAAACTAAAAACTAAAAACTCTTTTATGGTGACACTTTGTCAACCATAAGTAAATCAACCACAGTATCCACCGTTCTTTCGGGGAACAAGTAATATTTGACACATTGCCAATTCACATATCTCATCTTTTTGCATCATATGAAAAACAATATGCATACCAATTCGCATAACAATACAAATACTCAAGCTAAAACAAGTGCTCAGTTAAATTTCAGCCAATATCTATGACTAGAAAACTTTCTTCTATTTTATGTTATGCAATTGGGATCAATCTCGCCAGCTATGTAAATAGGTCCAAAGAAATACTCCAAAGATAATATCTTCCAGGTCATGATCAAAAGAGCATATGACAATGAGATACATTAGGAACTAAGCAAAATTGACTCATTTCATTATTGTAAAACTTCCCCAAATCCATCTTCTATTTCATTAAAGAATTTCATCAAACAAATGAGCAATGTATCTATAACCTTTGACAATTAACGAGAAAATATTTCTGATAGTGGCACAACACTTTGACAACCAACTTTAATAAACCATATGGACACATGATGAATTTCAATTTCAACCCGATGGGATTTGACAAATCCAAAACGCACATACACCTACTACCTAAATGTGGTAACATCTGATCTAACCTATGAGATACAATTTGTCCAAATTTTCTTCATGATAACACTCAGGGGTTCCTTAGTCTGACACAATCCCTACTCAATCACATGCTTTTCTAATGATGATGATGACCTGGAAAACCCCGAATGCCTTGACAATTGCCTAAAATCAATGTGAACTACAATGGGTATCCATTCATTCATTCAAATCAATTAATCAAGGTAATCAAACCCCATCAATTTAATCTACCAAATTAAAGGCAAAATCAGGAAGAAAGAAAATGGGGGTTTAATCAAAGTAGATTAAACACACAACACATAACTATCAAAACCATCACATAAAACAAACTGAAAGGGGTAAAAGAGAACTCACCGGAGAGATCGCAAACCGTAAAGGATTTCGCAACGGATCCACGCAATAACCCTTTATAATCAACGCCATCATCCCATTCCTCTTGCTCGTCAAGCCATCACCACCATTCAGACAACATTAACACACCACCTCCACCATCACCACGCACTACCACTTCTTCCACAGAGTCTTTGAAATCGATCTCCACAGAGGCTTTATTGAGAATTGCAATCGAACTTCATCAATCTCCACATAAGCTTTCTTGCGATCAAACTCCATCGATCTGTTAATGGTTCACTCGCAATCAGACTTCCTCACAGAGTCTTTGTCACATTCAGTCTCCTACAGAAATCGATCTCTAGATTCACACAACTCGCTGAAGGCGAGATCAGAGAGGATCGATGAGAGCGAGAGAAAGAGAGATTCGCCACAAACCAACCACCATCGCGCATCAGACACAACTTCTTTACCTCATGTAACAATGAGTCGGAGCATCATCGCCCCACATCAAAACAGAGATTGCAACAATCAAATACAACAATCAATCGATCCCAACAGCAGATCAACAACATATTTTCCTCTTTAACTAACTCAAATGGATGGAAACGAAATGCAGAGAAGAAGTCTGGAAACCCCCAAGCTACCGATCGCAGCTTCCAACATTGACTGATTGTTCGACCTCCTGATCCACAACCTGATCGACCACTTTCCCCTTCGAGTTCTCTTTCTCCACCGGCCTCCATCTTCTTCCCATCTTCATCACCTCGCCAATGTCAGCCGCCATTAAGAAGAAGGAAACGAGAAAGAGAAAAGAAAAGCTCAAGGAAAAACGATTTTGTCTTTTTTTTTATATGGTGGGTGGCTATTCGCCCCCACCGAACTTTCGAATGCACCCACCCTCTTTTACAAAATAAAACCTTAATCGTTAGTTTAATAAAAGCCCAAAACCAAGCCCAAATACAATTAGGTAACAACTCATCAACATTAGGGTTTACAAAATTTTTGGCTAAATACACACACTTTATTTTATTTAGCCATGGCAAACAAAACAAATCTTTTTCCCGATAAATGAGATTACAATATATGCCCTAATTAATAAATAAGAAAATTTTATATTTATTTAATTAGGCGGGTATTACACTTTAAGCTTCAAAGTAGTACAAAATCCACAAAGATCTACTAAACAAAGAGAGTTCCAAGTTCTAACGAGATAATATAACCCAACATCACAATGTTATAAAAGAAGGTTTGGAGAAGAGATCACATCCTTTATGATCAAAACAAACACACATAAAATAAGAAACCCTAGATCTAGAACCCCACCCATTGAAATCAACAAGAAATATGCAATAGAAACCCAACACAATAAATCACCCAGAAATCAAGAAGAGACTTACCTTCGGTTGAGTTTTTCTGATGGGGAAAACTTTTCTTCGAATGGAGACGACGGTCTAAGCTTTTCTTCGAGGGAATGCGCGAGGGAGCTTATTTTCTTCTCCTTCTTCGGTCGGTTGAGTCGATGATGTGGAGAGGGTGGCGATGAAGCTTCAGTCTTCTCTTCCTTGTCGAGTTTCGTTTGGGGAGAGGAAAATTGTTCCCTCCTTAAGTTTGGCCCCAAATTTCGATTTCCCTCTTTTTTTTTTTTTTTTTTTTTTTTTTTTTTTTTTAACAAAACTCGTGTGAGCGAGGTTCTCGACAATTAGAAAAACCGTTCTCCTTCCACTTCCACTACCTCTCTGTCCCCAATCACTTCCACTATCTCCCTCTCTCTCTCTTGAGAACCCCTTGACGTCTTTAACAAGGGAAGCTTTGCTTTTGAGATCCATCCATATCCATAATAAGAAACACACAAAGAGCAATAATATAATATCTGCAAGGCAAAGAAAACCCTCAAAGCCCCCAAACAGAACAACTCCTTTCTTCTCTTCTCTTCTATATTTCTATCTCAAACCAACACTCTTTCTTCCAATCTGTATCTCTGTAATGAGATAGATAAACCTCTCCCTCTTATTTTCTTATGCGGCAATTACAAACATCTCCTCTCCTCTCTGTTTCGACCCTCTACTTTCCCCTCTTCTTCATTCCCTCTCTCACAAAACCATAAAAACACATGGACATACAAACAAACACTCTCTCTTATCTTTTCTTCTCTCTCCATCTCTCTAACAAACAACAACATAGACTAATCAGGAGGAGGGTTGAAACCAATCGACAGACGGTTAATCCGAGAGTTTGGTTTGGGAGAGACTTATATTTGGTAGGAGATTGTAAGGAAAGCATGATTGTGATTGGGGTTCTTGATGGTGATATTGTTGTTGTTGATCTTCTTCGTCTTTGAATAGAGGTTTGAATGTATTTGAAGGTTGAACAAGAGAAGTTTGGGGAATCAACAATCTTTCTTCTTTTTCTACTTTTGTATTGTGTTGGAAAAAATGAAAAAAAAGGAAAAAAATCGAAACTGAACCGGTCGATTCAGCTATGTTTCAGTTTTCATTTGAAAAATGTGAAAACCGAATCGAATCGAAAACCAAATTTCTAATTCGGTTCGATTTTGGTCCAGTTTTGGACTGACCAAACCGATTAACACCCCTACTTGCCAAGTCATCAAAATCAAAAGCTTGAATAACCATATATAGGGCTGGGCAGGTCCGGTTAACTGACCCGTGTAGCCCAAATCGAGGATCGGCCCGATATTTGAAAGCCCAAAATTTTAAGGACCGAGCCCGGACTGGGTTAGCCAATTAACCGATGATTCAATTGATCGATTTTTCGGATTGGGTCGATCTCGGTCCAATCAATTTTTCAGCCTAATTTTCTCAAGCCCAGTTTTTTAAGCTCAATGATTTCTACTAAAAGAGAAGAAAAAGAAGGAAAAGTGACTCAAACGTCCCTTTCTTTGATTCCAACTAAACTCCAATCTCATTCATCATGACCATGATGTATGTTTGTGAAGTGTGAACACAACACACTCCTATCCAAAACCAAAACCACGGTTGGTTTCATAATCAACCATTGGTTTTGTTTTGCAAATAATTATCTCAACCCCTCTCTCTCTATTGTTTGAGTGAGTGTAATGGGTGGGACCCACAAATTGTGTCAATGTTGGGGAGAATAAGTTGGGTTTTAAAGGTAGGTTCAGATTGTAAGCATAGTTTGGGTTGAGCTTTTGATATTAGAGGAGTAAGTTTGGGTTGGGTTTTGATGTTGGTGGGGATAGTTTGGGTTGGACTTTGGAACAAATTGGTACTCTATTTAAACATTCGGGCCAGGCCCGATTAATTGACTGTTTAGGATTGCTGGAACTGAGGATCGGGCCTAAAATTTTGGACCGGGCCTAAAAACCGACCAAAGATTAAAAATTTATTATAAAACCGAACCGACCGGTTCGGATCGGGCGATTCCCGGTTCAGTTCGATTTTTCGGTCTAAATTGCCCAGCCCTAACCATATATGATGTTGTTTTAGACATTCGAGTGGAAATCCACAATGTTGTCTAAAGCATCAATAATATATAGAGGTAAAGATGCGAAAATTTTACTTTGAAGATAATCTTCTGCAAAACTCTTTTTTTGCTCACTCTAGTTTATATTTACTAGAAATACTGTCCCATTTTTAGGAAGAGGTGAAGCCAACTATCAAGACTAGGCTTGGTGGCAATAGGGGCGGTGGGGGTGGAAGGAGATGAAGGGGTGATGGTAGTAAAAGGTGAAGCATCAATTGGGTTTGACGGGATGAGATTTTAAGTTTTAACATACAAGCACAACTGAGAATATGTCTAATTTTAGAAATGAAGTAGTCATTAAGCCGTGATCGATACTTTTTGTGTGGTTTAATGCATACGAAAAATTAGCACCTTTGGCGGGTTCACAACTAGGGCACCCTAGAGTCTTCTAAAATTAGTAAATGTTTTAATAACAAAAGAAAAACTCAAATGTGCTAACTAATTCTGTAAAAAAAATGGCTTAAGGAAATCTTTTTGCACATTGAACACACATAATAAGTGAGTGTCTCATCCCTCTTGTTAAACTTAAATTTAAAAGATGCCATTTACCGTGAGAAGTAAAGTTCTTCTCTCTAAAGAATGACCCAACATTAAAAACTAGATGAAGGAAGAAGAAAAGAAAGATATAAAACAAAAACAAGGAAAAATAATTTCATTGAAGCGACAAAAAAACAAGAAAACACAAGTCATAGTAGTAGTGAAGGAAGAATAGAGAAAACGAAGGCAAACCTTTTTGTTGACACATGAGGTGCTATATTTTGGGATGAAATATATTAGGTTTTCCTCTAGATACACATATGGTGTAAATATTACATACTACAATATGAAATAGGGCATTTTTAGTCATGTTTTTTTTTGCAAAAATGTTGCCCATAGCCAAACCGACCTTAAGATCTTAGACTTTAGGTTGCCGAAAATGTTTAGATTGATTAGGTTGGCCAACTTAGTTTATCACATTGGTCAACATACTCATTTTCCTATAAAAAAAAAATTTTAAATAAAAATCAGAAGCTTTCCATAACTTACTCGCATGCACCTTGATGATACATCAAAATAGACCGACATCGCAGCCATACACGTGAAAGAAAAACATTCATCACGAGGATTTGACGCCCCATCTACTAGGCCAGCTCGTAAAACCCAATGAGGCAAAATAGACCATAAAAGCCCAAACAGAGCCCACTAAATGAAGACATAATTAAAGCCCAAATCTAGGTCCGCACGGGTTCTCTCATAAAGAAGAGGAATGTTGCATAAGAAAATAGTCGTGGAAGAAGTTACGCCTCCACGGATGCATTTCCATAAAGGACAAGACTTTTAAGAGGAATGTCTCCTTCCATTGCGCCTCACATGCTTAAGTCATGCAGAGAATTAACCACGACCATTATAAAAAGTAAAGGGAACATTCGACAAAAGTATACAACTTTAACTGAGTTTTATCCAAATTTACTTCCTTTTTCAAACAGAGTCGTTGACTTAAGCATCGGAGTGCCTTCGACCACTAAAAATGGTCTTTGGCAGTCTAACATCTGTTTTGTAGGTCAAACTCACAGGAGGACGAGATTTGGACGCATCAATTTGACGTCGTCCATGGGGAACGACAAGTTTCCTTTTTGAAAAGAATATCCACAGTGACAAAACTCACTGAGCTCTGATTAACGATAAAAAAGCTATCAGAGTCAATGGAATGCTCTACAGACCCTCAATCTGGCGATGGTCAATGCGATATGTCTCATGATATCAACTCAACGACAACCGTCAAACCAACTGCGTCGGAAAGATGGAAACCTCAACATATAATGATTCAGACGTCTCTGACATCTTGGGGAATCCCCTTAGACCCTTGTGTAAAGATTCTCATGACTCAGATGAACCACAAGATCAAAATGGTGGACACACTCACCCAAAACCTGGAGGGCAACAAGCCTCGAGAAGAAAGCACCCAGCTTAAGAGACATTGGACCAGTCAACAAAATTCTAGAAGGCCACAATTGAATAAGCCCAAGTGTGAACGACCAGTAGAGAAATCGCTCACAACCTTAATAACAAGTCAAGCCGAGGTCCTTAAAGCTATAGCAGAATGGAAAGGCGTCAAGTGGCCACCAAAAATGCGAGGAGATCCATAAAAATGGAACAAAAGCAAATATTGCTCCTTCCACGTTGACTATGAACACGATATCAAAGATTGTTGCAGCTTGAGGGACGAGATCAAACGCCATGTGAGAGAAGAACGACTTGGATAATTCGTTAAGCTGAGAGAGCCCGAATACGACATAATCACGTTAGGAGAACAATCAAATGAGCTAATATATGTCATGCACGGTGCAACTGGATAAAATTAGCAATCCAACCAATCCCAAAAGCGAATAGTCAGATACTTACGAGCAAAGATTAGATACCAAGAGTCGTCAGCACAACGTGCACGAATGATGCAAAGGGCTCTGACATTTTCCAACGAATATGCAAAAGGGGTTAACTTCCCGCACAATGATGCCTTAGTAATTTCAATTTTGATAGCCATGTGGGAAATCAAGATAGTGTTGGTCGACATGGGTAGTTCAGCAACCTCCTATACTTAACAACGTTTCGGAGGATGCAGTTCACTAACGAGATGCTCTCACCTAGTGATCAACCAATGGTGGATTTCAGCAGGGATGTTGCTTGTTAGGGATGATTCAACTACCAGTCGAAGCAGGAGAACCAAGAAAGCAACGAGTATTATTGACGGACTTTCTTGTCGTCGATGCTCCTTCTGCATACAACATGCTACTCGGGAGGCCCTAGATGCACAAAATGGGCATGGTCTCCTTAAATATGCACCAATGCTTGAAGTACCATACCGACAGTGGTGTCAGGAGAATAAAGGAGATAAACTAGCGGCCCGTGAGTGTCATTACGCGACGATAAAAGTTCCCTTCAAATAGCAATTACTGCAACAATCGGAGGAGCTTTCACAACAACCTGGTCAGACTAATCCCGACCTCCCGATAATAATACGGCTCCAACCAGCCCATGTGATCGACCGAACACCGGATAGCCGAAAGAAGAAACGGTCGTGGTCTACCTAGACAACGAAACAGAGAAAACGGTCTGGATTGGAACAAAGATTCACCCAGAACTTGCCGGAGAACTAATCCAATTGTTGAAAAATAATCAAAATGTTTTTGCATGGACGATAAAAGACATGGTGGGAATAGACTCATCCATCATTTCCCACAAATTACAAGTGAACCCAGACAAGAAGCCAGTTCGGCAAAAAAGAAGGCTAGTGGCTCCAGAACGTAATCAGGCAATAAACGAGGAAGTGCACCGCCTACTTAATGCAGGGATGATAAGATAATCTCAGTACCCGGACTGGTTGTCCACCATGGTACTAGTAAAGAAAAAAGAAGGGCGAATGGAGGGTGTGCGTGGACTACATAAATCTGAATAAGGCATGCCCAAAAGAAAGTTTTCCACTCTCACGAATAGACCAGAAAACAGATGCAACCGTCGGACACGAACTGCTGAGCTTTATAGATGCATACTCTAGGTATAATCAGATACAGATGTACCCTCCCGACTAGGAAAAAACATCTTTTATAACATAAAGGGATACATATTGTTGTCGGGTAATACCCTTCGGATTGAAGAACGCGGGAGCAACGTACCAACAGCTGGTGAACAGAATGTTCAAAGATCAAATCGATAAAATAATGGAGGTTTACATCGACAATATGCTTATCAAAAGCTCACGCCGAACAAACCACGTCGCAGATCTCGAACAGACCTTTTTCCAATTGCAAAAGTATAAAATGAAACTGAATCTGGAGAAGTACACGTTTGGAGTAGAATCAGATAAATTCCTTGGGTACATGATCAATCAAAGAGGAATCGAGGTCGACCCAAAGCAGATACAGGCGCTTCTCAACATGTAGTCTCCAGCACACATTAAAGGTGTACAAAGTCTTAATGGAAGAATAATGGCCTTAAACAGATTCATCTCCAAATCCTCAAACACATTTCTATCTTTCTTCAAAATTTTCAAGGGAAACAAGACATTTGAATGGAATGCGGAGCGTGAGAAAACTTTTCAAAGCCTAAAGGTATATATGGGAAGCACATAGCTACTGACGAAACCAAACACAAGGGAAGCACTATATTTATATTTATCTGTGTCCGACCACGCGATAAGCTCGACGCTAGTATGCGAGGAAAAAAGGCGCGCAAAAACCAGTATACTACATTAGCAAAACACTTGCAGATGCAGAGAACAATTATCTGGCTCTAGAGAAATTAGCAGGCTCGCCCTGATCATGTCTTCAAGAAAACTATGACCATACTTCAAAGCGCATCCAATCACAATCATGACCGAAAAACCACTAAGGTCGGTATTGCACAAACCAGATCTATCGGGAAGGATGGTGAATGGGAAATATAGCTTGGGCAGTTTGATATTAGCTATGCAACTAGAACCGCTATCAAAGCCCAGGCATTGGTTGATTTCATCGCCAAATTTACAGGGAGCAATGATCAACAGGTAGAGAGCAAGAATGAAGGACAAACAAACCAACCACCAATGGATGATCATCCGCTGTGATGAAGCATCCAACGAGGTGGGAATCAGAGCTGGATTAGTCTTGTACAACTCAGAAGGCATCGTGTTAGAAAAAACAATAAAATTCCACTTTAAAACCTCAAACAAAAAAGTCGAGTACGAAGCTGTGATTGCTGGGCTACAGTTAGCAAAAAACTTGGGAATAAAAGACATCAGTGTCTTTACTGATTCCAAAGTGGTGGTCAATCAATTGAACGACGAATTCCAAGTCAAAGACGCCTGAATGAAGGCCTACCAACAAAAATTTACCGAACTGATAGAAGGCTTCCAGATTGCGATCATTCGACTGTGTGCGAGGATAGAAAACAAAAGACACGACGAACTGGCAAAGAAAGCATCAACAGCTAAAGAGAACAATAATCCACTCGTCATGATGCAAGGAAGTTTCATACTTGAAAACTAGGTGGAAGAAGCATTTGCCACAAATCAAGAGAACAACTGAACAACTCCAATCCTGGCGTATATATCAAACGGCGAACTCCCAACATATAAGATGGATGCTCGAAAACTACGAAATCGGGCGGCATGATATACAATTATTAACAACAGTCTCTACAGAAGGTTCGCCACGGGTCCGTTGTTAAGGTGTCTTTCACTAGAAGATGTTGAATATGTCTTACAAGAAATCCATCATGGTACATGCGAAAATCACACAAGGGAAGAACGATGACCCATAAAGCACTCACGCTAGGATTCAACTGGCCAACGATGCAAGCAAATGCTCAAAAACTCGTTCCCGCCTGCGACAAGTGCCAAAATTTTGCCCCGTACACTCGCATGCCAGGACAGAACTTGATCCCAATGAGTAGCCCCTGGTCATTTGCACAATGAAGAATGGACATCATAGGACCACTTGCAATAACTGCAAGTGCACAGTGTCTAACTGGTAGACAAGGGCAAGTACAGGTCGATCCCACAAGGTTTGTGGTTGCAATTAAATTTCAGAGTTGACTTAAACTAATTTAAATGGGGTTATATCAATTAAAATATCTAAACTAAAAATCAAATTAAAAAGCAAAATAAAAAGTTTTTAAGAATATGATAAGGGAAACCAAGGCATTGACTCCACCACAGGTTCTTTGAGATTTGTGTAATCCAAATTATTGTTTTCAAGAATTAACATGACTAACCTAAAAATTAATCTAAGTTCGCAATTGATTTCAGCAAAGGTATAAACCCCTAGCATTGCGTGTCTTCTTACGGCACACACAATCACAGGTCTATTTGAACTAATCCTAAACCCCTAGCATTGCATGTCTTCTTACGGCACACACAATCACAGATTCAGATTAATTGATTAAATCAGGCTTTGAATGTCAACAAAGGGTACTTCTATCTACCGACTAGTCTAGATAAGTAATCCGGATATAATCGGTGAAAACAAATTATTGAGACTCAGAAATCAAATGTGTTTAACATTCAAGCATAAAGAAAACAATAAATTTAAATACACAAACTCTAGGAAACCCTGTGGTTTCATCTTAGCCTAGGCGAAGGGTTTAGCTCTCCATGGTAGCCGTGGTCATCTCCTCGTGGTGTGGAACGCCGCAACTCATCTCTGCATGAACACGAATCCCGAGAAAAGGCTGCTGATGGACTGTGGTGGCTCAGAGCAAACACCAGGGTGCAAAATCAAGAGTGCATCTATCTTTTGAGTCATGGTCATGACAGTCGTCTCTAACTTTGAGGCAGAAGGGAGTTGAACAGATGTGTCTCTAACTTCATATATACCACCCTTACGCCTATCAGACTTCTTTCTCGAATAATCCCATTGCTGAGAATTTTTGGAAAGAGTTTCAAAGAATTCCCATATCTCATTGACACTCATCTTCATTAGTGACCCACCACTGGTAGCATCAATCATACGACGGTTTTGAGGGGTTAAACTGTCTTGAAAGTATTGAACTAGCCGCCACTTCACGAATCCGTGATGGGGACACCTGACAATGAGCTCATTGAACCTTTCCCAACATTCATAGAAATGTTCACCCTCTTTTTGTTGAAAATTAGATAAATCTCGTCGGAGGGCATTTGTTTTATGAACGGGGAAGTATTTTGTCAAGAACTTTCTTGACAACGCGTCCCATGATGTGATGGATCCTATCTCTAATGCATTTAACCACGATTTCACCTTGTCTTTCAGAGAAAAGGGAAATAACCTAAGACGGACCGAATCATAAGAAAAGTTTTGGTACTTCAGGGTAGCGCAGATGTCTAGAAATTCTTTGACATGAAGATAAGGGTCCTCTTTCTCAAAACCATAAAAAGTGGGCAAGAGATGAATAAAAGATGGTTTGAGTTCGAAACTGTTTGCACTTGTCTCAGGTAAGACAATGCAAGATGGAGCACTACTAGGAAGAGGGGCGAAGTAATCTTTACAGGCCTTCCCCTCAGCCATCTCAGTGGACAAGGATGATGAACCTAAATAGGTAATGGGGACTTCAAAGAACTCTTCGAATTCTTGTCGGACAAGTCTACTATTAGAATCACGCACCCAGATATGCATAAACCAATGGATAACGAAGGTTCAAAGTCAACACTCCTAAATTGACTTCAATTTTTTTTATTTTTTTATTTTTTTATTTTTTATTTTTTTATTTTTTTATTTTTTTATTTTTTTATTTTTTTATTTTTTTATTTTTTTATTTTTTTATTTTTTTATGCAAGCCTAATCTCTATATGAAGATGACCTAACTCTAAAAAAAAAAATGGGAAAACCTAATCAGGACCTATATGATGCGCAAGCAAGATGAATGGCAAACGACCCTAGATAAGTACCTAGCAATACAATCATTCAGATTGCCTTCGGGTACTGCGCAGCTGATAGTTATAGCCCCACGAAAAGTCAAGATTTCTACGAAGCAAATTAATCTCGTGAGAAACTAATTTACTAGGTAGAGGCTGTAACGTCTGGTAATCCCTACAAGCACTTTTTTTTATTACCTATGTTTGTTACTAATCAAGGGCTGAAATCCATTTTAATTAACCTATCCGCGGGAGAGAGCACGGAGTTTCCCAGCATAAAAAATATCCTGAAATCTAATTGCTCCTACCTCCTTTTCTACCTTCAGCTTAAAGTGTAATGCCAGTTTCAGAACTATTCCAAGATTGGATATGTTCCTTCACTTGATTACTTTAAACTTTCAAGTTTCAAAAGAGGTGTCCTATGAGCGTCTTGTCCTAATTTATCTTGCTAAAAATTTTAATAGTGAGGGCTTAAGTCCCTAACCCTAAAATAGATGGTGGTTAACCTATCTGCGGGAGAGAGCACGAAATTTTATAGCATCAGAAATATCCTCAATCTATTCAAATTTGCATGCAATTCTAGCTAAAACCAAAACAAGCAAAACACACAGTAATCCACTAAGAAACCGCGTGCAGATGCGGTGGGAAGAAGTTACATCCGGCGTGAACCACTCTTGGGTTACTTGCGACGCCGGGTAGAAGTCGAGTTGACGTCGATCAGAAGCACCGTCTACCTGACGACTCGCCGACTTCTGAGAGTGTCCACGCGATAGCAACCTGTAAACAATTAAAACCCTATGCTTTTTGTTTTGTTTTCTTTTTTTTTTATTAGGCAACCTGTAATATATGCTTCCTACCTGTTAATACCTGCAAAAATAAAAAAATAAAACAAAAAAAAGTATCAAAACTTCTTAGACTTTAAAGAAATAACTAAAAAATAAAATCAAGCCTATCCTAAAAGCAAAAGCAATTTATACCTGACCAAATTTTTTTTTTTATTAACCTAAACTATAAATTAGTGAAAATAAACTCTTAAATTCGATTACACCGCTATAGTCCCCGTCAACGGCGCCAAAAACTTGATGCAGATTTAACTTACCTAAATAAATAGGTTAAATTAACCTACTTGTAATAACTGCAAGTGCACAGTGTCTAACTGGTAGACAAGGGCAAGTACAGGTCGATCCCACAAGGACTGTGGTTGCAATTAAATTTAAGAGTTGACTTAAACTAATTTAAATGGGGTCACAACAATTAAAATATCTAAACTAAAAATCAAATTAAAAGGCAAAATAAAAAGTTTTTAAGAATATGATAAGGGAAACCAAGGCATTGACTCCACCACAGGTTATTTGAGATTTGTGTAATCCAAATTATTGTTTTCAAGAATTAACATGAATAACCTAAAGATTAATCTAAGTTCGCAATTGATTTCAGCAAAGGTATAAACCCCTAGCATTGCGTGTCTTCTTACGGCACACACAATCACAGGTCTATTTGAACTAATCCTAAACCCCTAGCATTGCATGTCTTCTTACGGCACACACAATCACAGATTCAGATTAATTGATTAAATCAGACTTTGAATGTCAACAAATGGTACTACTATATACCGACTAGTCTAGATAATTAATCCGAATATAATCGGTGAAAAAAAATTATTGAGACTCAGAAATCAAATGTGTTTAACATTCAAGCATAAAGAAAACAATAAATTTAAATACACAAACTCTAGGAAACCCTGTGTTTTAATCTTAGCCTTGGCGAAGGGTTTAGCTCTCAATGGTAGCGGTGGTCATCTCCTCGTGGTGTGGTACGCCGCAACTCATCTCTGCATGAACACGAATCCCGAGAAAAGGCTGCTGATGGACTGTGGTGGCTCAGAGCAAACACCGGGGGTGCAAATAACCAACTATTTGGAAAACAGTTGGTTCCCGCCAAAAATCCCGCTCCTCTGCACTTCGTCTCCAGCGAGCAGCGCCCTGTTCCGCCGCTGCTGCTTTGTTCCTCGCGAGCGTCCTCTCCTCCCGACCAGCTCCGGTACCTGCAAAAGACAGAGAGAAGGTGAGGAAACAACGAGATAGGGAAACAGACATAGAGAGAAAAGCAGGGGCGGTGCTATTGCGAGCTCTGGTTTGCGGCGGTGATGGTGGTGGTTGCGTGGTCTGATTGTAATGGTGGTCGTGAGAGAGAGAGAGAGAGAGAGAGAAAAACAATGAGAAATAGAAAGGGAAACAGGAAGGAGGCCGAGAGAGGGGAAAAACAGGGGTGGCGGCGGTTCGTGAAGGAGGAGAAACAAGGACTATGTTTTGTGCGCGAGGTGGTTGTGGTGGTGCTCGGGTGATGGTCGTTGCAAGGAAGGAAAACATGGACAGATGCGAGGTGGCGTCTGGCGGAGATGGCGGCTGTGGTTGTTGCGGGGGAGGAAAACAGGGACAGATGCGAGGTGACGTGAAAGAAGAGAGTATTGGTGAGGTGGTGATGGCGGGATTATTGCACTGCCGGCTCTCATATCGAGCGAGGATTGCCTGCAGGGTGGATCGGTGTGGTGGCTGGAAAAGAGATGGGGGGAGAAGGAACGTGGAAGAAGAGAGAAGAAGCATTTCTCTAAACTGGGGAGAGCTAAATAGGGTTCTCCTATTTTTTTAGGCTTGGGTTCTCCAAAAGGCGTTGGGCTTGGGTTTTTAGGTTAGCATTTTGGGTTTGGGCTTAGGTTAAATTAGGTGGACCTAGGTTTATTTGGGTTAGGTTTAGATATGTGACCCTCTACTTTGTACCACCGCTAGAACCGACCAATTGTCATTCCTTAAATTGTCGCCTTAATACGATTTCATCGTTCACACTCAATTCCTACAAAGACATAAAAACGAAATAATTACTATAAAATATAATAATCGAAACACTAACATATATAAATTTAAGGGATATATTATGTAATAATTATGTGAATATCAAATACCCCCAAACCTATATTTTGCTAGTCCTCGAGCAAAACAATAAAAATAAATTCTAACTCACTTTTGCAGGAATCATCGGTTGCACTTACCTTAAACGTGCAACAAGGCTTTAAACCCCTAGATTACCTCTAGTGGACGAGTTATAGTCTCGTGAGGGTTTCCAGAAATGTTACCCACAAACATTATGACTCAATAAATTTCCAAAACATGGTAACTCGATCTATTATCCTCAGAGTAAGAATCTAATTGCCAAAAAAAATTGAAAACAGCTAAAAGTCTCACAATAACATATCAACGAGTCTCACAACAATTTACTAATACCCAAAGGTTAAATAAATTTCATCAATTATTCCCAACTCGAAGTGTGTGTGTGGATAGCACTATCAACATAACTTTTCATTTCAGAGTAAAACAATTACTAAATCTCCTGTAGAAAGTTTGTTTTGACTTCAAACCTCTCATGTCACTCACAATAAAACACTCAGAGATTTGGTATTTCATTCAGTTTATATGTGAGGAAAAGAGTAAATAATGGAAAACAATCATCTCACATATAGTAATATGAAGAACGAATTTTTCAAGAATGGAATGAACATGATCTCATGGACAGGAATATCAATTACTTTTGAGAATGTTAAATCATACACCATAGTTCTTATTTATTTAATCTCCACATCTACGAAACTAACCATCTCTTAAGATCAACTAGGACTTTAATAGGTTGTAATGGGGCTTAGGTAATGGCTTACAAAGAATGAAAAAAGGTATACGAAAAATCTCTAAGAATGTATACACCCACTGAACTAACACAAGGGCTATGAAGAGTAAATCAATGTTCTAACCATCAATTACTTTCTTCATTTTATTTATTTATTTTTTCATTGACATCGCTTTTCTTTTTTTTTTCCTTTTTTTTTCAACTACATGGATTTCCTCTTCTACTCAATAGAATGTTTCAACACTAAGGACTCATGGTATATTTGACTGCTCTTTCTAATTGCCCATTTCCAACTAACATTCATCCATATACATTCTTAGATAAATTGGGTATTGAGAAGGGGTTAACAAATAAAAGGCTATCAACGGCTCAAAGGGCTTCAAAAGGGAACTAATGAGTGGGTAAGTAAAAAGGCTAGAAAAGGTTTAAGAAAAACTTGCCTACAACATTTCTTAAGTTCAGGTTGGTATTATGACATCTCAACTAAATAAACTAAAAAGTTCTAGTGCAATAATTTAATTTTAATGCCATTCTCAAAGCAATTGATAAGAAAAATGAGAATAATGAGATCATCAACAACTTTATGCGAACTCAAGAAAATTAGAGTATATTTATCTAACCTTCAGAAAGAAAAGAATGGCTCAAAACTTTCACGGGTTAAGTCTCCACTATTATTCTAAGGTTTTCTAGCTCATATCTCACTCATCAACTTCAAATCATGCTAATATGGCATATAGTGCAAAAAGTAATCGAGTTGAAAAAAAAACTCATGAAATAGACCTAACTTAAGGATTATATCAAACCATATATTTTCCTATTGATATATAAAAGTGACAAGTGAAAGCATGTATTTCTCAAATTTAAAGGCATACTTGAAAGCACATCCTCTTCATTGGAAAGAACTTAGATTTGAATGCATTTTCAAATCGAAAATTTGTCACACAAACATAATTAACTATGTATTTAATGGAGATTGAGTAGAATACAATAGTAAATTGTGAAATAAATTTTAGTTCAAAATTTCTTGAAAAATGCAGAAAAACTCATAAACCTCACCCCCAAACCTAAACCAAACATTGTCCTCAATGTATAAAATGATGATCATGACAAATGCAGGAAAAAGAAAAGATGGGAGTTAAAGTGATATTACCATGCGAAAGTTTTTACCAATTTCGAGGAAATCTTCCACCAATGAACGCTCAGAGACATAAGAACTGTGGACACATCATGATAAATTGATAAAAACAATACAAAACACAAATAAAAAATTTTTAAAAAAAATTACATGTATCAATTGTAAGTCAAAATTGTTACGGAGCTAACGAGTATGAGTGAAATGCAACTAGAAAGAACTCGAAAATCAATCCAGACTAACCATAATGACACAACTGAAGCTCGGCTGCCTCCTAGGAGCGCTTGGTTTAACGTCGTCAGCCCGATATATACACTTCCTCAATCTGAGTACACATGATCCTCTAATAACAACACATCAACCTTGACTTCTGATGTTGGCAACTCTAAAAATGGTTTAAGACGCTGACCATTGACTTTAAAAGCACGACCATCTTTAGGATCAACAATCTCCACAGCTCCATGTGGAAACACTGTTTTCACCGTGTAAGGTCCAGACCATCGAGATCGCAACTTGCCAGGAAATAGACGCAACCGAGAGTTAAATAACAAAACCTTTTGGAAAGGTTCAAAGGACTTGCGAAGAATGGATTTATCATGAAACACATTCGTTCGTTCTTTGTAGATTTTAGCACTTTGGTAAGCATCATTCCTAATCTCTTCTAACTCATCAAGTTGGAGCTTACGATGTGATCCAGCCTCACCTATATCAAAATTAAAGGTCTTGATAGCCCAGTAAGCACGATATTCTAATTCTACAGGCAAATGACATGCCTTTCCAAAAACAAGTCTATATGGAGACATTCCAAGCGGGGTCTTAAACGTTGTCCTATAAGCCCAAAGAGCGTCATTCTGCCGTTGTGACCAATCCTTACGATCTGGTCGAACAGTTTTCTCCAAAATATGTTTAATTTCCCGATTGGATATTTCAACTTGCCCACTTGTTTGTGGATGATATGGAGTACCTACTTTATGAGTGATGGAGCATTTCTTAACTAGCAGTTCAAACGGTCTATTACAAAAATGAGAACCACCATCACTTATAACAGCACGCGGAGTACCGAAACGAGGGAAGATGTTATCTTTTAGAAATTTGACCACAACCTTGTGGTCATTCGTTTTGCAAGGTACCGCCTCTACCCATTTAGAAACATAATCAACAGCTAAAAGAATGTAAAGATAGCCAAATGATGGAGGGAAAGGTTCCATGAAATCAATACCCCAAACATCAAAAATCTCCACAATGAGAATGTTAGTGAGAGACATCATATTCCTACGAGAAATGGAACCCATTCGTTGGCATCTATCACATGTAGCACAAAATGCATGGGTGTCCCGAAAAATAGTCGGCCAATAAAAGCCACACTACAAAATCTTTGCAGCTGTCTTTTTAGAACTAAAGTGACCTCCACACGCCTGATCATGACAAAAGGAAATGATACTATGAAATTCACTCTCTGGAACACATCTCCTAATGACCTGATCGGGACAATACTTAAATAAATAAGGATCTTCCCAAAAGAAATGTCTGACCTCAGCAAGAAATTTAGTATTATCTTGTTTAGACCAATTAGAAGGGAGTTGACCTGTAACAAGGTAATTCACAATATCTGCATACCAAGGTAACTGGGAGATTGCAAGTAATTGCTCATCAGGAAAGGATTCATTCAAGGGCACATCTGCAGTGGATGATTATACAAGAAGTCTAGACAAATGGTCAGCTACAACATTTTCGGAACCCTTCTTGTCCCGAATCTCAATATCAAACTCCTGTAACAATAGGACCCAACGAATCAAGCGTGGCTTAGCATCCTTTTTAGAAAAAAGGTGCTTCAGCGCTGCATGATCAGTAAAAATGATAACTTTGGATCCTATAAGGTATGACCGAAATTTGTCCAATGCAAAGACAATAGCGAGTAACTCCTTCTCCTTGGTGGAGTAATTAAGTTGTGCATCTTGTAGAGTTCTACTGGCATAATAGATAACATAGGGCTTTTTGTCCACCCGTTGTCCTAAGACAGCTCCAACCGCAAAATCAGAAGAATCACACATAAGCTCAAAAGGTAAATTCCAATTAGGAGGTTGGATGATTGGAGCTGAAGTCAACAATTGTTTAAGCTTTTAAAAGGCTCTCAAACAGTCTTCATCAAAGACGAAGGCAGAGTCCTTAGCAAGTAAATTGCATAGAGGACGAGTAGCCTTGCTAAAATCCTTAATGAACCTACGGTAAAAACCAGCATGGCCTAGAAAAGATCTAATGTCTTTCACCGTCTTCGGTGGTGTTAGACTCAAGATTAAATCAATTTTTGCTTTGTCAACTTCAATGCTTTTGTTAGAAATTATGTGCCCAAGAACTATACCTTGCCTAACCATAAAATGACATTTATCCCAATTCAAGACAAGACTTTTCTCCTCACACCTCTTTAACACTAGGGTTAAATAATGCAAACACTCATCAAATGAATCCCCAAACACGGAGAAGTCATCCATGAACACATCAAGAAACCTTTCAATCATATCCGAGAAAATACTAAGCATACACCTCTGAAAGGTGGCGGGTGCGTTACACAACCCAAAAGGCATTCTCCGATAAGCAAAAGCCCCATCCTCGGGTGCAATGGGGATTTGGTTATAACCGGAATATCCATCAAGAAAACAATAGTAATCATGTCCGGCTAACCTCTCAAGCATCTAATCGATAAAAGGGAGAGGAAAATGATTTTTCCTCGTGCCTGAGTTCAACTTACGATAGTCAATACAAACTCGCCATCCAGTGGTCATGTGGGTAGGCACTAACTCATTCTTATCATTTGTGAATACAGTTACCCCTGATTTCTTGGGAACAACCTAAACTGGACTGACCCAAGAGCTATCCGAAATGGGGTAAATAATACCAGCATCCAACAATTTGAGCAGTTCGGCTCGAACAACCTCCTTAAGATTAGGATTAAGTCTACGTTGCATTTCACATGAAGTTTTGGCATTATCTTCCATATGAATACGATGCATAAAAACAGTTGGACTTATTCCTTTAATATCCGCTATAGTCCACCCAAGTGATGCCTTATGTTCTTTCAGAACGTTTAGCAATTTACTTTCCTGTTCAACAGTCAATGTCGATGAAATAATAACAGGTAAAATATCATCAAAAATTAAAAACTTATACTTGAAGGTGTAAGGTAATGGTTTAAGGTCAAGCTTGGGTGGCTTCTCACTCGAAGGGACGGGTTTTGACTCACTAAGTGGATGGGTTTCAACTTTAGTCCTCCATGAATAACCAGGAACCATACTAGGGGATGCATCAAGCAAAGCAATCATTTCCCTAATGGAATTATTAATATCGAAGTCTAAACTAGAATGAGTCAAACAAACCGTTAATGGATCATCTAAGGCGGACTGCGGAAATGAATTTTCCACCAAACTCTCAATCATGTCAACCTCATGGATATCTTCAGACTCTGGGGGTTGTTGACTAACATTAAAAACGTTGAGTTTGACAGTCATGTTGCCACATGACAATTTCATAATTCCATTCCTGCAGTTAATAATGGCATTGGATGTGGCAAAAAATGGTCGACCTAAAATGACTGGGATGTGACTCGAGGGATTGTGAACAGGTTGTGTATCAAGAACTATAAAGTCCACAGGGTAATAGAATTTTTCAACCTTGATAATCACATCCTCTATAACACCATGGGGGATTCTAACAGACCTATCTGCCAATTGCAGTGTTACTCTAGTCGGTTTTAACTCACCGAGACCTAATTTCTCATAAACACAATATGGCAACAAATTAACACTCGCCCCTAAATCCAATAATGCCTTATCTATCATATGGTCACCGATAATACAAGAATTAGTCGGGCAACTAGGATCCCTATACTTAGGCGGGGTTCTGTGTTGAATAATTGAGCTCACTTGCTCGGTTAGGAAGGCTCTCTTTTGCACATATAGCTTCCGCTTCTATGTGCAAAGATCCTTCAAAAATCTGGCGTAGCTAGGAACTTGCTTGATAGCATCGAGTAATGGGATATTTATGTGGATTTGTCTAAAAATTTCCATTACATCATTTACATTTGTTCCTTTCTTTGCCGGAGCTAACCATGACGGAAACGGGGATCTAGGCAAGTAAGATGCCTGAGTGGGGTCAGAGTCAACATGAGCATCTATAGAAGGTGAGGCTTTATCAACCTCCTTGTCACATGGAGATGCAACCTGCTTTGACTTAGACGTGGATGCACCGACACTCAAATCGGGCACGTGTACTCGATTGTCAACATGTTTTCCACTCCTAAGGGTAGTAATAGATTTGACATCTTCATTGTAGGACTCAGATGTACTACCAACTGCGAATTGACCCTTTGGGTTTGGAACAGGTTGACTAGGAAATCTCCCTGGCTCTCTCTCAGAAGAAGACTGAGTAATCTTACTCACAACTATCTCAAGTCTTTGAGTCGTGGCTTTCAACTCAGATATGTCCTTAGAATTCTGATCCATTATATTTGTTGAGCGCTGCAAAAGCTGATTAATCGTTTCCTCTAAACTTGATGTGTTGGATGGAGGAACTTGGTTATGGTGGGGCCTAACAAGGCCAGGGGCTTGAGGAGCCTGGGAAACAACAACAAGTCCCCCTTGGTGTGGGCCATGGGCCCAGGAGAGACTTGGATGTTTGGCGAACCCTAAATGGTAATAGTTAGGTTGCGGATGATTGCCTGGTCGTCGTATCGCATTAAAAGCGTTGACTTGCTCAGCATAATATGCAGGATAATCGTTTTGCAAGTCACAATTAGCTATTGAATGACCAGGACTCGAACATGCAGCACATACTTCAGATGAAGCGTTTGCGGGAAGTGCAGGTTTAGTCAAATTCAAGAGTGCATCTATCTTTTGAGTCATGGTCATGACAGTCGTCTCTAACTTTGAGGCAGAAGGGAGTTGAACAGATGTGTCTCTAACTTCATATATACCACCCTTACGCCTATCAGACTCCTTTATCGAATAATCCCATTGCTGAGAATTTTTGGAAAGAGTTTCAAAGAATTCCCATATCTCATTGACACTCATCTTCATCAGTGACCCACCACTGGTAGCATCAATCATACGACGGTTTTGATGGGTTAAACCGTCTTGGAAGTATTGAACTAGCCGCCACTTCTCGAATCCGTGATGGGGACACCTGACAATGAGCTCATTGAACCTTTCCCAACATTCATAAAAATGTTCACCCTCTTTTTGTTGAAAATTAGATAAATCTCGTCGGAGGGCATTTGTTTTATGAACGGGGAAGTATTTTGTCAAGAACTTTCTTGACAACGCATCCCATGATGTGATGGATCCTATCTCTAATGCATTAAACCACGATTTCGCCTTGTCTTTCAGAAAAAAGGGAAATAACCTAAGACGGACCGAATCATAAGAAAAGTTTTGGTACTTCAGGGTAGCGCAGATGTCAAGAAATTCTTTGACATGAAGATAAGGGTCCTCTTTCTCAAAACCATAAAAAGTGGGCAAGAGATGAGTAATAGATGTTTTGAGTTCGAAACTGTTTGCACTTGTCTCAGGTAAGACAATGCAAGATGGAGCACTACTAGGAAGAGGGGCGAAGTAATCCTTAAAGGCCTTCCCCTCAGCCATCTCAGTGGACAAGGATGATGAACCTAAATAGGTAATGGGGACTTCAAAGAACTCTTCGAATTCTTGTCGGACAAGTCTACTCTTAAAATCACGCACCCATGTATGCATAAACCAATGGATAACGAAGGTTCAAAGTCAACACTCCTAAATAGACTTCAATTTTTATTTTATTTTTATTTATATTTTTTTATTTTTTTAGGCAAGTCGGTTACTCTATATAAAGATGACCTAACTCTAAAAAAAAAAATGGGAAAACCTAATCAGGACCTATATGATGCGCAAGCAAGATGAATGGCAAACTACCCTAGATAAGTACCTAGCAATACAATCATTCAAATTGCCTTCGGGTACTGCACAGCTGATAGTTATAGCCCCACGAAAAGTCGAGGTTTCTATGAAGCAAATTAATCTCGTGAGAAACTAATTTACTAGGTAGAGGCTGTAACGTCTGGTAATCCCTACAAGCACTCCTTTTTATTACCTATGTTTGTTACTAATCAAGTGCTGAAATCCGTTTTAATTAATCTATCCGCGGGAGAGAGCACGGAGTTTCCCAACATCAAAAATATCCTGAAATCTAATTGCTCCTACCTCATTTTCTACCTTCAGCTGAAAGTGTAATGCCAGTTTCAGAACTATTCCAAGATTGGATATGTTCCTTCACTTGACTACTTTAAACTTTCAAGTTTCAAAAGAGGTGTCCTATGAGCGTCTAGTCCTAATTTATCTTGCTACAAATTTTAATAGTGAGGGCTTAAGTCCCTAACCCTAAAATAGATGGTGGTTAACCTATCCGCGGGAGAGAGCACGAAATTTTACAACATCAGAAATATCCTCAATTTATTCAAATTTGCATGCAATTCTAGCTAAAAACAAAACAAGCAAAACACACATTAATCCACTCAGAAACCGCGTGCAGATGCAGTGGGAAGAAGTTACCTCCGGCGTGATACTCTCTTGGGTTACTTGTGACGCCGGGTAGAAGTCGAGTTGACGACGACCAGAAGCACCGTCCACCTGACGGCTCGCCGACTTCTGAGAGTGTCCACGCGATAGCAACCTGTAAACAATTTAAACCCTGTGCTTTTTGTGTTTTTTTCTTTTTTTCTTATTAGGCAACCTGTAATATATGCTTCCTACCTGTTAATACCTGCAAAAATAAAAAAATAAAACAAAAAATAAGTATCAAAACTTCTTAGACTTTAAAGAAATAACTAAAAAATAAAATCAAGCCTATCCTAAAAGCAAAAGCAATCTATACCTGACCAAATTTTTTTTTTTATTAACCTAAACTATAAATTAGTGAAAATAAACTCTTAAATTCGATTACACCGCTACAGTCCCCAGCAACGGCGCCAAAAACTTGATGCAGATTTAACTAACCTAAATATATAGGTTAATTTAACCTACTTGTAATAACTACAAGTGCACAGTGTCTAACTGGTAGACAAGGGCAAGTACAGGTCGATCCCACAAGGACTGTGGTTGCAATTAAATTTCAAAGTTGACTTAAACTAATTTAAATGGGGTTAAAGCAATTAAAATATCTAAACTAAAAATCAAATTAAAAAGCAAAATAAAAAGTTTTTAAGAATATGAAAAGGGAAACCAAGGCATTGACTCCACCACAGGTTCTTTGAGATTTGTGTAATCCAAATTATTGTTTTCAAGAATTAACATGACTAACCTAAAGATTAATCTAAGTTCGCAATTGATTTCAGCAAAGGTATAAACCCCTAGCATTGTGTGTCTTCTTACGGCACACACAATCACAGGTCTATTTTAACTAATCCTAAACCCCTAGCATTGCATGTCTTCTTACGGCACACACAATCACAGATTCAGATTAATTGATTAAATCAGGCTTTGAATGTCAACAAAGGGTACTTCTATCTACCGACTAGTCTAGATAATTAATCCGGATATAATTGGTGAAAGCAAATTATTGAGACTCAGAAATCAAATGTGTTTAACATTCAAGCATAAAGAAAACAATAAATTTAAATACACAAACTCTAGGAAACCCTGTGGTTTCATCTTAGCCTTGGCGAAGGGTTTAGCTCTCCATGGTAGCGGTGGTCATCTCCTCGTGGTGTGGTACGCCGCAACTCATCTCTGCATGAACACGAATCCCGAGTAAAGGCTGCTGATGGACTGTGGTGGCTCAGAGAAAACACCGGGATGCAAATAACAAACTATTTGGAAAACAGTTGGTTCTCGCCAAAAATCGCGCTCCTCTGCACTTCCTCTCCAGCGAGCAGCGCCCTGTTCCGCCGCTGCTGTTTCGCTCCTCGCGAGCGTCCTCTCCTCCCGACCGGCTTCGGTATCTGCAAGAAAACAGAGAGAAGGTGAGGAAACAACAAGATAGGGAAACAAACAGAGAGAGAAAAGCAGGGGCGGTGCTCTTGCGAGCTTTGTTTCGCGGCGGTGATGGTGGTGGTTGCGTGGTCTGGTTGTAACGGTGGTCGTGAGAGAGAGAAAAAAAACAGTGAGAAATTGATAGGGAAACAGGAAGAAGGTCGAGAGATGGGAGAAACAGGGGTGGCGGCGGTTCGTGAAGGAGGAGAAACAGGGACTATGTTTTGTGCGCGAGGTGGTTGTGGTGGTGCTCGTGTGATGGTCGTTGCGAGGAAGGAAAACAGGGACAGATGCGAGGTGGCGTCTGGCGGAGATGGCGGCTGTGGTTGTTGCGGGGGAGGAAAACAGGGACAGATGCGAGGTGACGTGAAAGAAGAGAGTATTGGTGAGGTGGTGATGGCGGGATTATCGCACTGTCGGCTCTCATATCGAGCGAGGATTGCTTGCAGGGTGGATCAGTGTGGTTGCTGGAAAAGAGATGAGGGGAGAAGGAACGTGGAAGAAGAGAGAAGAAGCCTTTCTCTAAAATGGGGAGAGCTAAATAGGGTTCTCCTATTTTCTTGGGCTTGGGTTCTCCAAAAGGCGTTGGGCTTGGGTTTTTAGGTTAGCATTTTGGGTTTGGGCTTAGGTTAAATTAGGTGGACCTAGGTTTAGATATGTGACCCTCTACTTTGTACCACCGCTAGAACCGACCAATTGTCATTCCTTAAATTGTCGCCATAATACGATTTCATCGTTCACGCTCAAATTCCTACAAAGACATGAAAACGAAATAATTACTATAAAATATAATAATCGAAACACTAACATATATAAATTTAAGGGATATATTATTTAATAATTATGTGAATATCACATGCCAAGACAGAACTTGATCCCGATGAGTAGCCCCTGGTCTTTTGCACAATGAAGAATGGACATCATAGGACCACTCCCCGTATCCAACAAATAGAAGTTTCTCCTGGTGGCAGTAGATTACTTCACTAAGTGGGTAGAAGTATAGCCTCTAGCAAAGATAGGAGAAACCCAAGTCTATAAGTTTCTTTGGAAAGACTATGATATGCAGATTCGGGATCTCAAGGGTAATTGTCACGGACAACATGAAACAATTCGAAGGCAAAAAGATCAAGAAGCGATGTGAAAACCTGAATGGGCAAGCCGAGCTCACCAACAAAACAATCTTGGAAGCGATCAAAAGAAGGTTCGAGGCAGCGAAAGGATTGTGGACATCCTAGATGTCACATGTCTTTTGGGCATACAAAACAACAAAAAGAACTCCAACTGGGAAACCCCTTTCGCCCTCACGTACAGATCCGATGCAATGATACCCGTGGAGATCGGTATGCCGATGTTCTGTACCGAAGAATTTTGTGCTAAAAATAACTTCGAGGCACTGAGAGTCAGGTTAGACATCCTCGAGGAAAAGCGAGAAGCAGCTTCTATCAAAGCAACGACCTACCAACAGCGTATGGCCGGATATTATAACAAGAGGGTAAGAATCCACACTTTTAACATCGGCGATTGAGTGTTCGGAAAGTCCAGCTCAACACAAAGGAACCAAGCACGAAACCAAAATTGGGAAAGACCGTACATAGTAATAAAGATCAACAAACCAGGACCATACTGGTTAGAAAATAAGGAGTGTGAAAAGCTACCACGGCGGCCGTGGAATGTAAAGCACTTAAAAAGATATTGTCAATAAACTTTTTCGCTCAATCCTCATTTCAAGTCCAAAACGACAAAAATTCAGTAAGGATAAGAAAGTCTGATTGAAAATCTCACTGGTGAAAATACTCAGCACCGCTAGAATCTCGAGAAACAAATAAATATATGCACCAAACAAATGAGTCGGACATAAACATGAAACTTCTGGCATAATCAACCACGAAGTAATAAAGTACCAGGACATACGAGTCAGACTTTTTCTCGTCGACTAAAATGTACGACATTGTAATCCAGATATAGAATCGAATTTCGTAAAAAAAAAAAAAAAAAAAAAAAAGAGCTTCTACATGACTAGTACGCCGAACATTGAAGCCATTCACAAAAATTCGGACGAACAAGTCAGAATTCTGCCAGGAATGTCAAAAGTAAAAAGTTGATGAGCTAGACATACTGGACACAACAAATTCAAATTATAAAGTTTCCATTGATCTTCTAAAAAAGTGGTTACAAGGGAATCAAAAGAAACAATTAATGAGGAACATCGGTGTTAGAAGCAACATCACTAGGTGGTGCAAGCTCATAAAAACGTTGAGAAGGTTCTTCGACAATTGGATTACTCAGCGAATTCGGAACGATTTCCTTGACATCGTCGAATTCTTGCTCGGCAAAGCAACGATATTCAGATAAGTCTAAGCCTTGCATATCTAGGAAACCCAAGAAGTCGTGACTACCATTGACCACTCTTTTCCAATCCCCTGTCTCTAAAGCCTTTAGCCTTTCAGTAATAGATGATAGCTCGGATCGATGCCAATTCATTATCAACGATTGTAAGTCTAGCGGAAACCGCAGACTTTGCCACAATGAACTCGGAATTCAGCTGAGCAATTTGTGTCACAGAAGCCTTGAGATTGGCAGAACATTCTTCAGCAGAACGAGTGGCCTCATCACGCTCAGCCTTTCGGTCGAACAAATACTTCTCAGCAACATCCAGACGAGACCGCAACCTATCCAGCTCAATTTCAGACGTTTTGAGATAAAAAAAAATGAACTTGTCCCGAATGGCCTCAAGTTCCCTCAACGAAGTCCATGCGGTATCTGCAGCCCTTGCATGCTCTATGCAATGCGTTTTCAATGAATCAAGTTGGTAGAGAACGTGAGAAAGAACGAAGACATGTCCTACCAATTCCGCTCGATGAGCACCACCTGATCACGGGCAGCCTTGCAATCCGACCCCATCGCGGCCGCTTAAGTAAGATGAGTCATCCCTTCCATAAGGTGTTGGAGGCCCTCATCGATATGGCAACGTGGCGGACGTACGGGCATAAGAGCCATATTAGCCACCCGCCCATGACAACCGCCAATGAGGTTGCAAGCATTGTCCTGCACATCAATCTCAGAAAGCCAGTAGAACTTATCGGGCGCAGCCGAGACAGAACGAGAAGTGGAGGGAGCAGCAAGCAAACCCGAGGTCTCAGCAACAGCAGGAGAAATAGGGATTTTGAAGCCCCGAGCTCGAGTAACAACGTGATCTTCTAGTTTCAGATTGTACTCAAAGTCATCCAAGGACTTAGTACTCTTAGATTCTCAGACTGCCAAAGACCGAGCTGCAACATTTTATTTTCAATGACATGAGAGTCATCAATCATCAGGTCAGCAGCGGGCAAACCGTACGAGGTGACAAGACTCTTTTCACAGTCATTGAAAGGAAGAAATATGTCTATTTTGCTCCTTTCAAGAACTTGATTTATTTCCTCGTCTTCTTGGGCAGAAGAGTCATCCTCTGAATCACGACCTCCTTTTCGAGGAAAAGTAGGAGGGGAGGGAGCCCTAATGGCATCACGAACCAATGTGGCGAGCTTTTTATTCTTCGAGACGCGGCTAGGACTAATTACCAACATCTTAGAAGGGCTGGGATGCCTGAGAACTTTCCTCTTTCTAAACAATCAAACTGACACTCCCAGAACCTCTGACAGCAACAGAAGCAAGTCGGCCTGCAAGTTCGTTAACAAAACTCTCTTTGTGGCCGACATCCACATCACTAGCATGTGCAACAGTAACCTCCAAAGCACAACCTACAATAGGCTCTGTGTGCCCGCCTCACCGAATACAAGTCACTACGGATAATGGCATCCGTAGTAAGGAAATCTTCCACCGAGACTCGGGGAAGCTTGTCAAACCGACTACAGAACTTTTGTTCTTCCAACGACAGCGACAAATCAACCTTCTTAGGCTCTCGAAATGACCGTAAAATTTGATTTTTGTGCAACTTAAAATAGTTGGAAGCAAGGGACGCATAAAACCAAGGCCTCGACCTACCCCCGTACTCCTCTAGCAGACCCTTGAAACAAGATGGAGAGTTAAGACAACAGGTGCGGTTAGCATTTACACTAAACCCCACCAAGGATTGCAAGACCTTGACATTCATAGGGATACCGGATGCGATAGCCCTTGCTAAGGTCGCAATCATTACCTTCCAAACGTTAGGAACCAGTTGGGCGGGGGCGTTGCCCACAAAATCTAGGTACTCCTAGACGATCTCAGGAGCCGGAAGCCTAAAGCCAGAATGGAACATACCAGGGTACAGAGCGATGAACCATGCTTTGGACGACAGAAACTATCACCATCTTTGAGGATAATGATTTCTAGATCAGCCGACAACGAATAATCGTGATGAATGTTATCCAAAGTCGCATGCATCACCCACTTAGGTGAAAATAAAGCTTCACAAGCATCAAGAACATCGCCACTCAAAACCCTGAAGCTAGACGTGATTGCAAAGAAAATGTGAGGGATAAAGGAATCAGCAACTGGAAATTGAAAAGGTGTAAAAGGGAAAAACCCCGAACTCAACTCATCTTTTTATAAGGACGAACAACGAAAGGTTCACTCTTAGGAGAACATGCAAGATATGACAATCGCACGAAATCCCAGAAATCGCACTGAAACGAGTAGGCAGACTAAACATCGAAAAGACAACAGCATTAACAGATAGTAAGAGCACTAAATGCGTCGTAATGTTGAAATCGAATACTCAACTGCCACACAGTTAGTGGATACATGAGCATGCCCACTAACTAAGGAGGGGAGTAGTTGATAATACATCAAAATAGACCGACATCGCAGCCATAAATGTGGCAGAAAAATATCCATCACGAGGATCTGGCATCCCATCTACTGGGCCAGCTTGTAAAACCCAAAGAAGCAAAACCGACCATAAAAGCCCAAACATGACCCATTAAAAGAAGGCGTAATTAAGCCCAAATCCAAGCCCGTACGAGTTCACTCATACAGAAGATAAACATTGCATAAGAAAATAGTCATGAATGGAGTTACGCCTCCACGGACGCATATCCATAAAGGAAAAGACTTTTACGAGGAACGTCTCCTTCCGTTGCGCCTCACATGCTTAAGTAATGCAAAGAATTAACCGCGACCATTATAAAAGGTAAAAGGAACATTCAACAAATGTATGCAACTTTAACTTAGTTTTGTCCAGATATACTTCCTTATTCAAACATAGTCACTAACTTAAGCATCGGAGTGCCTTCGACCACCAACCAAAAATGTGGTATTTGACAGTCTAACATCTGTTTTGCAAGTCAAACTCACAGGAGGACGAGATTCTGACGCATCACACCTATTGTCCATTGTTTCTTAACTTGGGCGAGGATTGTGGATGAGTTCAAATTGAAAATGTAAGAAAAACTAGGCTAAGTCGACTGGAGGGGATGAATAGCCAATTTTTGAAAATTGAATTGTTTTGAAATACAAGAGGAATCATTCGACTTCAAAGTTCTTCACCTAAACATACCGAAAGCTTATGTTGTAACTCAAGGAGAGTCAACACCACAAATTCACATGAAAATGAATACTCAAGTTGAAAATCTTTTGTTTGTAAAAGCCCCCAAACGAATATTTGAAGCATGGAATTAAGTTGAACATTCAAGCAATATAAGCAATAGAGAGTAAAAACAGTTTATCTAAGCATGCAAGGTAAAGTAAATAGAGTTAAGAGGAGAAGAAAACAAACTAGACAAAAACACCAATATGACGAGGTTCACCTAAGCCGGAGTTTAATTGGCTCCGACCAGTTACTTCCTTGGTGGAAAAGGCTCACAAGCCTTAAGTGTTTATTACTTGATCAAATGAGAACGTGACTCTCAATCAACATTCCACAACCTTGCAAGGTCTATTGTCATGGTCTGATGAGACTTATTGACTAAAACCAAGTGCTTCACTCTGTAAGTCTTATGAAAACCTTGGCAATAACCAATGGGATGCAACCACCATGAAAGTTTACAAACTGAGGATACGCCACACTAGGGCTTATAATTGTGTTCAAGATTAATCGATTTGCCTAGGATCTCTACTAACTTGGGATGCAACACAAGAGAGTTTTACCACTTGTTTGGGATATCCAGGTGATACTTACTCGAACAAACAATCCTTCATAAGGGCTAGACCCACACATGGCAAATGTGAATTTAGACAAGCTAAGAGTCAAGGTTTCTATCTTCTAGTGATACTAATTTGTTGGATATATAGAGAGACTAAACGCTCTTTACATTCACTACCTCATTCAATGGAAGATGAAAGCTTCAAACACAAGATGAGATGAAGTGGTTGAAGGCTTAACAACTCTACAAAAGGAGACATATACCCATACAAAACTCCCTTCAACCTTTCTTCCTCATATCTTTTCGATCTTCTCTTTAGATAACTAAATGGACCATGAAGAGAGGAAGAGTTTCTTCCTAAAACACCAAAAACACCATGGGATCTCTCACAAGGGATAGGGTGTTGAGTGGGTGAATGAATCTCTCAAAGGGTAGGCTCAAGATAGTTTGAGATCACTTGAGAGAATGGTCTTAAGGCCTATTTATAGGCACAACTTTGCTGGCGGAGAGGTGAAGTCGACTTTGCAATCTGGTTGCAACGACTGGATTCAAAATGACTACTTTAGAACGACTTATTCTGACTGATGACGACATATTAGCTCAACAATATATTCCAAGAGAGTGAAGTCGACTTTGTCTTGCCTAGATCTCTTATTCAAAAAAATATATCCTTTTTGTTACATGGGCAAGGTACTTTGGTACATGGCATTTACCTTGACATGGATATTTCCTTTAAGCACATAGGCATGTCTCATGAGATAATATCTCCAAATTCAAATTTGAAGTATTCACCACTTGTTGAAAGTTCTCATTTTACTTGGTTGACTTGACTTGCTTAACTTCTTCTTGTTAGCTTGACTTGGTCTTTATAGCTTTGACTTAACTTCAATCTTTTTCTCCTTTTACATTGGTATTCATGAGTTGGATAATCTTTATAAAATATAGATCTAATCTCAACACTCGATATACGATTTATACATAGAACATATATTTTTACATTATTTTGACATAATCGTAAATGCATTTTCACAAACTGCCCAAATTGCAATTCTATTACAGCTAAAGTCGTGTCATATAGGCAATTAGAAGGTAACTTCACCAAAAAAAAGTGAGTAGAAAAAGATATAGATTCAAAAGGATCGCATTTCATTTCATGAAAAAGTAAAGATTACGTGTGTATAAGTTTGCAAATAACCTGATCTTCTCACGTTTTTTGGTTGATTTATGGATGGGTAGTACGAAAAGGTAACGCAAAACTTGAGCTTGTCTGAGCTACAAATAATCATGATCTTCTCACGTTTTTTGGTTGATTCATTGACTCAACATTGAATAGGTAGTTATGATAAAATATTATTTTATTCTATGGAAAGTAACGATTAAGCATTTCTAAACTACAAACCTGACCCTAAACTTTCTCGTGCTTCTTCGCTGGTTCACTTGACTTGAGTGTTAGATTGTTTTCAAAATAAACAAAATCACAAAACTGATTTTGTTACAATTTTGTGCGGTTATGCAAATCGTTTTAAAGAATCATTAGGATCTAGAATCATAATCAAATCTAATTCTCGAGGATAATCAAAAATTTTAAAAGATCATAAAAATTTCTCTTATCCATCTGAATATTATTTTAATTTATGAAAAGTAACGGTTAAGCATTTCTAAACCGCAAACCTAAATATTAACTTTCTTCTTGTTCTTCGTTGGTTCACTGACTTGAGCGTTAAATTGTTTTCAAAATCAACAAAATCACAAAACCAATTTTGTTACAACTTCATGCGAGTCATATTCAAAGAATCACTAGGATTTCAGGATAAGAGCCCTTCTAGCCATTGAGGGAAAGGGGCGAGGGGGTGGGTGAGGGCACATCCTTGCGAATCTCGAGGGGGTGAGCGGTAATAACCACCCCCTCGCCCGTTTCCTCGCCATTTAGAATTTTCCCTAGGATAATAATCAAACCTAAATCTCGAGGATAATCAAATCTTCAAAAGATCATAAAGATTTCCACTATCCACCCCTCATACATTAATGTACTATCTAATACACCATCCTTCCCTATATGCATAATGCACTTAGAGGACTTATCCACCCTTGGTTCGAATTGTGCAAGAACATGGACGGACGATGGATGAGGAGAAAGGTACAAAAGGGTCAGCCAAATCACAATCCATTCCACAGTATTTCACTTTTTATTTCATCTTCACTCACACACACAACATTTCCATTTGGCATTTAATTGTGTGATTTTAAACAATGCTTCTTTGTTGATTTCTTCACTCATCAGCACAGATTTGTTTTTTGTTTAGGTGAGAGATTCATAGAGAGAGTGTTAGTGTGTGGGGTGTAGGTGGGTGTGGGGTTAGCTCTCTCTCTCTCTTTGCTCAGTCCCCCTCTTGTCTTTCTTCCTCCCTTGTTTTTTCTTCTGTCATTGTTCTTCTTGTTGGTGGTTGCTCTGCAGCTGTAACTCTCTGTCTCTTCTCTCTAACAAGCTACTCTGCAGGTGTGGGTGTGGGTGTGGGTGTGACCACTCTATTTTCTCAGTCCTTCTTTCCTTCATTTTCAACCCCTCTTCTCCCTCCTCCATTTTAGGCAGATCTAAGGGGAAAAATTGCTCCTTTTTAAAGCAAATCCTATTTTTGGGTGTGTGGGTGGGTGTGCTTTGGTTCTTCTCTTTTCACACGAAAGTGAAAGATTTGTGGTTTTTGTGATTCCAAAGAAGAACCCCAATCAGTGAATTTGGTTGATTTTGCTTGCCTGCATCTTTTCGCTGCAAATTGGGGTTGATCTCCTCTGTTCTGTCTTCTTACCTTGCGTATTCAATACTTCGCAGGTTGCTGCATTTATGTTTCTTCTGACCAAGCCTTTAATGGATTATTGACTAATTTCCCCGCTCTCTCTCATTTGGGTACGTTTGATTCATAAAGCTTCTTAATTGCTTGCTTTCTTGTATGTGTGAATTTCTTTCTGAAATTTGTGCTCTCATTTTACAGTTCCCATGGAGGTTTAAGTTCCTAAAACTCTTGTCCTTTTGGTGTTTGGGTTTGTTTTCAAGATATCCCTTTCTTGCTCAATTTCTCTATGCAAGGTGGTGCTCTACCGAGAAGAGGATAAGGTAAGGATCTCAACATATCCACCATTTTTCTTTACCTTATCTATTGTTCTACCCTTAGTTAGGAGCATTATGTGATTGAATTGTAAATTGGTAGTATCTGAGTTGAGTTATGTGAGATTCTTCACTTTTTGATGTCTGGGTTTTTAAAAATTGGGACACAAAAACAAGGAGGTGTGGTAGGGTGGTTGATTTCTACTTTTACCATTTCCTTTCATTGTGTTTTCATTCCCACACTTTTGTTTTTCCCTAGTTGGAATCCCATTTTATAAGCCAGCTGTTTTAGACTTCCACATCCCTATATTTTGAATCTCTTTTTTATATTGTGATTCTTGATTCTTCACATTACATTTTGTAATCTAGATTTTTGAGAATTGAAAGAGTTGAGAGTTTGATGGGTTGTTGATTTCTACTTACACTTTTTTGTTCTTGACCAGGGATTGACTGATTGAAGCAAAAGAAGGTGGTGAGATCAGATGGAAGGAGGAAGTGAAGGAGGTGAGCTGCGGCGGTGGGACGAATTGATACCGGACGCACTAGGGCTAATCTTGAGCAATCTATCTCTTCAGGAGAAGCTAACTGTGATACCCAGGGTCTGCAAATCCTGGGGAAATGCTATTGCAGGACCCTATTGCTGGCAGGAGATCGATATTGAGGAATGGAGTCAGTGCTCTCAACCTGAGCATCTGGATCGCATGATCAGAATGCTCATAACAAAAAGTTGTGGCTCCCTTAGGAAGCTATGCGTGGCTGGAATCAAGAATGACCCCATCTTCAAGTTCATTGCTGATCAGTAAGTTCACTAATAACACAATCTCCCAATTTCTAATTTCGTTCTTGAACATCAAAGACAGCTAGAGAATGATTATCTACCAGTCATATAGTACTGCTGACAATACAGTCTCTCAATTCCAATGGGAGAACCTAATTCCCAAAATTCAGTTCCCATCAGTCTTCCAATGCTAGAAAATACCAAAAATATAGGGTCTTGAGTGATTTGTCCCTAAAAATAGGGAAGAGTACTAATATTAGTGGTGCAGCAGTACTAACTACAAGAAATAGGGTAAAATGTGACTATCAAGTATCAACAAATAAGACTATCGCGTAGAGTGTGGTACTAACAACACAGTCATCCAATTCCTTGGTTTTTATAGACAAGAAAGAAATTGTAGTATATGGTTTATCTATCTATGAAGCATTGTAGAAGTAGCATTTTCTCAAAGTGGGTGGTTGTGGTGGTACACATTCAACTAAATTCTGTCTGAAATCTCTTCTAGGCATTTTGTGGTTGGTTGAGTTAATATGTTAATTGGATTTCTTTGTTTTATTTCTGTTGTTGCAAGTGCTGGTGCCCTTCAGACCTTGCGGGTGCCAAGGAGTGAGATTGGCAATGCGCTAGTGGAACAACTGGCAAACAAGTTTGCTAACATCACTTTCTTGGACTTGAGCTATTGCAGCAATATTGGGGCACCTGCACTAGAAGCAATTGGGAAGAACTGTAAATTGCTTGTGGGTTTGCAGCGGGTAATGCATCCTTTAACTGTGGCAGACATGGTTGGCCATGATGATGAAGCACATGCCATTGCTACCACAATGCCCAAACTCAAGCACCTTGAAGTGTCCTACATGCTCCTTACCACACAAAGCGTGCTTGAGATCCTTTCGAGTTGCCGAGAGCTTGAATACTTGGACGTGAGGGGTTGTTGGGATGTGAAACTCGACGACAAATTCCTCCAGGAAAAACACTCTGGGTTGAAGGTGATGGGGCCCCTTATAGTGGACTGTTATGGAAGGAGTTACTGGGACGATGATTTCTCCGATGATTCAGATTCTTCAGGTTACTTGGCTTGGGACTTCATAGCAGGTCAAGCAGCTGATTATTATGAAGAAAGCTCTGATGGAGCCTGGGACGATGAACGCAGATTGGAGGAGTTGGAGCTCAGCTTTTATGAAGGGTTTGAACATTCTGTTGATTATGAGTGGCCTCCTTTTATGTGAGTGTTAACTTTGTTCTTCTTATGTCGTGCTCAATCAAGGTCAGTGATCTACCATGACCATTAGCTCAATTAGTACATCTCTATTACTACTCTACTTGCCGCCAATTCTACCTTGCTTGGAACTTCTGTATGCATTAGGGATGTATTTGTTACGATGGAAGTGGATTTGTGTGATTCGTCTCTTACATGTTCTGATATAAAGAGATTTTTCGTATGTTGTGCTGTGTTCTGATATAAAGAGATTTTTCGTATGTTGTGCTCAACCAAGGTCAGCGACCTACCATGACTGTTAACTCTTGTTTAATACATCTGTATTGCTAGTTATCTACTTGCCACCACTTTTACTTCGCCTGGAACTTCTGTATGCTCTAGGGTTGTAAATGTCATAACGGAAATGAATGTGTGGTTGGTCTCGCATAATCTTCTGATATAAATATATTTTTCTTCATGTAGTCATTCAGCATAGCTACTCGAGATAAGCTCTGTGAGTACCAATAAGGAAAAGTAATGGTGATTATATATATTAGTTCAACACCCCCCTGTCCTTTATGGTCTAACTTCTTTCCGAACATCTTATGGGTAATCTGAACTTACCAACTCACCATTTGGCATTCTCTTTTCGTTTTCAATTGTTACACTAATTCTTTAAGAAACTTTATTCTTTTGACCCCCTTTTTTCCTTTTCCCCCATTTTTGTTTATTCTTTGTGGTTTTCGTCTCCTTTCATGATGTTGTAGTAACTCTCCTTGTTCACCTTTTACATGTCGAAACGGTTGAGATGATCTTCCGCATGTTTGTTCTTGAATGTATTAGAAAGGGAACTCGATAGATCTTATAGGGTTTCGGAAATTGATTAAGCAGGTGGTAGACATTCCTCCTTTCATGGTGTATATCTTTATTTTCCATTAACATCCATTTTTCTTCTCTCTCCTTTTGTCTTTTTTTCAAACTCTGGGGATTGGTATAATCCTTGTTACAAGTAAGTGTTATCTGTTGTATTTTTTCAGATAGAGATTCTAATAGAAAATTTAAACAATTGATGGCTTTTCATGGGTCCCTTTTATATTCTTGTTGTGACTTTTTTTATGGTATGTGTTGGATCATGAATGGAAAGATTGTCATTGCACCTTGACTTGAAAGATCTTTGTAGAGATTTGAAGATTCAAATGTTGGAATAGAAGAAAAAAATGACTTCCCTAGACATCCCTCCAAACAATGATGCAACTCCCAATCCTCCAGTTTATATCTTCTTTTTCTAAAGTGAAGCAAAACTTGATGTTTAGTTTGACTTCTTTCTTGAAACTTTCTAAAGATGTCTCCTGATAATGAGAATCTTGATCCAAGTAAAAATCTATATTTTCTTCAGATATCATGTAGGAAAACAGATTGAAATGAAAAAGGTTTTTGTTGCAGATTTTCTTTGAATTTTCAAGTAAATCTTCTATCTCAGTTAAGCTGCAAAATGTAATCGCCAGGTTCTTTGAATTCTTCTATGTTGCACTCGAGACAGTACACCCCTTAATAGTTTATCCTATGAATGTTGAGGTAAAATATTATTTTGACTGATTTCACCATTGTGCAAGTTAATTATACTATTGAATAGTCTAACTTGTTCTATGTAATCTAGCCCTTTCTTTTATTTTAGGCAATGCTTACCTCGCACTGCCATTTTCTCTCCCTCACACTACCATTGATTATTTTATTTTTTATTTTTTATTTTTTTACTTTTTCACACCACTTGTATAAATCAAAACTTTCATTTTTTTTCCTCTCACTATTCAAATTTACAATGGTTCCTCCCTCTCTTCATTCGAAATCTCTTCAAAATCTTTTTTCACACTCAAATCTCATGCAAATCTCCTCTCTCCCTCAAAAACTCTCAAAATCCATTCAAAGTCGAAACCCTTAAACTTAAACTCGATAAATATGCATAACAAACAAACCCAAACTCAAAACGAAAAAATGAAAAACATGATAACTTTCGACTAATTTAAACTTTCAATTGAGACCGACTCTCAAGCTCATCAAAACATGAAAATTGTAGTACTATGAGTTATCTAATAAACACAACTTGAATCACTTGAAAATGTTTTGAAATGAGCAAGTTATAGTCATTTTACTAAAATCGTGCAAATCTGTCTGAAAAATGAAAACGGGATAGTGTTCCTGACTTTTGACCAACTTGTGCTCGATCGAGATCGATTCTGAAGTTGGTCAAAATACAAAAGTTATAATACTCTCAGATATCTAATAAACACAACTTGAATCACTTGAAAATGTTTTTAAATGAACAAGTTATGGTCATTTTATTAAAGTCGCGCAGAACAGTCTAACTTGCTCATTTCAAAACATTTTCAATACTGACCATTGCTAACAGAATTTTTTTTTTCTGTTATGCGGGACTTTAATAAAATGATCATAACTTTCTCATTTCAAAACATTTTCAAGTGATTCAAGTTGTGTTTATTAGATAACTGAGAGTACTACAACTTTTGTGTTTTGAATAACTTAATAATCGGTCTCGATCGAGCACATAAGTTGGCCTAAAGTCAGGAACACTATCCCGTTTTCATTTTTCAGACAAATTTGTGCAACTTTAGTAAAATGATTATAACTTTCTCATTTCAAAACATTTTCAAGTGATTCAAGTTGTGTTTATTAGATAACTCAGAGTACTACAAATTTTGTGTTTTTATGAGCTTGAGAATCAATCTCAATTGAGGGTTTAAATTGGTTTGAAAGTTACCCTGTTTTTCATTTTTTTCGTTTTTGAGTTTGAATTTGTTTGTTATGTTAAGTTATGCATATTTATTGAGTTTGGGTTTAAGGGTTTAAACTTTAAGGGAAGTTTTCGAGGGAGATGGATGAGATTTGAGTGTGGGAAGAGATTTTGAAAGAGAAGATTTTGAATGGGAGAGAGAGGAACCACTATCGATTTGAATGGTGAGGGAAAAAAAATGAATGTTTTGATTTAAATAGGTGGTGTGAGAGAGTATGATGGTGTGAAAAAGTAAGTAGGTGATGTGGGAGAGTAAAATGGTGAGAGAAAGAGAAAATGGAAATGTAGGCGTTGCCTTTATTTTAGTCTCTTACTAGTAATAAGTTTTGTACTATTTAGATAAGACACCAAAGATACTAAAACTTTTTTTTTCATGATCATACATTATTTGCAAGAGGAATGAGGAGTTTGTAACTTAACCTTGATGTGGGTGATGGGAATGCAGCAATAAACTAGTAATAAAAATGGTCTGACCATGTTAGCCATGTTGAGTAAGTTTAAGTAGTTAGGTTTGGCTGCTATTTTTTGGCTTGGTTTAGACTTTTGTATATTTTTATCCCTTTTCTTTAAAACACAATCACAAACATCATTTATAGAAATTGTAGAAGTGTAAAAAGTCTAAAACCTGGCCAAAAAAATGACTGCCAACCCTGGCTGCCTAGAATTGTTGTCTCAGTAGAAATGCTTCCTGTCCTCTTGACCTGACATCCTAAAATGATCAACAATTCTAGTCAGCCATTTTTGCTAGCATTTTTTGAGTTCTTTTTACACTTCTACCCCTTCTATAGATAGTGTTTGTGGTTATGTTTTAAAGATAATGGATAAAAAATGTAAAAATATCAAAAAAGACTAACAGACATAGCTGACTAGACTTACTTTGAAATGATATTTCTCTGGAGGTAAAAAAAAAAAAAAACTGGAATATTATGGGCAAGAAATATGGGTTTTTGGTGTTGGAGAAGAAGTAAATGGGAAAAAAGAAAAGATATCTCGAGATTGGAAAAAAAAAAAAATCAAATTGCTTTCAATGAGAGTTAAATTCATGACCTCCCGCTTACTAAATATGAAAGCTTAACAATTGGGAGAATTTCAAGAGTAATCATTGAAGGAATGTAAATGTTCATGTTTTGTTACAAATTCTACTCAACTTGCCAAAGGGGTTGTGGTCGAGTGGTTAAGGAGTTGTGGACTTGTTCCACAGGTCCTTGCTTCGAGACCCACTGGAGGCATCTTTATTTCGGGGTGATATTTCGACCAGTAGGTCGCATCTCGGGAGTAGGTTACGGATCCTATGCTGAAAAAACCGGCTTGCCTTTCAAAAAAAAAAAAAAAAAAAAAAAAAAAAAATTCTACTCAACTTTGATAAGACAAAAAACAGCTTAATCCCTAATTATTCTTAAATGGAAACAAAGACCCAAATTACTATCCAAATTATGGTATTAGAGCATCTGGAACATTACTCTATAGACTCAAAGCAAAATCTCCCAAATAGAAATAGTTGGCATTTGGAGTTTGTCTCCCCAAATTGCAAATACCTTATTTTAAAGGGATAAAAAGTTAGATCTATCTATTTCATCCATCGGTGCTCTCACCAATCATCACTCAACCTAAGAGATGTTCGACTTAGATTTGTCCAGCAAAACTCATCCCTAGTTATGTTGGATTTAGTAGAATCTCCAACAACACCATGTATGACTTAGAACATGGAGAGGACAAGTTATTCATGGTACAAATTTATACATTCAATATATTCCAGTAGCAAAATGCCAATATGTAATTGAGAGTCCGTCCTCCCCTAAACTAGGATATATAGCCAGATATCCAGCTATAGATTTTGACCAAGTGTCAGGACTAATACCGTTGGTCAGGGAAATCAAGGTCAGAGGCATTTCAAGACTTTCCTAATGGTCTCAAAACTCAATGTTCCCTTTTGAAAAGTGCCCAAATGATTAGCATCTATATTATAGGGGGAAGGTTTGAGCTCTTGACTGTGAGGACGTGTTGCCTCCATTGCATAGTCGGGCCAGACTATACCGCTAGCATTTTTATTGTTTTCTTTGCATTGCTTTTTAATTTCAAACTTGTATTTCCATCGATCGATAGCATCGGACTAGTCTTGAGCAACGTCCTTCCGAACGTTCCTCCCCATTGTAATCTATTGAATGTTAATGAAAGCTTTTGCTGACTATTGTGCATTGTTATATTGTCTACAGATTGATATTGTGCATTCTCAAGTTAATAGTTGTGCCCGTCAAATTAACTACTCATAGGCTTACTAGTGAATTGGATAGCTAGTGCCGCACGGATTGCTAGTTCGTGACAGTTGGCATCAGAGCCAGAGCTTGTTGAATGCAAACCAGAATGCAGGAACTAAGTGAGCTGGGGTACGAGATGGGAAGGAGCTAGAGAACTTCTTGTTTGATCTGGAGCAGTATTTTCGTGCGGTGAACCCCGAATCAGAAGAAGCCAAGGTCACCATGGCGACCATGTACTTAGCAGGTGATGCGAAACTATGGTGGAGAACCAAATATGCAGATATGGAAGAAGGTCGCATCCTTATTAAAACTTGGGCAGACCTCGAAAAGGAACTCAGAAATCAATTCTTGCCTGAGAATACTGATTTCTTAGCAAGGATGAAGCTCCACACCATCAAACAGACAGGCAATATTCGAGACTATGTCAGGCAGTTCTCAACTTGCTTGCTAGATATTCGAGACATATCTGAGAAGGACAAAGTTTTCTATTTCATGGAACAAGCTCAGCCGCTTCTGCAAGCAGAATTACAAAGGCAGAAGGTGACAAATATTACAAGTGCTATTGCAGCAGCAGAAAGGTTTAGCGATTATATGCCCATGGCTGGATCCACTTCGCTCAATCACTCCACAGCTAGAACTGGCAGTACCAATTCGAGCTCAGGGTCGAATGCTCGATCACCTCACCAAAACTGGGGAAACTCAAATCAGAACCGAGGAAACTACAATTCTCGGCCGTCCAACCAGAATTGGAGTTCCAACAGAAATTGGAATGCCAGCCCTAGCAACTCAAATTACAACAACAAAGGAGGGCAAAACTACTCTAGGCAGTGGAGGCCATCTGCACCTGCCCCATGCATTCTTTGCAATAGTAGGGATCACCCAACAGGCAAATGTCCATCCAAACATGCCCTACACTCATTGATGTCCTTGCTTCAAACATAACCTTCTAACTCGACTGCATCGAGCTCGAACCCCACCAACAGTGAGACCTCCCAAATGGGAGCTCTACGCAAGCTCAATGCTGTCAAAGGAGAAATGTATGAGCACCCACATAAGAAGGCTTTACAATACATCGACATCACTATCAATGGGTTCCCTTCCCAAGCATTGTTGGATTCAGGAGCGACAGACAATTTTATTGCCCCAGAGGAAGCTAGACGTGTGGGTCTGAACTTAGAAGGAGATGTGGGTAAATTGAAAGTTGTCAACTCTGAGGCAATCTCTATTAATGGTATGGCTAGAGCTGTGTCACTACAGGTTGGTCCATGGGAAGGAAGATCAAACTTCTTGGTCGTCCCACTTGATGATTTTAAGGTGATTCTTGACCAAGAATTCTTCCGAGGAGCTGCAGCAGGACCACTACCTTTCATGGACTCCTTGGGCTTTTTCGGATCCAGACTACGCATTGTACCAACCTCAATTCGACCCACAACTCATGATAGAATATTGTCGGCGCTCCAAGTCAAGAGAGGCTTGGCCAAAGGAGAAGATACATACTTAGCTGTGGCAAAGCTAGAGATGGAAGATGATACTAGCAAAATCCCCGAGGAAGTTGCCCAAGTTATTGCTGACTTCAGCGAAGTGATGCCGAATGAATTGCCAAAGAATCTGCTTCCCAGAAGGCTCATTGATCACGAAATTGAGTTAGTGCCTGGTGCCAAGCCACCCGCACGTAGTCCATATCGCATGAGCCCTCCAGAGTTGACCGAATTGAGAAAACAACTAGATGGCTTGTTGGAGTCGGGATTCATTCAGCCCTCTAAAGCACCTTATGAGGCACCTGTTCTTTTTCAGCGAAAACATGATGGCAGTCTTCGCCTTTGTGTTGACTATAGAGCCTTAAACAAAGTCACTATAAAGAACAAATACCCGCTACCGCTCATTGCAGACTTATTCAACCAACTTGGATCCGCCAGGTACTTCACAAAACTTGACTTGAGATCAGGTTACCATCAGGTCCGCATTGCTGCTGGCGACGAACCCAAAAATGCTTGTTCTACTAGATATGGGTCATATGAGTTCCTAGTAGTGCCCTTCGGCTTGACCAATGCTCCAGCTACGTTTTGCACCCTTATGAATGGCCTGTTCCGTCACCTTCTGGACAAGTATGTGGTTGTCTATCTTGATGATATTGTGGTTTATAGTGGGACTATAGAAGAACACCTACATCATTTGCGAGAAGTGTTCCAAATCCTTAGGGATAATCATCTCTTTGTCAAGAAGGAGAAGTGCGCATTCGGCCAGACCCAGATCAATTTCTTGGGTCATGTTATTGGCAATGGCAAGATTCAGATGGACATGGAGAAAGTCAAGGCAATCCATGATTGGAACACTCCTAAGAACGTGTCTCAACTACGTTCTTTCCTTGGACTCGCAAACTATTATCGTCGCTTAATGAGGGACTACTCTAAGAGAGTTGTTGCACTGACAAATTTGTTGAAACAAGACCGAACATGGGAATGGGATAGGCAGTGTGAAGTTTCATTCCAAGACTTGAAACTGGCCGTGATGAAAGATCCAGTATTGGCCTTGCCAGACATCACCAACCTTTTGAAGTACAAACAGATGCATCTGATTATGCCTTGGGGGGAGTTTTGCTTCAAGATGGTCACCCGGTAGCATATGAGAGTCGAAAGTTGAATGATACAGAGTCCCGTTACTCAGCTCAGGAAAAGGAATTGCTAACCATTGTACATTTTACGGGTGTGGAGACACTACCTTTTGGGATCTCAAGTCCTTGTTAAAACGGATAATGCTGCAGCAAGCCATTTCCTTACTCAGAAGATGCTAACCTCCAAGCAATCTCGATGGCAGGAAAAATTAGCAGAATTTGACTTAGTATTGGAATACAAGCCAGGGCGCACTAACAATGTAGCGGATGCACTCAGTAGAAGGGCAGACCTTGCAGTGCTAACCCATACCGGTCCGAGTCACACCATCTTGGAGAAGATCAAAGCAGGCCTACAGACAGACCCACAAGCGAATGCGATTACTGAGTTGATCAAGCAGGGCAAAACTCGACGGTTTTGGATAAAAGATGGAGCAATACTCACAACTGGTAATCGCATCTATGTTCCAAGAACCTCTGGTTTGAGGAAAGAACTTTTGAGCGAATGCCATGACACCCATTGGGCGGGACATCCAGGTTGGAGACGAACACTTGCATTGCTAGAGAGGGGGTACTATTGGCCGCAGATACAGGAGGATGTAATGGCCTATGTTCGAACATGTCTTATTTGCCAGCAAGATAAGGTTGAAAGAGATCGACCAGTAGGCTTACTAGAGCCCTTGCCTGTTCCGACTCGTCCTTGGGAAAGTGTTTCCATGGACTTCATTACTGGGTTACCGAAAGTGGAGGATTTCAGGTGTATCCTTGTAGTTGCTGACCGATTCTCAAAGTATGTGACCTTTGTGCCGACCGGACTGACTTGCACAGCCGAAGATACGGCGCAATTGTTCCTCAAGCATGTAGAGAAGTATTGGGGACTGCCCGAAAACATTGTTAGCGACCGTGATGCTCGCTTCACAGAAAAGTTCTGGAAGGAGTTGTTCAAGCTCTTGGGATCCAAACTTAATATGTCGACAAGCCAACATCCCCAATCTGATGGACAGACTGAGCGCTTTAACTCTATGCTCGAAGAATACCTTCGTCATTTTGTAAGTGCAAATCAGAAAAATTGGGTGGGACTACTTGATGTTGCACAATTATGTTTCAACTTACAAAAGAGCTCAGCTACTCACTCCAGCCCCTTTCAGTTGGTTACTGGTCAGCAACCATTGACACCACATACAGTACTTACCGGATACCAAGGACCCAGCCCAAGAGCTCTTGAATTTGTCAAAGCCTGGCAGAAAAACATTGAAGTTGCTCGAGTCTATCTTGAGAAAGCCTCCCGTCACATGAAGAAATGGGCCGACAAGAAACGACGGATTGATCCTTTTGAAGTCGGAGACTTGGTATTGGTGAAGCTAGATATGTTCAACAAGTATAAAAGGACAGCTAGAGCACACAACAATCTGTTTCGCAAGTATGAGGGACCGGTACAGATTATTGAGAAAGTCGGCAAAGTCTTCTATCGCGTCAAGTTACCACATTGGCTCCGTTTCACCCATCCTGTCTTCCATGCAAGTAACTTGAAGTCCTACCATGCAGATGCCACTGATCCCACAAGAAATGTATCTACCCGAGCATTGCCTAAGCATCCTACTAAGCCAGATCGAGAAGTGGAAGAAATCTTAGCTGACCGCCTCATCAACAACACAGGCCCGGATAGAGAGTATTTGGTCAAGTGGCAGGATGAACCTCCTTCAAAGATCAGTTGGGAGCCAGTCGAGCATCTGCTGCCGTACCTCTCAAAGTTGGAAGAGTACTTGAAAAAGTTCGCTGCGAGGGCGTCAGCGAATTGAGTGTGGGAGTGTCAGGATTAGTACCGTTGGTCAGGGAAATCAAGGTCAGAGGCCTTTCAAGACTTTCCTAATGGTCTCAAAACTCAATGTTCCCTTTTGAAAAGTGCCCAAATGCTTAGCATTTATATTATAGGGGGAAGGTTTGAGCTCTTGACTGTGAGGACGTGTTGCCTCCATTGCATAGTCGGGCCAGACTATACCGCTAGCATTTTTATTGTTTTCTTTGCATTGCTTTTCAACTTCAAACTTGTATTTCCATCGATCGATAGCATCGAACTAGTCTTGAGCAACGTCCTTCCGAACGTTCCTCCCCATTGTAATCTATTGAATGTTAATGAAAGCTTTTGCTGACTATTGTGCATTGTTATATTGTCTACAGATTGATATTGTGCATTCTCAAGTTAATAGTTGTGCCCGTCAAAGTAACTACTCATAGGCTTACTAGTGAATTGGATAACTAGTACCGCACGGATTGCTAGTCCGTGACACCAAGTGTACAAACTTATACATGTACAGATAAACAAATATATGGGGTATCATCGAGTGCCCATTAAGGGTGTTCCACTTTCACCATGTACTTATAGGTGTTCCATTCACAGTGCCCATTGGAGATGCTCTTGAAATAACTTTTAATTCTTTCACTGTTACATGTTCTTTAAGAAGAGAAATAATGGATTTAGTTAATTTATTTTTTTCCTATCTGCACAACAATATCAAGTGATCCTTTGGGTCAAATGTCAATAAGACCTCTGATTTGGATATTGTAACAAAAGTTATACACATAAAATTGATGCTCTGCAGACCTGGTGAAATATCTATAATATAAAATATAAAATATAAAATATAAAATATGTTTATGTAATTCACAGTTAATCGAATGAAAAAATAGCTTTACCAAAAAAAAATTGAAAAAAGAAGTTGGAATTGGGGGTAAACATTTCAAAAAACATACTATATTCCACAAAATTCAGACTCTAATTAGTGGCATAAAGAAACACCATGTTCACCTCTTCTTCCTCAGTCCTCTCAGTTCTCCAATAAGATTTGCAAAATCAAGTGCTCGCAGCAAAGCGTTTGCTCATTGTGTTGTGGATAATTGAATCTGGTAAACTTGCATCCTGTCGCTTGTTGGTTACAGCTATAGAAAGAACCAAAATACAAGTCCATGTCAGGAATATAAATCCCAGTACCAGGAATCTGAGTAGAGAACACTAAGATTAAGGGTGTGTTTGGTTGCATGGAATCTTGTGCCATGGAAATCCATGAAAGGACCCATATAGTTTAGGCTAATTTGAGGTATAACTCCACATGCACTATTTGATTTTGTTATCAATGGTGAGAATGGAAGTTTCATGAACATGAAAATCACATGCCTTGGGGGACCAAGGAGTGGAATTCCCATGTTCATGAGACTTTCATTCCCACCATTGATCACAAAATCAAATGATGGTCAAATGGTGGATGTAGAGTGATATATCAAATTAGCCTAAAATGTAGAGGTCCCCTCATGGATTTCATAGCATAGGATTTCATGCAACCAAACACACCCTTGTGATCAATGGTGGGAATGAAAGTCGCATGAACATGAGAATCTCATGCCTTGGGGGACTAAATAATGTGATTTACATGTGCATGTCAATTTCATTCTCACCATTGATCACAAAATCAAATGGTGGATGTGAAGTGACACATCAGTTAAGCCTAAAATGTAGGGGTCCCTCATGAATTTCTAAGGCATAAGATTCCATGCAACCAAACACACCCTAAAAAACAAATGTCACTACAAGACATTTCTCTCTTTGACTCCATAAGTTGATTAATTTTAGTTGTTAGGTCGATCCGTATGCATTCATAAGAACAAACAAATTCAAAATTACGTAAAAAGCAATTTCTAATTTCTTGCAGAGGGGGAAAAAGGTAAAACAACTTCTGCACGAAAGCATCACTGATCTCTTTCATACCTGTTGGTAGTTCTGCCAAGATATTCAAGCTTAAAAACAAATGTGTGTCAATGTGAATTGATACCCCATTTTGATCGATATAGTTCCTCGTTTGCAATAACAGAAGGAATAGTCCAATTTCCAAGAGCGTGTCCCTTGATATCACCTCCTAGAAGTGGAGAAAAATTAAGTGATCTTTTAACTTACTAGGACAAGCATTAGATATCAACCTAGAGAGCTATGAAGATTTGAATGCTACAGGGGAGTAACAGATGTTACCTTCTTCTGTGGCTTCTTTACATCTTCTCCAATAACTCAAGGAGAGGTTGTGATCCAATGAGTTCAATAGACGTTCATACTTCTCTTCAGCCTCAGTGATGACTTTGGCCTTAAAAAGAAACGGAAAATTCCAAAATCAACGACTAAAAACTGACCAAAATAAGAATATAAGATGATTAGATGAAGAATGAACTATCCCAGTGCCAAGAGTCTTTGTCAGTGTTATTAGTGATTCTGTAAGCTATTGGCTACCTCTCTTAAACTCGTACAACATTCTATTGCTACCTTTCTCAAAATCAATGCATACTCCTAAAGCCCCTACTGCAAATCTCTTTAGTTCATGCATTGGGCTTTTCACCTATGCAACAGCAGGCTACTCTATCCCTTGCAATGTTGTACGGTATATAACTGACATTCTTTTTTCTAGTGTTAAATCCCTGAGGTATTGCGTTCCAGAACCGCCTTAAACTTAACACTCTTGTTGGCTTTGGGCCCTGCAGGAAACTTAAATGGGCAAACATAAATAAATAAATATATATTGTCTATTTAGTCCATTTTTTTACAACCTTCTAGAAACCTGTCATGTGCATAACTCAATCTCACCCAAACTCTTAATACAAAAGCCCTAATGTTTTAGGATATGTGGAAGTAGAAAATGATGGAGATGATGGTTCCTGGTGGTGGGCCACTGGGGCAGACCTTGATTAATATGGGTCTCTGGGGTGGTCAAGGCTGTCAGTGGTGCACGCGATGGGTGGTGGTGACTGAATCAGAGGTGTTGAAGTTGAATCAAGGGTGGGTGGTGGTGGTTGAATCAGGGGTGGTGGCTGCCGGTGGGGGACATACTGGCGGTGGATCCTCCTATTCTAGAAAACCCTAGTTTGGTAGAGGGGAAGGGGGATGCTAAAAAATAGGGACTAAATAAAATTTTAAGTTTTGGGTTGGACTAAAAAAAATTTCAGAAAGGATTTGGTGGATAGATCCTTGTTACCTATAAATTTAATGGATCAATGCTATATTAAGGTACCACAAGTCTTACAATATTTACCTCGGAGATTTGTACCTATAAGATGTTTCACTCAGGAACTTGTACCACTAATAATGTGGTAGTAGCTTAGTCATTTTAGCTAGACAATTGTCTACTATAGATATTATGCAAAGTATTAAAGGGCTATTAAATAACAGAAAAAGAGTTGTCGTAGCTATGGTACACAACAAGCCAAGTACATATGCAAATAATTCATGCTTGAGGGAGCCAATAGATATCAAGTTAAAGGTAATATCTGACGAAGACACTAATCTTCCCCTTACAGAAAACATGCACACAAAGTAGCACCAATTTGAAGAGTTCTGAACTCGTGTAATTCAAGTTTTGATAAAATGGATAGCCTAATTATGTTTGAACTTTGCAATCTGCTTTATGAGGACAATCTTGGTAAAAAAAAAAAAACTGTAGGTCTGTGTCATTGTGTGTATCAACAAAAACATATGCCAACATACTACTCACATTGCAGCAATTAGCTTTGACATAGTTATAGAACTAGATGGCTTGGTAACAACACTCACCAGCATGACTGGTGCCATTGAAGCTCCATATATTGCAACAAACATGCGAAGAATATTGAAACTGTTCTTAATTATATCATCCTACAAAAGAAGCCAACATTCTTCACGTGACAAATGATTACAATGAAAAGTACCTAAAATTCAAATAACAGCATTTCATGAATATTTCATACCTCATAATCAAACCTAAAGCATCACCATCCATTACAGCATTAATCCAAATGATTTCATGCTTGCACAAGAAAGAGACTACGGATTACTTGAGTTAATAGCAAGAAATGGTAAGTGAATAGAACATCAAACACTGGCTGAAAAGCAGCTAGGAAGATATCTTCCAAATAACTGTTAGAGCATATCATATGCACAACAAGCATTTGTGTTCAATGCACTGGACAATGCTCACATAACATGTAAGCATACTCCGTCTAGATCACAAAGATGTTCTCACTGCCACAACTTTCTTGATATATGACACCAATCACCAACCACACATAATCTCAAAAGAGTTGCTTAAACTTGTATTTCTATGTTGTATATGATAGCTGATACAACTTTGCTTATTGCAAAAAAAAAAAAAAAAAAAAAAAAGGGGAAAAAACAGAATGAAGTGAACAAAAGTAAGTGCTTACAAGTCATCACATATCTCGACAAGGAACTCTGATGTCGATAGGAACTCCATAAACAAGTCATTCACCTTCATGTGTTCACATAAAAAATATAATGTCCCATAAGATATATTGTTACTAACTACAACAAGCTAATACTAAAATGTATATGGCTCCATCTAACATATCAGTTTTGTTTTTCGTACATAATTGTATTTGATGCAAGTACTGAATACAGAAATCATTATCAATTAAGGAGTTTATAGGGAGGCCAAGCTTGCAAGTATTGAAACAAATTGAAAAATGCGTTGGATGAGGATGTTGGAATGGTCCAGTTAAAACCTATCCCAGTAATACCAAACAGATAAATTATACATTTTAATACTTGCATCTTGCAGATTTCATTTATTTATTTATTTTTTCCTGAATTTCATTACTAGGTCTATTTGGCTTAACATAAACATGGAGCATTTCACAGAAATATTTTGATCAGCATAGGAATTTAAGATACTACGAAAATGTTGAGAAAACATTTATCAATTTATTAGAATTGTTAGGTTTGGTAGAATGAGCATGGATACGTAAAACATACCTTAGCAAAATACCATAAACACAGCTACACAAAGCATATAAATCCCATTCCAAATGCCAACCAAGAGAAAAATCTAGGTATGTTTACGGCTTGCTGTTTTAGTGACACGTACCCTATTTATATGGTTCTAAGGTTGTGTGAAAGGTATTAGATTATTTTCTACAAACACAGTTGTATGCTCCATATTGAATCAATGAGAGAGAAGAACAAGAACAAAACGGAAGCGTACCTTGATCCATGATAACACTTCAAGAATGGGATGAGTCTTGATCTTTTAGTTGATAACGTATGTTTTTCTGTGTATCTCTCTGTAGAAGAGAATTGCAGAAAAAACAAAACCATACGCTCCACTGGGGACCATAACCCAGAAGTTATAACTGATGGGTTATTAGTTATTCTAACTTACCAATTTCTAATTTGGTCTCTCATCAAATTAGAAATTGCTTAAGTGTATTTACACATTAAGCCCATGACATTTTAATACCTTAGCCCAATTAACCATATTAGATCACAATTTATTTAGGCTATATTTTAAGATAGCAATACACATTAAATGCATATGTGTGCCCACACATGTTGGATTTTTCTAAAAATAATCTAACAAATGGTATCAGAGCAAGGTCCATGATTGATTCTTTGAGAGATTGTAAAATTTGGGATGAAATTGACAACAACCAAATATTTTCAGCAAACCCAACCATGATTGGGTGAGGAATCCGTGATTCATCCTTCCTTATTCCCTGTTTTTTTTTTCTATTTCAAGATATTGTGTAAGAAAGATGGGTAAGTAAGAAGGGTCATTGGGTCAGGTCTTGGGCTTTCAGATTGGTTAATTATTTATAACTATACTGGACCCATTCTTATGGGCCACAACTTGATTGAAAGGTATTTGGGCTGTTGGGTCTGGGTCAGATGGGTTGCTGGGACAGAGTCAGACCCTGCTAGGTCAGATGGGTCACCCTGGTCCAGTTCAGAAAACCGGTCCATCCTGTTTTGGCTATTTGCACCCAGGAGAATCTGTCTGAGCCACCCTGATAATAAAAAAAAAATTCAGGAAATTAAATAATGGACCTTACATCAAGTAAATCCGGTACATTACTTAGGTCCGTTATTTATTTATTATTTTTTTCTCAAGGTTATTTATTTGAAAATTTTAAATTTAAATGATTTTTTGGGATGCATCTAATGACTTATTTAGTTTGTCTAACATTTTATTGAACTAATTGAAACAAGATGTCACCAAAGTGTCATCTCTTATGTAGATTAGTTTATTGAGAATGTTAAAATGTTTATGTTTGTGAGTTCATGCGGATATCAGTCAGCCCAAAGGAAGGATAATATTTGGCCGAATTGCATACACACTTGTAGTGATAAATATGTGACAATTATAAGGTTTCATGTGAATAATAAGTCGATCTATAGATAGACTTATTGTTTGACAGGAGTTATTGTCAATATTTGATCACCACAACAAGAGTACCACTTACAAGTTAATATTATTGTCCAAAGACTTGATATTAATGTTGTGCTAGGTATCTTGAGATATATTTCATAAATGTTTGAATTTACAGATTGTTTACTTAGATTATGATGTGCACATGCATGCTCATTAGGTTAATTCTCTGTACAGCTATTATGTTTGTCACTTTAATATCTGCCCATGCAAACAGTACTACCATGCTTAATGGATCAAACTTCAAGGATTGGAAAGAAAATGTCTTAATCGTTCTTGGCTGCATGGATCTAGACCTTGCACTAAGGATAGAGCAACCCGCTACTCTTACGAATGAAAGTTCTTCTAAAGAAATGAGGAACTTTGAGAAGTGGAAACGCTCTAATCGCATGAGTCTATGATCATTAAGCGTGGCATTCTGAAAGCCTTTAGAAGCGCAATATCTGAAGGGGTAACTAAGGCCAGTGATTTCCGCGCTGAAATTGAAAAACGTTTTGCAAAAAAACGATAAGGCTGAAACAAGCAAGCTTTTAGCTAGCTTGATCTCAATGAAGTACAAAGGCAAGGTAAACATAAGGGAGTACATCATGGAAATGTCTCACATTGCTTCCAAACTTAAGGCACTAAAGCTCGAGTTGTCTGACGACTTACTCGTGCATTTAGTATTGATATCTCTTCCTGCACATTTCAGTCAGTTTAAGGTCAGTTATAACTGTCAAAATGAGAAATGGACTCTTAACGAGCTCATTTCATATTGTGTGCAAGAAGATGAAAGTTAAAGCAAGAGAGATTTGAAAGTACTCATCTGGCAAGTACCTCTAAGGATAAGGACAAGAAAAGAAAGAAAAATGAAGCTACTAAGGGTCCAGAGCAAAAGAAACCCAAGGAAAGTCAAGGATGTTTCTTTTGTGGAAAGCTAGGACATGTAAAGAAAGAATGTAGACAGTATCATGCTTGGCGTGCCAAGAGAGGTACATTATTTACTTTGGTCTGTTCTGAGGTAAATATAGCTTCAGTATCTAGACGCACTTGGTGGTTAGATTCTGGTGCTACCACTCACATAAGTGTTTCTATGCAGGGTTGCCTGAACTACCGAAAGCCAAATGATGTTGAAAGATACATCTTTGTGGGCGATGGAAAATCGGTGGGTGTTGAGGCAATAGGGCATTTTAGGTTATTGTTGGGAACTGATTTTTATTTGGATTTGAAAGACATTTTTGTTGTACCGTCCTTTAGACAGAATTTGGTTTCTGTTTCTTTATTGGACAAATCTGGTTATAATTGTTCATTTGAAAACAATCAGCTTAGTCTTTCATTGAATTCAAATATTGTTGGTACTGGTTCATTAAGTATGTTTGATAACATATATTTGCTTGATACTATTGCATCATATAATGAAACTTTGCATGTGGATTCACGGGGTACTAAATGCAAGCTAAACAAAGAAAATTCAGCAAAATTATGGAACAAGCATTTGGGTCATATATCCAAATCTAGAATTGAACGACTTGTTTCAGAAGGCATTTTGGATTCACTTGACTTTTCAGACTTAGATATATGTGTTGAGTGCATCAAGGGAAAACAGACCAAACAAAAGAGATTAGGTGCTAATAGATCTTCAGACGTCTTAGAATTGATACATACGGATATCTGTGGACCACTCCCTACGGCTTCTTGGAATGGTCAACGATACTTGATATCATTCATAGACGACTACTCACGTTATGGGTACCTTTATCTCATTCATGAGAAATCAGAGTCACTGGATGTATTCAAGTCTTTCAAAACTGAAGTTGAAAACCAACTCAGTAAGAAAATTAAGTACGTTAGATCTGATCGTGGTGGAGATTACTACAGCAGATATGACGGTTCGGGAGAACAACGACCAGGGCCATTTGCTAAATTCCTAGAGGAATGTGGAATCGTCCCACAGTACACCATGTCGGGTTCACCTAGCATGAATGGTGTCGCTGAAAGACGAAACATAACTCTTAAGGATATGGTAAGGAGTATGATTAGTCATTCTACTTTACCAGAATCACTCTGGGGAGAAGCAATAAAGACGACAACTTATATCTAGCTTATATCCTAAATAGAGTACCAACTAAAGCAGCTGCCAAGACTCCCTATGAACTTTGGACAGCCGAAAGCCTAGTTTAAAGCACTTTCACATTTGGGGATGTTCATCTGAGACTAGGCCTTATAGGCCAAATGAAAACAAATTGGACTCCAAGACAGTTAGCAGCTATTTTGTTGGTTATTCAGAACGATCTAAGGGCTACAAATTTTATGATCCCACAATTAGGTCTATTTTTGAAACAAGAACTGCGACATTTTTTTTAGGATGTTGAGTTTTGAGGGAGAAATAAGGTAAAAGACATTGTCTTTGAGAAGGAATCGGTTTCAACTCCTACTACTGTTTTTGACAATGTAAATGTTTATGTACCTGTCATTGATCAAGAAGCAGATCTGGAACCTCAACAAGACAATGTTGAACAACTCCCTGTTCAAATTGAAGTAAATGTTTCAGAGGAACAAACTCAACAACCTCAAGAACAAATGTCATTAAGGAGATCCACAAGAGAAATGAAAAATGCTATTCTGGATGATTACATAGTTTTTCTCCAAGAACATGAGGAAAATGATGGATTAGTGAAAAATGATCCAATCAACTTCCATCAAACCATGCATAATTCTAGCTCTCAAAAGTGGATAGATGCTATGAATGAGTACAAGTCTATGCAAGACAATCAAGTTTGAGATCTTGTCCCATTACCTAAAAATACAAAGCTCATTGGTTGTAAATGGATATTCAAAACCAAGAAGGATTCAAAAGGTAATGTGGAGAGATATAAGGCTCGTCTTGTAGCTAAAGGCTTCACTCAAAATAAAAGCATCGACTATAAAGAGACTCTCCGGTTTCAAAGAAAGACTCATTTAGGACAATCATGGCACTTGTTGCACACTTTGACCTTGAGCTACATCAAATGGATGTTAAGACAGCATTTCTCAATGGTGACATTGATGAAACAATTTATATGGTGCAACCAGAAAACTATGTCTGGAGACCCAAAGAATATGGTTTGCAAACTAAAGAAATTCATCTATGGGCTCAAGCAAGCTTCCCGTCAATGGTACCACAAATTTCATCAAGTAATTGTCTCATTTGGTTTTGAAACAAATGCAGTTGATAATTGTGTGTATCATAAGTTCAGTGGGAGTAAGCATATCTTCTTGGTTTTGTATGTTGATGACATACTGCTTGCCACTAATAACAAAGACATCTTGCACAAAACTAAGAGATTTCTATCAAAGAAATTTGAAATGAAAGATCTTGGTGAAGTTTCTTTTGTTTTAGGGATTCAGATACACCGAGATCGCTCTCGGGGTATTATTGGATTATCACAAAAGAGCTATATAGAAAATGTGCTTAAAAGATTTGGCATGCAAAATTGTAAGACACCCCTGTAGCTAAAGGAGACAAATTCAGTCTTAAACAATGCCCTAGGAATAAACTTGAAGTTAAATAAATGAAAGAGATTCCCTATGCATCAGCTGTTGGGAGTCTAATGTATGTTTTGGTTTGTACACTTCCAGATATAGCATTCATTGTTGGAATGCTAGGCAGATATTTAGACAACCCTGTGATGGATCACTGGAAAGCAGCCAAACGGGTTATGAGATAATTACAGAGAACTACGGATTACATGCTCACATACAAGAAATCAAATCAGTTGGAGATCATAGGGTATTCTGATTCGGATTTTATTGGATGCCAAGATAGTAGGAAATCCACATCAAGCTACATTTATCTGTGTTATTTCCTGGAGGAGTGCCAAGCAGACATTCATAACTTCTTCCACTATGGAAGCAGAATATGTAACATGTTTTGAGGCATCCAATCATGGATTATGGCTGCGAAATTTTGTCACTGAGTTGCGCATTCTAAGTGGTATTGAAAGACCACTAATGTTGTATTGTGACAATAACTCAGCAGTTCTATATGCCAACAACAACAACAAAGAGCTCATCTAGGTAAGATCATATTGACATAAAGTTCCTAGTTGTGAAAGAGAGTACAGAATAAACAAATTTGCATAGAGCACATTGGGACAAACTCCATGATTGCGGATCTGCTTACTAAGGGATTACCACCCAAGGTATTTCATGAACATACTGCTCATATGGTTGTTATATCATTTGAAGATATTTTGGTTTAGTGGGAGTTTGTATATTTGATTGCTCTATATTGGATTTTGGACACATTTTGTGTATTTGAGTATTTTCTGCAGAAATAAAGTATTCAGTTTATTCACACTCTGGTTTATTGTGTTAAAGTAAGATCTCAATAAAGTTTAAAGTAGGACCAGTTGGAAATAGGCATGTTTAGATCACGTTACATGTAATTTCCATGCTACATTGTAATATAAGAGCGGACTGTGTTATGCAGTGATTTCCTCACATGAGTGAGAAGTGGAATGTGTGAGAAAAGAAACTAGAAGCTAGGGCTGGTTCACTGTGTCGACATTGAGCTTCAATTTTTTGCCTCCTTGAGCAAGAAGAAAAGAGAGAAAAGGAGTTGGTTGAGGGTTGACTGACGGCTCATAAGATTGTATTATGTCATTTCTCACCGGATCTTGTTTCGCTGTTGTTGGTGTTTTACCATTTGTTTGGGAAGATGTTAATCAGTGAAAAAGTTATATTTTATGACTCAAGCTATTGTGAGGTAACACCTTTTATTGCTTATTTGTATTCCTCAAGCTTTGGGGGAAAGCTTGAGAAACATTGTATTCTCTTTCAAGGAAGTTAGTGCATTTGCTCGCATTTACCCCATGGTTGAGACCCTGAAGGGGGTTTCCATGTATATCGAATCGTCTCTTTTATTGTTTTACTTCCTCGCATATTAATGTTGTGATGAAATGTAGGATTAAGTTTATTTTAATTAATTTAGTTTAGTTGCTGGATCGGGCCTAAGTAAGCCCACAATAATTGGATATTAAGGTTCCAATAGAATATGAGGTTAGGTTTAGCATAAATTGGGCCTCCAAGTCATTGCTTGTAGTTGGAATGATAAATACAAATTGAGTTTTATTTTCTTAGATTTAGTTTATTAATTGTTTATTTTAGATCTAGTTTGATTAGTTTAGTAGTAAATTACATCACAGATCGAAAGTAGGATTTAGTTTATTTTAATTAATTTAGTTTAGTTTTTGGATCGGACCTAAGTAGCCCACTAAATAATTGGAGATTAGGGCTCCAATAGAATCTAGGGTTAGATTTAGTATAAATAGGGCATATAGGCCATTGCTTGTAATTGGTTGAAAAACAAATATGAATTGAGTTTTATTTATCTTTATGTTCTTAGGTTTAGTTTGTTGTTTATTTTAGAGCTAGGCAAGTTGCTTGAATTGCATTATTGCAGTTTGCAATTTAGCTTGATTACCTTGCATTGGTGACTATTGAAATATTCACTGGCATTGTTTGTTTGATCCCACCATACACTACTACAAGTATCTGCCATCAGAATCTCCTTTTTTTTATCAGGGACTTGCAGCTCAAAACAGTGGCTGCATCATGTTAGTATTACCTTATGAAGTACTAATCAGGAAAAAGACAAAGTTCAACATCTTGTTTGAGATTTGATTTTCTCATTTCTTGATTAAGGTATGTGTGAAGTTGTTTTTGTCTTAGATGACTAACTGCATTTTCGTATAACTGTTTTGGATGTAATATCCATGCAAAGCTCAAAATAGTTATTTACCATGTTACTAACAGACGGAATATGGCAATCTTGTCCAGGGGTGTGAAACACTATAAGCACTTCTTCAAATGCTCACAAAGTACCAACTAGAAAGTTATTTTGAGAACTGCAACCCATGTAAAAAACCAATCTTACATTAACTATTTCCTTCAAACAGAGTAGTGTATCAAATATTTACTATCCCACTGAAACAGGAAAGAAAAAGAACTACCTGTTCTTTCCTCAACTGGTACAGTAGAAGATTCAAAACCCGGTAATCAAAAGACTTCAGATGAATTGCTCTCATCACATCTTCTATCAAAATCTGAAAAAAAAATAGTAAGAACTGAATATCTTGTGAGAGTATGATTACTGTAAATAAAGTTGCCAAATAAAAGAAACAGTGGTCACACACTTCTGCACATAATATGGATTTTAAAACAACTGGAAACTTATACGCTGGGTAGATTTAGGAGACGTCACATTAACACGTAGAAAGTGTTCTTCCAAAAAGGACATTGTAACCACAAGGCATGACATCACATGGTATTTTTAGGTCGTTATAGCTACCACCATGTCATGATAGTTAGGCTCTATAAGAACAAGAAGATTGTGATCAATATCATCCACAATCCAATTCAACATAATTGCACAAAGCAAGTCAAGACTGATCGACAATTGATCAAGGAAAAGCTTTTGTCTTAGATTGATTTGTTGTCCTCATGTCAATACAGTTGATTAGCTGGCTGATGTGTTGAACAAGGGCATGCAAAGGAGCAAAGCTGAATATGTTACTCAAGTCAAGCTAGGCATGACAGACTTCACACCAGCTTAGGGAGGAGTGTTGTTGAAGACTTATATGCTATTATATTCGACTTATGTGTAGTTGGGAAACTTTGCATATCATAACTCTGTGAATCAATGGAATGATTCATTTTCTCCATTGACTTTACCTTTTCCAATTCTTCTGCTTCAACATATCCAGATGAAATAAAAGATAGAGCTTGCTTAGTTTGCATGACATTGCTCAACAGTTTATACAAGTCCCAATAATGTTGGTATTCGGTACCTCCTTTTTCTCCGTAAGTGCACAGCATAGCTTTCTTTCGAGAACCCAATATTCATCTCCACACTGGAGCTCTTCTTCTATTCTGACTCAATATGAAAGAAAAATAAAAAAATAAAAAAATAAATAAAAGAATGTTAGTAGGCATGCACACATTTTCATAAAACTATCTTCTTATCAGAAGTCAATGCTCAGAAGAGAGATGGTAAACCTCTCTGTCAAAAGTCCATGACGCCCAAATAGAAGTATCAGAGGTCTAAATGGATCGTTTTTCAATGCTTTCACAAAGTGATCGGTTAACCTGGGATTTCTTTCCTGCATTTAATAGGAACAAAGCTGATTAAGTAAGAAAAGTGCCTTTTCTAGAGGAATAAAAATAAATGTACATGATGAACTGTTGCAAAACTTAGTTAAAGTTGTCGATAGATTATTAAGACTCACCATCTTAGAAGCATCACCAATAACTCCTGTTCCTGATAAACTCAAAATATCTTCGTTTAAATTGTCCAGCTATATCATGAAAGACAATATTGAGAAAGAGAAGAACAGAATAGACTAGAAAATGTTATCTTGTGAGAAAGATAAATTAAATGGCTGAGCTGATTGGGACAGTGCATCCAATAAAATTTACGTTGGTAAGACCATTTGATCATATGTATATTGCAGGAGGATTTTGGAAAGTGATTAAAACACACGTTTGACAGATATATTGGACCATCTGAAAAGAATTGCTAACAATCACACTACTTGTAATCATATACCTGATAGATGTAGCTTTCCGTAAATGAAAGCACTGGTAGATATCTGAATACAGACTGAGGTCTGTTCACATCCATCTCATGAAACATAAAATAAGACCTGCACTGCTAAATGGCAATCCGCTCATTATGGGAACACTAAAAAAATCTCAGAGACTAAGGGATTGAAAAAGAAGCTCAAAGTAATATTCTTGTATTAAAAATATTAAAACTTTGGTAGAAGAAGGCCACATAAAATTAAAAAAGTCATAATTGGAAGCACAACATGTATTAGATCTTACGTCATATGATGAATCTCGAAGAACTGTTTTCAAATACCACTATGGAAGAAAAAAAATCATGAAAAAAAGTTATAGCAGTTCTAAACTTAGAACCAAAAGAATACAACATTATCTCAATTCACCATGTGTATAGGCAAAAACAAGGTTCAAGTCTCAACTCTCAAGATCTGACAGGAGTCTCCGTGCATGTGCATGGCATCATCATACATTCAGTGGTCAAGTATCATTAAACTAAATAGTTCGCCTCTTAGTGGCCTTCTCTTAAAATTTTATCGCTCCATCATCAACATGAGGTCAAAGAATCCATCACATTGTCAGCTCAATGCAGGGGGTGAATGAATTGTGTCTTGTTGCAATCATGTTATGTCACTTCACAATCCTTGGCAAATTTTCAAACCCAAGCACGATCAGTTGAGTAAACGTGCCAAGAAAACCAGACCCAAACACGACCCGCCCTGGGGGGTCAACCTGACACGACACAGTTAACTAATTGCGTCAACTCGGTTCGCCAATCCATTTACACACTTGACATGTTTAACCCATTTGGAGTTATAAAATTAAAACATATAAAAATCCATTGGGTCAAACGGGTCTAATGGGTTGTCCATGACAACTTTGACACGGCTGACACTAATAGTTGAGTATGGTGTCTTGTCAACCATGTTCAGCACCCAAATCCAAAAACGACCTATTAACTTCATGGTTCGTGTCAGGTCACTTATTGCCACACCTAGCTCAATGGTGAGCCTAAGCATAACTAAGAGGAGCTGCTTTAGGCAGCAAGCATAGCGTACATGATTCTCACATAATTTATACTTAAATTACCTTATAATTTATATTTGTTAGTGTTTTGAATATTGTATTTTATTCTAATTATTTTGTTTTCGTGTTTTTGTAGGAATTGAAGCTTAAACGATGAAACTGCGTTAGTGCAGCGAGTTTGGAAGAACAAGCCCTAAGTGACGATTTCGATGAAATTGAAAGGTGCTACGACAATAGAAATCCAAAACCCAAACCCATCTTAACCTAAGCCCAAGCCTAACCTAAATCCCCAAACTATTTAATCTCCTTGCTAACCAAACGGGAGATCTCTCCTCTCCCATCTGCTTTGAGGGGGCTGCATAGCCCCTCCTCTACTGTTCTTCCTCCCAAAACAAGCCAACACCTCTTCTCCTTCACGCCCCCTTCTTCTTCACCACCGGACCTTTCTCACTTACTAGGAGATCGGACAGCTCCTTTGAAACCATCTCTTCTTTCTATTCCTTCTTCTCCTCTCTCTTCACTGTTAGTCTTTGAAACCACCCTTCTTTTTCCTCTGTTTCTTCTTCCTCTGAATCACGCAGCCACCCGACACACAACAGCCAAATCACAGACCACACCACACCATCTTGTCCTCCATTGATCCATCACGCCCTGCATTTTCCTCTCCTCTCCAAATCACCCAACAACGAACATCATGAACCATCGCCTCCCTCTCTTCCCCTACTTCTTCCTCTGTCCCTCATAATCTCTTAGTTGACATCCTCCTCTTCTTCATCAATCCTCCATCTCATTTGGAACTAGACGTCGCCAGTCACCACCTCGCTATTCTTCTTCCCCTGATCACCACAGCCACAGAGACCCAACCACCATCTCTCTGCCTCCCCTCACCTCCGTTCTCTCTCTCTGATATATTTCACAGCCAAGCACCACCCATCATCATCACTCCCTCTCGCCAGCACTCTGCCACTGCAATAGGTCGACGTAGTCGATCGACTCTATCATCTCGCATCATCTTCTTCTTCTTCATCACTCCATCTCGATTGTCCTTTCTCTCTCGACTTCACTCTCTCCCTTCACTCCCTGATTTCGCCACAAACCAAGGAAGCAAGTCGATTGCATAGCCAAAGAAGGAGATAGCAAAGCAGTAACGTGGGTAGCCACAGCCTTTTGTGAAGCGCTTTTGTGAGGAACGGATAGAGTTCGCCTATGATGTTGTCGCGACCACCACTACCATGATCTTCTAAATCCTCCGCTAAGGCGTAGATAATTCCTCAGACTTAGTAGAATTGACTTTCGTTTTTATTGTTTTCCGATGCATTGTGTGATTTGACATTGGGTTGATTTGAGAATAAACACATATTACTTTCGCCGTGTATGTCATGCATCCATGGCAGTTAGAATTATTCTATTTTTTGTTTAAGCATGTTTTATTCGTATTAGTTTAACATGTGATTAGTTGTGCCTTAAACAGACAATTAATGTCAGGGGTTTGCATCTTTGCTCAAATCAATTCACTACATTACTAGGAAACAATAATTGACATTAGTATAATTTTTTATGAACCTGATGGATGATTTGAAAGCCTTAGCATCTCCCTCTTTGATTCTCAAACTCAATTTTCAGTTGTTTTTCTACTTTCCACTAGTTTAGAAATTTCTGATTGTTGTAACCCCTTTCAAATTAGTTTAAGTAGACTGTAGATTTCGACTGTGTCTTTAATCCTCGTGGGATCAACCTGTATTTTCCATTGTCTACCAGTTAGACAACCGCGCACTTGCAGTATAACAATCATATTAAATTAGCCTATTAATTTAGGTTAGTAAAATTTGCATCAGTACACACTCGTTATATTGTTACTATCTTTTCTATTGCATTTATTAATTGAATATTTAAATGATATCATTTCTAGGATCTTTAGTGACAATTGAATTTCAACCAAGTGACCAAGAATCAGGTGTGTCTCAAAGCAAACTCACGCCACACATCATATGCCATCTTGCCTTATTAATTAGATATATCATTGGGTGGATCGGGGGACACACATTTTTTACAAAGAATTTTACAGAGCTTTTTTCACCATAAAATTTATGTGAATCCAACAGTTGATATTCACAATGGGCTGGCACATATAAAGAAATTGTGTTGTCACCGAGCAAGATGAGCGTAAATGGTATGTTTCATCGCCACATCATCAGAAAGGACATCTTTGTTTTTTTCTCCTTTAGTTTCCCTCTCCTCTCATAGTCTCTGTTTCATATTCACTACTGCTCCATTTTTTTCTACGCTCTTCAGTGCCTAGAAATCAATTCTATAAATCTGTTGAATATATGATCTCAAGTTGAGGAATATGTCTCTCCGTTCGACTAACTGCTATACACTTCCCATTCAGATAAGGATATGTAAAAAATAAAAAAATAAAATAAATAATAATAATAATAATCTTAAATTAGATTATGACATGTATAACAAACGGAAACGGGATGAAAGACACTGACAGGTCAACTTAGCAATTGCAGTCAATTTTATTTCAGGATATCGCAATTATAATTTAGTGAAAAAAGGAGCCGTAACTGTTTGATACACCAAAACTCCTCAAGTAACCATTAAATGTGTGAAAAGATTAAAATTTCCACAAGTATTGCAAGCAAACAAAACAAATGAGAAATGAGAAATGCCCTTTTCTACACAACTACAATGACCTGGCAGGAGTTTTCAAAATAGGAAATTGATGGCAACCTTTTCTGCATAATGGTGTGTGAGACCCAGGTTTTTGGGGAAACCACCCAAAGAAAATGATGAAGATAATAATGATAGTCATGCAACATGAAGAAAACGCATAACCTTTTGGAACATGAATTACTATAAATACCAACAAATAAAGAACCAGAACAACTCACAAAATCCTCAAGTGTAGAATTCGCACGTTGCATTGCATCCAATCCAACCATCGCTGTGTCTTCAAAATCATTTCTCACTGAACCATGATCTCTTTTGGTCTCAAGAATTGGTTCACTTGGATGTTGCACACAGTAGTGTTGATAATCTGCATATAGAAAACTTATCGTAGGTTAAAAAATCTTGCCTGCATGAATTTTCAGTGGAAAAAAAAGTCTCGTGTAATATATTAGTTTTCTTAGATTTTATAGGAACCTCGGAAAAGACCAAAGAACTAGGGGATAGCATACAAGAGTGCCTTTTCGGTGAATTAATTAGAAGTTTCCTCACTTTCAAGCTCAAAATTGTACAAACTTGTTGCTTTCTAATTAAAAAGTGAGACATCTAACATAACACTGAAAACTCTGAATTTAAGAAAAATGGTGAATGTTGATCAAACACTAGGCTTAAATGCTACAAGTAAGCATGGCTCTCTTATTTGAGTAACAGTAACATACTTAGATTAGCATTACACATATCTGCATGATAGTTCTAGTACTTCTTGAGCTCGCAGATGAGGAAATTTTTTTCCGACATTAAACACAATGACACAGTTGTATACATCACTTAGGTCAACGTTTTCACTTCTAGATCTTCCATATCCAAAGCAATTACATGAGCACCAGGTGGGAATTAGATCAAAGCCTTAGCAGTTGTAGCCACTCAAAATAGTATCATAAACAGAAAACTATCTACTCTTAGCTAAATGTGCACATAATAAATTGCAGATATATCATCTGATCTTTCTAATTTCTTGGTTCGTTGTAAAATCTCTTATTAGTATTACTACAGCTATTACTCGCTACGAAAAGTGGGAGAGGAGACTAGCGAAAAAACTTTCTTGACAATGCAATGCAATGGTTTGCACGAGGAAAAAAATGCCATGATGCTTATCAAAAAGATCATATGCATGCAAACAGCTATCATGTTATAAAAGTTACCAGTGCATCCTAAATTTGTCAAAACCAAACACAATGTGACTATTCAAAATATCTTGATATATTGAGATTTTTATCTTTTTTTGGCCTCGATAAGATATATTGTAGGATATATCTCCTAAAAATAAACTAAATAAGAAAGGTAAAAAGATGGATGGAATTTTTTGATTTATCAAAATATATCACGATAAGATATAACTCGATATTAGGGGATAATAATGTCACATGGCAACAAGTTGATTCATTAACATTAAATCTATCCTGAAAATTTTGATATATCCAAACTTATCCTTAATTTTATTCAAACATTGTTTTTCACTTTCATTGATTTTACGCCCACGTGAGTATAGCATAGTCTTTTGAGTTTATATTATACACCTAAGCAAAATGTTATTATTATTTATTATTAATTTCTACAACTTACAACCTGCCATATAGGGTTGTTAATTGTTTCTCAAAAACTAACCGAACCAGCCGAACCGAACCGAATTAAACCGGAAAAGAGCCGAACCGATTAAAAACGGAAATCGATGACTAAAAACCGAACCAAACCGAATGTATTCGATTCGATTTCGGTTGTTTTTTCCCCACCCGAAAAATCCGAACTAAATAAATCCCCCACTCTCTTTTTTTCAACTCTATCTCTCCAACCACTCGCTATAAAGCTACTCAAGCCATACGTTACCCAACCCACTCCCATCACTGTCTCTTTTAATGCCCCACCAACTCACACATTAGCCAACCCACTCCCATCACTCTCTCTCTCTTTTAATGCCCCACCAACCCCCCCTCTCATTTCTCCATCTTTTAACTACCTCCATCTCTCTCTCGCCAACCACTTCACTCTTTTAATGAACATAAATCTCAAAAAAAAAAAAAAAAATCAATGAAACCACTTATAGGAGGCGTGTTCTCTGCTGATGACGACAAAGCTCCAATTCTCACAACCAGTTTCTTCAATTCTCACGCTTCTCTCTATTCTCTACTATACTTGCAAAAAGTAACCATGAATAAGGAGGACCTACCAAAAGAAATAGTGGAAATAATCAATGGATGTTCATGGAAACGCCAAATTCGATTTCTCTCTGTAACTGTGCGTGATATGGTTTGCAGGTTTCGAGCCTCTTGGACTTAATTGCCCGCTCTCTCTGATTGATTTTGCGTGTGTGAGCAGGCTGAGTTTCCCACTCCATACAGAGCTTTCATTAAACAATATGGACACCACAAGTCGAGGGTGGTTCTCACCGAATACGACCCTCTTAACATTTCCTCCATCAAACTACTCATCCACCTTCAAACACCCAATCCTCGACAGAAATCTCTTCATCCTACCCTTTCAATTTCTCTCTATACCCTAGCTCTCACTCTAATTTTGTTCTTTTTGCAGGAAAAAAAAAGAAAGAAAAAACCAAAAAAATTCAAACCGGACCGTTTGGTTAAGTTCGGTTTCGGTTTTTTGTTTAAAAATAAGACAACTGAACCGAAAACCGAATCTTTAGTTTGGTTTGGTTCTAGCCCAACTTTGAACCGACCTAACCGGTTAACACCCCTACTGCCACATGCTTTTTAGAGAGGAATTTTTGGATTGCAATGAAGTGTGAGGAAGAAAATTGGATATGCCTTTTTATTATCACCTATAAAAGAACTAAATGGAGAAAAGAATATGAACGAAGAAGTGACAAAAAGATTTTTTTTAAAGTGGTGTAGTGTTGGATTTGACCAATTTCTTTTTTTTGTTTTCAGTGCCGGTGTCACATAAAGATTTTTATTAGGTAATAGTGCCTATGTACATGCAATGCATTCATCAGTTTACTAGGATGCCATATTATAAATTTTATATTTTAAGAATGAGTAAAAATTACAATTATGCAGTAAGATTAATACGACTAATTATAATTTTGTCTATGATTTTCATTGTCAACTCCTTAAGACATCTCATTTGTCATGTACCAAATTACTCTTCCCCGTCAGCAGTAGCAGAGCTACATACAACCTAGGGGATAACTACCACCCCCCCCCCCCATGCCCGCGTGCACTTATGTTTGTGAAACACTTCTCAAACCCTTTTGTTCCCTCAACTTGAAAGCTAAAATTTATGAAATAGGTACATGTTCCCACGGTTCTTATAAAATATATTTTAGCAACATAAATTTTTTTAAACTATTATTGCACTTAATTTTATGGTTCATGCAATTTCCTACCCGTAATTTGTTTTCCATAATGCTAATTTTTTATTGTAACAACAAAAAAATTTATCCTATAGATATGATAATGATGTAAGTAAAGCTCATGTTGTAGGTTATGATTAGGGGTGGGCATCCCATCCCATCCCGATTTTTTCCAGGTCTTATTGGGATTGATCAATCCCATCTCAATCTCGTCCCGTCCCGATCTAGAGTGGGACATGATCGGGATGGAGATTTTTAGTTCCGCCCATCCTGTCCCGTCTCGAATTGATTTTTTAAATATCTATTATTACTAATTTTAATATTATTCACGAAAATAATAACACATGAATTATATTCTAGTAGGAACTGTTTTCTAATGCCCTCTTATTCATGAAAATAATAATACATGTATTCTATTCTAGATAAAACACAAGTTGTATACCAAATAATGTTCATTTACAGAAAGCTCAATTTACTAAATCTTTCTTATAAAAGTTCACATGCTAAAAATGCATAACAAAACATATTCATATATACAATCATATGTATCTATCCTTTCATATAAGTACTAGTAAAGCTAATACAATTATTTGAATTTGAAAACAAAGAATAACATCAATGTGAAATACTGTTGATCCCGTCCCGAAGCCGTTTGGGATGGGACAAGGTTGGGATGAGGTCTATGCTGTCCCGACCCGAACGAACGGGATAAGATAGGGATGAGGTCCATCCCGTCCCGTGCACACCCCTGGTTATGATGTTTTGAATTAAGTTTATGAAATATGATGGGATTATGTAAAAATTATCTTTCGAAAAAAGTCTTTTTTTTTTGTTTTTGAATATATTAACAATTTATCTGATATATGATATAATGGATTTATCCAGAGATAAATTATAGCTACTGACAAATTGAAAATAAATCTTTTATATCTCTCAGTTATCTAATATATCCAAATTATCTTTGATTTTATACCAACAACTTTTTCCAATTCTTCGATTTATCTACTCAGGGTTGATATATGATAGAATTGAACTTGTAAATAAATGGAATTGAAAATAATGCGATAATTAAAATCAAATAAATTGACAATAAAACTTTTATTCAATCAAAACTTAATTTCAATGAACAACCTACTCTCCTATTTATAACTGACCTAACTTGTCTAACAAGAAACAAACCCTAAACCTAATATGAAACTAATGTCCTAATTGGATTGTTACTAACAAATCCTATTATAATATAACTAATAATACTATTTCTAAAATAGACCCGATTACATCAATATATTTTCAATATATATCTTTTTTTTTTCAGGACTACTATATCCTCGATAAAGATTTTTTGAACCATGGTTCCAACTATTCAAAGCTTTCTGGACATATATACCATCATCACCATCTATTCTTTTAATCAAAGGTAGAATTTGAACTCACATGAATGGGAATCAAATCCTTAACCATGTTAGTGAACTCCGACTTTTATCAAAAAAATAAATAGATGGTTATGATGTTTGCAACCTCAAAATGGCCTTTGGAAGGAAGTGGTCCTCCATGAATTCCAAGGAATTGGACTCCAACTAACTGAATCCCATTATTTGTGATGCTAAGGAGTAACATTATGATAATTACTCAAAGTTGAGAGGAGAGGATCTTCAAATGTTTCACGTCATGTTTTCATTCAGCACACTAGATACATAAAACATGAAAATCAATTTATGGGTTTCAATTTATTGTATAAATCAATTTCCATGAAGACGGCATTTTTATAAAAATACTTATCTCCAAGTTTTCTCTGGAAAACTGTAAAACCCCATAAATCCTAAAACCCCAAAGAGATTTATAAAGCATTATAAACAGATCCAACCAATAAATAGGGATTTCTCTCAGTACCTTCTCCAGTGAGAGACACCGCTGCTTCTTTGAGAAATTCAGGTGAAACCTGTCAAATGATGCACCCAACTCAGCTCTGAGCAGCTTTGAACGATATAATTTTTTTAACGATAAAAAATCTAACCTTTACCTTTGGGAGAAGATCGGAAATCAGATGAAGCTTTTTCTCCATGCCCAACTCTCCACCTGATTTTGCCTTCAACGACAGATAAAGATTTCAAATTGAGAAAGATCAAATGAAGCTTTGAAAGGGAAATATTTGATGGGAAGGAAGTGTTACCATGAAGAGTAGGAAATCGGCAAGGAAACGGTCCGAGTTGTGGTGGTTTGAAGAGAGATCATGCTCTTGCATCCATGACAACATAGTTTGGACATTTTTCAGATTCTCAAGAGCTTCCATCGTTTTCCCTTCTTCTTCTTCTTCCACACTTTGGCGGGAGCAGACCCAGATGGGGGTTTTACTTGTTGGCTTTTAAGAGCTGCAGGAATAGACTAGTAGGGGTTTTCGACATTTTTTTGTATTTTTGGCCTGTGTACTGATTTTATACATAGAACTTACCCATGGGCCATGGCTTAGCAGTTGCGTTTCCTATCTCAATTGTGTGTTTATTACTAGGGTGTCTTCGCCAATATTCGGTAATTTTTAATTTTATTACAATCTTTTAATTAATAAATAAATAAAATGTTATTGAAATTCTAAATAAATAATTAAGGACTTTGAATAAATAATATTAGGGGCTTAGATATAATTAATAATATTTGAGAAAGGCAGGGTGTTGATGGTAAATAATCTAAATTTGAAAGGGTAAAATGGTACATATGTGCAATTTACAATTATAAAATTACCCCTAGCCATTGTTCACCTACCTATTGGTTTTCTTGTAAATACGATAGAGTTGAAGGGCATTTAAAAAATCAGGACAGATACACACGCATTCAATGTTTCTAAGGGGAACTTGCATTATATAGTTTAGATTTGTGGGTAGGCCTCGCAAATGGTCAGGTTTGTATTGAGTTATAACGGGTTGGCAGGTTAGAAGGTTCAACTCTAACCCGACCAGTTTAGCTTATCTTGTCAAAAACCTCAATCCTAACCCTTACCCAACCGGTGTAGATTTTCTCATTTTTTTTCTTATTGTCTTCACTTCCTCGTTCTCTCCTTGAAATGAAGTTTCAAAAGCTTGAAAGAAAGTTTGATTCCATCTCCAAACCCAAAACTTCAGTAGATAGATATACCGATTAATTGATTTGTTTCTCACTGGCAAGCTAATTACTTATCTAATTCATCCCAACCATAACTTTACTAACTCTTTCTAAGAATGTATTTATTTATTTACCACAATTTTGTGTAGAATCAAGAGGATGTAGAAGATTACAAAACACGTGTTCATCAATTTCTTTCCCTTTTTCTCTCATCTCCATTTTTCCTTTCGACAAATTTTATTGAGAAAGTTTTCCTTTGAACTAAACACGCCCTTAGTCTTTCACCATCAATTGTTTTGTCAACCCTTAGTCTTTCACTGACAGCTCGCATTTTGAGTTTAGTGGAGAGATTGAAGTTAACTCAACTTCCAACAATGACCAAAAAGAGATTGTCACAACAATTGAACCATAGTTTCAAACGACTCTCGAACCTTCGTATCTTTTGCTCAAATCTAGAATGGATAGGAAGGCACTAGCAAGCACGGGTCTACGTGGGGACACTTGCCCTCGTTGACTTTTGAATTTTTTTTCTTATTTGCGATTTGTCGGTCCTGCGTCGTCGACGATGCCATCCCGCCCAACCCCTTATTTTCTCCCTATATTGTCTGCGACTCCGACGACCCCACCCCGCCCATTTCTTATTTTCTGCTCCCTCTGTCAGTTTACTGTGAGACAAACAACCGCCCCGCCTCCTCTTCTCTTCATCTCCCTCCCTCTTCGCTTGATTTATTTTCCTTTCCCAGTATCATTACTAGCCACCAGCAACCCCAACCTCTCTTGTCTATTTTGAGGAAGAATAATTTTTGAAGTATTTTCTCGAGATGAATTTGTACATATCGAGGTCTAGTTTTGTATTTTATTCATAGGATTTTTCTAGAGATACATGAAAAATTCGACCCATTAATTTTTCGTCAATATATATGTTTGTATCTCAAGATTCATTTGTGGCTTGTTTTATGAAAGGCATTTTGGTAACCAATGTGAGCCTTTTGAAAATCGACGCACATTGACTGTTACTCCTGGGGAGACTACAACAATGATTAACGTTGGGGGTAACCTCTACTTAGCTATTTTGACAGGGGACATATTGCAAATAACCTTTTTTTTTTTTTTGTAAACGAATAATTTTACATTTGAAATTAATTTTTGCCCCTTAACTTTATATACTAATTGATTTGTCCTTCATCTTTTGTGCTCCTACAAAGTAGCTGATTGGATCCATTTTCTCCCCCCTTAAATTAAATAGAGTTTTGTTTAGCAATCCATGTTTTGTATAGTTATTTTTATATTGTTCAAACTTTTTAATAAAATTTATGTGTTATTATTAATTAGCTATGATTCTTTACTCCGCCCCTTCAACAAAAATTCTGGCTCCATCACTGGGCACTAGTGACTTTGAGACGTTTGACCAATGTCAAGAACATTGAAGAAACAGTCAAATTGTACCCCAAATCTTAAAGGTATATGTTTTTGCGTCTGAATAGAGTTAGAAGCCTTAATAAGAAGTTGGACACCTTGTTTAGAGTGTTTGTTTTTAGTTTTAATCAGAATTTCAACTTCTAATTGGAGTAAGAAACAAGGAGGTATTGATCATTTAGCACTGAGGGTTGACTCAAAAGTTTTTCCAATAGTAACCTTAAAATAATTTTATAATGACATTTGATGCCTCCATCTTAAAAACAATTAGGGCTAATTTCGATGGCACATCTTCATTATCTTCACCAAACATTGTCGTTTTACATACTTTCACAAGGACTCTTCAACGGTAAGAAACTTTTTTTTTTCTCATTCATCTTTGTTTTCTTTTTTTTGTATTTTCCAATTTTTTCTTCATCTCTCAAATTCTCCAACTCTCTCTCTCATGTATATTTTCAAGTTTTCATTTTGTAGTATGTAGTTTTCATTATGTAGCATGTAATTTTAAACGCTTTGACAAATTGATCACTACCGTATAATATCGGGTCATCTCTCCATTCATGTATGTGTCTCTTCATTGGGGCAAAATTGTCAAACAGTTCCCATTCAGCACCTAAAAATAAACACATTTTAATTTTACGGCTTCTATTTAGCAGCCCATTCAGAAGCAAGATAAACAGTTAATTCAGAAGCTGGTTCAAAACTTCCAACTCCAATTAGAATTTAGCTTCTAAGCATTTACAAAAAATAAACGTCACCTTAATCTTAAATTATGGTGAAGTCTTACAAAATATTTGATTGGAATTGAGTAAACTTTGGAAATGTTCGTCTTCCAAGTCACAGAGAACAGAGCTCGTCTTCCTCATCCCTTCAATTGCTCTTCAACTACATTGATTTCTTTAGCCCCTAATTTCTCTTTCTTTTCGATATCTTTTTTGCTCTCTTATTGAAGTTTCTCTTTACTCTCTTCAGATCCCTTTTCATCTATCTCACTTTTCATTTGATCTCCTCCTTATCTCACATCTCCCACCTCTCTTTCTTCCAAATATAGCTTTTCCAATTGCTTTTATAGCTAAGGTTTTTGTTTGTTTGTTTGTGTTGGTTTATTCTTCCTTGTGCTCCATTATCCGTCCTTCCGCCTCTCTCGCCGTCAACATATCACATCGACATTCATCGCCATGACTTCCTCCTCCTCCGCCCCACCCACCAGCAATTACTCCCCAGATCTTGTAGTGATTACACCTGGATATGCGCGGACTGGGTCAAACTCCCAGTTTAATGTGATGCTCAGCACTCCAAGATCCCCTCTTCGTATCATTCACTTTTGGCAAATACACTTCGATTTCATAGCTCTGCAAATGGACTTCTCAGGTTCCCACTTAGCTCCCCTCCCCTTGACTCCCCTTCTCCCCAATACTTCCCCCACCATGATACCCACTCCACGCTATCAACTTACACATAACACTACAAATACATCCCCACAACCACACTCACAAGTTTCTTCTCCTCAACCATCCACTACATCCTTTGCTCCAGCCACAACTATTCACCATTCTTCAAACACACTCAGCCTCGAAGCGCATCTCAAACGAAATCTCACCATCCCCACACCCCCTTATCTAGGAGGTCGTTCCACTCCGAAAAAAAACACTCACCTTCGTATAGTTGATAAGTACTGTCATCAACAACTTCTGCGACAAGAAGTATTTGCAATGAGAATGGCCTCTCAATGGGAGACCAAACATACCTTCGAAGTACAAGTCTTGCCACGTAAATGGGACCTTGACAATACTTACTATATGGTTCAATTTTTTGAGATATCTGATATGATTCACGTTCTCCGGGCCTTGGGTGCTTTCGGGTGGTTAGTCATCCCCAAACCGTGGCATGCTAACTACCTTAACAGTGCACTGGAGTCCCCAATTGGATCCGTTTCCATGAGTTCCCTATTATCAAATTAGAAGCTGATATTCAGATATTAGTAACAAAATTTGTAGAGCTGATGGAAATAGATACAAAATCACTACAAAATCGAACTGTTCCCTATATCAGATTTAAAGTGTGGCTTAATATTACCTAGGCTCTCCCTTGCACTATTGAAACGAATTTTGGCATTCAATATGGTAGGTAATATGTGGTGCATTTTTGTTACGAAAACCCTCATACCTTTTGTTTTTGTTGTGGTTACATTGGACACATCTTCGAGAAACATTATCCATTGTATTATGACACTTTGCAATTTTCGGAGCCCAACGTTTATTTCCCTACCATTTTCTCATCGGTGATTCTAAATGGCGAGGAAATGGGCGAGGGAGGGGGTGTGACCCTCCATCCCCCTTGAGATGCACGTCAGTGTGAATCTCGAGGGGGATGGGGGGGTCAAACCCCCCTCCCTCGCCGCCTAGAACAACTCTTTTCTCATAGATCTCGTATCAGGGCTTGTCCAACGGGCGAGGAAGGGGGTGGAACCCTCCATCCCTCTCGAGATGCGCCCGTTTCGTCGCCAATTAGAATTCCCCCTCGTATCAAGACATGCAGTGAGCAATTTCTTGATTCCCCCACTCCTGTCAAATCCCAACTATCTCGCCATTCTCAACCACCAATATCCCATCGTCCTTTGCTGAAAAGCTCTGGTGCTCTTCCCTCTCATGGCAGCGGTGATACTGTCACATTGGGATCTGGCACCCATGAACAAGAACACTGTTCACACACCACCACCTCTGTCGCGTGTCATTTGGATGACGTGGGTAATTCCCATACAACTAAAGCATTAATTACAAATGGGGACAATAATGGAGCATGTACCAACTGTTGACTCAGAATTTCAGGAAAAACAGACTCATGTGTGCACGGATCCCAGTGCATAGCTTTTTTCTCAAAGCACAACTCTGCCACAACATCTTAATCAATCAACTCTCAATGCAGTGGAACAATTAATCCGCGGTGCAGTCCAATATTGCTCATATTGAACCATTGGAAAAGGCCCAATGTAGGTCCATTTCACAGGCTTATGGGTGTTGCTGCCTCATGGGCTTCTTCCCACTCTACTGGACCGTTGGCTTCAGACTTCACTTCTATTCTAGGCTCAGAAGGCTCAAACCCAAATTATATTAATTGGGCTATCTCTACAATCCTGGCGAGCCTATCTCCATCAATGCCCAATCCATTGTCTCCAAATCTGGTTATTACATCAGCTCACAGCACAAGCCCAGTTGTTATACAAGCCCACATTGCTACATGATCCAACAAACTGTGGAGTCACATACCAATATTTCAACATGCCTTACACTCTTCAGCCCACACAATTTAGGCCCAAGCCCGGCCAGACTGCTTCTCACAAGCTCAACTCAGGAGCTTAGCAGCACTCTCGGTTCTGCCCAAGCAATTCTGGCCCAGGAAGGCATAATTTCATTAAACCCAATCAGCCACTGTCTTCTCCACCACGACGGGCAATGCACAACAAGCCCTCCATTCTCAACACAGTTGCTCCACCACTCTCAACGCTGCAACTCCTCCACTCTCAACATCGCAGCCCCTCCACTCTCAGTTCACAGGTCCTCTCGTTCACCGACGTTATGCACAATTGGGTGCTATCACTTCTACTCAGTTCGCTCCAATCTATTCCATTGCCACTTCTTGCAATGTCTTCCAAGGACCGGATACCACCACTCACTCATCAGATACAGTAACTCCTACCAAGCCTTTGCTCAATCAAATTGGGCCCCTTCCACGGAGCAACTCGGCGACAGTTCCTTCCTCTTGTTCCCTCCCGCAACTTCGTCCAAGCCTATGAAGAAACATACAGGGACAACATCTCGATCCAAAGGCACTCGCTCCACTCCTAAGACCACTTACGCCACCGAAGGAAGCGACACCTCCTTCATTGTCCCATTAGCAATGAACAAAATTCATAAGGTTACAGTAAATGCAAACCATGCGGCCAGAGCTCGGCGTGAAGTGGCAGTGCAATTGGGGAAACGAAAACCGAATGGCACCTCGGAGTATAATGGAAACCAAGGCACCACCAAAAAACTTAATCCATATGGCCAAACTGATCTTTAAGAGCCTCTATTTAGTATTGTGAAGACTCCGACTACATCTGCTTCACCTGGACAGCAAATGCCCGAGACTCCCATTTTCCTACAACCACAGTGTACGACCATGCAATTGGCACCAGAGTCCATACTTCCTCTTTTCAGGTTCAGGCGACCGCCTTTGAAAGGTCACCTCCTTTGACATGATCCTTCCTTGGAATGTTAGAGGCGCATGGTCTCCCGAAACGTTCCGGAATTTAAAGACCCTCTCTGGTCAGTCTAATGTAGATATACGTTTTCTCTCTGAAAACGAAGGCTAGTTCTGCTAAAATGGATCGTACTTGCCAAAGGCTCGGCTTTCGACATGGACTTGCAATACTTGCGCTAGGACAGTCAGGCGGAATAGCTCTTTTTTTCTGGAAGGAATGTATCAATCTCACTGTCATTTCCTTTTGTAAATATGATTTTAATTGCACATTTATTATGTTATTAATATTTGATCAGCTCTGTTTGTTTACGGCGAACCAAATCCAGCACGCAGGATTCATTTATGGAACTCGATGCTACAAGTTTACAACTGTCAACCCCATCCAGGGGTAATCATTGGGGATCTCAATGCAATATATGATCCTATGGAAAAGACAGGCAGAGTGACTCTTTCATACACTTCGCTCAGTCACTTTCAGAATTTTGTAGATACTAATCATCTTATGGATCTCCCACTCAAAAAGGGTCTCAATTCACTTGGTTCAATAAGCATCAAGACAAGCATGGTATCAAGGCAAAACTTGATCAGGTTCTAGCAACTACGGACTGGTTACAACATTTTCCTTCAGCTACTTGCCGGTATATCCATGCCCCATCCTTAGTTGAAGGAAAATTTTGTAACCAATGCCCCATCCTTACTGGTGTCTAATTTCAATCCTACCCCAATGCCCTTCAAAATTTTCCATATGTGGGTTAGGGATCCTGGATATCGTAACACCATATCCAAATCCTGGGATCCCCCTCGCTCGGGATACCCTTTTTCATGTCTTTCTCACCAAGATCAAACACCTTAGTCATGCTCTTACTAGATGGAACAAATATGATTTTCACAATATTCAAGTTTATATCCTAGAAACTCGGGCAGCCTTAGATGAACTCCAAAATGAGCCCTTGTCTAGTAAAAAGGCCTCCTCAATAGCCTTCTTGGAAGCCTGTCTGGAGGAACTCTTTTGGCGCAATAAGTTTGGTGTATCTTGGCTCTCTAATGGTGATAGGAATACCAAATTCTTCCACCTCTCAGCTCTTCTGTGTCGCAAATCAAATCTCATTCTTCGCCTTAAGGACCACAACGATGTTTGGCATTCAAGTTATGAGGATATGGATCAGGTCCTTAATCACTACTTTTTTAACATCTTCACATCATCTGCCCCCCAACCGGACCCTGACATTTTTCAATTTTTTCAACCTGTGATCTCGGACTCAGAAAATGCTTATTTGCTTACCATTCCTGACGGTGACCTCATCAAAGAAACTTTGTTCTCTTTTGGCAGTCATAAAGCCCCGGGTCCGAATGGGTTTCATGTCTTCTTCTTTCAACAATATTGGGATATTGTTAAAGGACATGCCATTAATGTGGTTCAAAATTTCTTTTCCACCAGACGTCTTGAGCCTAAGCTCAATGAGACCTTTATAGCTTTGTTGCTTAAAGTGGGTAATCCTACTACCTCAGACAAATTTTGCCCTAAGGATTATGTAATGTTATCTACAAAGTTATTTCCAAAATTATTGCTAATCGACTTAAACCTTTATTAGATAACATTATTTTCCCTAATCACGGTTACTTCCTCAAAGGACGATCTATTACCGAAAACATCAGGGTTGGATGACTCTTAAAATTGATATGGCCAAAGCTTATGATAGGGTTGAATGGTCGTTCCTTTTTGCAAATCTTCAGGCACTTGGGTTTTCATTTGAATGGATAGAACTCATCAATCAATGTATCTCAACCACCTCTCTTCGGGTTCTCATGAGTGGTTCCTCATTGTCTTTTATTTCCCCATTCCGCGGTCTTAGACAAGGAGACCCCCTATATCCTTATCCCTTTATCCTGGTCATCGAAGATCTTTCCAAGTTGTTGACCAAAATAGAAGCCAACGACACTATTCAGGGTATCAAGATTAGATGGCGTTCCCCTTCTATCAGTCATCTTCTTTACGCGGATTGATCTTTTTATTTTTTGTCGAGCTTCCCTGGCAGAAGCTCATGCCGTCAAAGATGTCCTTCTCAATTACTGCTTGGCTTCTGGGCAAGGAGTTAATTTTGAGAAATCCTCAATTTTCTTCAACTCCAATGTGCATCCCAAGCACGCCAAGATGATTTCCAAAATCCCGGGGTCTAAGGTTTTCAACCAAAAAGATAAATATTTTGGTTCTCCTATGTTTTTTTTCTAAATGTAAGATCACGGACTTCCAATTTATTATAGACAAAATCTCGGCTAAACTGGCTACATGGAAGTCCAAAGTTCTTTCTCAAGCAGGGCGCACTGTGATGATCAAAGCAATTATCAACTCTATCCCTATCTACACTATGCAAACCTTTTTCCTCCCCGCCGGGTTAACTGACCACATCGATAATCTGGCATGTAACTTTTGGTGGAATGGTCAGGATGATGGTCGAGTTAAACATTTATGCACTTGGAATAGGATCACCCTTCCCAAGCATCTCGGGGGACTTAACATTTCTACTTCTAGGAATAAAAATCTGACACTTCTCGCCAAAAATGTGTAGTCAGCCATCACCTTCCCTTAATCTCTCAGGTCTCAATTGCTAGAATCGATTTATCACTCCAAGACCTTCTTCCAACTGCATAAAACTCCGGCTCATGCCTCTTTTGCTTGGAGAGCACTTTCAGAGCTTTTCCAAACCATGAAACCTTTCTCGCATTGGCAAGTGCACTTTGGGAATAGCATCAACCCTTGGACTGACATTTGGGTCAAACCAGGTTTGCTTCTTGCAGACCCCTCACCTCCTAACCTCCAATTTTCTGATATTTGGTTGGTTTCCCCATCCTTCTCAATTTCTTGGAATGAGACCCTCCTCCATTCTTTATTCCCTCCCTCAGTGGTTCTTGATATTACTAATGTCTGCATTCGTGTTTCCTCTAAGCCGGACCGCCTCATTCGGAATGATAATAAAAAAGGTCTCTTCCCGGTTAAGAGTGCTACTCACGCCTTCTCTTTCGTTAAAGTAGCCGGATCTTCCTCTGGAACCACTCCCCCACATTTAGACCCCTAAATCTTTTGGCCACCTCTAGCACTTAAAAGCATCTCCTAGTGTTATCCTTTTTCTCTGTAAAGTTAGTTAGAACCTTTTGTCTACCACTTCCAACCTGGTTAGGGTGCACATCCCGATTGATGATACATATGTCTTTTGCCATTGTCAAGAAGAAAATGTTTTACATCTTTTCTTCTTATGCCAGTCACTAGTCGTCTTTGGTTACTTTCTGTTCTGCCATTCGATTATAACTCCCTTCCTGCAACCGACTTCCATTTTCAGCTTTTTCAAGTTTATTTGGCATACCGCTAACGAGCACCATCTTTCATCAGAGGAGATGCCTTCCCAATTCACTGCTACTCTCCTCTCCATCTGGAAACTGAGAAACAACATCATCTTCAACAAATCCAATTTTTCCGCCCGTGAGTTCTCCGCGACCTTCATTAAGATCTGGTCTGTTTGGTTGGCCCATTGGTTTGACTCTTCCACGAAAACCTCCAATTTGACTCTCAAATCTATCTCTCAGATTGTTAGTACTGCCCGTACAGACAATAACCCTCAATCTTCCACCTTTACCTCAAACCCTCTTATGGGCCCACCTACCGAACTTGTAGCAAAAAAATTTATTTGATTAAGGAGCAACTTCGGTTCGCTAGGTCACATAGAGTAAATCGCAACCTATCTCCCACCATCCTAGGGCCTGACTTGCTTGACCCTGATACAGTGATTGTTAACTTTGATGCATGTTTTTTTTTTTATCATTCCGAGTAGGGCGCTATTGGTGTATATCATTCTGAGCAGGGCGCTATTTTTGCTTAGAGGTTGAAATTATATATACAGTAGAAACCTCAATTATGAGCTCATGAACTCGCATCTTTAGCGGGTAGAGCTATGTATGCTCCTTTTTAGTTTAATGCACGATGCTTTAACAAAAAAAAACAAAGAAAAAACGCTTTGGAAATACTCCCATCTCCATAACCTTAAAAACGTTTAAACCTTAGATGCAGAGAGCGGTTCAACTTTTCTTTTCAGTCATATACCCTTTGCCACTCAAAGCCTTCCTTTCGAAGAATATTACAAGGTGAACTCTCTACACCCAACAACTCATTTTTAGTGCATTTACTGACCAATGTTCTGTGAATTCATGTAGGAACAAGGGATAGTCGCTGAAGAAGAGTGGGATACGTTCACGAAGATGCTCCGAAAACCGTTGCCCCCCGCATTCAGGATCAATTATAGGTGCCCCATTACTTTTTTCATCTTAAGGGATGTTTTTAACCCCTTGAACTTGATTGGGAGGCAAAAGCAGATACCCCCAATTCGCCATTTTAGGTTTTATATATGTCAATATTCATGAGTCGATATGTATTTATTTTTATGCTACAGTGGGCAGTTTTTTGAAGACATTCGTTCCCAATTAGAGAATGACTTCATGAAATCCTTGGAGGCAGAGGTTGATATTTCAAGCTTGAGGTCATTTGTGTGTATCTACTTGATATTCAATGCTGTTTTTCATTTATGCTTTTCATTATTGGTAGGCAAATGAAGATGGCTAAGAGGATGCTATTAGACCATTATCTTGGTATCCTAATAATCTCGCTTGGCATTCAAACTTTTCTCGGATGCAGCTAAGGAAGAACCAAACACTCTCAAGGTAGCGCCTTGTCTAAATTTGTGTGTCTTCACGATTTCATACAATTTTAAGTACAAGTCTGGAATATTTGTTTGCACCACTTACACGTGTTGCAGTGTTTGTATTTTAACTGATAGATTATCAATTTACAACTAGACCCTAGCCTTATCTTGCTAAGGTTGTAATAATGTAACTTGTTAGGAGTACAGGTGGCTGCAAGCAATGATTTGAAGTTTATTTTCTACCGCCTAATTGTGGCTGATAAAGTTATTTTGACATGTTTGTAACATATGATATGACATCACAAGAACTTAAGAATAAGCAGAATAAAGTAGTGTTATGTCAGGATCTACCTTCCAGATACAATGCGAGACAAACGACACAATCTGCCATACTTGTACATTAGTTTCAGTTATTAGCTGATATTGAATTACTCAATTATAACTACTAACTTAAACTCCTTTAAGCGACTAATAATCTACTAAAATTGCTCATATTCCAATATGAAGTAACAAAAAAAAATATTGCTCATTAATGGATATACTTAGGCAACAATCGGTTAATACTTAAAACCTTAAAACCGGAGAGAAAATACTAGTGACAAACTCACTAGTCAATAACAACATTTCGCTCATAAATATGTGACAAACTCACTAGTCAATCACAACATTTCACTCATAAAAATGTATCCATGGAGCAATCATCACATTTGATTGATCTATCATAACATAGCTAGACAGATTGAGGTATTTGTCAGTAGTCACTGACAAAGTCACTAGTCAATACACAACCAAAGGTTTGTTGTGACTTGTGATAACAATAAAAAATGTGTTTGTACTATTGGACGACGAAACAGGTTTGAAATTTCTTAACTCTTTGAATCCAATGATCACATATTTTTCTCTTGTCCCTTCTCCTCCGAATTGTAGGCTTCTATGTGTGGAAAGGCCAATTGCACCCCTCCAATTGCTTCTAACATCTTCTGCAATGGGCGAATACTTGGGGAAGGAATGGTCTATCAGTCAAAGAATTCTGGATTTGGGATAGAGTTTTTTAGCTACAGTTTGTGTTTCTGGAAAGAATGAAATAGGAGGATATCCAAAGGTGGTATTAGAGATATTTCTCAGCTCACTAGATCAATCAAAGCTCTTGTATGGCATTGGGGAACTACTTGGGGGATCATCATTGATCAGCCCTTTCATGTATCTTTAGTTGGGATAGCATCTCTTACCTGTAATTGTAAGGAGTTTGTATTCCTAGTGTCTGCTAGTAGCTACCTGTAGTCTCTACATGTTGTATCTTTCTCCCTCCCCTTCTTTTTTGAAATAAACATTTTGACACTATCCAAAAAGGGCACTGTTAATAATCTGGCTGGCAACTTCATCCAAAGATCGAATGAAACTCGATCAGCTAAGTTGGTAGTTTTCAATTAAGAATCTTCCAAGAAGATGATTGAAATCGAAATCAAACAAGACATGAGCAAGAAATCAGAACATGAAGGGTTGGAGTTGAAATGAGGTTTGGAGAACTGAAACTAAGAATGTACCCCCCAATGCCACTTTTCTGGTTGTGTAGAATAGATTTCAAGGGTTGATTTGGCATGAAGATATTTATGAGGTTCAAATAGTGAAAGAAGTAAGAAACTAAATAAAAAATAAAAAATTTGCATTGCTGGATTTTGTCGAAATCAAAGATTTGGCTTTAACTGCCTCAAGGCTTAAGACTCAAAGATTTATGCATTGACATGACGGGTCAGGGCTGAAGCCTCTTATTTGGTCGCAGAGGCTCATTGGCTATAGCGTCAAGGCTAAGTGCCTTGCCTCACCTCAGGCAAGCCTCAAATGCCTTTTAAATCATTACATAAGCTAACAAAATCTACCAAGTGTTTGGTGTCCGGACTGCTCCAAGAAGGTTATATGGTAGCATTTCATAAGATTTTATGATTCATATGTTTATGAGTTCGTCATTGAAGTTTGGTTCGCTGAGGGACTATAGAAAGGGGTAAAGTTTGTGTTTTTGAAGTTTAAATCCCCACTCAAGGAACAAATACTTGAGGAGCGCGAGTTATGTTCCAAAATAGAATATTGTTCATGAAAGTCTGCATTGGAGCTTAGGGATTGTATTCAATCATATTTAAAATTTTTTCTTGGATGAATTCTAATCCAATTTATACTCTGTGAAGTCCAACCAATTTGTTGGGCTGTAAAGCCTGTCAACCACGGCATTTGAGGATGTGTTTGAGGGTGTTTCTTCATTTTCTGAGACGTAAAAGTTTACTGTGGCATTAAGTTATCAGATTAGCTTTTTTTGTTTTTACCTCTTTGTTAGAACTGCCATAATTTATTGCAATCTCTTGCCACAATAGTTATTCCTTTAGATTTGCCACAACGCCATCTAAAGTTGGTCAATGTTTTTTGTTTATGTTTATCTGAGACCAATTTCAGGTTCCATGAGTTCTTAAAGCAAGCGAATGAAATCAGGAACATAACGAGACAAGAGGCTGTTAGCATGGTGCACAACTTTATCTAATGTCATCAAATTTATTTTGTAGTCTTAAAATGTATTTCATGCACGCATCCTTCTTTATACATCTTATAATAGCAGTTTCAGTGATAATTCTGTTCTACTGGTGCATATTGGCTGATCCTGGTTGCTTGTGAGTTGTGACGCAGGTACCTCCTCTATTCCTAGATGTACATCCAGAGCATTTTGTACTCAATAGTAAACCACTTTTTAATGCATAGCTATTAGATTAGGAACTTGATAATGTTGCAGTTTCTCTTTGTTTCATAGTTCAGAAAGGAATTTTTGTAAATAACAAAGTCTACAAGAAGTCTTTTATTGTTGGCTTATTAGGAAAAATCTCTTAATCACTGATGGTCTTAAAGTTATAATAGTGAATTTTCATCTTCATAATATATTACTTATTTCCTGTTTTCTAAACAAATTGTTTTTTGATTGGCCATTATTTTATGCAGTGTGTGCAGCTCCTGGTTCCAAAACATTCCAGTTACTTGAGATAATACATCAATCAACAGATTCTGGATCTCTACCTGCTGGAATGGTTCTTTACTTTCTCTCTTTAACATCGTATAATCTTCTGTTGCGTTGTTTATGGTTATGTTTGTTTTAATTTGGCGTTGTAGCATTCTGTGAAAATCTGTTTCCATTGGTTCACTTGTTTCAGACTTTTTCTCAGTTCAATCATTACTTGTCATACTCATGTGGCCTTTTTTGTTTTGGACAGTCCAGGTTATAGCAAATGATGCTGATGTTCAGAGGTGCAACCTTCTCATCCATCAGACAAAAAGAATGTGCAGTGCCAATGTGATGGTTACAAATCATGAAGATCAACACTTCCCTAGCTGCCATGTAAACAAAAACGTGTTGGGTGTATCTGAAACAGAAAGTGTAAAAGGGTCAGCGATTAATCAGCTTCTATTTGATCGTGTTCTCTGTGATGTTCCCTGCAGTGGAGATGGCACTCTTCGCAAGGCTCCTGATATCTGGAGGAAGTGGTAGCTACTTCTTTTCTCCCACTTTATATTTAGGGCATGTCTGTAGTTTTACCTCTATTCAAGATGTGTTTTTTCTGTTTCAGGAATGGGCAATGGGGTGCATCGCCCAAGTACAGATAGCCATGCGTGGTAGGTTTCATGAGAACTTTTAGCATTAGACATAAGCACATAACATGCTATGTCATGACCTAACTCTTGTTTTTCTTCCATTTTTCATTTTCCTTAAATTTAATGAGAGGAGAGTAACTGTTTGAAACCTCAGGGTGGGGGGATGATATAGCAGGTAAAATGGATCCTTATAAGGGAGCCAGATCACCAGATTCGAGAACTAAGGGAACCAGAAGATGTGGGATCAAAACCCCAGTCAACATGATGTTCAGAGAACAAAGCTAGTTTCTAACAGTAGGGGTGGCAACATTCAACAAAACCAAAACATGTACGAGTTTATTCTTAAATTGGAGGAATAAACTGTGTTAAAGAGGAAAAAGAAACAACATATAGAGAGGGGAGGAGGTAGGAAACAAATGAGGAATGGCGCCTCATAGCACAATCATGCTTCTCTCTTTTCCATACCCCTAAAATCCCTGTTGCACAAAGCCATGGACCAATCTGTGGTCCAATCATAAAAAGCACATAATTCGTTTGGTCACTTTCTTCTATTTTCCTTTTACTTGCTCTATTAGGATTTCCATTTTTCTAGAGTTGGAGATGAGTTGGGAGATGCCTTATAAGGCAGGGGAGCTCTTGTGGGTGGAAATTTCAGATGACCCATAAGAACAAGATGGATGTGCAACACAATTATTAAAACAGGGGGGTTGGGTTTGAGTTTGATGCCACAACCTGTTTGTACTTTTTGATGTCATTAGTTACTTTTTTGCAAGGAAGTACAAACTCTTTTGAAAACTTGTCGTATCTGTCCGACACATATTTGACACTGACGCTCGAAATGCGTCGGACATGTGATCAACGTGTCGGCAAATGTCAGACACATGGTCAATGTGGTCAACGTGTCCGACATGCCTCCGATACACTCGAAACCTGATCAGGACACAGTCAAGACTCGACGATTGACTTCGTTTTATTTTTACTTTTAGATGTGTGCAAATAATCACCTAATTTAATGGTTGTTGATCCATATGAAGTGAATGACTCTTTCAAATAAGATTCAAGATAAATACAGCAAAAAACCACTAAAGCATAGAGATAGTATATGCTTCTTCTTCTTCTTCTCTCATTTGCTTTTTTTTTTCCTCTACTTCTTCTCTACTTTGTTTTTTTCTTACAACACATTGTTATCTTTTTCTTCGTCTTTGCACCTCTTCTTCTCTACGTTTTTCTTCTTCGTGTTTTTTTTCTACTTTTTTCTACTTACAACAAAGATGAAAACACTTTAAGAATACACTTTTAGATTATTGTTTATGTTTATATGACTTATTCAAAAATTAGTATGACGTGTCCTCGAGTTCTAGTTTTTGAAATTTTTTGAGTTGGCATGTCGTGTCAGTGTCCATGCATCCTTGCTTTTTTGATAAATTAAGAAATGCACCGAATGCAACTTTATTGAACCCCCATTATGTGTTAAATATGTGATTTGATTATACATAACTTCAAAGTTTAATTAATTACTTACTATATTAGTTCTATATAGTCTCAAGCGACGCCTATGCGCACTAGGCGAGCTATACCTGACCTTACCGCCTCGCCTAGCCTAGGCGCCACCCAAATAAAAAATAAAAATGTAGTAAGCGAGGCTCGCCTAGGCGCTCAAGACTGGCTCCTCACCTCACCAAGCGCCTCAGACTACATAGCTAAGTACGAACAAATTGCATATGTTAGTTTGGCATATTTATATTAGACGGAGTAGATAGTCGTGTCTATATAGGTTGACCTCGACACAAACCGTTTTGGTTGGGGCGAGGTTGAATGACACAACTCGTCAGATGTGATCCATTGTTACCTTTGTTGTTTCTTCTGAAACTTGACTCCCTGACTTGTTTATTTTATTTTTATACGTGGTTAATCTTCATTCATAACCAATCAAAGTTACGAGTAATCCAACAACTAAACAAACTATTAGACCCATTGTCGTTCTAAACAAATGAACAACCCCATTCTACAAGAGAGATTACATACAGTCAACTCCTTCCCTCCCTCTTGAGGGGTTCTATTCGCCCGCAGTTCCCGTTTGACCCTCGTCCAAAGCAAGGATCACCAATCTACGTTATTAGCCAAAGAGATAACCCTTTCTTCCTTCTCACATTTGACCTTTTCACTGTTTCTACTTTCCCCTCATACTGTGCTCCTCAATCACTTGTGCCTTAGTTGAGGCATAGCGTGCCACGACAATAAAGAGAGAGATGGCTAATATGGGCAGAAATTTGAGAGGGTGAGGCACTTTGAAGAAAAAAATTGGAGCCTTGGCAAACCCCCAAACAATAACAAAATAGATGTTATTAACTTCATTCAAACTTTTATGGGTCTATCTGGGTGTTCTGATATTTACGACCCCAGCAATGCTAGTGGTACGAATCAATTCTTGGATGAATTCCGTGATATTGTTGGATATGATATAGAGGAGAAGAGAGCTAGAAGGAAGTGCCCCAGGGTGTGAGGAATTTTACTCATCTACAAGTGACAAATGTCTGAGTTTGACCTCAAAAGGTGAAAGTTTCCTAGTCTAATTGACATCAAGAACCAAGTTTTATGCAGATGGGGTAAATTCTGGCATCCAATGATTGGAGAGAGCATTTGAAAGATATGAACTAGATCCTGAGTGAAAGAAGCTATTCCTCTGGGTGGCGTAAGATCTTACTGTTGGAGCTCATGTGGTTTGAAGAACCTAACTTTGTTATCTTCTTGAGCAATGGTGGAAATGAATGAGATCCAGCATGTGGAAAGTTTTATTTGTTTTTGTCTGAACTGGACAACTTGATTTCTAAGTTCATTAAGGATTGAGAAATTGAATCATATTTTGACATAATAGGCCCGGAAATTTGGTAGGTGATATTGCATTTTGTTTGAAATATAAACATGGCCAAGAATATAATGGGTATAGGAGTCGGGCTTTAGATATCTTCTGTGATGAAGAGTAGAATCCAGTGAAATTTTAGAGAAATGAAGAACCTCGCAAAGAGATCTGTTTACTTGAATGAAGAGTGTTTGCTGGTATCATATGGACGATTACCTAAAAACAGAGTTGTGGCAAGAATGCAATGAATTGATAGGTAGAAAACCCAAACCAATGATGAGGACAATAATTATCAGAGTACTACTAAGCCATGGATGATAACCACATTCACGACAATGATGGAAACATGCATTGCATATCTGACAGATATACTGCTTATTCTAGAGAGACCATGGTAAAACATATTCATGGATTCAATTTGTGAATCTCGTCTAATAATGTTGGTGGATTTTTGGATTTCTTTTTAACGTTCTTAGTTTTTGGATTTACTATAGTCTGATCATGCCTTTTATTAGAATTAGAAAGCATATATTGTCGGAGTTCAAATAAAGTTCAGAGGAATAGCTAATTCAAACATTTCCATTCTTGGAATATTCCTGGCTTGTCATATCGGAGTTTGAGTAAAAGTCGAACATTTCATTCTTAAATTCCTATCTTGATCAGAAGCATTTCCACTTCACTTAGGGCTCAAAAGTGAGTAACGAGTTATATTCTCGAGGAAAAACAAGGAAAACCAAAACTGAAACATATGCGTCAGTTATGCCTGACTACGCTTCTGTGAAGCTTTCCCCTCATCCTACATTTCGATGCCTTTTCTACATGTTCTGCATCAAGGTACATTTTAATGAGCATGTTCTAGATATTTTTTTATAACCTTGATAAGCATTGGTATTCCGAAGATGCACTAGTCCTGGAAACCTTGTTATTTTGTAACTTCTTACAATTGATTGGTGCTGTCTAATTGGAAATGTTTTAGGGATTATGTTTGTTCTGAAATTTTTACTGATTATAGTTTGCATGTTGCAGGTGTAACTTTGCTTAAAGTTGGTGGAAGAATGGTTTACTCAACCTGTTCAATGAATCCAGTGGAGAATGAAGCAGTGGTTTCTGAGGTAGTTTTGCAACTTTTAGCGAGGAGATAAATATTATAAGAAAAAGTTTAAATTCAGTATGGGTCTTCTTGTTTTCCCTATCTTACAGAAACAACTTTTCGTCCACCTCACGGCAAAGTAAGTTCATCATTTTATTCATTTAAAAAAAAGCAAAAAAGGGCTTTCGTGACAATGGAAGAGCTTGCAACCGCTAGCTTTCTATTGCACTCAATACATTTCTTAATCTCGATGGTTCCCGATTAATCTGGATGGTTTCAGATTCTTGATTAGAGTATGGTTTTACTGGAGAACTTGTATGTTGTAAGGTGTCTATTATATGCCCACATGTATTAATTACAAATGGTGGTGGCTAACTATAACATAATCACATTATTCTAATACCACTTGTCTAGTTGGAGCATTGTATACTGTGATGCACATATACAAGCATGGGATACAACGATACAACATTGAACAATTATGGTAATATATGTACAATGAAAAATTTAAAAATTCTCACAAATAATCTATTATACAAATCATGATGGTGTTTGAGGTTGGAGATAAAAGACGGCTGAGATTTACCCAAATATATGAATCTAACGGATCGTATAGAACTTAAAACACCAAGAGTGCATGAGTTCGATTCTCATACCCAACATTTTGATATTTGTTTATTTTTCTTCAATTATTGATGGTGGTGATGTAAGTATGAAGGATGAAAACTTAAGGGTGATCATGTTTTGACAAATTTTTAATTTTTATCGTGCCAACGGCACGGGGAATACTCTAGTGTTAAGATATTGTTCATGCAATATTTAAGTTATGAGTGGTATTGTGTCCATGAACTATCTGGATGTCGTATTTTTTCTGACATGATATATTGTGCATGATGAAGTATCTGGGCATTGGATTTTATATGGTTTCCCCAATTTGGAATAGATGCGATCATAGATTACTCAAGGTAATTCCTTCGATAAATGTCAGCTAATTGGTCCTACGAGGTTTGGAAGAAATATATGGAATTAAAATCTCATTTGATGTGATTTTCTCTTGAGAAGTGGCAGTGGACATATGAGGCAATGTAAATTGTCATAGTACAAATGAACAAGTCTCTGAAATGAGACTAAAATAAAAAAATCCATACCAACCTGTAGTGGGAGACATGGCTTTATATTCTTCTTTGCCATAGAGCTAAGCCAATGTTTTGGTTCTTACCCTTCCAAGTGACATGTACAACAACCATTTGATGGAGATCCTAGAAAATCAACATCTATGTATACTGCAATCTGCAAGTGTGACCACGAGCATGATAAAAAAAACATTGTACCTTTTAGATTTGTGAAAATGTGGAATACTGATTGCATATGAAGGACCAAGTTTGCGTGCATAAACTGGGAAATAAGGCTTCTATGTATGTCATTGTTTTAAAAAAGTGATTGCTGCGAAGCGGCCAAAACTGGCTTTAGTGCATCCGAGTTGAATGGTGGTTATAATGCGCACGATGATTGTTCTTATTCTTCAACTCTTGTCTTTTGCATAGATGATTTTTCATACTTTTTTTTAGTATGTTTATATTTTTTTCATTATTTTCTTTTCTTGGAAAAGTTGAGGTGTACGCATGTTTCACATTAATGCGCCGCTTTACATTGAAAAAAGCCTGAACAGCTCAGTACTAAAAAAAAGGCTTTTTAAAACATACATCTCGTCGCATCATGGTAAAATCAGATTATTCTTTGGGCTGTCAATCAGCTTAACTCACACAGTTTCTGTTTCTGTGGCTTCTTATTTTCCATTTTAATTCCTTTGTTTCCGATGTCATAATCTTGATAGTCAGTTTTACTTCAAATTTATACTTTGCAACATCTTTTTTTTCTTAAGATTCTTCGGAGGTGTGGAAGCTCTGTTGAACTCCTGGATGTCTCCACTGAGCTACCCCAGTTGGCCTGTCGACCTGGTCTTAAAAAATGGAAGGTTTGTTATTTATATTACACTATTACTAAGCTTTCCTTATCTTTTAATATTTTTAATAATTAAGAAGTACCATACAGGATTATTACATGTTTTTGTAAGAATCCTTGGAATTCTTGTTTCGGAGACCTTCATTCAATGTCACTTATCCCACTTGCCAAATTAAAAATTATTTGACATGGCCTCTTTTGCATGCTCTTGTCCGCATGCTATCTCAGCGATGTTCGCATGGAAAATTGAAATTGTGTCATAAACCGCGAGAATGAATTTATACATAAAAGAAATGTATATTCTTTATAATTAAGAAATTGTTTGCAAAAACAGTTGTTTAGATCCCCGAGAATTACTAATTATTTCCATACAAAATGGACTACTGAGTTGGTTTTCCAGGGACTATACGGATATCCAGCTTTAATTTGTGCACTTCCGTTTACGGCTATTCAACATCCGTTTCGGATTGGTTTTAGGAAAACCTTCGTCCTCACAGAGATATGTGCTTTTCCATTGGTTACAATTGCAACCAAACCGTGATCTTAATAACCCAACCGAACTGGATGACTCAATTCAGTTCAATTTCTTTGATTGGGTTACTCAGTTTTTAACACTTGCAAGGGGAAATAAAGAAATAGTCCTTTAATCATTAGAGTTACAATCAATTTGATAATTTCTTCAATCTTTGCAAATCACTCAAAGCTTTTGTGATTAGTTTCATATCTCTGACACATCTGCCCCCCCTACCCCAAAAAATTTTTGCCTTTCGGTTTTTATGTATTTTTTGATTAAATAAAGTAAAAAAGGTTTGGGTTTCTATGTAGTCCCAAGCACTAGGTGAGGAGTTTGTCGTGGGAGCCTAGCACCCTGGGCAAAAGGCAACAAGCCAATGTTAGAAATAAATAAATAAATATATTAAATAAATCTGTAGTTGCGAGTGCCCTTGACTACACTTTAAAAACAATAAATCGCAACACATTCTGAATACTTCCAAATAGTTGTACTACATGAATGAACAACACAAAATTGATGCAGCGATTGAAATTATGGGAGAATCGGTTTCAAAAGAAAATCAATCACCAAATCTGAGAGCAAATTGAACACACTTTGTGAACACCTCCAAATCGTTGTAACTTCATGAACTTTGCGAAATCACAATAGTCAATAAACACCATCACCATATCACTGCAGCTTAATGCGAATCAGGAGAAAATCCTCACCCTCTGAATTAGAAAGACTATGTAGAGAACACAACGACCAATGGTTGTGCAAAACCGTTTGGAAGGGGTTATAAAGAGAAAATCGAATAGGTATTATGATTCGTGATGGTTAAAGTTTTAATTTGAGCCATAGAACTCGATATCAACGAATGAGATGAAAGGGTGTATTTTTAAGTTACACTCTTTCGTGTGAACTGCACCTCTCAACTTCTTAACCAAGGTTTTTTCTTATATAATATAGATTTAGGCAACGCCTTGGCGAGGCGGTGAGGTCAAGTATAGCCAGTGTGTCACCCGAGACTCTATGTAGTTAAATCGTTAAGGACCCTAATCGGTTTAGGAGAGATATGAGATTTATCTGGATTAATAAAAATTAATCGAAACTAATCAATTTCCATTTTATACACATATTTTCTCTATTCTTCTATAATATGTTTATTACAAATTTTTTATTTTTTTAAATTAATGTATATTGAAGTAGCAGACATCACATACCACAATTTAAGGCAAATTATAGCAAAATAAAAAATCAATGTTAGATAAAGATGTCTTTTCCATATTCTTTAACTTAGCTTCTTATTTTCATTTGATCGTTTTCTCTCTTCTTAGATTATTATTATTATTATTGTTGTTGTTGTTGTTGTTGTTATTATTATATATATATTGATTTTTCCCTAAACCTTTTCATACACTTGTTATTGCCCTATGACTTAAGAGTATCCATGAGGTTAAGACAAATTAGAAAAATTAACATTAATTTTCTCTTGTTTATTTATGACATTTACCGAAGACCGATTAATCGGTGAATTTTGAAAGCAGTTAATTGGCAAAAAATCACCGATTAATCGGGCTATAAATTGTTGAAACGATTAATTTCAAAATCGTAACGCTCTACTAACGAGAAGAGATTATCGGTTAATCACCGATTTAATAACATAGCCTGGTTTTTGTATGCATCCTCAACATTCAGTAAGAAAGACATGATTTTATTAAGACAGTTTTGCTGGTCTATTTACATACCAAGACTTATATGACTACACCCAGGCACGGATTTGACTTTTGAAAAAAACTTGGGTTATTTGCATTTGCTCACCCTGCTACACCGACGCCGCCATCCCGCCCCACCCCTTCCTCTCTCCCTCAGTTTTCTGCGACGACCCCGCCCCACCCCTTCTTATTTTCTACTCCATCTCTCTGTTTACTGCGACCACCTAGGCTTAAAGATTTTCGCCTCAAAGTGAGTCAATGCGGTGCAGTGAAATGAGGAGTTCGCCTCGGACCGCCTCACCCTAAAAATGGTTGTAGCCAGCCAATTGTAGCCCATGTACGCCCAATTGTAGCAAAAAGATGTTGCAACCTACTCTATAATAGGGTTTTATGTTTCTTGGTGTAATATTTGATAAATTTGATAAAAACAAAATAAAACATTATTAAGTTTTGATAAATTTCTCACTTTTTTTTTATTATTTTTTGGAAAAAACATATCATGTTTTGATCAGTCTGTGATCAACATCAATCTTGATTTTTCATAGCATAGTTCAATGGATTTTATTCTTTTGGAATACCAATAGTGATCATACTTGTGGAATTTTACCAACCATTCCAGTAATTTCTTCTAACAAATGCCTAATATTTTCAAGTTTCTATTCTTTCAAGATTTTTGATTTTTAATAATTTAGTCGATGTTTGCAAGTTACTTGAGACTTATGCAGTACATCTTTTTTCTATGCTATACAACTTTATTATATTTTCATTTTGATTTGAGGTAGTTGTGTCACTTTTTGTACATATTTACTTATGATAATTATCAAAATGATGATGTATACTATTATGTTATGTTTCAATTTATTATAAAATAATCTTTAAAAAAATGTTAAGACCGCCTCATTTCACTAAGGCGTTCGCCTTGTCTCACGCCTTAGTCGTTTTTAGGCCCGTCCGCCTCAACGCCTTAACTACAATGACTGCGAGATCGACAACAACCCTCTCTTCTTCTCCACCCTCTCTCTTGTTTGATTTGAGGAAAACAATTTTTTTTAAATATTTTCTCGAGATGAATTTGTATATCGAAGTCTAGTTTTTTATTTTGTTCATAAAGGGAACGCTCATTGAAAACTTGGATGAAGGCAGTGAAAGAAGACATCCTTGAGCTTGGATTAGGCAATGATATGTGGGAAGACCGCATTGCTTGTAGAACCAAAATCCGTGTAGCTGACCCGAAAGTAACCGGAATGGGATTCGATGATGATAGGATATTTTTGGATATACATGAAAATTTTGACCCATTAATTTTTCTTGAAGATACATGTTTATATTTCGAGGTTCATATGTGGGTTATTTTTTGAAGGGCATTTTGGTAATCAACGTGAGCCTTTTGACAGTCAAAACATGTTGACTCCTAGTTCTGGGGGAGACTGCATTAGTAATTAATGTTGGGGTAATCTCTAATTAGCAGTTTTTGATAGAGGACAAATCCGAAATAACCCCTTTTATTGTAAACATATAATTTTACATTTAAAATTAAATTGTCCTTAACTTTATATACCAATTTGATTTGTCCCACATATATTTTACTTTTGTGCTCTTACAGAGTAGCTTGTTCGATCCATTTTCTCCCTCCATAGATTAGATGGAGTTTTGTTTAGCAATTGGTGTTTTGTATAATTATTTATGTATTCTTTAAATTAAAAATAAAATAAAATTATGTTACAATAATTAATTATTATATTATTATTAATTAACTATGATCATCACTCCGGCCCCCTTAAAAAAATCCTAGCTCCGTCACCGACTACACCACGACACTCACAACAAAATAAAAACAAAATTACAACGAAGGAGAATATAAGAAGAAAATAACACTTTGAAGTTTTCAGTTGCTTCAGTTGACTCAGTTGACTCCAGAGATGCTATTTGAGATTTTAGATAGAAAATTCTTGGAAGGTAGATTTACACCTTGTTGCATTCTGTGAAACCTATGGACGTGTTATTGACAGCATTTTACCTGGCAGGTTCGTGATAGAGGCCTATGGCTATCTTCCTATGGAAATGTTCCAGAATACCGGAGAGGTGCTATTTTCCCAAGCATGTTTCCTTCTGGTAGAAGCAGCAACTCAGGAACGACCGGATTTGTTGATCTCAAAGATATTGGACAACCTGACAACACTAAAGCGGATACTGAACAAGGTTTTGAGCAGGATGGGAACCGTGTGACTCCAGACAAGAGCATAGATGAAGAAATCTCAAGTCTTCCTCTAGAACATTGCATGAGAATAGTACCTCATGATCAAAATAGTGGAGCCTTTTTCATTGCTGTCTTTCACAAGTTGTCCTCTCTGCCTCGTAAGTTCTTTGTAAAATTTCTGCTATTTTATGGGATATCCTTATTGATGGGATGGTCTAGCTACTTTATCTGAATGTTAAAGGCCTATGGAACCATTCCTTCAGTGTGCCCACTTAATAGATCTACCTTAGAAAATAAAAGACAATTTGGATATGTAATGAAATCTATTTTACTGCTCCAAGCATTGATATCCTTGAATGAAGGCCCCACTGGATGGTCAGTCGCAATCATTTAGCGTTCTCTGCAATTTATTATGTATATGAGATTTTCTATTTTAACATCTTTTTCTCGACCTGTACATTAATGTTATATTTCTGTTTGTAGTATATCATTATAAAAATTGATTAAAACAAAACTTTGATAATGCTATACTTTTCACAGTTGTTTTGGAGGGAAATAGCAGCCAGAATGGACTTGAGAATCATGAACAGCCAAAGGCATCGGAGGAAATAAGAGATGTCATAAATGAATTGGAGATAGATCCATCTGAATATGATATAAATAACCAACAACCTCTTTTAGCTGAAACTGTTGATGAGGTGCTGGATAAACAGTCAGTAGAAGGTGCTTTAGAACCCGAATCTGGTGATGCTGATGAGCATGATGAGATGGAGGCAAAAGTGGATGGTGATAAGAAAACTGATCATGAGAGAGAGAAAGGAGGGAAGAGGAGATTACAGACTCAAGGCAAGTGGAAAGGGGTGGATCGTGTTGTCATCTTCCAAGAGGAAGCTGTAATCAATAGCATTAGGGCATTCTATGGCATCAATGAATCATTTCCTTTCAGTGTTCACTTAGTAACGAGGAACGAGGATGTGCAGCGTGTGAAAAGAATTTACTATATATCAAAGTTGGTGCAGGACGTTCTCAAACTGAACATACAAGTAGGGCAACGACTTGAGATAACATCCGTTTGGGCTGAAGACCTTTGTAAGTTTTCTCCTTCACTATTCATATTTTACTGAAGAGGTTCCTGGTTATATGCATATTTATGGCTGTGTTGTATTACACAGAAGCCATTATTATTTTGTGTGCGTAAATTGTGCATTGTCATAAAATAGAATAAAATGTAGCAACTAAATTACCCAAATATCTTTCTCTATATATTCCCCCATCCGTCTACTCTTAGCACTTGTAAACTGATGCAGTTATTGACACTGTGAACTTTGCGCTGAGTAATGGTTGAATATAGGACCCGGATCTTTCTGGTTGTTGAAACATACTAAAAATGCTCTGTGCAACCACACATTTTTAGAACCTATAGATATTTGGCCTGTGAGAATCCCGTTTTTGTTTCTTGGTTTTATTTTATTGGTTTGAGATGATGGTCACACACCCATGCAATAAACAACTATGCAAACAAACAAGGAAAAACACAGAATAGATGAGAAAGTGCTCATATTATTCTATTCATTTTTTAAACAAGGTGAAATTGTACTATATATATATATACACGATAAAGGAGGTAACTAGCGAAAATGGATTTTCTTGTTGTGAAAGTTGCTCATTTTAACAAAAGATTCTCAAACCTATTCTATTAAGTATCAATAAAATGTAGATCCGAATGCCAATGGAACATATCCAAAATAAACAGAATGAATGTGGTTGTTTCTTCTTAAGAATTCAACCCCAACAGTCTAGAAGTAATAAAGAAAAATAACTAAAAGGCACAGCCGATTCTTATTGTCCGAGGTGGCAACTCTTGGTGATGGTTACTGTTTCGCTTTTTTTAGGAGTGGGAAAGAGATGTTGATGTCCTCTATTTGTTTCTGCAGGAAAGGCAATCATCTCAAGAAGGCAACTCTTCAGCTTGTGCATACCGAATATCCTCTGAAGGACTACCATTGCTTCTTCCATATATCAGCAAACAGATTCTACGTGCATATACCATTGCAGATTTTGTTGATACAGTATTTGCTGAGCATGCATCAAATCTGCAGCTAGGTTGTTGCGTGATTGTGTTAAATAAAGGTGGGATAATTTCATTTATGAATGTATTGGACCAATGTGGTTTTACATTATCAACTTGTGTAATATGACTTCATTGCTTCTTGATGATTGCAGGAAATGAAGCTGCATTAGATCCTATACAGGCTGATGCCTCAACAATAGCTATTGGGTGCTGGAAAGGTTAGACCAACATAAGTGTCATGGTCTCACCAGCAGACTGCCAAGAACTGCTTGAGAGGCTTTCTTTACGCTTCGAAAACAAAATGGTTTGCTCTGTGGAGGACAATATTGACTCTAGTTTGGCCAAAGCAAAAGAAGTAAGAGTCTGGAAGCAGTTGAAGGAGTTTCCGACCCTTGATCCAATTTTGCATTACTGAATGGAATTTATTGTTTTACTGTCTGAGCTGAGGAAGCAACCCATCATTTCATTATTTAGTGTTGGTGAAACTAGAAGCTTAGCTAGTAGGTATAAAGTGGTAGTTTTTTCAGTACGCACCAATATGCGACTGTTGGATTACAACTTACATGTACGTGATGGCATTGAATCAAAATTCTGAATATTATATAGTTATACTTGATTCTCTTGCCATGGCAGGCTGATGAGCCTTTTACTTTAGAGTATGTGCAATCTGGAGTTTAATGCGATCTCCTATTCGTTCTGAATTTCCCTTTGCTCTGCGATTTATGTTAAAGAGTTAAACATCACTAAACTCATCACGGAACAAAGCTGAAAGCTGTTTTAGCACGTATTTTCCGGACTGCATATTTTGTGATTTTAGCAAATATCTAGTATAAGGATTACGCAAACCTTATTTTTTTATGATAAGTCTTTTTTAAAAACACCTGGGTGTGGATCCATTTCCAATGTCATATTTCCTGTTGGGCTATAATCTACAGTATCATATTTCTTATTCGATTTAAGCTCGGTTTTAGTGCCTCATTTTCTAAGTTGTCATCCATTTCCCTTGTCCTGTTGCTAACCGTCTTCTTATACTGAGTAGGAAACCTAAAAAGGGACTCCATCAATGGTAGGTGGGTTTAGAGATGAAGACTTTTGACAAAATATTTTATAACAGAAATTAATGGAGTATACCTTTTGCTGCTCATTATGATCACATGAAGTCTGAAAGTATGGCTGGCTGTATTATCAATTTCCAAATCGCACATTTCGAAGATGATGATTTTATGACCTTCCCACATGCTCCATGATGATTTTATGGCCCTTCCACATGGTTTACAGTAAGGCTACATTCAACTGTGCTACAAGAGGCACATGATCAATAATTTGAAAAGGAAGTCATTTTCAAATTATAAGGTAATAAGGTCTTGCAATGTTGCATTTCATAATATATTTAGGACAATTTTTTAAGTTAGAAACAGAAAAAAGAAAGGTACTAATGCCGAATTAGATTTAGATGAACAAAATTGTTGGATACAAACTTATTTATAGGCCGATTTTCACTTCGACCAAGTTAAACCTAGAAAAATGAACTACTATAGAAATTGGAAGGTCTAATATTTGTTATATTTCACTCAGCAGAACATATGCATTAGCTCTTCAGAGTCCTAGGGCATATGAGTGAAATGGCTCTACACCTCTGTTTTTGAAGGGGTGTCAAGCTGTAAATTATTACATGCTACGTGCCTAAATCACTCTGACACTGATAACAAGTGATCCCTGGAAGTGGGGGGCACATAACATGCAACACTACCATTCAATTCTCTTGTACTTGGAATACAACCAATGAAAAATTGTATCCACTTCCAGATTCTTAGGTAATATTTAACTCCATCCACATGTAACAGAACTGTATCTCATTGTTCTGATTCGTCGGTATGAATTTACCTCAGTAAAGTATCTCATAATTTAATGCTATTGTAACTCTGCAACAGAATGACCCTCATGGCAATTTTCGGAATAACAATGAAAAAATGTACAAGGAAAACATATAAGTCATACACCTCACCTCGTAAACAAATTAAGCAGAAAAAATTCACACAACCTGAAACCAAAAAGCTAATCAATCAGTTACGAATTACAGCACATGCTGCTCTTCACTGGGATTTCTTGTGCAGGACCAGGGATTATGATCTTCTTCCCAGTTAAGGATCCATTAATTTGATCTTCTTTTTCCCCTGATGTAACAAGGTTCTTCTTGTTCACGACATTAAAGATCTCAGTCAAAACCGTTGTAAAGGCAGTCTCAACATTGGTTGATTCCAGAGCAGATGTTTCTAGGAAGAAGAGACCTTCCTTCTGAGCAAATTCTTTGGCATCTTCAGTGGGGACAGCTCGCTGGTTCTCAAGATCGCTCTTGTTCCCAATAAGTATAATCACAATATTCTTGTCAGCATGGCTGCGCAGCTCTTCCAGCCACCGGGGTATGTGATCAAAGCTCTGGCGTTTGGTAATGTCATAACATAACATGGCCCCTACAGCACCCCTGTAGTATGCGCTTGTCACCGCCCTGTATCTGTTTCTCATTATCAAAACCAGCAAGGACACTTTATTATGACCATGAAAGTTTCAAGAGGTACCGACTTATAAGAACAACTGGCAATGTCTCGTTTATGAATAGCAGCAATTATATCACAATTACAAGCAGGAGAGTAGAAATTTGAAAAAAATAAAAAATAAAATAATAAAACACACTTAATAATTCGTCTTGGCTGTCATTTCAATGACCACAAAGAGAACTTTCCAATGATACAAGTTCTACTGCGATCGAGGTCTACATGACGTGGGTAATGAACACGAAGCCAGCTGATTCAAAATTCAAAATTTGCATAGGAGCAAGTCCTCCTGGTACTTAAATATAAAGAAAGGCTGTGGGAAGGATTATCTCGAAAATAGGAGTGCAGTCTTTTGGAGGGAGACATACACCTCAACACCATGAGTAAACTCTCTTGCCTTTTCTAATGGTAATGAAAAGCACCAACAGGTGGATGTTAGCCAAATCAAGAACCTTCAATGGCTCCGGATAGTCAAATCCAGAAAACTAAAGACTAAAAGATGCTGAAGTGAGAATTGAGAATTGGATGTGGAACCTAAAGATTCCAAAAGCTTGAAATGAAAAGTAGCCCTATGGATACTGCTCTAAGAGATCTAGATGGGTCATGGATAGTCCCAAACAAGTTTCAAGTGAAAAAATATAATGAGATTTGTTGATGTCAACAACTTCAGTTCGATAATTCTATAAAATGACCAAATGCATAACTTAGCTTTCATATAGAACTTCAATCCAGTTATAAGATTCTGACCATTAACCAATGACCCATTATCGAGAGAAACGCAGATCAAAATCTACTCACCACTCCACAAACTCAATTAAGACAAAAAAAAAATGACCAAAAAACTCACCAAATTAGATAATTTACTTCAAAGTCAAGCTTTTTACTTGATCCCACTACAATACTGCATACCCATCATTAGATCAAACACATGGTGTGCAACAATCAAAGAACAAAAACAGATTTGATGTTGGGTTCTCACCTTTCTTGTCCAGCAGTGTCCCAGATCTGAGCTTTAACACTCTTGTGATGAATAACAAGGGTCCGGGTCTGAAACTCGACCCCAATGGTAGCTTTTGAGTCCAAACTGAACTCATTACGAGCAAAGCGAGAGAGAATCTGAGACTTCCCGACTGCAGAGTCCCCGATTAAGACCACTTTGAAGACGTAATCGATCTTCTGATTAGCTGGGTCGCCATAACCTCCTCCTGTGTTCGCCATGTTGAACTCTGTTTTCACTCTAGAGAAGCAAAGGAGGAGATCTAAAACCGAAAGAGACCAATTGGTCGATTGGGTCTTTGGGGACGGTGGAGAAGACCCAAGTGCGAGAGTGGTGAAAGGGTAAAGTGATTTATATTTATAGACAAGTATGGGGAACTGTGTGAAAGAGAGAGAGAGAGAGGATGGCAGAGGAAACAGAGCAGGCTTTACTGTTTGTGTGTATGGATGTCTGTCCTGTAGTTTCGGTTCGCAATCAAATTAGAGTCAGTCTAAATGGCGAGGAAACCCTCGCGATGCGTGACTTCTATCGCGAGGAGGATGGAGGGTCCTCCTTCCCTCGCTGGTTTCCTCGCCCATTCTCTCGACAGTTAGAATTTTCCATCAAATTAGTATCAGAAAGGCTAACTGTCGAGGAAATGGGCGAGGAAACCAGCGAGGGGGGGGGGGGGGGGGGGTGGTGTGACTGCTCACCCCCTCGAGATGTGCGTTGCTGTTCATCTCAAGGGTGTTACTGCGCATCTCGAGGGAGATGAGCGGTCACACCACCCCTCGCCCATTTCCTCGACAGTTAGCCTTTCTGAATTAGTATTGAGTGAGGTTACCTGTCGAGGAAACCAGCAAGGGAGGGAAGGAGCCCTTCGCCGGTTTCCTCGACAATTAGAATTTCCCATTAGTATTTGCCTATGTTTCGGATGGGGAATTCTAATTGGCGAGGGAGGGGGTGGAACCCTCCATCTCCCTCGCCCGTTAGACAAGCCCGTTTCGGATGGATGTTTTGTTGATTATTTGCGATTACTCCACGTCACCAAAAGTGATTTCTCATATGAGTTTGTTTTTTTATTTTTTATTTTTCTTACTTACTCACACCACCAATAAATATGCATAACCGAATATAGAAACCCAAACTCAAAACGAAAAAATGCAAAACAGGGTAACTTTCGACTAATTTAAACCCTCAATTGAGATCGATTCTAAAGCTCGTCAAAACACGAAAATTGTAGCACTCTGAGTTATCTAATAAACACAACTTAAATTACTTGAAAATGTTTTGAAATGAACAAGTTATGGTCATTTTACTAAAGTTTCGCAATGAAAATGGAATAGCATCCCTGAATTTTAGCCAACTTATGTGCTCGATCGAGACCGATTCTCAAGTTGATTAAAGCACAAAATTTGTAGTACTCTGAGTCATCTAATAAACACAACTTGAATAACTTAAAATTGTTTTGAAATAAGCAAGTTATGGTCATTTTACTAAAGTCGCGCAAATATGTATTGCAATGAAAATGGGATAGTGTCCTTGACTTTCGGCCTCTCGATCGAGACCGATTTTCAAGATTAAACACAAAATGTTTAGTACTATGAGTGATCTAATAAACACAACTTGAATTACTTGAAAATGAACAACTTATGATCATTTTACTAAAGTCGTGCAAATCTGTCTTGCAATGAAAATGGGATAATGTCTCTGACTTTTGGCCAATTTATGTGCTCGATCGAGACCGATACTCAAGTTGATCAAAATATAAAAGTTGAAGTACTCTGCGTTATCTAATAAACACAACTTGAATGACTTGAAAATGTTTTGAATTAACAAGTTATGGTTATTTTACAAAAGTCGCGTAAATCTGTCTTAAAAAAATTTGAAAATCTCGCGTGGAACAATGCAAGGTTTTTGCAAAAACTTGCATTATTCTGGGTGAACAGGAAATTTCAGCAAATTTTTTTATTGTTCGCCCAGATCAATGCGAGGTGAACAATTTTTTTTTTGTGATTTCTGAAAATTTTTTTGAAGTTTACTTTGTTTTTGTGATTGAAAATATTTCTGAAATTTTTTGGGAGGTTGCAATTTGGGGTTCGATTTCTAAGGGTTTCAATTTTGAGGGAGAGGGAAGAGATTTTTTAGGGAAAATGAAGAGATTTGCAAGAAAATTTGAATGTGGAAGAGGGAAGAGATTCGAATGAGGAAGGAAGGAATCACGTTTCGATTTGAATGATGAGGGAAAAAATGTTGGTTTTTTTATTTATATAGGTGGTGTGGGAAAGTATGGTGGCGTGGAAAAGAAAATAGGTGGTGTAGGAGAGTAGAATGGTGTGAGAAAACACTTATGGTGGTGTGGAGTAGTCGCTGCCTTATTTATTTTAGTGATCAACAACACAGCTGAATCAATATCTTTCACTTATGGTGGTAAGGATTGTGATTTCGTTTTTCGAGTTAATTTCGGTTTCCTGATTTTAAGAGTTTAGTGTGTAAAGAAAAAATGTAAAAATTTCGAAGATACATGCAATACATAATGAATTTTGAGAGTATATTAAATATGTGAAAAACAATAATATGCAATTTAATAAATGTATTAATTAAACACATTAAATGAAACAAAAATACCTATAATTAGAAAATCAAGGGGTAGTTTAAAAATGAGTTATTTTCCATTTGACCCCATTTGTTTGTCTATTCCTATTTAACCCCCATTTATTTTTGTATTTCAGTTTAACACCCATAACCGTTTATTCAAAGGTGTTGCCTAACAAATTTCATCTAATATTTTTGAAAAGACAATCTTACCACTGCTTAATTTTTTTAACTAGTATGAACCCACCCTCACACACTCTCTCTCTGTAATCTCTCTCCTCCTCCCCTTCTCTTCTCATTTCTCTCCATTTCTCGATTCAGCGCAGCCCAGAGATCGTATGTTTCTGATATACCAATCTCGAACTACTCAATCTTACTCAATTTAGAACTTACTAGTTGACTGGAGAATTTGATCAAGTTTTTCAAAGACAATGAATTGGGTGTTACACTTAATGAAGGCAAACCTTTATTAGTTTGTTTTTCAGGATTGAGTTGTCGATCACTTCAATGGTTTATGTTTCTGTGTCTCTATGATGGATCATTGTGTCTATCTGGTTGGCTGGCTGGCATTAGAAGAAGGTATTCTTCGATTGAGATGAATTTCTTACTTTGGGTCCTCCCACATTTGAACAACAACAGCTACACACAAGAAGAAGAAGATATGAGTTTGGTAATGAAACAACTTCCTCATTGCACATCTCCTCTTCTATGCTGGTGCTGATGCTATTGCTAGTTCAAGTTTGGTTTTGGAAAATTTAGGTAATCAACTTCTTCCATCCTCATCTACTCATTGCAATTCATACCTATTACAATTTAAAATTCTTCCAAGCTAAGTTATGCGATTATATGTGTTTGATAGAGTTCTATAGCTTCTAAATTATGTTCAGAGTTTCATGGTGTAGGTGAAGCTTTCATGTTTCATCTTCTCTTTCAAATGGTTTCTACATAATTCACAATATTTTGAGTCTCTTAAGGATAACATTTTTATGTCTTGGTGAAATTAAGTGTAACAAAATCTGATTTGACTTCATTCTCAAAATTATCTTTGATTATGTTCAGAGTTGTTTTTTATGGAATTTTGTGTTCAAAGTTTCCAACGGAACTTTTGCTGGGTTGTTTCTTGATCTGGATATGATTCGATCTTGAAGAAACCAGTGACGTTCAAGCAGAAAAAAATCGTTCTTCCTTTGATCCAGATCTAGTTCTTCCTTTAGCGCTGCTTCAGATATGTTGAACCGTTTGCTGGCTAGTAGTCTGTCATCGCCCAATGTCGTCCCGTTTCCAACGGTGTGCAAAAGTCGGCCAACTCTTTCAATTTGGGTTTGAAAAATAAGAAAAGGCAGCCTCAGATGGATCACTTGAGTAGAGAAATCTATGCGAGAGTGAGACTTACAAAGCTCCGTTCCCTGACAAACACTTTGACCTTGAGATTGTCCTTCAGACCAAGATCTGTCCCCTCACCGTTGCTCCACAAAAATCCTTCATTGGGTTCTTCCATCCAGATGGAATGGAAGACGGTGGCTTTGATTTTCTTCAAGGTGCATTGTCATTCGACAACATCTGGGATGAGATTAGCCGATCTGCTTCAGAGTTCTCCAGAAAAAGAGAGAAAGAGACAGTGGTGGAGATATAGATTAAAAATAAAAGAAAAGAGGTGGGTTTGTGGGGGGAGAGAGAAAAAAAAAAGAGTGGGTGGGATTGGAAATAAAAAGAAAATAAAAGTGTTTGATTATGTGAGGGTAGATTTGTCAATTTAAAAAATTTACATGGAATTTGTTAGTCAACACTTTTGAACAAACGGTCATGGGTGTTAGATTGAAATACAAGAACAAATGGGGGTTAAATAAGAATAGACATAAACAAATGGAGGCCAAATGGAAAATAACCCTCTAAAAATATATATATTCACGAGAATACCCTAGTCAATATATAAGTAGAATAATTGATAATTAGGAAATTGGGGGGCGGTTTCAAAAAGCAATAAATAAATAGAATGAAAAAACTCGACATTTATAAAAGTATTAGCTGGTTTTTGTATTTTTACGATAAAACAAAATTTACGAAAAAACCCTAAAAAAATGTAATTTTTTCTTTTTGTAATTTCAAAAAAACAAAAAATTTGTATAATTTCGCGGAATCACAATCCTTGCTCAACAATAAAGTTTTGTTTTTTAAGAGATAATCAAAGCATCCATCCATCTCTTCGTCTAGGCGTCTAAAGCTTACTTGATAGACGCAAACAATGATTGTGATTTCATTTTTCGAGTTAATTTCAATATTTTAAGAAATATTTCGTTTTGTGTAAAAAAAACATAAAAATTTCAATTGTGATTTCGAATTTAACAATATAAGTTATACATTTTAAACTCTTAAATTCTAAATAAAAAGTCTCATAATGCCATACGGACTATATATTACATTAGAATCACTCACATAACAAACTTTTGATGTTAAAATAACATTATAGCATGTTAAAATATATGGAGATTAACATATTTATTTCATTTCTCAAGACAAATTTCTACATATTTTGGATTTGGAAAGAGATTTCGGTAACTTCAAAATAAGAAATATTTTGTGAAATTTTGACATATTTTGAGAAATCACATTCCTTGGACACAAGTCGGGCGTGCAATTTCACCAGAATTTGGCCAATCCTATATGAAATTGTCACACAATGTATCAGGTTAGGATCAACCATTTATTACATATACATAAACATATACATATACATATACATATACATATACATATACATATACATATACATATCAAAGATAATATATTATCTTTGATATCATTGCACCACAAATGCTTATTCATAGAGTTTCAAAAATGCTATTGTAGGATATCATAGCGTTTTAGTAAACGCTGTGTCTGCCGGAGCTATAATAGGTACCGGGTTATTTATAGCGTTTTAGAAACGCTATTGTAAGTAGACCATTTATAGCGTTTTTCAAGTGCTATTGTTTAGCTTGTGACAACACTTAAGAAACACTATTGTATAGTTACCAATAAAGTTTCTAAAACGCTATTGTCTTCCCTCACGTAGCATTTAACAAATGCTATTGCATTAGTTTCTATAGTGTTTCTCAAATCCTTTTTTTTTCTATAGCATTCATCAAGTGCTATCAAATGACTTTTTATAACACTAATTTCTTTAACCATAGAAGATAATATTGCAATATCTATCTTTGGAATTGTACGACACTAATTTTTTTAGCTGTAAGTTCTTGTAAAATTAATTCAACACTGAAAAATCCAAACATTGGCAATATCTATCTTTGGAGATGTACGACAAACAATCTGTAAACTCTTATAACATTGTACCAATTCAACATTAAAATACAGTACCACTGCAGAAATTTCAGGTACTTGTATAACCAGCAGACATAAACCTTTTTAGATTTGCAAAAACTGTGAGTTAGTTTACTCTTCCATCTCTATCTCTTCCTCTTGAGATCTTACACGCTAATTTCATGTCCTTCCATTGCCGAGAAGCCCAGCTTCCAAAGCAATGAACAAAACCCATAGACCCCCTTGCCAAATCATAAAATCAGCAAAAGAAACAAAGGGCATTTAAACTCAGATTACACAACCTGAAATTCTGTCCCTGGACCTTTATTCAGTCCCTGCCTCGCAAAACTAACCCCTAAAATTAACTTGCTTTCCCATGCAAACAACACAAAACCGCACCGAAAGAAAGCAAAAAACTGCTAAAACAATCTCTGAGGCTCTGTTTTCATTATCAACACCTTCAACCTCACTTTGCAATAAAACCTATAAAGCTGCCAAGAACATAACATAACATCCACAACAACTACATAGTGACCATCGCAGCAACACAAAGCTACAACACAAGTGCCCTTTAATAGCACATAAATATAGCGTTTTTTCAATTTGTGCTATGAAAAGCCTTCTTTTAATAGGATTACAATAAAAAATGCTATAGAATTGAAAGCGGGAAATGAAAATTATGGCGCCACTCGAATTTCAATTGGAAGTTTAGAAAATCCCTCGACTCTCTAACAAAACATGCACCCAATTCCAATTTCTTTCATTAAGGAATACAGGGAGAGGGTAGAGAGAGCGAGGGAGGGAGATCGATCCGAGAGAGAGCGAGCAAGGGAGAGAGCCAGATTGAGGGAGAGAGATCAAGGGAGAGAGCGAGGAAGAGAGATCGATCCAAAGAGAAAAAATCACCTCTCTCTCACGCTCGCTTTCTCAAACACTGCTCTTTTCACTCCTCCAGGCATTTCCTCTCTCTTTCCCCAATTTCGGTTTTAGGGTTTTCGAAATCTGAACTCTTCTTGTCACTGTGTTGTAATTCTTCTTCGATTTTGTCTTGCAGATATTCAGAAAAAGCGAACAATCCTTAAGATTTTATCAGTTAAGCGACGCGAAATGGGGCAGATTCAGTACTCCGAGAAGTATTTCGATGACACCTTCGAGTACAGGTAAAAAGACCACTCTTCCTTCTCCCTTATATTGTTGTAAACAAAGAAACAAAAAAATTTGAAGCTTTTTGTTTGTGTGTGTTTTTCAGGCATGTGGTTCTTCCTCCAGAAGTGGCGAAACTTCTTCCAAAGAACCGTCTTCTTTCTGAGGTAAGTTTCTTGATTTCTAGGGGTTTATTTTTTTTCTGAGGAGTATCGAATTGAGGATCTGATTGTGATTTGATGAAAAAAAAAAAGAACGAATGGAGAGCGATTGGAGTGCAGCAAAGCAGAGGATGGGTGCACTACGCGATCCACCGCCCAGAGCCACATGAACAAAAACCTTCTTTTAAGTCCTCACATCCTAAATTTGTATGCAGGCCATTTTGTTGCAAGATGGTGTACAAGGTTTTGCTCTTTCTCCCCTATCTGTACATGTTACAAATTAAAATGATGCATTTAGAAGTGTGAATTTTTCTCTTCTTTATAATGCTAGACATTTCAAAATTGTTGGGTTCCATTAGATTGTTTGAATAAATCCCACTTGATTTGCTGATGGAGTCCTTGATGTGGTTGTCGCCGTTACATGCCCAAACTTGTTCTTGTACAAGTAAACTTGATTCAGGGTAGAACTGATTTTTCTTTCTTCTTTTTGTGTCTGCAAAAACTGATTTGACTCACTTTAGTCAAATAAGGGTTATGCCTGAATTTGAATGCTTGTGTAACTAGTTGTGTTCTTAGTGTGATCAATATTCCGAAATTGAAAAGAACTTAGGGTGTGTTTTGTTGGGTGGGACTTTTTTGTTTTGGAAGAATCATTGAAAGGTTCACTTCAATTGGAATAGAAGACATTGTCATGGGATTGCTATTAACTGTTGCTACTTCTTGTATACCATCCAGATGAGTAATTAATTCACCCATTTACATACTACTTTGTTTCTTGTTCTCAGGATGTGGGAATTCTCTGTTGGTTTATACATGATAAGTGTGTGGCCGGATTCTCTATTATTTGCCGCTGTCTATGGTGTTGTCGAATCTGCCTCTACTGCATTATTTGGTTCTATTGTTGGACAATGGGTGGATAGATTGACATACATGCAGGTTAGTGAGGTTTTCTGATATCATTCATTCTTTTCGTAAATACCCTCAGTACTCATGTATTATCATCTGAATTTGTTAAGCTTACATTGGAATGTTATCATCTCGTAGGTTCTCCGGATTTGGTTGTTCACTCAAAAATTTTCTTTTGTGGTGGCGGGAGGCACAGTAATATCATTATTGGTCTACTCGGGCTTGAGGTGGACGGATTTGGCAATATTCATTTCACTTGTCATTGTAACCAATCTTTCTGGAGCAATTGGTGTGCTTTCAACTCTAGCTGGAACGATCTTGGTTGAAAGGGAATGGTAATTTTTTTGTCAACATTGTTAAATGAACATAGTTTCTTCCCCTTTCCTTCTTATGATTTGAACAAAGTACTTATTTTATACATGCAGATTACTTATCAAGCTGCATTTGACTTTGTTTAGGAGCAAGACAAGGAGTTAGAAGAAACTGGTGACAAACAGATATCAGAAGGTGTTGCTTTTCGTACTCCTAAGAAAGATGTTCCTCAAATTGGTAAGAAAGATGCTCCTCAAATTGGTAATGTTAAGCCAGCATCACCTGCTGTATCCAAGAAGAAGAAGAAAGGTGGTCTGTCCATGTTCTTGAGTGGAGCACTTGATGATGTTCCCAAAGATGTTGCTCCTCCCCCACCGGCTACTCCAAAAATTGAGGGCCCTGCATGGGATGGTGCCAAGGTTTTGAAAAAAACTACTTCCCTTCTTGTTATTCAGGATGAACAAAGCAAAACAATGGAGAAACAGCCAAAGGGAAAGCTGAAACCGCAGGTTGATGATGAGGGAAAGAAGGTTGGACACTTATGTTTGAGTTCATTTATGCCTGTGGGTGGAGCATCCAACCCAATAGCTGTGGTGTCGGCTCGCGCTTCGCTGGCATCTGAAGGAGAGAAGGGTACTCCTCCTTATTTTCTCATGTTTTTGCTTGAGACGAAGATCTTATCAATGAATGCTTGTATGTTGATTTTTGCAATGTTAATAGTTAATATTACACTTCCACTTTATTTATTATTGTTGTCATTTTCCACCTATCTTTCTGGATTTTTTTTTTTCTTTTTATATCTTTTGCAATATTTACAATGTGCAGTAGCTAATGGAAATGTTCATCAAATTTACAGGGATCTTCTTTACAAGCCAGTTGTACTAGGTAAGAGAATGTTGCAACTGCCTTGTATCTTAAATTGAATTTATTGCCTTTGTTAATTTTATTTCTTTTTTCCTTGCAGCATGTGGACACATTTCTTGTTTTTGGTGCATCCACAGAACCATGAGTGGCATCTCAAAATCACACTGTCCTATATGTAGGTTCCCATATTATCATTTCCCTAGCATCTGTCAGTTGCTCCACTTCTTTCTCTTGAAGATGTACCCTGCAACTTATAAGAGAAGAGAAAAGCAAATGCTAGGTGAGTTTTTTTTTTTGTGCTTATTTAAAAAAAAAAATTTCATGTCATAATTTGGCTCTAGTATTTTCTGATAAAAGCTCTGCTGTATCCAAACACCAGTGCGCCATATTAACCATGGTGAAGATAGTGCATAGAAGCCAATATTTCTGTTGAGAGTTTATTCTGTATGGTTAGTAGATTGATGTCACAATACATACATAGAAGGGCAGGGGCCACATAATTTTGACAATTATATGTATGTTTGTAGATTGATGTCATAATTGTTTTGTCCTATATGAAGGTTCATATGGTCTCATGTTGTTAGTAAAGCATTGCAATTAGAGCTCTTATAAAAGATAAACCAACATCATATTTAAAGCTTCTATTTGGTGCACTTATTAACTTTTTTGTATATGTTGTCAGGATACAGCAAGGGATATCCTCAGCAAAGCTGCTGGTGTAGTTGTTATCGATGACCGGGCATCCAATCACTTTCCGACTCCATTGGAGGTCCCTCTCTCACATTCATACATACATGTTTGCAAGCCATGGCATAGTTTTTTGTGAATTGAAAGGTCTGTTTTTTCTTTGGATTCAGGTATCAAACAAAGACGATGTGGCAGTTGGTAGGATACGCCGAGATCTGTCTCAGGAGGGAAATCATGGGTAAGGCAGATTTAGGAATCAATCAACTATTGTCAGTAGTTTTTTTTTTTACTACAATTTCTGATAACAAGGAGCTTCTATCTTAAACAGGTTGGACATATTTGTCTGTGGCGATCAAATAAGGAAGGGAGCTGCTCTAAATGCAATACAAATTGCAGAGTTGCTACTGTAGTACAAACCGGCACCGGCAATAGACTCCCTATTAAGGAGTTAATTCTTTACCCAGTTTTGAGTGATAATGGTTTGGGGCTTTTCAGATGTTAGTGTTTTGTAGTTGTGTACTGCGAGATTAGGTTGTTTCATTCAGAATTATTTTTGTGTTAGAATATGCTAATTTATGAAGCACCTAAATTGTGATGCTGAGGACATAGCTTGGTCATTTTTCGTATAGTGGATTGTCAGTTCTTCTCTTCTATTGTTGAAGTTTTCTCTTTTACAATTTAAATGTGAAGCAATGCAGCATAGGTTTTTTGGTTTCTTGTAATTTGTCATGTAGTTGAAGGCAGATTGAATCTTGTTCAATAATTTCTGGTGCTATAGAATCACATGATGTGTCCAATTGTCAAAAAGCATATCCTTGAAGAAGGTAGTAATAATTTTTGCTTGAACTGCTTCTCAAACTTATAAGATGTAATGAAAAGTCATTTGATAGCAAAAAAAAAAAAAAAAATCTATGTATGATTCTACCATAGCGTTTTTAAAACGCTATAAAAGGACTTTAATAGCGTTTTTAAGGATCTACCATAGCGTTTTTAAAACGCTATAAAAGGCTAACTTTCTATAGCGGGGCGGCAGACATAGCGGTTACTAAAACGCTATGGTATCCTACCATAGCGTTTTTGAAACGCTATTAAAGGGTTTTTTTTTTGTAGCGCGCGCAGCCACACTGCAACATATCAGCAACATCACCGCGCCAATGCAAAATAGCAGCAACACTGCACCTCAGCAATTAAGCAAACACAACAGCAACCAGCCATTTTGAAATGACACAATCAAATAACTTAAATTCAATCAACAATAAATCAAAGATGGAAGATGCAAACATGCATTGGGCCAGCTTATTTTTGAGAGAACAAAATGAGAAACGCTTAAAGGAAAAGAGCACACAAGTAAGAAATATGAATGTACCTAAAAACAACATGCATAGACTTCCCTGGCACCCTCTTGATGTAGCAAGGCTGCACCTTTTGAAATGGTCCCTGGAAACACCCAAATGAATGACAAATAAACTTTCATCCAGAGACGAGATGGAAGAATAAAATAGAAATATACACTTAAAGGCAATAGCAAAAATGGATCGATGCATGCTCATATTAAATTTTAATCATCTCTGGCATTTATAACTGAATTATTGTACAAAATACCGCTGACTTAAAAATTCAAACATTAACAAGCAGAACCAAGTTATTGATGTATTGCTAAGTTTTACATCAAGTTTAATTAGCAACAGCTTGTGAAATTTGATGTTTTTACTAAAATATAAGTAATAGTAAGATTAAACTAATGAAAAATCAGTTCAAGCTCATTGAGACGCATCAAGTTAATGATGATATTGTCAATTAACTTCAAATTTAATTACCAACAACTTATGGAGTTTGATGTATAACTGACTACACTCACCAGCAGTATCAATCATATCATCCACCATAACTGCTACTTTTCCTTTAACATCACCGATCAGATTCATCACCTGCAACGTAAATCATCAACATATATTTCTGGGATTAGAGGATGGCATCAAAGACAAGAATCAAGTACCAAAAAGAGTCTGTATACTCTGTTCATCTTTATATTAAAAGAAACCTGACTTTCTTCCACATTTTAATGGTTACCATTAGTCAACACATGTGGAACTTGCATGTGTATTTTGTTATTACTGTCTCACCCATAAAATGCTGGTTATTTAGACAAAAAAATCCATTGTGCAACCCTCTATTTGAAATTTTTTCTTTCAAATCATTGATAAATCCCAGATTATTGCTGCTCGGACTTAAAAGCGATATGATTTTACCAAAAAAATGTTCACAGCGTTTTTGAGCCAAATAACCAAACGAGTCGTTGACTATATTGACAATTATCAGCCAAGTTTCTATTAATTGCCAATTCCATTTGGCGCTTAACCCAAGTCGAGCCCAATTGCACAACAAAGCTAGAAAGAAAGAACACTATGTTTTACATGCTAGTTTTGGTTGTATAATATTTATTTTACTGTTCCTACAGTAGTTAGAGTAAATCTTACTTTAGCAACATTATGTCCATGCCGTCTGTTGTCCACAACTACTAAAGGTGCATCAAATAACTTTTTGGCAAAAGCACGTGCTCTAGTAACACCACCAACATTGGTTGAAACCACCACCAAATCATCAGAGGAAATAGTCTTGCTAGCTAAGTAATCAAGAATCATAGGCTACACAAGCACAATACAAAGAGAGTGTACATACAGTCAGTAATGCTTCTGCCCAAATGCACCTTAAAGGAAATGCAAGTACTTCAAAAAAAAAAAAGATCTATATGTTAATAAAGTGGCTACCAATGGAAAAATAATTCAAATGTTGTGGCCTAATACTTGACCATACACATGATCCACTGGAATATCAAAGTAACCCATGGACTGTCCAGAGTACAGATCACAAGCAAGAACACGGTTTGCACATGCTTCTGTAATAATTTTCGCTACAAGTTTTGCTGCAATAGATTCACGACCTTGTGTCTGGAAAAACATTTGGAGCAACAACAGAAACAAACTTGTAAGATACAAAAATTTGAAGAGGAAGCTGAGAAGCATAAAACATTTTGACCAACATCATCTTCACAAAAAATCAACAAGATAAGTGTTGCCAATGGGGATGGGGTAGCTATGGGTTTAGCACTTCATTTATTTAGAAATTACAACAGACTCGGCCGTATAAACTGACTCAATAGAGTGTAAATGAAACATGTGAACCTGGCCTGTTGCCATCAATATGCCAATATCAATATATACTCACTCATGCCACATTGTTGTAAATCTAGGTTTCTCGTTATTGGACAAGCCATATAGCATAAACATACTAATCTCCCATGTAGAATATCAATGTCTTCATCTTGCTCACATGTAGAATATGGTTCCCCATGGTGACACCAATTTGTGTATGTAGGATCCATCCCTGCTATCACCAAATGCTAAAAAATTTCATAATAACAATGATGGTTTAAGTTTCAACAATCTTTGCAAGGGCATATAACTTTTTCTACACTTTCTGAATTCTTTTCAATCATTTTCACAAAATTCCATGCTCCTCGCATGTATTCGTGGGAAGCTCTATGAACAAAAAAACAATAGATTCACTAAGACTCACCTAGAGTAACTAATGTTAAAATACCAAATTACGTATGGTTACATTACCTGTTTAGATGCACTGAATCTTTATCCATCATCACAAATTCAAAAGGTGATCAAGGACTTCCAACTTGAGTATAAGCTGGAGTAGTTAAGGTGGTGCGGTCATGATTGGATATAAACCTAAATACTCTAAAAGGAAGAAATGTGTGCAAAGGAAAAAAATATACACCAAGAAAGACCAATAATTCAAAGTTTACATGTTCTATTGAATATCAATTTCCATTGTGAAAATGTGTACAATACATCATTAGAAAACAACACAGTAACCAAGAACCATTTTATCAAGCAAATGCACCCAATCACCCCATTGTTAGATTAACACGCAAATTAACCCATTTTGAGGACTCATGGCTTTCTAAATTCAATCTAAAAGGATTACATTTATATACATATATTCAATTTATATGACCCCAAACATTACCTTTGACTTTTGAACTCTATAGCTTGAGAAGTGGATAAGGAAGTCTAAAACTCTGAAACTATGAACACATTATTGTGGATTAACCTATAACTCCTTTGGTTAAGTTAATGAACCCCAAGACGGGAATAAGAATGAATAAGTTGTGGTGTACATGCTAATGAAATGCCCAGCTCAAAATGAGGTGAAATTTAGTTCGCACCACATTCAAGATATGGAATGATTGATTCTCTTTGCCATTCAAGATATGGAAACAATACAAATGCAAATATAGTAATAATCAGATTGATAAAGACATACTCCGTCTATTAATAAAATCACATTATACAAAACTAATCAAAACAAATTTACCAACACACTCTGACCGTAAAAAAATAGGCAAAACATAGTTATGTATCACCCATCAAATCAATTTCAACCCTTAACATGAAAACAATATTCACAAATCAGTTTCACATAAAATCCCCAAAATTTCATACAATCCAATTACTTTAATTAATACTATGTTAAGCTAAGTTAGAGATCCAAACCAAACATAACTCTTTCTTCTAAACCTAACAACATGCAATTCAAACAGTTGAACTCGTCAATTAACCTAATTTCCATCTTATACAAGGCATCAATTCAAGAAAGAACAAATCAAACAAAAGCCATAACAAAGAACAAATGAAAGGTCTAAAATCGAAATCTCACCTAAAAAAGAGAAATGTATCTACAAATATGAGGATCTAAGGGAAGAAATCTCTTCTCAGTTCCTGAAATGTGAAAAATAACAACGTTAGGGCTTTTGGTTTCAGTCCACCATAGATGAACAAGCAAAACGAAGACGAGGCATTCTAGATCTGAAACTTTCAAGAAAAATTTTATCCTTCAAAGCCTTAAATCTACCATTCCAGAACTTCAAAAACTGATACAAAAAAAAAAAAAAATAATTTGCAGTGAAAGCAAAGCAAAACAAGAGAGAGTAAGTTGAGTGAATGACCATGAAAGCAAAGTTGAAGCTGAAGGTGAATCTGAAGCGGGAGAGAAGATTAGAGAGGGAGAGCAGAGCGGAGCGAAGAGGAAGACCACAACCCCGAGAAGTAGACCAAGCGGTGAGCAGAGCGAGCTTCCTTTTTTTCTTTCTTTTCTTTCCTTCCTTCCTTCTTTCTTTTCGATCGATAGGGAAATTTGGCGCTTTGTGAAATTTTAACTTCCGCTCATTTGATAGCATTTTAGCAATGTCAAGAGATTTGAAATGGGACAAACCTTGGGCTTTCCATAGCACCACGTGAAAAAGTGCTATTGTCATATGCTATTAATGGGTAGTTGTGGTGTAGTGTATGTGTATGTATATATATGTGTGTGTCTATATATATACATATATATCTGTGTGTGTGTATATATATGTATGTATATGTATATATATGTGTATATATATATATGTGTGTGTGTGTGTGTATATATATATATATTATAATATACATATATCAAAGATAATCTATAGTTTATAATATAAGTGTCTGAGATCGAGCAATAGTAACAGAATGCCTAATCCCTTATTGAAAATTTAGCCTAAATACACGATGAGTGAAAGCATGCAATTTATTTATAAAACAAAAGTACAAGATATTAAAATAACTGTAAAAGACTTACAGGATTATTGAAATTGAAACTTCAAACTTGAAAACACAACTTTTGAAATTACATCAGCATTGAACAGGAGATACAAATGATTGAGGATTAGAGAAGCTATGATAATATAGAAAGATGTGATTTGAAAAGATGTCTTCAACTCTTGAGTCTTCCTGCTTTTATAGCCTTGAAATGACATTGGATTCCTTCATAATTGAGAGACACCATGATTGTAGCTTTGACAGGTGATTGAAATTGTTTTGGCAGGATATGGAATTATTGAAGGTGAGTGGAGTTTTCTTATGAATTATTGAACTCCCTTTCGGTGGATGGACTTGGACATTTTACCAAAATTAGGTAGTGGGATTTGACTTGTGCGTCACGAGAAAATGACATACTTAGAAATAATTGAGTTTTGGTTTGAATGAGATTGATTGGTGGGTCTGAGGATTAGGACATTTGGCTTGAATTTGGTGGATGACGGTTTTATCGAGTTTGGTGAGATATTGACGTGTGGGTCATGGTTGAGACACAGTGTGTTAATTATTGAAGATGATGGCTCTGGTTGGAGATTGGATTGATGGAGACTTGTTTAGTGAAAAATGGACTTGTTCATTATTGATTGTTTGAAAGATTGAAATTGGATTGATTGTGATATTTGGTTATTTGATTTGTTGCTTGTGATGGAATTTTGGAGAAATTATTCATGTTGAGACCAAAAGAAGCCAAAGCAATAATCTTCATTGTCATTTGCTTGAGAGGTTGCATCATCATTGTCGTTATCATCTCCATATGATGAGCAAATTTGAGAAATTGTTTTATAAAATTACTTTGTTGAAGTGACTGCCAGAACTTGTGCTTTGAGTCTTGCTAAATTTAAAAGATCATCTGTGTTTGATTAGATTGATTTATTAGTCTCGAAATATTTGTCCATTGCTTGTTTTGTGACACTAGAAAATTCAAAACTTGTCCGCCACTTGACTTTGAACTTTCAAAATAGAGAATAAGGAACTTGAGTAGATAGACTTGGACATGGCATTGGAGAAGTAACATAATCCTAGCAACAAATTCATGTTAGGAAATTTTTTGAGAAAAACCATAAAAGCGGGTTTTGAAAAGATTGAGGCTGTGGTGGTTTGAAATTGCTTTTGAAAATCTTAAATCCTTCTTGAACTTGAGGAGGAATGATTTTTGCAATTGGACCATATTGGTTCCACCATCGATGAGAAAACTAGTAAGGAAAAGTTTGAACTGGATAAAACATAAAAAACCATGAGTAAGAGCAATTTGGAGTTGAAAAAAAAAATGCTCTAAACCATGTTTTTTGCTAGTCAAAATAATTGTAAAATTGATGTTTGAAAGTTCTTATGAATTGCTTGGGTGTGATTCTGTGAAAAGATTTTGGTTTCATTCTTCTGGCGAAAGAACCTTGAAGATTTGACACTTTGAGTGGGTAATCTTGGATGGGTCATTTTTGTCTTTTTTGTGTGTAACTAAAATTTAATTTGTGTATACGAGGATAAACTGATAGAACAGTCGAACTTTGTAGGGTTTTCAGAGATGAATGTGGATTTTTGAGGTCAAATGGCATTACGTTCCATTTGTAATGTCCAAAAGGTACATTGAAAGCAGTTTTGTATCGATCTTTTGGAGTTACTTGAATTTGCCAAAAACCTGATTTGAGATCAAACATTGAAAATATTATTGCTTGAACAAGTCTATTAATTAAGTCTCTTTTGTTTGGGATTGGATATTTAATCTATTGAAGTGCTTCATTTAATGGTTTGTAAATGATGACTAATATTGGTGCCCCACGTTCTATCTCAGTTGCCTTTTAAATACAGGAAGTTGAACAACTCTATGGAGATTTGTTTTTTTATAATTCGGTTTTTGCTAATTAAAAGGTTGATTTCTTCTTTGCAGTATTCTATTAATTCTGCACTTATTTGAACTGGTCTTCCTTTTGTTGGAACTTTCTTTTCATTGAAGTCATCTTCATAAGGAAGATTGACCATATGTTGTTTTCTATTCCAAAATGCATTTGACAAATCAGAACAAACTTTTGTTTCTAATTTGGTTTGAAATTGACTAATTGAGCTTGTAATTTTGGATCTTTTAATTGTTCTTCAGTTCATTTGTAATTGAGTTCTTCTTTTAAATAATTGATTTGTTGAAATTTTTTGTTTATTAAATTGTCAATTTGAACTTTTCTTTTTATTTCATTGAGATCTGCAGTTTTGAGTTTTGTCATAAAAGGAAAAAGAACTTTTTCTCCTAATATTTTTGTTATTATTCTATCTTGATTTACTTTGAATGGGAAAATTGCTATTAGAAAGGGTGCTTCCAAAATAATTTCTTTACTCATGTTTTTTACTAAGATGAATTCTTAATTGATGCAATATTTTTCTTGGGCAAATATGGGAATTTGATAATTTGTAATTAACTTATAATTGTTCTTCATTTGCCGCATATAATTTTTCTTTTGTTTTTTCAAAATATTTGGAATGAATCAATTATTCTTAGACACAATTTAGATCAACGTCTGAATCTAAAAGTGCAGTTGTAGTAATTTTGTATTCCTTGTTCATTATTAATATAATATTGACATACCATCTTTGAAGGTTTGTTTGTGAGATTGTATTTGTAAAATGTAACTTCATTTCTTCTGGATTAATATTTTTGATATGGTGGATTTTCCTTTTGAGAATATTGATTTCTCTTTGGACATATTGAAAAGTAATTATTTGTTTTAAAAACTTGGTCTTTGTTGGTTTATTTATTGTGTCATGTTCAATGGATATGGTTTGAGTATTACTAGGCTGATTTATTTTTGAATAGATGTTGATGTTGATTTTGGTTGAGATGTTTGAAATAATTTGTTTCTTATTTTCCACTTGTTATGATTTCTTTTGATGTGGGCCGATTGATATTTTAAGCAAAACCTTTCTGGATAATGTTTTTGCATTTCTATTATTTTTTTATTTGTTGTTTTGTGATGTGATTTTTTGTTTTTTGTTTATGATTCTTTTCTTTTGTTCTTGGTGTTGAATTATTGTTCTTGTCTTGTTTGGAAAGTGTGTTGATGCTTATATTGGGATAATATTTTGGTGTAATAATTTGGGTTTGAAAAGATTGTGCATCATGATTGAATTTACTAAGGTTAGGCTTAGACTTGATATTTGATTTTTTTGGCTCTTTGAAGAACAAACATATTGATTCTTCTTTATTCTGTGGATAATCATTTTTGTACCATTGGAAAAAAATGTTTATTGATTCGAAATTGTTCACAAAAATCATAAAATGTTTGACCTATTTTCTCCCTTTATTGTTCATTGTATTTTAATTAGTTTTTTTTTAATATTGTAATTTGCAATGAATTCAACTCTAATAAATTCCTTGTCTAATTTGAAATTAGTACTTTGAATTTGTGACGGATTATTTAGACTAATATGTCTAGAGGAATCTTGATTAACATGTTCCTTTTGTTTGGATTTTAAAATTCTAGTGAGTTTGATAGCGAAGTTGGATTTGATTTTGTTTGAGAAGTTTTGGTTGTGTTTTGGATTGTGAATTGTGTCTAGTATGGGGTTTAATTGTGTTAGTCTTTGATTAATTTGTTGTTCTATGTTTGTGATTTCTAGATGGATGGTGCTACTTAGGGGTGGGCATCCCATCCCGCGATCCCGATCCCGATCCTGTCCCGTCCCAATTTTTTCGGGTCTTAATGGGATTGAATAATTTCATCCTGATCCCGTCCCGTCCCGATCTAGAATGGGATGGGATGGGATGAAGATTTTCAATCCCGCCAATCCCGTCCCGTCCCGAACTAATTTTTTAATATTGATTATTAATATTTTTATTTATTTATTTATTTTAGGATTGTGGATGCCCATACAAATTCACTGATGTATATAACATTTTTAGCATCTTAATTTTTCTCTCACACATATCTCTAGATTAATCATTTGATGATAAATTTGTAATACTTCTCCTCTCTCTGATCTCTCATTCGGTCATTCCTTTAGTTAGGTTTTTAGGGTTACTAAAGGGTAGCTAAGCCAACAAATGAACAAATAACAAAACTGTTCCAGCAAACTTCCAACAAAACTGTTCCAAATAACAAAACTGTTCTAGCAGTCTTTTAGCTCATTTGTTTTAAACTTGTATTGAGTTGTTTTAAACTTGTTATATGTTCCAGCAGACTTCTAGCAATAGATTATGCTCAGACTGTTCCAGCAGACTTCTAGCAATAGATTATGCTCAAGACTGTTCCAGCAGTTGTTGTAAATTTGTATTGGGTTGTTTTAATATGTTCCAGCAGTTTGTGATTGTTCCAGCAGAATGTATTGAGTTGTTTTATGATTTGATATGTTCATAATGTATTCTAGTTGATATGTCCAGATTAGCATGCTGATCTCGTCCCGTCCCGAACCCGTTTGGGATGGGACGAGGTCGGGATGAGATTTTTCCCATCCCGTCCCGTCCCGATCCCGTATGAACGGGATGGGATAGGGATGGGTATATCTCGTCCCATCCCGTCCCGTGCCCACCCCTAGTGCTACTTGTATTGGTTGAATTATTTTGAGATTTTGAATAATAATTTTCAAATCATTGGAAAAATGAGATATTGACTTTGTTTGTTTCACAAAATTGATAAAACATTTTGCCTAAAAGATCTCTTTGTGTTTCATTGGTAATTGAGTAAAATCTCTGTCTTTTGATAGAATTATGTTATTGCATAAATTCTTTTTGTATATAAGTTTTGTCTAGTTTGAATTATTTTTCTGTTTGTTATGATTTTCTATTTGATAGTTTTGATGTTGATTTACGAATTATGATATGTTCGACTTAATTGGTTCTTGAGAATGGGTTAATTGTTTCGCCATATTACTTAACTGATCCGTGAAAAAAAAACATGATTTGGAAGCTAAGGGATTTGGCTGTTGTTGCCATTCTTGTTCTACCTCAAATACTTAGCATATAACTTACAAATTATATTTGATGTTCTTTGCTTGTAGGATGGAGAACGGGTTATCTTAGACCCTAAAGACGCTTAGACAACGTATTTTCAGAAGAAAGTAATGCGTTCACCTCAAACTAGACCATCAAACAGGACCACTTAGCGGGACCACCTACACCCAACAATAACGCCTACCATGGCAACAAAGGGCATCCACGACTAACCAACGCTAGCTACAAGGCTATGATACATACCAACGCTTGACTGCAAGGGTTTTCCCAATGACTTTTGTCTACCAACATTACTTTTGGGTGACCACTATTCCTTCCAAAAAAATGCTTGACAAATGGCTCTAATACCAGAAGTTACCAAGGACTACAGACTTGTGGCAAAGGTTATCAAAGATAATTTATAAGTTATAATGTAAGAGCTTGAGATTGAAAAATAGTAACATCAATGCCTAATCCCTTATTGAAAATTTAGCCTAGATACATGATGATTGAAAACATGCAATTTATTGATAAAAACAAAAGTATAAAATAATGAAATAAACTGTAAAAGACTTACATGATTATTGAAATTGAAACTTCAAACTTGAAAACACAACTTTTAAAATTACAACAGCTTTGAATAGGAGATACAAAGGATTGAGGATCAGAAAGGCTATGATAATAGAAAGATGTGATTCGAAAAGATGCCTTCAACTCTTGAGTCTTATTGCTTTTATAGCTTTGAAATGACATTGGATTCCTTGATAAATGAAAGACACCATGATTGTATCTTTGATGGGTGACTGAAGTTGTTTTGGCAGGATATGAATTTTTTGAAGGTGAGTGGAGCTTGTTTTTTGTATTATTGAACTCCCTTTCAGTGGATGGACTTGGACATTTTACCAATAATAGGTGGTGGGATTTGACATGTGGGTCATAAGAAAATGACATACTTTGGAATTATTGAGTTTTGGTTTAAATGAGATTGATTGGAGGGTCTGAAGATAAGGACACTTGGCTTGAATTTGGCGGATGATGGGTTTATCGAGTTTGGTGAGATATTGACGTGCGGGTCATGGTTGAGACACATAGTGTGTTAATTATTGAAATTAATGGCTCTGATTGGATATTGGATTGACGGAGATGTGTTTGGTGAAAAATGGACTTGTTCATTATTGATATTGAAATATTGAAATTGGATTGATTGTGATATTTGGTTTTTTGATCTGTTACTTGTGATGGAATCTTGGAGAAATTATTGACGCTGAGACCAAAAGAGGCCAAAGCAGCCGTCTTCATTGTCATTTGCTTAAGAAGTTGCATCATCATTGTCGTTGTCATCTCTATCTGATGAGCAAATTTGAAAAATTGTTTTATAAAATTGATTTGTTGAAGTGGCTGCCAGAACTTGTGCTTTGAGTCTTGCTAAATTTGAAAGATCATCTGTGTTTGATTGGATTGATTTGTTAGTCTTAAAATATTTGTCCATTGCTTACTTTATGACAGCAGAAAATTCAAAACCCATTCACTACTTGACTTTGAACTTTCGGCATAGAGATGAAGGAACTTGAGTAGATAGACTTTGAAAATTCAAATCCCAGCAACAAATCAATGTTAGGAAAGTTTTTGAGAAAAACCATAAAAACGGGTCTTGAAAAGATTGAGGTTGTGGTGGTTTGAAATTGTTTCTGAAAATCTTAAATCCTTTTTGAACTTGAGGAGGAAGGATTTCTTGAATTAGACCATATTGATTCAAGCATCGATGAGAAAACCAGTAAGGAAAAATTTGAACTTTGAATTTTGGACAAAACATAAAAATCCATGAGTGAGAGAAATTTGGAGTTGAAAATAAAAATGCTTTAAACCATGCTTTTTGATAGTCAAAATAGTTGTAAAATTGAGGTTTGAAAGTTATGCTGAATTGCTTAGGTGTGAAAAGATTTTGGTACCATTCTTTTGGCAAAAGAACCTTGAAGATTTGACACTTTGAGTGGGTAATTTTGGATGGGTCATTTTTATCTTTGTTTTATGTAACTAAAATTGAATCTGTGTCTACGAAGATAAACTCATAGAACATTAGAACTTTGTCAGGGTCATCAGAGATGAATGAAGATTTTTTAGGGAGAAGGTGATGAGTTATCTTGATGGGAGTGTCATTTAGATTACCATAATAGTTTTCCAAAGATAAAATTTGTTTAATTGTAGGAGTTTGGACATATTGAAAGGGTTGACTTTTATGAGGAGATTGGTTTGGTTTTGTAGTTTGATTGGTTTGGAGAGGTGGCTTTGAAATTTGGTTTGGAATTGAAGGGTTGTTTTGAAGGGGTTCAAATCTATTTTGATTCTTAAGTACTAATGCATAAGAGTTTTTGATTGAATCATCAAAGGATGATGGAGTAAGCTTTGAAAAATTCATCTTCATTGATCATAACGAACATAATTTGGACTTTTGCTTTGAAGAGGAAGCCATGATATGCTTATTGTTTGTAAAAAAGTTAAAGACTTTGTGAGGAAGTTGGAGTGAATTTCTTCACCTGAGGCTCTGTTTTCCCTTGAAGAAATTCTTTACTAAGGAAATCTGCAAAGGAGTTTGAGCTACCTTTTATAAACTCAATTTGGAAATCAAAGACAGACAAAAGTGCGTGTCATCTGGCAAAAATCTGTTTCGACAAAAGGTTTTGAACATTTTTTTTCAAAATCTCTTTGGCTGATTGACAATACGTAATAAAAATGGTTGATTGTAATGATAATCTTGAAATTTCATGATGTTGAAAACAATTGATAAAAATTCCTTTTTAATAGTTGAATAATTTAATTGAGTTTTGTTCCAAAAATCAGAATGGAATCAAACAAATTGTTCTTTGTCATTAATTCTTTGCTTAAGGATACCACCTTACCGTATGTTTGATGCATTTGTTTCTACAATTTTGAAGGTCGTTGGATTGGGTATATCTAAACAAGGTAAACTCTTGACAGTTGCTTCGACTTTGCGAACAATTTTTGTATGAAGGTTTGACCATGGTGGAGTTTTTTACAAAGTCAAAAAGAGGCACTACTAAAAACCTGAGATTTTTGTTAAAATCAGCCACATAATTTAGACTTCCTAAAAATCTTTGTAATTTATTTTTATCTTTAATTTTATCTAAGAATTTGTATGCAAACGATATTGATCTGTCAATTAGAATAATTGTGCCTTTATGGATCCTGTGACCAAGGAACCTAATGTTTGTTTGAAATAAATATATATTTGTTAGTGATAAATGATAATACTAATCCATTGTTCTTGACAATTTGAAAGAATTTGCCTAAATATTTTCAGTGTTTTGCAATTGTTTTTGAAAAAAATTAGAATGTTATCTGTGTAAACAATTGAATGTGTATAGATTGAAAATGATTCATTATATTTTGAAATTCTGATGGGCATTTTTGAGGCCAAATGACATTACTTTTTATTCGTAACATCCAAAAGGTATATTGAAAGAAGTTTTATATTGATCTTCTGGAGTTATTTGAATTTGCCAGAAATTTGATTTGAGATCAAACTTTGAAAATATTGTTGCTTGAGCAAGTCCATTGATTAAGTATCTTTCGTTTGAGATTAGATATCTAATCTATTGAAATGCACCATTTAATATTGGTGCCCCACGTTCTATCTCAGCTACCTTTTGAATATCGAAAACTGAACAACTCAATGGAGATTTGCTATTTCTAATTAGGTTTTGGCTAATTACAAGATCGAGTTCTTCTTTATAGTATTATATTCATTTTGCACTTATTTAAATTGGTCTTGCTTTTGTTAGAATTTTTCTTTAATTGAAGTCATCTTCATAAGGAAGACTGACCATATGTTGTTTTCTATTCCAAAATGTATTTAGCAAGTAAGAACAGACTTCTGTTTCTAATTGGTTTGAAACTGAATAATTTGAGCTGTAATTTTGAGTCTCTTAATTGTTCTTTAGTTTATTTTTAATTGAGTTCTTATTTTAAATAATTGATTTGTTGAAATTTTTTGTTTATTAAATTGTCAATTTGAACTTTTTTTTTAAATTTCATTGAGATCTGCAGTTTTGGGTTTTGTCATAAAAGGAAAAAAAAATATCTCCAAATATTTTTGTGATTATTCTCTCTTGATTTACTTTGAATGGGTAAACTGCTGTTAGAAAGGGTGTTCCGAAAATAATTTCTTAACCCATGTTTTTTTTATTAAGATGGATTCTTGATTGATGCAATATTTTTTATGGCAAAATAATTTCATTTATTTTTTCAAAATATTTGGAAGAAATCAATCATTCTGAGACACAATTTAGATTAGGGCTTAAATTTAAAAGTACAGTTGTAGTAATTTTGTATTCTTTGTTTATTATTAATGTAATATTGACATACCATCTTTGGAGTTTTATTTGTGAGATTGTATTTGAAAAATGTAAATTGATTTCTTCTGGATTAGTATTTTTGATACGATGGATGTCTTTTTTGAGAATATTGATTTCTCTTTGGACATCTTGCAAAGTAATTATTTGATTTAAAAACTTGGTCTTTGTGGTTTGAGTATGACTAGGCTGAGCTTTTTCTTGAATAGATGTTGAGGTTGAGGTTGATTTTGATTGCGATGCCTGAAATAATACATTTTTTTTTTTCCACTTTTATGATTTCTTTTGATGTGATCCGGTTGTCCACATTTTAAGCAAAACCTTTCTGGAGAATGCTTTTGTTTTTCTATTACTTTCTTAAATTTTTTTTTTGTGATGCCAGATTTTGTTTTTTGTTTATAATTATTTTCTTGTGTTCTTGGTATTAAATTATTGTTGTTGTCTTGTTTGGAAAGTGTGTTGATGCTTATCTTGGGATAAGATTTTTGTTTAATAATTTGGGTTTGAAAAGATTGTGCATCGTGATTAAATTTACTAAGGCTAGGCTTAGACTTGACATTTGATTTTTTTGTCTCTTGGAAGGACGAATATATTGATTCATCTTTATCCATTGGATAATCATTTTCGTATCATTGGAAAAAAGGTTTATTGATTCGAAATTGTTCACAAAAATCATAAAATATTTGACATTTTTTATCTCTTTCTTTTTCATTGTATTTTAAATAAAATTCTTTTCTTTTTTGAACATTGTAATTTTCCATGAATTCAAGTCTAATAAATTCTTTGTCTAATTTGAAATTAGTAATTTGAATTTGGGATGGATTATTTAGTCTAATTTGTGTAAAGGAATCTTGATTAACACGTTTCTTTTGTTTGGATTGATTGATGTTTTGATTTTGAAATTCCTGTGAGTTTGATAGAGAAGTTTGATTTGATTTTGTTTGAGCAGTTTTGGTTGTGTTTTGGATTGTGGATTGTGTGTCTAGTATGAGTTATAATTGTGCTAGTATTTGATTAATTTGTTGTTCTTTGTTTGTGATTTCTTAATGGATGGTGCTACTTGTATTGGTTTAATTATTTTAAGGTTTTGAAAAATAATTTTCGAACCTTCGGAAAAATGGGATATTGACTTTGTTTGTTTCACAAAATTGATAAACATTTTTTCTAAAAGACATCTTTGTGTTTCATTGGTGATTGAGTAACATATTTGTCTTTTGATAGAATTATGTTCTTGTATAAATTCTTGATGCAAGAGGATTCTAGGGTTCCTAATTTGGGTTTCTAGAGTTCCTAATTTGGGTTTCTAGGGTTCCTAATTTGCTCTCAAAGTTATTTACTAAATAACTTTAAGTAATCTTTCAATTTAATTAGAAATCTTTTAGTTTCCTTTTAGGATTAGGCATTATTTTCTTTTAGGAATAGACTGCTTGTTAATTTTAGTATGTTCTTTTCCCTTTATAGTAATATTTCAATTATAGTTTAGGAAGTGATTCTGAACCCGATTTGGGCCAGGTTCTTGGCAGATTATTTCTTTTATTTCGTATTTCGTTTGAGCATGATTATTGGGGTGTTGCCATTTTTGGTAAAATTCCAATATTGATGAGTTTTAGCTACAAAGCCCGACTTGTGGGCTGATTTTAAAGAGACCTTTGATTTGCATAATTTTGAATTGACATTAGAGATATTTCTCTGTGTTTTGGGCGATTCTTTTGTATTCTTCCTTGTGAATTATCTGTTAGAACTAGCCTGCAGGATAATCGTTATTCTGCCCGGCGTCAGTTGGTATCAGAGCTTCAGCATTTTCTTGGGGTGAGATTTCATCAGTTTCTATGGCTGTTGGTCGTGGTCGTCGCGGGTAGGTTCCGAACGAGAAATCCCCTCACCGTGATCGTAACGTTAAGAATAAGATGATTGAGGATTTACAGAGGCAAGTTGCAGAGTTAAGCCGACGTCTAACGACACAAGATTTCGGTAATCGTGAGATGGAAGAAGATCACGATTCTGATTCCAGTTTCGAAAACCCGTATCCCAATCATGCTCGATTATGGGAGCATGGAGAACTTGTGTATGACGACGAGGAACTTGGAGAGCCTGTGTATGACGATGAGGAGCTTGAGGAAAACATGGTAGACGAAACTAAAGAGTTTGGAGAGCCTGTGTATGCCACTGATGAAGAATTGGATATTGTTGATGCAGATTGTTTGTAGAACAATGTCACCGACAGCGGTAGCTCACCGGGGTACAAGACTCAAAAGCATGCATCACATACTGCAATGGATCTGATGATCTATGCAACTGCAGATGGTGCAGATTACTCCTCGTTTTGGTTACACCCAATTGAAGAATTGGAGCCTTCCTACGCGTGTTTCCTCCTCTTTTTTTCAGCCACCACACCGTCCAACACCACCACCATCACCGGAACCTCCTTCCTCTTTCTCCCGCACCCTGTTCTTCTCCTTCTTCCATTCATCACCTCCTCACCCTATTTTGCACAACCACCGCCTCTGTTGCATCGCACCCAACAGTTGCCACCACCTTGTTCCACCCCGCAACAGAGCCAGATAGACCAGCCGCACCACCGTCCACACACGAGCCAATCGGCGATCACCACCATCTCCCTCGCACTTAAACTGAAGAACAAGAGCAACAACAGAGCAGCGTCCAACCCCTGCTCCTCTCCGTGCACTCTTTTTGTTTCCCTCTTTTTGCATCCCTCTCTCTTCCATTACGCATCTTAATCTCTTTGTGTCCCTCTATTTTCCTGTAGGTATACCTGACGAAGGAAGAAGCAACAGGGAAGGAGAAACTCGCGAATTGCTAGGGACGAAGATTCAGTGAAAGCGCGAGTTTCTGGCGGGATAAAACAGTCTTTCAAAACATTTTGGATATTTGCACCCCGAGACTTATTCAGAGCCACCACAGTCCACCAGCAACCTTTTTCGAGATTTCCACCTACACCAGTACTGTGACGTCATCCACCATGATTTTCTAGCCCCTGCAAACGTTAATTCAGATTTACCAGCAGAGGTGCAACAGCTAGTAGAGTTTTCTGATATGATACCAGAGGATCTTCCTCATGGACTGCCGTCAGAGGATTCCGATGACGCTGTTGTGAACTCGAGGACGAGTTCTTTCCAACCCGGGGTGACTGATGCAGGAGGATTTCTAGGGTTCCTAATTTGGGTTCCTGGAGTTCCTAATTTGGGTTTCTAGGGTTCCTAATTTTCTCTCAAAGTTATTTAGTCTTTAAGTAATCTTTCAATTTAATTAGAAATCTTTTAGTTTCCTTTTAGGATTAGGCATTATTTTCTTTTAAGAATAGACTGCTTGTTAATTTTAGTAGGTTCTTTTCCCTTTATAGTAATATTTCAATTATAGTTTAGGAAGTGATTCTGAACCCGATTTGGGTCAGGTTCTTGGCAGATTATTTCTTTTATTACGTATTTTGTTTGAGCATGATTATTGGGGTGTTGCCATTTTTGGTAAAATTTCAATATTGATGAGTTTTAGCTATAAAGCCCGGCTTGTGGGCTGATTTTAAAGAGACATTTGATTTGCATAATTTTGAACTGACATTAGAGATATTTCTCTGTGTTTTGGGCGATTCTTTTGTATTCTTCCTTGTGAAGTTAGAACTAGCCTGCAGGATAATCGCTATTATGCCCGGCGTCAATTCTTCTTGTATATAAGTTTTGTCTGGTTTTAATTCTTTTTCCGTTTGTAAAAGATTTTTTATTTGATAGATTTGATGTTGATTTACGAATTGTGATATGTTCGACTTAATTGGTTCTTGAGAATGGGTTAATTGTTTCACCATATTACTTATTTGATCCGTGAAAGAAAACATGATTTGAAAGCTAAGGGATTTGGCTATTATTGCCACTCTTGTTCTACCTAAAATATTTAGCATATAAATTACAAATTATATTTGATGTTCTTTTCTTGAAGGATGGATAATGGGTTATCATAGACCCTAAAGACACTTGGAATACATATTTTCATAAGAGAGTAATGGGTCACCTCAAACTGGACCATCATAGACGAGACCATCAAACGGGACCACTGAGCCCATTTACACCCAACAACAATGCCTACCACGACAACAAAGGGTATCCACGGCTCAGTGGTCCCGTTTGATGGTCTCGTCTATGATGGTCTAGTTTGAGGTGAGCCCATTCCTCTCTTTTGAAAATATGCTGTCAATGTGTCTTTAGAGTTTAGGATTACCCGTGCTTCATCCTTCAGGTAAAAAACATCAGATATAATTTATATACTAAGTATTTGAAATAGAACAAGAGTGGTAACAATGGCCAAATCCCTTAACTTCTTCAAAATGTCTATTTTATCTAAATTTACTCGTTCTTCATCTTCTAGAAGCAAGACAAAAGAAACAAATTACAACAATAGTCAATTCCTAAAATTTCAGAAAACAAAGTTTACAAAAAATCATCAATCTCTAATCAACAATCAATCTTTAGTCAACAAACTGAACAAATCATCAAAGCAATAGAAGACACTTTACCCTTAAGCCCAACTCAAGAACCAATCAATTGTTCACTCCAGAAAAACTAGAAGAACAAATACATAAACAATTCATTTATATCGACGTCGAATTAATTCAAGTATGAATGAAACCCTTACAAGAACATGTCTAAATGCCTCAACCCTAATATGTCTTAGAGACTGTAGGCGTAAAATTTTTTAAGACTCCCTCCTAGGAATAGCAGAAACATCCCTAGGTTTAGGACCAGTCTACTTTCATTGTTACCCTAATTTTTTAATATCACTCCATGACCCAAATGTTTTAGAAACATTAACTCTCAATATCCAAACCTCTGGATATGATATGCTACCTGGTTCAATATCATTAGCATTATTATATCGTACTACTTACAAAGTCATGACAACTGAAATCAGACATTTTTCAAACAAACAAAGAAAAGACAAATGTCATAGTCCCAAAGACTATTCGTTGGGATCAAGTCACTTAAAAGCTCTTGGCATGTTCAAACTGAACCAAGGCCTCATTCACCAAGTGAATTGTCTCAAATTGTCTCCCATAACGATGAAACTTTTGAATTATAGTTTACATCTACTAGAAATATCAAACTTTTAGTAGCTTAATCACCAAGAACTTCAACTTCTTTTTATAAGACAACTCCTCAGACCTTAGGAAGTCAATCTGTCACAAGTATAGATTTAACAAAATTAAGACAAAATCCACAATATCCCCAAATCTCTCAACCAATTTATACAAATTATCAACAATCTGAAATAGAACATCAAATAAATCAAAAATCACCAATTCAATAAGAAATAGGAGACCCGTCTGAAATCTACATGCTAACAAAAAAATTCAAATTAAACAAAGATTACATCAGATAAGAATATGAACAACTTTACAATAAAAACAAAATAAATCAATTTTTTCAAAAACATCCATCTCATGAAGAAAGAGTACAATTAGGAGAACTCTTTTATCAATTATGCTAAAAAGTCCAAGTCAATTACCATTTATTTGAATGGTACGAAAACAATTATTCAAAAGGTTTAAATGTCACAACAAATACAAATACCTGAAAACTCAAAGACAATACAATTACAGAATCCAAAATACCTCCCCTAGAACAAATATATTACAAAGCCCTAGGCACAAAAGTTGTAGCCTCCCCAATCAAACATGCCAATCAAATCACTTCAAATCAAGTGCAATACGAAATAGAAAAAATCACTGAACGTACAATTACACAAACATAACTCTACATACAATAGGTCAACATGTAGCTAATGATAAACCTTCCAATATCCAAGAATCAATAAACCCTCCAAAACCAACTCCATATTTCAAACCAGTAACAATTGACAAAGGAACAATTTCATCTCAAGCCAATCTTATTGACCAAATTAATAAATAATTAGCACAATTAACACTTAATGGCTTCAAACCAACAAAATTTTCTTCAAGTTCAAACAATAATAATATTATATCCCAATTATTAGATACTGAGGAAGAATCTGATTCACAACCCCAAATGATTTCGAAATTAGCAAATAGGTCAATCCCTTCAACTTCAAAAACCGCACCAATACCATCTTCAAGAAACTATTACCCACGACTCTCCTTCTCAGACCTTCAATTTGAAGAAAAAGGGCATATAGTCACATCTACTATTCCACTGGTTCAATTTATTAGTGGAATATAAATGGTCAAAGTGAACAAAATATTGTAGATACAACTCTAGTAATGACAATGTTAGCCTCGGCCCATAGGAATGAAGGCATAGATGACAACCAAATAAAAAAAGTAATCATTGCCAGTTTAACATGCCAATTTAAAGAATGGTGAGATTACTATCTGAACCATCAAGAAAAATACAATATTATCAATGTTGTCAAAAGATATCATTTAAGCTAGAAAATCAAAATTGAACACAATGAAACCATATATGATTTTGTTCCAACTCTCATTTTTGCAATACTCAAACACTTTATAGGTGATCCAACTCGCTTTCAAGAAAAATTAAAAGAAATCCTTATAAATTTAAGGTGCCCAACACTTCAAGATTTCAGATGGTACAAAGACATGATCTTATCAAAGGTCATGATTAGACCAGATGCCAATAATCCATTTTGGAAAGAAAAAATCATTATTGGACTTCCTTCAACTTTCACCGAAACAATTAGACACAATCTTAGACTTCAATACAATGGAACAATCCCATATGACAATCTCACTTATATAGGGGTGATTTAATTGCAAAAATAAATGAAGTTGCATTAATAATTTGCAATGATCTCAAACTTAGAGCCCGATTAAAACATCAGAATTTAACAAAGATAAAAGAATTAGGTGATTTTTTTTTCAACAATAAGGATTTGAACCAATCAAATCACCATCATTAAAATTAAAAACTTCAACTCATAAATATATAGACAAAAAACCCCCCGTATTCAAAACTATCTACATTTCAAAGACATCTTCCAAACCCAATCCTTACAGGTAATCACAAACAAAACAATCATACACCAAACCACAAATAAATCAACCAACTTGTTTCAAATATGGAAAAACAAGACATTTTGCAAGAGATTGCAAATTGGAAAGAAAAATCAAAGAATTACAAGTATCAGATGAACTCAAAAAATGCTTCACAAGATACTCATCGAATCTGATTCAGACCACGATGATCCCAAACTTTACAATATTCAAACATCATAATTTGATTCTGATTCATCTTCAAATGATCAAGTTAATGCATGTAACTGCAATGAAGTTTCATGCATCAACGTGATTTCAAAACAAAAGGAAGCAAGTCTTTAATTAGACTTTATTGACAAAATAGAGAATCCTCAATTAAAACATGACTATTTAGTCAAAATCAAGGATTTGATAGGCAAGCAAGAACCAAATTTCACAGACAAACCTTATTATAATTTTCAAGAAATCATTGACAAATTCAAATCCCCAAATCAACAGCCGTTAACATTACAAGAACTCCAACAAGTAATTAACAATCTCAAAATAGAAATTTATCAGTTAAAACAAGAAAATTTACAAATATAGACATTTATATTTAACAATTTTCATAAACAAGACATCCCAAAAACATCAAACAAAGGCAAAGAAATATTTCAAGAAGAAACTAAAAAAGACAAAAATTTCTACAAATATATTCACAAATCAAATTTTGCAAATGGTGTGTCAATATCACCTTAATAATTAATAAAGAATTCAAAGTCAATGTTACTGCACTAGTTGATTCTAGAGCAGATTAAAATGGTCTCTCAAAGATTAATCCCTTATAAACATTTTGCACAAACAAACGACAAATTATACACTGCAAATAATCAACAATTACGAATCAATTACAAATTAAAAAATGCTCAAATTTACCCCTAGCGATTTTATATCAATCAAGAATTCACTATTGTCAAAAATTTAGGATAAGAAATTATTCTAGGAACTCCTTTCTTATCAACAATTTACCCCTTTCAAACAAATGCAGAAGGAATATCTGCAAAGATTTTAGGTGAAGGAGTTTTCTTATCATTCCTTCTACAACAGACTTCAAATGATCTAACAATTTTACAAGAACAATTAATCACCAGATAATCTTCAACAAAGTCCATACCCAATCTCAAATCCTCAACCATGCCTTGCTATGTCAAACCAATTCATTTTACATGAGTTTTTAAAATATCAATTGTTTCAAACAAATATTCAATTCTCAAAAGTTTTTCAAATTACATCATTTAATAAAGCTTTCTCTCTTATCCTGCCTAGGGAGTTGGCTTCCTCGCTCTAAAATATTGTTAGTTTTGCAGCTCAATGGACGATCCCATTCGTTCAAGACAAACTATACTCTCAACAAGTTGGAGAAAGATCTTGATGATGTATGGACAACCTTCAAATTCAATAATGAAACCCAAATGAAAGCCTCATTAAAAAGGCTATGCAAAAAGTTATCAAGGGCTAAAGGTAAAAAGCCTGTCAAATCTGACAAATCCAAGGCTCGGTCACTTATGGCCAATAATTTATTACCCAGCTCTTTACAAAGCAAAATGCATGCTCGGGCAAATTTTCTTAGTCCGATAGCAATGATAATTCAAAAGTTAAAAGGACAAGAACAGTCTGAACAGTCAAATGTTCAGCCTCACAACATAGGACTAAGTGATGTAGATTGTGACTATGTTGACTCAACCAAAATAATGTCTCATGAATGGACAAAAAAATAATTGGTTAACATTATATATATATACACATATACTAAATCTTATATATAACTTAAGATTTAGTTTGGATAACTAAAACAAACATTGTATAGTTGGTTATTCTATTTTGAATATGTCACCGTTGTTAAATTACTCTAATAAGTTCAATAAATAAGTATACAAAAATAGAAAGACAAGACATGTTAACCTCCCAACCAATAAATCGGTCAGATTGGGTCAACCTCTTAAGAGACATGTAGGGATAGGGTTGAGGATTTTGACACGATAAGTGAACGGGTCAGGTTAGGGTTAAGCCTTCCAACCTGCCAACTAGATGTGAATTGACGTGAACTCTATCCATTACCATGCCTAAATACAAGGTGTATCTAGGTAACTTCAAGTTTTTTGTGAATTTGGTTGGTAACTTTTGTTTGCATGCCATGTTAGTAATTAAGCAAGTGGTAGTTTGTCACACAATACTAGCTTTACATATATCAATAGTCAATTTCTATACATCGTGTGAGAAATTTCTATGAATATACCATACATTCAAATTCGTTTATGTACTGAAAAAATTCATCATACAAAAATAGAAAACGGAATTGTATTGTGTATATGTTAATACACCATTTTGACCAATAGGCCTATATCGAAGACAGTTGGCCAAAATTACATTGTTGACATCTTTATTTTGGTGTATAGGTAGTATCACATATTGTATTACTTTTAACTTTATTCTACTTATGCACTTCTATGTAGAGTTATATATATATATATAGTAACTCGCATTTTAACGTTAACTAGTTCCCTCATGCCCTACGTGTTGTGCAAGTTATTTTTGTCTTTTTCGAGCAGGGCACTTGCACACAAATGCTATATTGTAGCATTTTCATTTTCTCTTTAACATATAAGATAATTTTTAAATTTAAAACTTCTTATATAAAGTTTAAAACAAATCATTTACAATTTTATGTGATTTTTACAATTGAAAGTGTTATCTTGTCTAGTGTCTACTTTACCTTGGAAATATTCAAATGATAGCAAAATTATTCGTAAAATTAGTCATCATCATTAGCAAATGTTAGTTTTAAAAACAATTAAAACATGATTTGCTAGTAATCAATGATCAAGCTCATGTACTGTAGTTAACACTACAAGAGAGAGAAGAGTAAACAAAATTGGTAGAAAGATGATAATATGTTTTTATTTTATTTTATTTATTTATAATGATAATAGGTTAACACCCACTCTGAATAGAATATTGACAATGTCAGATGACTCACTTGTTAATGCTCCTAATTCATTGAATGGTAGTGATTTTATTATTTTATTTTTATTAAACCTCTAGGAGGGAGAGGGGCAGTTATGGAATGTCAAATCTTTATTACTATTTACTAATGTTCAAAAAACTTGATTACAAATTGGGGAGGGGTACATAATGACTTTACCCTTCATAAAATCTGATATATCTTAGAAAAATATTCTACCTTCTATAAACATATGTAGTAAGAGCTAGAAAACCTTTGGTCTCCTAGGCATAGAGTCATTATCAACAATTTAGATCTTCCACCCAGGCATGGCTTACCAAAGCATGAGCAACAACATTTGCCTCCCTGTATACATGAATACAAATAGTCACCACGTACGTACTGATCTTTCTAATTTCCTTCCACGAGTCAGTGAGAAACCAAAGGATTTTAATTTTTTCATAAAACCATCGTTTAACCAACAACAAGTGGGTTTGGAAAAGACACTTCCTTACACGCTTCGACGAGCACGCAAACCATCGAGCAAAGCCCAAATCTCCGCTTGATTCTCTGAACCCTTTCCAAAATATACCACCCTTGCCAACTCCTTGTTCATTTCGAAGAATAACACCCCAACCGCTTTGTTTGAGTTGGATGAGTAGTCCACGTTAATTGCGTACTAGACTCTAAAATACCACGTATCTGTAACTAGTGGTCGTTCAGTAGGTAGGATGTTCAGTGAATTTTCAGTGTGAGTAGGACTACATCAAGAGTCGGCCCACTACAAAAAAAAAGTCCTTTAATAGCGGTTCAAAACCGCTATGGTAGGATACCATAGCGTTTTAGTAAACGCTATGTCTGCCGGCGCTATAATAGACCCTGGGTCTATTATAGCGGTTTAAAACCGCTATAGAAAGTCTGGCTTTTATAGCGTTTTAAAAACGCTATGGTAGATCCTTTTATAGCGTTTTTAAAACGCTATGGTAGATCCTTTTATAGCGTTTCTGAGGATCTACCATAGCGTTTTAAAAACGCTATAGTAATTATACATAGCAATTTTTTTTTTTTTTTTTTTTTTTTTTTTTTTTTTTTATCAACTGTTAATTATTTTCAACTCAAAAGTATAAACATTCGCATTATAGAATCCAAATAGGATCACTAACAACAAAATTATAATTTTTTTGCTATCAACTCAAAATTATAAACATTCGAATCATCATATATATTGTACTATTGGTGGACATTGACATTATAGAAATCAAGCATTCCATTACATAGCACATTGCCGCCAATATCAAGGTCACCTTTCTCTCTCACTAGTCTTAGACTCATGAGTTCAATTCAATTAATATCAATAGCTGATCTGATCTACTAATCTCTGCAGGTGAAGGTAGAGAATGGGATACTCCATGTGGCTGGGAAGAAAAAGAAGAACCAGCAGCAGCAGCAGCAGCGGCAGCGGCAGCGGCAGCGGCAGCAGCAGCAGCGGCAGCAGCGGCAGCAGCAGCAGGGGAATGAAGGAGGAGCTGTCAAGGCATTACGGATAGAGAGGAGGCGAGCAAGGTACATGAGGAAATTCACTCTCCCTGAAGATGCAATTCAAGAGGTACATCAGGTGTCCAGGTTCAGCAAAGACCAAAAGTGAACCTCGTAATGATCTCATAGTAATAATTCATACCACAACTAAGCAATAAGATGGTGAGTTTGCTATATTTGGTCTCAGTTGACAACTTGTTGAGCTCGGGGAGAAAAAAAGTCGCTTCATGTCCATCACTCCTCTCAAATTCGCTGGAAACAGTAAGGACGTCAGCTCGAGTGAGGCAGTAAACTGCAGATTGCTGCTGCATAACCCAATCAGAATCAAGTGAAATATAAAGAAAATAGATTTAAATGCAGTTTAGCAGTTTAAATTTCGCAGTTTGGGATTGAAAATATTATCGACATAGTCAAAGACAGACCTTTAATTATATTCAAGATGAGCTCAACAGATTGATGAATCGATGATCTCGTTGGAGATTGATCATTGTTGATCTTATGAAGAAAATAATCAATAAAGGAGAATGGAGTCACAGCTTGCATTCTCCAATTCAAAGTGCTAAGCACAAGAAGCTCCATTCTTTGAATGGTTCTAGCTTCAAAGACAAATTTAGAATCACCAACCTGCTCAAAACATAACCCTTTATCAAAACAATGAACTAAAATTACAAACAACATAAACGATAAGCATTAGATGAATTTCAGATTAGTTTCACAATCAATACCATTCAATGTATATGTTTTGTTTCTTCACCTGTAAATCTAGAGACATTGGTACTTCAGTCTCTTCCATTTTGGCAGCTAGAGATAAACAAGCCACAGCTAACAATTGCATCATCCAAGCCTTACCTCTCTATATACACAACAAACGTATAAAACAAATGTAAGTCAAACACCCAAATGAAATTGACCCTGCATTATAAATCACAGAACATTTGGTGATGCTTCCCCAGGGTGGGACAAAATTTTCATTGATGTTTATTTCTGAGCTCCATGCATGGATGTTCAACAGAGTACGATTTCAAGAATTTGTAATTAATTGGGATTGTTTTCTTGCTTTTCATTAATTGTGTTGTTATGGCTTTGGGTTCCTCGTGAACTTTCCAATTTTGTGATTATGAGAGAGATTTTGGAATACATCACTGCAAACTAAATTAGTTATTCTGCAAATTTAAGTATCGGGAAAATTTTGTTTTGTATTTTTATCTACAGATTTTGGAATAAAACATGTTCATCTCTGATTTCACTGGTACACCACATTCAACAATGTTCTCTTGATCTTTCAAGGGCAGATTTGAACTAGAAAAGTTCTTTTGGCTTACAAACTCTTAACAACGAACTATAACAGTCAAGAAATTAAGGACTGAACTGCAACTTTTGGCGACTTGGGGAACTAATAATATTAAGTAGCATTATGTAATTTTCTGCGTTCTTTAATCTTCAGTGTTTTTCTAATTAACATTAAAGCATTTGCAATAATGGATCAATATGAGCAGGGACATAAAACATATTCTGAACCCATATACCTCATGCGGTTGACTGCTACACCCCAGCTGCTGCTTTGGAGTCGAATGCCTTCCCCTGCAGAAAAAAAAAATGGTTGAAAACACAGCACGAGCAAATGAGATTTGTTTACTTTGCAGTCATAGTGAAAAATTTTCTGTATTCTAAAACTAAATTGTTTGCATATAGACGAAGTGTAAATCCTGACTTCACATACATTGAACTAAATCATCAAAATAAGAAACAATAATGATCAAAAAATTGATTCTAGCTCTAGAGCATTACACACCCATGCACACAAAAGTACAAGGTAGCATCAGATACCTCAGATAAAAGAGGCTGTCGGATCTTTCTAGTGGGAGTTCTCATTGTAACGAATTCTTCTGCTGCAGTGGGATGAATGCCTATTGTAGAATCCAAATCAGAATTTTGTCAATCCAGCTTTGACAGCAACTGCAAATCCCTGATAAAGAAAAAGATCTCATGAGCTAAAATAACACATAAAAACTAAATTAACAAAGCAACAATTGAGAACCAAAAAAAGGTAACCTGTACAATCTCTGGTGAATCTTCTCCACACATATGCAGCCCAAGAATTTTACTCGTCTTTGCACATACAATGACTTTCATGAAGACGCGATCTGGAAGTCCGGATAGAGTAGCCTTCAAAGGCCGGAAGTTGGCTGTGTAGACATCAATGTCACCATATTCTTGGATGGCCTAAAATTCTTTAACGCGTCCTTGGTCAAATATTATTCCTATTACTGCATAACTTTTATTTTTATTTTTTCCCCTTATAACTTTTTTTACTAAAACACAATTCCTCAATCTGAAAAGTACTGTAGATAGGATTGTGTCAGACAACAGTACAGACTTTTAGAATCCAGACATCTCATCGAGTGTGACCGCCTTATTGTCATTTCTTAATTTTTCAGACTTGATATGCTACACAGAAAATTTAGTAACTTCATGGAATTTGGTGGTTTGTTTCAACACGAAATCCATAACGGAACAGAAAATGTACCTGTAGTCTGGGTTCACAGGTTCGTTCCCAAACACAGTTTTAGCAAATGCTCCTCCCTCCATCAATGCAACAGGAGTCAAATTTATTCTGTCAGTAGCATCACCAACAGCCCAAATGAAAGGAACTGAAGTTCTAGAGTACACATCAACCTAAGGTAACAATGAACAATGAAAAGTAAAATATCTCACATAAACAGGCAAAGCAAGCTCTCAAGTACACTTTACCTCTATTGCTCCATTCTTGGTCATTTTCACCCCAACAGCCTCCAATCCAAGATTCTGGGATGAGCAAAAAAGTTCTGACATTTAAATAGTTGGTGGTTTATCTATTTTACTTTATATTGTGTTTTTTAATGGTAAAGTAAATAAAATAAAACAAAATAAACAAAATTGGAAGTTTAAGGATGAAACCAACTTGGTGTTTGGTCTGCGTCCAGTTGCAAACATGACATGTGAGAAACCATCAATAGTTCCTTTATTAGTCTTCAAAGACAGTGACCCATCTGACAATTTTATGATTGCCATCTGTTCACCAACAAAATCTCTGATCTGCAAGAATTGACAATATCAATCAATTTACATTCCCAGCCAGGGGCAAAAATTACATCAACTGTATGTGGGTCCACAATCTGCCACAGATATATGTAAATGCAAACGAATATCAGCAAAATACAGTGCAGCAGTATATCTTAAAATTTTAACCTGGTTTCGAAACATCATTCAACCTTTCCACGACCTTCAATCAATGAAACATTAGCATTTTTCAGGATGTTCTTGTAGATGCCAGTAAGGCGGAGTAACTCGGCATTCTTATTGGCCATCAAGGTGCTCCAATCATGTGAAGGGTAGGATTCATATTTCCAGCCAAAGCCCTGACTTTCTTCAAAATCATGGTCATATTTTGAAGAATACACAAGTAGTTTCTTCGGAACCATCCTCTCAATACACACCTGCATTAAAGAAACAAATCAGCTTTAAAGAAGGAACTTTTTCGGGGGGGGGGGGGGGGGGGGGGGGGGGGGGGTTGAGACATTAAATGTAGAAACTTGGATTTTTATTTCACTGATATTTTAATGTGTGCAGAATTGCACATCCAAATGATAGTAGCAATAGTTAGATTCTCTACTCAATTTGCTTGCACAGTATCCTTAACATTTTTCAACAAGTATTTAGTTACTACTTATTTACTCAATAGTCACATATTAAAAAGTCATGCTAAAACCCAGACAACCACTTGTCCAGCTTTTCTTCCTCAATTCATCTATCTAAATAAGGATTGATTGAACTCTTTTATGGATACCACAGCCTTATTTAGAAGGTTGTACACTCTCCTTGCAAGCTGCCTTCCTAAATTTATTTCATGGATTATGCACCAATCGTTTCCTGATTACTAGCACAGGTCTTTAGGTCAGTGTTTTTTTCTTCTGTCATCTCCACAACGCTCCTTTTGCTCCAACTATATATATATGTAGATATATAAATCTGAAACAAATTTATCAGTTGTTTCATTTTTACCTTCTCACGGAATATTATGTAACAAGTTCTTTATAATATGATAAGAACAGTGAATGGAGTAGGTCTGATGACTATGTATGTGATGCTGAGTTGTTGGATGTCAATATAAAATCATCATTTTAATGCTAATGTTGAAGAATAGAGAAATGAGAAATTTATTTTGAGATGACTTACTTTAAAGGGTTTGCAAGGACTCTTTGACCAATAGTGACAAAACTCGTTTCTTGGTTTGACATAAACCAGGCCAAAGAAGAGACACTGTAGCACAGATCAAGTCAGACGTTAGAACCATGTTGAAATACGATCTCTATAAGACAAAAGAAGCTCATATCTTGCGAAGATCAAATAATGATCTTCATAATATCTACCTTCCAGTAAATATGTGCTCACGAACACCTAAAATTGTAGGTGGTCGCACTCCATGATCTTCGTTAAATTCTTCCAAAAGGTTACGCATTTTCAAAGCTTCTTCCAAATAATTGTCCTACAAAACATATTGAATGAGGAGAACAAAATATAATAATAAACACGCCATGGGAGCACAAATGTTAACAAATTAACAAGAACACTCCAGAATACCTGGTTCATGTCAATGGTTTGAAGAGCTTCCCCTCGAGTGAAAATTATAGCATGGTTTTGGTTTTCAGGCTTTCCTTCCCCTATCTTTGCTGACCCCGGCAGTTTTATCCGATAAATTTCCTTTACAGTGAATAATAGAATATTCAATAATGTACGAAGTGGCACTGTAAATCCTACTTGAAAAAGAAAACTTTATACAGGTGAGTGGGCCAGGAAACATCCGATAAAAGTGCTTCCAACCCCATATAAAATGGTTTTGTTATGGCTAATCTTAGAAATAAAATCAAAGGCACCGAAAACCATTTTTATGTTACTGGGACTTGGAGGCCTGCTAGACGAAGTTTCCTGGCACACTGTCATTTGAAGTTTCTTTTCACTAGAGACTTCTATCGATACTTAAAAGGATCAAAACCTGGTCAAGATTGTCCACTGCTTTGACCAACACAGAATAATAAACCTTCTGTACACTGCCACCATCTCTTTCTTCAACTTCATCAATGTAAGCTACACGGAGAGATGGATTACTGCAGTAATATCAGTGAACATTAGCTTCCTTTGTTAAATGAACAACTATTCAAAGAGAGATTTGACAAACATAATATCGACCATGATAAAGTATGATTGACATACTTCACCATCAAGTTCAGAATGTCTGTTGCACGCCGATCTCCAGATCGCTTCTGATTGCCATAGTTCTGACAGGTGGCAACATATGTAAATTTCATATCAGCAACAGCCTCTAGTTGAGCAAATAAAGATCTCTGGCTCTTCTTCTCTTCCTCTGATGGAACTGTAACCGCCTTGTATCCTTCTAATATTTCTGCAACATTAAAATATAAATAATCACAACTCTGACAAATATTTTCATTTTTTTGTTTTAAAGATGCATGTCTCTCTTCCTCTATTAAAGAGTGAAACAACCAGAGGGGGCATACATCTTTAAGAAAAAGGAAAAAAAAAAAAAAAGAGGGGGGGGGGGGGGGGGGGGGGTTTGGTGTGGTTGTTTGGAGAGGGAGAATACCTTAATCCTCAACAATGCAGCCAAGAAAAATGAACAAACCCTTCCTAAAAAACAATAAATCTATAGACGAGACAAGATACACTTTATTCCATAAAGAACCATGAAATAGAGAACATACAACGTGCAGTAAATACTAAATGTATCTTGCAAATAAGTGTTCTTTAGAGAAATGTCTCTTGCAAATAAGTACTCTTTAGAGAAAATTTTAATCATAAACAAGAAGCGGTGAAGGATATTGTGTCAGATATTTGTAGCTTGCTCCATAGAAGTGCCCATACCTTAGCCAGTCATACCTAGTAAAAAACGTTTTCATGCTCTTACCATTTTCAGAAGCCATATCAAGAAAAGCTTGAAGCTTCAAGGCCCTACGGTAGTACATCATTCCTCTGACTGCAAGACCAGTTAAGTTCATTGGTAAGAATCAGAAGAAATCAAAAGAAAGATTTAAGTGCATATTCTACCTGTTCGGCAGAGTGTTTGTCCCCTCAAGGAGACCCAATGGCGAAGTTGTAAGACATTCTCTTCGTTTTCCCAAACCTCACTTTCTCTTTTACAATTGATCCTCTCCTTGAAGTTGTTCCATTCATCTAACAGCCAAACAATAAAAATTAACACCGCCAATCATATTATAGGCATTTACATGATACTTAAGAAGTTAAACCATGGTGATATTGAAAAAAAAAAAAAAAAGCAAACCTGGAAAGATTTTTTGCAGGTAAAATATGATTGATATACCATCTTCATTCTCAAGTTCAAGGTCAGTTTTCGAGTAGACTGTCTCCTCACTATAGTATGGAGTCAAAACACTGCCAATATCAAATAAGATGATTAAACATTCTTTCTGTTTTTTTGAAGGGTGAGCAGGGCTTTTATTGGATCCGATAACCATTAAATGCCTTTGGCAAGGTTTGAACCCTGGACTTGTGATAACATAAGCCACAAGTCTTGCCAGCTAAGCTGGCACCTGTTGGCAAAGTGATTTAAATATTCAATAACACATAAGAATAAAATCACTTTTTTTTTTAATAATAGAAAGTAAACTCCCTTCCCCGAAAATATCGGGAATGGGCTTTGATGACGATGATGATGATGAATAGAAAGTAAACTCCCTTCAGCAGCAAATTATGATACATAATCGTGACAGATGTTCTTGACAATTTTCAAAATAGTCATTTCACTACTAATTGTTATGCAAGGATGATACATCATTAAAATGCATGATTGTTCATGCTTGTTTCCTACCTTTTGTATTAAAATTTCCAAACTGATTTCTAATTCCATAGAGTAGGTAAGTCAAATAAGTAAATTCATTTCTATTAGAAGAAGTATTATTAGCAACGTCAAAAGTTTTAAGTAGTCATCTTAAAATGTCCAACATAAGAATATTTGTACACAATATACTTGTGTACTTAAACATATATTATTGAAGTCGTTTCCAAGTTCTGATGTAAGAGCTACCCACTATTTACTGAAATACCACTTTCCAAAAGAAATCACAGATAAGAGATAACTCAAAGTTAACTTCAATAATAATAATCTAGTACTGTTTTAACTTCAATATATTATTAGCAATAGAGACTCCTCAACAGTGGTACTGTTTTAACTTCAATATCTAGTACTCCTTAACTAAAATGATCTCAAGATATCACAATGAGCTTTCCACTATTTGTTTAAATCTCCCTTCACGTTCTCACCCCTCCCCCCTCCCTATGAGGGGGCTAAGACTTAGAAACAAGATCCTTAACCCAAGGGTGTAATGGAAGGCCCTAGAATAGGCCACCAGTCCAGGTCAGTTAGCAGTTAGTACTCAAAGAAATTTCCGAGCATGAATGGATGGCTTAAATGGAAAACACAGTAAAAGATTCAAAACTATTGAGGAAAAAAATAAAAATAAATTAAGCATGCTCATTCCATTGTCAAGAATAAACAGTTACCAAACAAATGACAAAGCAATCGAAACCAACCTGAAAGAGAGCATTTTACGAACTTTGGGAGCACGCGGCATTTTACGAATTTTGGGGGATTTGGGCTGTTTTTTCAGTATATAAATTTTGGGGGATTGGATCTCATCCTCGATGTCTGCAACAACAACAACAAATCAGGCAAATGGTGAGAGGAAGAGATTGGGAGAGGAAACCCTAACTTTTCAACTTTGCAAATGGAAAGAGAAAACCCTAACTTTTCAACTTTGCAAATGGGGAGAGGAAGAGTTGAGAACAATAGACTATTCTGCTTGAAGAAATCATGCTTGGGGTGCCATGAAAGATGAAGAAGAGAGGAGCTTTTGAGAGAGATTTGTGAAGAGGGAGAGATTGCGCCAAGGAAGAAGAGAGAAAGAGAGGGGAAAGAGGATGAGAGGTCAGGGGAGAGCATTCGATCTACTGTGAATGAGGGGGAAAAGAGAGCGAGACTGAGAGGGAAGCAATTGTGAAATGGGAGGGAATCGAGCGGGTTAATTTTAGTTTTTCCCGCTTCGACTTTTGATAGTGTTTTATTCTTATAATGCAATTAAAATTTGGGATTTTATAGCATGAGCGTAAAAAACGCTATGCTCAAATGCTATTAAAAGCCAATTGTGTTGTAGTGGCCTTAAGTTCATACTTTTTTGTTTTGGTCATGGATGAGTTGACGAGACATCTGTAAGAAGATGTACCTTGGTACATGTTATTCACAGATGATATTGTCTTAATTTATGAGACTAGCGAAGGTTTAGGTCGAAAATTAGATAGGTGAGTAAGGATTTTAGAATTAGTCGTCCGAAGACAGAATATCTAGTGTGCAACTTTGGTTGTGAATCACGAGGGAGGAGTAATGCAATTGAGATCGAAGGCGTGAAGGTCCCAGAGTGTGAGTCTTTTTGATATCTAGGATCTATAATTCAAAATAATGGGGCTATTGAAGAAAATGTAGACCATAGGATTAAAGTTGGTTGGATGAAATGGAGAATGATGTCATGAGTATTATGCGATAGAAGAATGTCTGCAAGGTTAAAAGGAAATTGCTATAAGACAATTGTTTGATCGACCATGCTATACGGTTCAGTATGTTGGGCTACTACGGGACAACTTACGCATAGGATGGCGGTAGTAGAAGTGCGTATGTTAAGATGGATGTGTGGTAAAACTCGTAAGGATAAAATTAGGAATGAAAGAATTATGGATACTTAGGTGTAGCGCCCATAGAGGACAAAATTAGAGAAAAATGTTTAATGTGGTTTGGTCACGTGCAGAGGAGACCAGATACGACGTCAATTAAAAAATATCTAGATTGGCAAGTTAATGGAGGGTGTAGATGGAGGGGACAATAGTTGAAAACTTGGATGAAAGCGGTGAAAAAATATATCCTTGAGCTTGGATTAGGCGAGGATATGTGGGAAGACCACATTGTTTGGAGAACCAAAATCCGTGTAACCGACCCATAAACTATTGGGAATGGGTTTTGATGATGATGATGATCCGAACATTTTTCTTTAGGCGTCATTAGCTTAGAGACCAACCAAACAGAATAGTAAACTTTGATGATAACATAGTTCGCACTCCACTCCTTCCCTTCATAGAGTTTTTTTTGTTTCGTTATACAACCATATCCATCTTCTATGGAATTAAAAGTGGAGTCAGTTTATAAGGTAGTCCTACCTCGTTAGATTATATAGTCCTACCTACGTCACCCTCTTTGCTTTTCTGATCCAGAATTTGAGCAAAGTGTACACCTCTATTGACCTTCTGGCTTGTACATCAAACATATAAACGAAATGTGACCTGACCTGCGAAGCCAGCTCACTCTCACTAAACAAATGTTTCATATGTTCTTCAACCGAAACAATGCAACAACTTACATTTCGAAGCTAAACTAAATCCAATTTTTGCAAACTTTTCCATAAACTAGTAATGCCCTCTTTAAAATTTTCCGCACAAAGGTTGATATTTTAGTAGGTATAAAAGGGTTCCAAAACAGCTTATAAATACGACATTTCTCTCCATGAAATCGAAACAATTTCAAAGCAGATTTAGTCAAGAACAAACCGTCATTAGTAGGTGTCCACAATCTGTAATCAGGTACTCCCACATTCCTTTTCAAACAACGATCATACATCTCTTGTGTCGTTGCTTGAAATTTTGGACCCTAAGAAGCGAAGTTTTCCGGCATCATAACCTTCATGCTTGGCTATTTATCTTCCATTTTGACCCTACACGTTCTACCAAACTTTTGCCCAACCCGATTTTCTTCAAATAAGCTACAATTACCAACCCCAATGCACCACGTAGAGTGATCGAATAAGATTTATAATTTTGACTCCACCAGCTCCTTAACAAACCGTGAGATACCGTTTACAACAATCTGCATCATTAAAGGTACCCCTTCCACAAGATATTTCCTTCGTATATAAACAACCAAAAGTGAATTTATATTGATCCCACTACAAAAAAAACCCCAATAGCTACAAATACTAATTCCGTCTCTAATTAAAAGATTTGCGACGACAAAAAACCGTTACTAATTCTTTTGGTAGCTGACGAAAATCATGATCATAAAAACTGTGTTTGTGACGGGAAAACTGTGGCTAAATTCAGAATAAACCCTAGCTAATTAAAACATTTGCGACGACATATTAGCTGTGGCTAAGTTTTACAAATAAAAATTGGTAGCTACGGTATAAGCCGTCCCTAATGGATTTTTTTGAAAAAAAATAAAAAATTTAGCCACGGTATATTAGTTGTCGCTAAGTTTTACAAATAAAAATTGGTAGCTACGGTATAAGCCGTCCCTAATGGATTTTTTTGAAAAGAAATATATATATACAAAAAAACATTTACCCACGGTATATTAGCTGTCGCTAAGTTTTACAAATAAAAATTGGTAGCTACAATATAATCCGTCCCTAATAGATTTTTTGAAAAAAAAAATATAAAAAAACATTTAGCCACGGTATATTAGTTGTCGCTAAGTTTTACAAATAAAAATTGGTAGCTACGGTATAAGCCGTCCATAATGGATTTTTTTAAATATATATAAAAAAATCATTTAGCCACGGTATATTTGTTGTTGCTAAGTTTTACAAATAAAAATTTGTAGCTACGGTATAAGTCGTCCCTAATAAATTTTTTGAAAAAAAAATATTTATACACAAAAAATATTTAGCCACGGTATATTAGCTGTCGCTAAGTTAGTGCAACTCATTTGTTTGCAATGCAATTATCAAGGAAGGATATATGTAGTCTTATCCTAGACAGATTTATATTTTGTTAAAACTTTTCCTCTATTATTTTGTGTTCTTTGAATTTGAACAACATGTTTTTGCTCATTTTTTGTTTTGTTTTGTTTCCTCCAATAATTTCCAGGAAGATGTGAAGATAATGAAGACAATGAACGTGGATACTTACAGGTTCTCCGTTTCTTGGTCAAGAATTATACCAAGTGAGTAGTAGCATAAGCATAATTTTCATGTGGATGAATTGCTAATAGGGCAATTTCGGAAAGTTAAAAGTGTCCTTGAAGACTTGGTTACTATTCTTAAGGGCCTCTATTTGTACGATTATAAGGTTAAGAAAAATAATTAGTTGTGACAATTGTTTTTTGGCTTTAGATGGGAAGAGAAGGGATGGAGTGAACCAAGAAGGCATAAATTATTACAAGATTATGCAGAGGTTTGTTTCAAGGAGTTTGGTGACAGAGTAAAGCATTGGATCACCTGGAACGAACCATGGCCTTTGCGAGTTGTGCTTACAACCTGGGGATCCATGCACCTACTAGTTGTTCTAAATTCATCAGAAACTGTACTGCTGGGGACTCCGCAACAAAGGGCTACTTCAGTAAGGTAGTATATTCAATCAAAGTTGCTTAGACTACGTTGGACTACTGATCTTCATATCTATTTTGTTCATGCTGTTGAAAGGCTCGATGGACAAGAAAGTAAGTTTTAGAATTTCTTTCATGAACATCTGCAATATTTTGATATCCATATACATCAAAGTTTTGGTGTTTTCACTTAAAAGAAGAAAACATATTAGTCATGAATTAATGGTAGAGAATAAAAGATAAATAGGATTACTAACTCTTTATCATTTTTTTTTTTCCTTTGATTGTTGCAGAAGCAATTCCCAAATTAGTCATTCAACTAATGAATGTGAGAAGACTTAGCATTGCCCATGTTAAAAGCCACTTGCAGGTATGAGAATGATTTAGAATTTTTTTTTTATCATCTCCTGCATCTTACCCATATCCTCTTTGATATTCTTACCGCCTTCCAGTCATTTTTTTTACTATTTCTAACTAGTTAAAGTGCCTTCATTTTTCTACAGGCCGAAAGATTGTTTGATTTCTATGAAACTTGCAGACGGTTTGAATTTGGACGGGGAGAAAATTTTATTAAGATTGAAAAGGCATGGACACTCTGGATTTGTCTTTCCAAAATTGTTTTTGTTGCTTTTTTGTTAAACCTTGATTCAAAATTGGTCAGTTTTAGTTTGTCCTTGATTGTAAATTCATGCAAGTTTTCTGCTAATGTAGTCCCCTGAATCATATATATATATATATATATATATATAATTTCAATTTGAGGTTGATAGAGTATAAAATTGTTTAGGATTGTATTTTTTGTGATGGACAAGTTATTGATTATACGAACAAGGTTAGTGTATTAGTCATCATTTACGGTGAAAATTAATATAATTCTTTTCAAGTTTGAAATGTTTCTTCTGAATGACAAAAAAAAAAGCAATGAGAAATCTGAAAATTAATAGAAAAAACTAATTCCATTAAAAATATGAATTTTCATTAGTAAATTTTTTAGCTACAACAAGTTAGTATTAGCAACAGCAAATGTCGTCTATAAATTCGCAACTTAGCAACGGTTTGAAGCCGTCGCTAAATTTGAAACTTAGCAACGACATATTAGCTGTCGCTAAATTTGAAATTAGGGTTTAAGTAGCCTGAGTTCATCAAGCCGATTTTTTCCTTTCTCACTCTCTCTGTCTCTGCAGATCCATTGTTGATTGAAAGATGGTGAAGACAAAAGACAAGTCCGTGAACGTCTACGGAAAGCCGAATCACTCGTTGGACTCCAACTGTGCAAATGAGGGTGGCGGTGACAAAGAGACCCGAACCGCCGCCACTGTGCGACGGCTCAAGATGTATAATACCAAACCTAAGAGGGATCGTAAAGGAAAGATCTTGAAGCATGAGTTGCAGTCCAAGGAGCTTCCTTCCAAGAATTTCTTACTCTAGCTTTTCATGCCAGCATCAATAAATCATTTGGCAAGGTACTGTGTGCATACATTGATTATTATGATTGGATTTGTTTTTATGTGTGTGTTTACCTTTTATTCAATCGTCTCCAAACTTTGTTGTTTTACAGGGTTCCCTGTTATCAATACTGAGGCAATTTTCTCGTCTGAATAGTGACAAGCAGGCGATATTTGTACGATGAGCAATTCTAGATGTCGAGGAAATGGGCGAGGGATGGTGGGTCGCACGCGAGCAGCTGACGTGGTAAAAAAAAAATTTTGCGAAATTTTTTTTGCGGGGGAATCAAAATTTGGGGGGAGAAAAGGAGGGAAGCTCCCCCTCTCCCCATTTCCATCTCGACACAGGAGCTTCAATTTCTCCTCCATCTCGACTCCCTCTCGACAGGAAGCTGTGCCTCACCCCATTTCTATCTCGACAGGAAGCTCTCCCTCTCCCCATTTCCATCTCGGCAGTCCATCTCCCTCTCGACAGGAAGCTCACCCCATTTTCGTCTCGACAGGATGCTCTCCCTCTCCCCATTTCCATCTCGACAGAGACAGAGACAGAGAAGAAGGTCTCCCTCGTCCCTTTCCTCTCGCAAAAAGTAAATTTTCCCTCTCATTTTAGGTTTTTGGTTTTTGGTTTTTAGTTTTTGATTTTCCCTTTACTTGGGTGTTTTAGGTTATTGGTTTCGGACAACAAGTTGGTTTTCATCGCTCGGACGCAGAGGTGAGCCCTTTCTTCTTCTCTTCGTTTCGTCTTCAGCCGAAGAGCTTCATCTAGGGTTCATTTTTTTTTAATTTCAGTGTTCTTCAACCGAAGAGCTTCATCTAGGGTTCATTTTTTTTTAATTTCAGTGTTCATGTGGGTTTTTTTTTTTTTTTGAATTGTGGGTTTTTTTTTTTATAATTTCAGTGTTCATATCTGTAGAAATTTTTTTTTTTGTTTAATTTCAGTGTTCATGTGGGTTTTTTTTTTGATGAATTGTGGGTTTTTTTTTTATAATTTCAGTGTTCATATCTGTAGATTTTTTTTTTGTTTAATTTCAGTGTTCATGTGGTTTTTTTTTTTTTATGAATTGTGGGTTTTTGTTTTATAATTTCAGTGTTTATGATTAAGAAGTTTGCTTTTATAATTTCATTTTTTTTTAATTTCAGTGTTTATAATTTCTGTGTTCATAGTATGGGTTTTTAAGAAGTTTGTCAATAGGCGAGGAAATGAAAAAATGGGACTGAAAAAATTCTACCTGTCATAATTTCAGTGTAGTTTGCTTAAGAAGTTTGCTTTTTTTTTTTTTTAATTTCAGTGTTCATATCCAAGATCTTTCTGTATTTCTTGTACATATTAAATAAATAAAATCTTTTCTCTATCTCTGACTATCCAAGATCTGTTATTAATTGAACATCTCGTTATACTAGCCGAACCCTAGTATCGGCACCGTTCGTTCTAACAGATCAAAGATAGAATCTCTGTATTGATTCTATGTTGTGTATTTCATTTCTGTTTTGATTTCTGCATATCATACTGCTTATCATCTCCCTGTGATTAACCATTGTTGTTGTTATAATGCAAATAAAATTAAGGCTTTGATTAGTATTGCTTTGTTGGAGCACATGGGCTAAAGTCTTGTTGTAATGTATAATGAAATTAAGGCAGAAACAACTGATAAGGTTTAATCATATGCAACACTAACTCCCTTTGTTCTTCTCTTCGTTTCGTCTTCAGCCTTCAAAGCTTCAATTTATTTTTTCTCCTCTTATTTTAGATCTAGGGTTTACGATTTTTGTTCAGAAATAGTTTGTACATCTTAGCTTTATGTACTAGAGTTTCAAGATGTTAATGAACTGTTAGACTTTTGTGTGATTTTCGACTTTGTTTGCACGCCTGAATTCCAACAGCCTCTCACACTATACTTCCCTCTTCCTTATATCCCCTCCTGTTGCAGGAATGGCATTAAGAGCGTATGTTGTCTATCGAGGTCGTCAGCCAGGAGTCTTCATCAGACTTCCTACTCTCTGTAAGTGCACTGATTTGCTTATAGATTACATCTAAAATGAATCGTTCTCGTATCTTTAATTGCTTTATAGATTACATTCAAGTTATTTGAATGATGGGATGTGTTGAGTGTGACTTGCAGGTCACTAAGAATATGCTTCAAGTTCCATGTTATAACAAGTTAGCAACGAAAATTTTACATGCATGTTTCACATGTATTTGCTTTAATATTTTGAGCAATGATGGTGTTATTTTCGATTTGAACTTCTGAATAATACCTTTGTTTTCTTTAATTTTAGGTTGGATCCAGTTATAATTGGCGCTATGCATTCTTCGGGGAGGCGATTTTGATGGTTCCATTTGCTATTTTTGGTTTTGTCATGAAACCTTTGAAGCTGAAAGGTGCATTGGCTTTCCATATAGAGTTTTGATTTTGTTTGATCTTGTAACATCCTTTCATGTTTATCAATTTACAAAATGCAGGATTTTCTCCTGTTAAAACAAGAAAGCCATTGCCATCTGGAGAGAAACTTTCTCCTGCAGTTGAAGGTACCCTTTGCACCTTGATTTAATACAATTTTTTAATAGCTTAACAAAACCTGTATTTATGCTTCACCTCTTGATGAATGGAGTCTCTTAGGACATGAAGAGACAGGTGATGTTGCTAGGACAATATGAATTTCATTAATATCTCGTTTAAACTCAATACTTTTGAACAATATAAAACTTGGATAAATATCTATTATTATCAATTCTGTCTGGCACTTCGTCAAAAATAATTTTTGTAGCTTTTGGTATATACACTTAGGACTCTGCTGACTAGGTTTCCAGATACTACATATTGACATCCAGTTTGAGATATAAAAATTCGATATAAAGCTCACTCTACTAGAAATAATTCCTTTCTCAATGGTCCATAATTATTGAATGCATGATTTGGAACAATATTGTTGTTTTGGTTTGATCTCCCCCATCCCCAAAAGGAGACAAAATAAAACAAAACAACTTACTTTGGACTTGTTAAGGGTGAGTTAGATATTGATCCAACTCCATAACTTTTGCGGTAGCCCTTTCTCCTGCAGTCGTATTTCCATTTCTTCACAAGTTGAGAATATAAATCTCTCCTATGGAATATTTGGAGTTACGAGTCTGCTTTCTAATTAAACAATTGGTAATAACACTAACGTAAAGTTAGGACAGTTTTTATAACTTGTCCTCCCCTATGTCTCCTTTTTTGGATTTGGTGGATGCTCAGAGTGGAATTTGTTCATGTTTCTTCATTTTCTGGTTTAACAATTTTATGAACCTGACAATAATGACATTCCAATTGTAGACACAGGTTTCAGATAGAAAAGCTGGTATCTTTGCTGAAAATGAAGGTATCAGTGATCAAACTCCCAAGCAAGTTCCATCGTGAGGGTTTCTGACCAGCCAAGCTTGTTTAAAAAGAACATATGTGTTTTGTCTGAACAGACATTTTACATTTGAGCTGATTTCATGAGGTTATTCTGTCCTGTTTTCTTGGTTTTGTGCATTGTTTGTTTGTTCATTGGTTTTGTTCAAGTTCTGCCCTGTCAGATAAATGTGCATTCAGGACTGAACCCATGTGAATCAGTTAACTTAATACAATGTTGTTTGTGGATGACAGGATATTGAGAAGGAGAGATGGCTGCAAGGAGATAATCAGTGAGGATCACAATGGAAAAAGCTGAGAAGGCAAAGGAAGGGAAGTTAGGCGTAGAACAGGAGTTGAGAAAATGGAGGTCTGATCATGAACAACAAAGAAAAGCTGGTGATGGTCATCCGTGGTTGCTCCGCAATCTGTTGCAAGTCCAAAGTTCTTTATTCCCGAAAACATAGACTCAAAATATTCCACTGATGGAAGGATGGGGGTAGCTGTGAGTTGCTGCTGCCGCTAATGCTGCAGATGATGACGACCTGAGTTCCTTGTGTAGCCACTGTCTATCATTTTCGTTTGGGTCTTAATTTTTTTGGTTTGAACATTGTTTTTTGGTTTGAACATTGTTTTCAGAAGTGTATTAGTTGTCAACCATTTTCTATAGAACTATACCATTTTCTATAGAAGTGTATTAGTTGTCAACCTTTCAGAAGTGCTATACCATTTTATATAGAAGTTTTGTTCACAAGTGGCTTGATTGTTCATTTCTTGTCAACCATTCAGGACTGCAGAAGCGGCTTGATTGTTCATTTCTTGTTGTTGCTAACCATTCTATTGTTGCTATGAATTGAATCAGGAAACATGTTAAGTGTATTAGTTGTTCATTTCTATGAATTGTTGCTATGAATTGAATCAGGAAACATGTTAACCATTATATGAAAACTTAGTACAAATAACAGTAAAAAATATAAGTGGGCACTTAAGAAGTCTCCAGCAGAGCAGAGTTTGGTCTATAACACAATAAGTGGTGTGTGGAAATTGGCAAGGAAGCTAAGGAGAGATGGCTTCTTAATAGCAATGGAACCAGTGCAAAAAAAATTGATAAAACAACCTCAATAGCAATGGCTTCTTAATAGCAATGGCACCTGAGAACTTATAAGCATGTTAACTGATATATGTATAAATTTTCATCTCTACTAAATGCCTTAAATAGTAGTTAAACAATTGATCAAAAGTTCTGCCAGAATTCATAGCAATAGCCTGCCAGAATTCATAACATATTCATAGCAATAGCCTGCCAGAATTCATAGCAACTTATAACACCCTGGAATCACTTATAAGCAAGTATCAAACAATGCGACAAATACACATTCAAAGATAAAAACGACTGAGATTGCAAACTGAATTGATGTCATAGCCTTCCAACATATGTTTAAGCTTGAATATCTGAACATTTCAACTGAATTTACATCATAGCCTGCCAAAATACATTCAAACATATCTGAACATTTACTGAATTTACGACTGAGATTGCTAACTGATGAACTCCATAGATTCATTACGACTGAGACTGCTATACATTCTAGAAGCTTTTCATGATAGCTTTTCATCATACCATTTGCAGCCGATGAACTCCATAGATTCATTGCCTGAAGAACAAGATCAGAAATGTCAGATGCTTATTTAATAAGCAAACCAAGAAGCAATGGAAGCAAATAAGCAAACCAAGAAACAATGGAAGCAAATAATTCTGTATGAGAAACTACCCGAAAAATGACAAGATCAGTTCAGATTCCTCTTTCATTATCATGAATAAATGAATTCATTCCCATTGACATTCAAGCTATGTTGAATCAAAATAAATGAAAAAACTACCCGAAAAATGGTCGATCACCATCTAGCAAGGTAGAAGGATCAGGTAGATTGCAAATGCAGGCACCAGTGGCATTGCAAGATTTAGTTTTGCATCGATTGTCATTGCAAGGTAAACAAGAAGCACTAACAGATGAGAAGACTATAGAGATGACAAGTAGGTAAAAAACATCATCTAGTTTCCTTCTTTTTCTACTTGTGAAGATGAACATTTGAGCAAATGGAATTGGTCTGGATGTCAATAATCTAAACACCACTAAAATTATCTACTTATCGCAGACATGATATCATTTTAGATTGAAACAGCTGCACATTCACATACAATGGGTAACCACCACAGGGCATACACTGATAATGCATGAACAGGAGTAATAAACATGAAAGTCATGAACAAGCTTGACCAACCTTATCATAACCAACTGCCCAGATGAAAAAACCACAATATCCTGGATGACGAATAATTCTGTTAAGCAAATGAAATGGAAAGATGAATTAATACTCCCATATTCATGCAAGTACTCAACAGGAAACTACTAATAATGAACTCACATCTTTGAAATAAAACTGAAACTGACAAAAAACCTCTTCCTGTTTATTGTATATAGAAATATAACATACAGATCAGATAACAACACTAAAAACTTTTCTGACTAAACTCACCAGTACAGGAAAAAAAAAAGTGATAACATAGATGCTCAACAACATAAAGAGTTTCTCTAATATGTTACTTAAGGGGTAAGCCTGTCCCATACACAGACAACGATGACTATCTATAAGAATATAGACTAGTTGACTACAACCTATCAAAATATATTTTCTAATAGTTCGACATGGTTTCTACTGCATTTGATCTGACATAAAAGCAAACTTCTTAATCATAAACACTGAAATTATAAAAAAAAAAAACCCACAATTCATTGTCTCCACAAAAGAGCTCCGAGATGACTTTTTGTTTCGTCTCCATAACTTTTAATGGCACACTAGTGGTTGCCAATGTGTAAATTGGCATTGAACATAAGACACGATGAATTAAAATCAACCTCCCACTATGAGATAAAAGTCAAAATTTCCAACCTTATACTTTACGTTGAACTTTTTGAATCAGTTCATCGAAATAAGTAATTCGACATTGGCCTTGATAAATCAGGACACCAAGATATTTTATTGGAGAAGCTTTATATTGAAAACCCGTCCACTGCTTAATTTTTACTACACTTTCTGCTGTTGCTTTCTCATCTACAATAAAGTAGCTTTTTCCCACATTAGTCTTTTCCCCGATGCCATATAATATTTGTCTAAACTTTTCATCCATCTCATAACTGAAGATTTCCTGCTTTCAAAAAATATTAACGTATCATCCACGTACAACAGATGAGTAATGGGAGCACACAAACGCAAAGTATAAAAGAAACACACATCTCGTGAGCCCCTACTTAACACTTTGGTTGCAATAACAAAAAGAAGAGGGGATAACAAGTCCCGACGTCGAGTAAATCTAAAAACCCATTATACTTGCCTTGCAGTAGAATAGAGAAACCGCATTGTGCAACACAGTTAGAAATCAACAAGCAGAATCTTATATCGAACCCAAAGTTTCTTTACACATCAAACAAAAATCCCCATTCTAGATGGTCACAAGTCTTTTCCATATCCAAATTGAAAACGACATTGCCACCACTTTACTGAATATGTTATACGCTACATTGCACAAACTTATAGGGTGAAAGTCTGTGAAAAAATTAGGATCATCTACTTTTGGAAGAAGTGCAAATTCGCAAAAAATGCTCACGGCAAAACTCAAAAAGTGAAGCTCTTTTGTGCCTCCCAATTATCATATCATGTGATCTCCCAACCCAATTGGAAAAGACCTGATACAAATCCATCCGGACTCGGGGTGCTATCTTTAGGATGCTAAAAGTAGCATCTTTAACCTTTTTCAACCTAAGAACTTTCGACAGCTGATCACTCATCTCCTGATCCACCAGTTTTCGTATGCAATTTAGTAGCTCTTCATCACCAAGGTATTCTTGTGACGTTTGCATCTTTTGGAAGAACTTGTTTTCCCCTTAAGAATTTCAGCCTGATCATTAACCAATTGCCCCTCTGTCGAAGTGATTTCCCTGTTTGCTTGCCTTTTTCGTTTAGATTAAACTGAAGCAAAGAAATATTTGGTACACGCCTCAATGAAAGTGATTTACCTCTGGTACAGTAGATGAGATCGTGTGAAGTGTGTAACCAAACCGAGAAGGAACAAATTCAAGTATTTATGAATGAAACCTGCGAAGAGTTTTATGGTTGCTGCTTCTTCGTTCTTGAGAATGCGAGGATCGGGCTATCCCCTATCTTGGTTATTTGCATGGAAAAGAAGCAAATGGTGATTAGAGAGAGGGATGCACACAATACAAAGTGGCCGGTTTGGCATGGAGTGGTATGTGAGGGTAGTGTCCACATGGTGGTGGGAAATGAAGAGGAATTGGTGGAGAAGTGTTACAGAGAGAGCCAACTGTAGAGTGAGTGGGAGACATTAAATCTCAGGATATCCTCTACTCATTGCTCAACTCTTCCTACTTTGTTAAAAAAGATCTGGTGGTTGATGTTAACTGCAACCTCAAAATTGCCTAAAAAGTTTGCCCCATGAATCCCATGCAACCACCCTTGTTAAAGAATGTTTCAGCATAACATTACATAATTGTAGACCAACGGTTATATCAATAAAACGCTTTTTTTCAGGTTAGAGACTAACACGAATCCCCTTTTTTTCAAATATAAATCATGTAACACTAGGCCAAAATGGAAGTTTTGCAACACCATAAAAAATAATTTTTGGTTATCTTGGGTTTGGTTGGCACTTAAAGATCTATCAAAGTCTTGTCTTTATTTGATATGTACAATATGGCTCTTAGAGGTCACTTTTTGTTCGGGAAAACTCTCTGCTCTGCTTGTTGGATGATAAAATTTCTAATATTATCAATATCGTAAAATTTAATTATGTTTTGACTGATACTCGAATTTGACCCATTCAAAGGTTTTGGAATGAGTTTTTATTTATTTTCATAAAAGTTTTGGGTGAAGACGATCTCCTTGCTATAGATTTATCACATTCACAAAATATCATCAAATGTTATCTGAAAATTTAAGTTGAACTTAATTGAGATTTTTACAAGTGTGTTTACATGGTCGTCCCTTCCTTTGCAATAGCTCTCCCTGACTTGTTCGTATTAATTGTTTCATTGTGGTGCAGTCGAATACCTTGCCATTGAGGCAATTGAGATATGGGCATCCTACCTGGTTAACAAAAAATGATATCAAATCAGATGATCAAATCTCTGGTACATTATCTGAACAACTCTCTCAGTGCTTTAAATTTTCGACTCCATTGCTCACCTGATATCTTCTTTCAACTCTCTAAGGGTTTTGAGTTCGACTTCCAATCGTCCTCATCCCTTGAGTTATACTTGCATATCTTCTTTCCATCTCCACCGGAGCTATAACCCCAGGTTACTACAAACTGTTTATTGAGTTTATCTTGTGTTTTGTTTTTTATTGCAGGTCTCGGGCAGTGTACTCTCCATCCACTACGTATACCTTCTCTCACCAACATCACTCGAAGCCTCCCTTACCAAGAACTTCCATCATACAAACTTCATTTATTAGCCGCCATAAGGAAAATCAATTCCTCTCTCTACCCAGAATGGAGAACCGAATCGTTCCTCTCAGTTCACTCACCAAAATATCTATGATCCTCGCCGCATTTCCAAAAGTCAACAACATCATGAACAATTCAGAGAAAGGAGATCTACGATATCGTTTTGGGCAGGATCAGATGAAGGTCTTTTCATCCACGGTTACCAAGCGCAATATTGCTTTTGTTTCCTTCAAATGTAGACTGGAGATCCTCAGAACATACCTACACATCCGACTTCATCAATACACCACACCAATTAATTTTTAATCATTTGCTACAATTCCACAATGTACACCTTGTCCTTCCCAACACAACCAAAATGGACCTCTCAACAATCCCACCCCCACCAGCCTTAACATCAAAGCACATACCCCAAACCCATATTGATCAACTCATCCATGAACTTGAAACACCACTGACACAAAATTTAACCCTTCCAACACCCACATTTGCACCAAAGCAGCAGCAAGCCTCTGAGGATCTAGAACTCCACGCGGTTGCAAAGTTTTTCCACCACCAACAGATTAGTAAAGAGACTTTTGCTCTCAGATTGGCTCTGCAATTTGACGTCTGACAGAATAACGATTATTCTGCAGATTAGTTTTAACAGACAATTCATAGGGAAAAGACACAAGATATTCGCCCAAAACACAGAGAAACACCTCTGATGTTCAATTAAAATTATTCAAATCAAAAGTATCTTTAAAGTCAGCCCACAAGCTGGGCTTTATAGCTAAAACTTATTATTAGAATTTTATCAAAAATAGCAAAATCTCAATAATCATGCTAAAACAAAATACGTAAAACTTATTATTAGAATTATGGACAGTACCATGGCAGATTGTCTAGAGGCTGAGGCGGCCCGTATTTTGATACAGGCTAAGCAATGGAAAATAGGACTACTCCTAGGAGATTCAGGCGAGCTCAATTCCATTCTGAAGCAAGATCCTCATCTTTCTTTTTAGGCCACACGATGGGTGTGGTGTCTTATTATATAACATTAGGCGCTTGCTTTCTATTCAGAATTTATGGTATTGTAAATTTATTAATCGCGAGTTGAACTATGAAGCCCACAATTTAGCTAATCAGTGGGTAGACTTTGTTGTAATGTTCCCTAGTGTTTTTCTATATGGAATTTCCCTTTAACAAAAAAAAAAAAAACACTCTCTCAGTGCTTTATATGTTTTTCTTATTTATCTATTTTGATTTTACAGTTACTTATTTTATAGATTTCTTGGCGCAACATGGACAAATTTAGATTTTAGATTGTCCAAGTCTCAAGTTAGATGTGTTAATGGGTTTTGTCACCAAGCATGTGGAAGAAAATTAAAGTCAAAATCTTATGCATTATAGACAAGAAGAAGAATAATTCTGAAATCAAGGTAAATTTGATTTCAGAATATGGAGGTGGGACTGAGTCTTAAGTTCTCACCTGTCCATTTTAATAGTGTAGAGAGCTAAAGTATTGATCCCCATGCAGGCAAAGGAGACCCAAGTAAAGGTAATGGTGTCCCACGTACTCCGTTATTCTTGCCACATTGCCAAGAATGTGTGGATTGCAAATCTGAAAAGAGCAACGTGTGCCTTCAAACTCGAACTAGGGATGCCCAAAGATGGCACAAACAGCAGATTCACATACTTGAATGGACAACCTATACACACAATTTTTTGTCTGTATCAAGCTTTGCCAAGACTGACAAGGCTTAGATTTAGAATTCTCTGTAATTCTGCTAGCGATTTTTTTCAACAATTCTAGCCAGCCTTTTTGGATTTTTTTACACTTCTACCCCTTCTATAGATAGTGTTTGTGATTGTGTTTTAAAGAAAAAATGTAAAAAGTGTAAAAACCAGTGTTCTAAAAAACGGCCTAGGCGGCCGCCTGAGCGGCACTAGGCATTAGAGAAACGCCCAAATTAATGGCTGGGCGGGGTGAAAAATTGGGCAGGCGCCTAGGTGGGTCTAAGCGGTTTTTTTTTAATAAGGTTGATTGTGTTCTTATTTAATTTTTCTTTCCCCTTTTTTGGAATAAACAATTTAATTGTTTTTTATTCAGTATATGTTTGAATGTAGTAATTGATGATTACTTAATGAAAATCTCAAATGACCTGCCGGTACTAATTTTAGTAATGTAGATTTTATCAAACATTACTGAGGTCATTCATGCAATTTAAAGAAAAATAAAAGAGTAAGTTTGGATATTTGTCCACAAATTCAACTTTGTATAAAGTACTCGTCATGACCAATTTCAGTCATTTGAGTTTTAATAAATTTGGTTCATGATTGTTAATTTTTCATGTTTATAAATTTTGAATATGTATCTTGGCATTAAATTGGATGTAATTGATAAAGTATTATGCTTAACTTTTGTAAATTATTAAAGTTCTAATACAATACCTAAAACCGCCTAGGCTCCCGCCTAGGCCCCTGGGCCCTAGGTACCTGCTCGCCGCCTGCCCACTGCCTAGCGCTTTTTAGAACACAAGTAAAAAAAAAAAAAAAAAAAAAAGAGAGAGAGACAAGAAAAACTAGCAAACATGGCTAGCTAGACTTACTCATTTTTCTTTTTTTTAATCCTTGGAACTTGTGTCTTATTTACTCTTCAAAACTATTGGATAGAGGTTTGTATCGTTTGGTTTGTCAGACTTTCAAGTTAATGACAGCTTTGAGTTATTTAGATTGTGCCAAGTCTTTGTGATTGATGAACGTTGGATTTTCTATTTTAACATCCTAATAATCTCACTAGATGTCTGATTTTTTTTTTTACAATACATCAATGCAGTGTGTTGACCATAACATAGTGAGTATTATGATTCAAGTCTTTTTTTTTTTTTGAAAAATGTTTAAAATTAGCTATAGTTTCTACATGATACAAACCAAAATTGAGTATCAACTTCATTTTTTTTATTAGTTAGTGTACGTAGCTAAATAAAAGGAAAAGACTTATAAGACATATTTTTTTATAATTATAGACCACATCATACTCTAACAATTGAAAATGCCTCAAAAGGCTTAATTTTTATAATTAAAGACTCTTAAAAGCATGGTTTAAAAATAATTAGAAAGACATTCTTATCCTTTAAACTTAAGTGATCAATTTTTCAAAATTTATTCACCTTTTTAAAACCAATCTAAGTTTACTTCCATTTTTTTTTTACTTCCATATTACCAACCAAAATCGATCAGTTGTGTTTTAGGGTGAAACAACTTTGAAAAATATCAAATTGTGTAAAAAGATTGCATACTTTGCTTGTTCAATGTAACTGGAATTTGACAAGTAAATAACAAAACCGCATCAATATGTCTAGGAATATGGGTATATTTGTCTTTTTACGTATCTTTTAGCCATGGTTTAGATTTATGGCCTTTATTAGTCTTGAATTGGAAAAAGTAAGCCTTTGTAGCATTTTCAATTGTTAGAGTTTTATGTGATCTACAATCATAAAAATTAGGCCTTATAAGTCATTTTATCCTAAATAAAATTTAGTATGAGCTGTAAAATGAAACTAATGTTCTATTAGTATTAGTTGCATCATGATAGAATTATGCATTTGTATGGGTTGGTTGGTCATACAAGTATTAGGATCACCTCATTTGGTATGGACACAAAAATGTTACAATTAATCTTAGAAACTAGTAAGAGCAATTACAAAAACCTTTTTATGGTGTAGTGTATAATGGGATGAAGGAAGATAAATTTCCAAGTCTGTAGAACATATACGAAAATGTAAAATGCGGCTAACCAAACAAATCCTTCATGTATACAAATGCTCCATATTATCCGGTGATTTTCATCAACCAACAGTCAGTGTCAAAATTTTCCTTAGCTCTAACATCATTCCGAAGACAAACATTGTTGACACAACCTTCGTTCACAATTAGATCGTCATGTACACAAAAGTATAAGAACAAAACAAACGCTTTACTGAAATCTCACCTTCATCCCTCACCATTCTGCTTTACCTAGTTGCAGCTCTCGCACTCATTGATGAATGATAACTTGTGCTTCTTTGTTTCCGGTATGAAGAATAAACATCATCATACTGACTAACCTCATTTGGATCAGCTGTGGCTCCCAGCCCCAAGCGCCCTGAGTTACTGGATCCCGGTTTTCTTTCTACAGTCCCATCCTCGTACATCCCTGTTTCTTGGTCCATCTGTAGCTTTGGGGGTGGAGGGATGCAAGCTCCTCCCTTGCGAATAGGAGATTCCCTCTCATAGTCATCGTCTTCATCATCTGAATGGGATGATTTTAAAGGTCCTTCGGATGGGTTCACCTCTCCTATCTCTTTGAAGAACTTTGAAACTCTCTCTAAAATGTCAGATGGAGATACTGTGGATGGAGGAATCACAGTAGGAATATCCAAAGGGCTCAGGGGTGAGTAGGGTACCCCACTACCAATCTGCATCTTTCTGACCATACCAGGAATGAGTCCTGGAGGGAACAAAGGATAAGGAGGCAGTTTTTCTCCAATATTAGCAGCCTGTGTAGGCAGTGAATTGGACAAGGGCAGTCGGCTTGATGGTTGAACAGGAGCAGGCATTGGTGCAGACCCCCCAAAAGAATTTGTAGCACCTGGGGCATGCAGGCCAGCAATGCCCGAGTTCAAATGATATTGCTGAGCTATAGGTGGCGCAAACTGTGATGACGACATTGACATGGCTGGAAGCACTTGCATGTCTTGATGCTGTAGATCTAGTGAACCTGGTACAGAACCTCTCTGCTGATCAGCCTGCCATTGACTTGGACCTGAAGAAACAGCCCAACAGTTTATGTTCATAAAAAAGATCAGTTTAAAAAGAACAAGTATATTTGTTACAAAAACATGGATATTGTTAGGTAACATGGTTTTCCAGCCGAGCTTCTGTTTTGGAACTACTCAATCTCAGAGAATCCATATCAAAATTTTGGAAAATTCTGTGTAATTCCTAACCATGCCACGTACGGAATACAAAAAAAAAAGGAAAAGGAAAAAAATCCTGACAGTAAAACCATTTCACTGCTTTATTTAAATGATTTTAACAAAAAATGATGGAAATGCAGCAGTGCTATAATAGCAAAGGGTTTGTACCAAGTCTTGTAACTTTTTGAATTTAATGGATGAGCAGTTCCTTTTATTCCAAGTGTAAGCACTGCTGTGTCCATTTTATTAAGTTGAATGTGATCATTAAATTTCAAACTTTTAACTTTACAAATGTTAATCTAGTACAATACTTTTCACATCTTAAAGGGGGGCAAATAAGTAATGGCATATACTCAAGTAAAAACAAATGTAGGTATTATAGGAACTTCATATTTTTTTTAACTTCTATAGCAAAAAAGCACGAACTTTTCGAAAAACTTGTCATACTTGCCCAACACGCCTCCAACACGCATCGGACACATGGTCAACGTGTCGTTAGATGTCAGACACATGGTCAGTGTGGTCAACGTGTCAGACACCCAAAATTTGGTTAGAACACACTCTATAACAAACTTTATTCTATTTTTAACTTCTAGGTGGACGCATATAATCACCTAATTTGAAGGTTGTTGTTAATCCTTCTAAAGTGAAAACCTCCAATTGCGATACAAGATAATGAATGTGAGAAAGCACAGAGGTCGTCAATACTTCATTCTCTCATTTGCTTCTTATCTCCTCTACTTCTTCTCTCTTCTACTTTTTTCGCACACTTTTTTCTCTGTTTTTACATCTTCTCTATGTTTTTGTTCTTTTTGTTATTTTTTTTTCTTTTCTAGCACAATTTGTGCTTCATTTTCATTTTCATACTTCTTGTTCTTTTTTACTTAAATTCTTTCTTTATTAGATTATTGTTTATGTTTACATGTCTTTAAAAAAAAAAGTATGCGTGTCGCCGTATCTCGAGTTCTAGTTTTTTTATATTTTCAAGAAGGCATGTCGTGTCTGTGTCTGACACGACGCGCGTGCCCGTGTCTGTGCATCCTTGATCATTAATGTAGGCTTGTATGATAAATAGTCATCTAGAATATATATGATCTGCGAGCGATTTTGAATTATTGTCTTTGTTAAGGTAGAAATGTCACAATGAGCTAATTTTTTTTTGTGAAACAATCTATCTGCGAGAAGATTTTTTTTAAATCAATACAAGGCAATTTTATTAAGATAAGATTTTTTTTAATCAATACCACAGGGCAATTTTATTAAGACAAACCGAGGGATGCAAAGAGGGCTAGAGACTTAACAAGTCAGCTAGCAACAAGAAAACAACGCTACCATAACTGCATACCCTGAATTACAAATAGAAATTTCTATCCCAGTTAATATTACAAAGATGAAAGGGCTGGTTAGTTAAGACTGCCCAAGTGATACCCCATTGCCACACTACAGACTTTATCAGAGTTGTGAGCTGTGTGATGTCCTTAGATCTCCCTTTGAAAATTTTGTTATTCCTCTCTTTCCAAATAACCCAGACGGAAGCAAGTACTCTGTCCCAGAGCTAAGCACCTTTCAGAGTCAGGTCTTTCATTTTCCAAGCAGCCACTCAATGAAATAATGATTGAACCCTTGGAGGTTGGCAGTTGGCTTTATTGCAAATATAGGTCCACAAACTACTTATGAATGGATAGGAGAAAGGTGTTCCATGGATTCTAGGTGGAGCAGACAAAGAATACATTTGTTAGGTATGCAAATAACATTGCTCATTAGCAACGGATTTTTCCCTAATCCATTGCCCAAACAAAGAAATTCACTCTTGCGGGAACCTCCTTCTGCCGAAACACCTTGTGACGAAAAGGGAGGGGAAGGGGGCCAAATTTAACTCAGCAGTAAAAGTTGCCTATATGTCTTCCCATTTCAACTTGTCTTCTCTGTCAAAGAGCTGAATGTGTTAACTTCTACTAGCATAAGAAGGGTGGGGAGCTCCTCATCTTTGACCCCTCTCCTGAGCTTCAAGTCTCAATAGGAGTGCAAGAGTTGTTGTGAAAGAGTTGGGCAACAATTGCATATTGAGCCAGAGACAATCAATAAATGGGGGAATAACTTACTGAAAAGTTGGTTAGTGCACCATTTATCTTCCCAGAAGAGAAATATTATTGGCATTCCCTAATTCCAAAGATGTGTGAGCTTTAATAAAGTGTTTGAAGATGAGAATGCCCTTCCACCAGGAGCAACCATGAGGGGCGTTGATTGGGTTGGTGAACCAAACCCTTTTGTTATGATCCTACTTCTCTTGAATGATCGTCCTCCATAAAGCATGTTGCTCAGTACAAAATCTCCATAACCATTTGGCCAATAAGGCTTTATTGAAAAGAGTTGAGCTCCTAATGCCAAAACCACCCTGGTTTTTGGGTTTACAAATCTCACTCCATGTGACCCAATGAAAACCCATGTTCTGCTGATTGATCCCCCAAAGAAAGTCTCTGTAGATCTTCTCTGTGTCCTGCTAGATAGAGATGGACATTACTACACAAGACATAAAGAACACTGGTATACTAGTAACGGTGTTTTTAACCAAGTGACTATGCCTGCCTTGGAGAAGTATTTAGCTTTCCACACAGCCAACATACTTCTAATCCTATCAATTGTAGGTTCCTAACTAGCTCTGCTTTTATACTTAGCTCCCAAGGGAAGACCCAAATAGGCGGTGGGGAGAGAACCTAGCTGATAATGCATAACATTCACCAATTCAACCATGTGTCCCACTTCCCCCATAGGGTAAATAATGAACTTCTGAAAGTTGATGCCGAGTCCAGATACCACTTCAAACCAGAGAAATATAGATTGCAAATACATCAAGCTTTGAGTACTATGTTCAAGAAACAGGATTGTGTCATCAGCATATTGCAGGATAGGAATAGAGGTACCTAGAGTTCTGACTTGGAAGCCCCTGATGTGGTCATAGTGTTCAACTCTTAGGATCATTTGAGTAAGCCCTTCTGCTACCAAGGAGAAAAGTAGAGGTGAGAGGGGATCACCATGCCTAATGCCTTTGGTTGCTATAAAAAACCCTTGCATAACCCCATTAATTTTGACAGAGAACTGGGCTGATCTGAGGATTACACTGATCCAGCCGCTCCATTTAATATCAAACCCCATTCTCTAGAGAATATAATCCAAGTAATCCAGCTGACAGTGTCAAAAGCTTTTGAGAAATCAAGCTTGCAAACTAAGCCAGGTTTGTTAGACTTATGCCTTGATTCAGCGAGTTCATTAGCCATGAGGGACCATCAATCAGCTGTCTGCCTTTGAGGTAATCTTGCACCTAACTCAGTCTGCTCACCTCCTGACTGATTCCACTGAAGCCAAAATGGGAGTATTTTCTTTGTGTGAAGAAGGATAAGGACTGACTAATGAAGATAGAGGAGAGGGAGAGAGACATGTTTACTACTCCATTTTTTATTTTCTTTCTAGCGATTGGACTTGTTGTGTTTCTTTCTTTTTGGTTTTTTTCATCACTGATTTGGTTTTAATGTTGGGTGTTGTGCACTTATCTTTCCAACAGGTTGGAGTGTGAAGCAATTTACAAGATCAAGGGAATGTCATTATCACATTTTCCTAATATATATTTATTGTTGCCTTTGACCACAAAAATGAAAAGGAGAAAAGACACTTCAATCTGAATTAGACACTAAGCTTACATTTTAAATTATTTAATCCCAAACCAGACTCTCCACTCTCACTCCACTCTCACACTTTCATTTATTTAAAACCAACCAAGATGACATTTTCATTTTTTATTTAAAATCAATCAAAACACTCCACTTCACTGACACCAACCACCATCTATACCATTAATCAAACATCAATAAAGTATTAGTTAAACAATAAAATAAATATAATATAGTAGGAATATAAATAAGTCGGTTCGGTTATTCGGTGTGGGTAAAAGAACAACCGAAATCAAACCGAATGCAACTCGATTCGGTTCGGTTTTAATTCAGTTTGGCTTTTTTCGGTTATAATTCGGTTCGGTTCGGTCAATTTTTTGAAACCAATTAACATCTCTAACTTCCAATTCAGATATATCAAAGTCAAGTACATCACTAATATGGAGGTCAAGAGTATTAAATACTTCCCTTAGTTTTTCTTGAAACATGCTTTTAACATGTCGCACAATACAATCAGCAATAACTGCATGTAGGCAGGGATGGAGTAATCACTCTATTATGATTGGCTAGAATGTGGAAGAGTTTTGACCAATAATCTCCGTACTTACCCCACTGAATCCCAACCTTTCTTTTCCAAGAGATAAAATCTCTTTTAAGAAGCTTATTGACCTCTACCTTAGCTAGCTTGTTATTCCATTCATCCTCAGTTAGGTCTCTCTCCTCTTCAATAAGGTCCAAGAGAGAGTTTTTCTTGTTGCCTTCCAATAAGTGTCAAGATTACCAAAGTGGTTTACATTCCACTCCTTAATATGAAAGTTAAGACTTTTCAGTGTTTCATAAGCTGAGACCAAGGTGATCCTGAGGTTGACTGGGCTGCCATTTATCTTCCATTAATTAGAAGAAAATTTGGTCCTCAAACTACATGAGCTCCAACCTGAAGTGACCAGGTTTTTTTTATCCAGTCTACATAAGATGAGTGAGCGAATATTATTAGACCAAGTAAATCTTCCCCTTTTAGTTCAAAGTCAAATAAAGCAAAATCATTGTTAAAGGAGTTAAAACTTCTAATATTTTCTTCTACTGCTATTATTCTTCTCATGCATATCTTTGATAACATTAAAATCCCTATCTAAACACCAAGGGTGCTGGCAGTAGCCCTCAACGGCATTCAACTCCTCCCAAAATTGCTGCATGAGAGTGGCAGACAGTGGACCATAAATGTTTGAAAGCACCCAGCAAAAGTTATCACCAAAATTTTTGAATTAGGATAGAGAGAGAAAGCACCTGAAATCGTATTAATACAAACAAACTTAACCAACATTGGAGACCACCAGCAGGCCCCTAAGCTTAATCGACAATTTGCCATTCAAAAAATTTCTCCCCTATATGAGCTTAAATTAAGATCCCCATCAAACTCCTCCAACTTAGTTTCGTGAATAAGCCAATTCATGATTCACCCTTAAGGGCATCTTCCTCAGACTAATCGATCTATCTGCAGAACCCATACCTCTAGCATTCCAAGTTAATAGCTTAACCGACATTGGAGTTAATCATAGCCCCAGCTCATCTCAACCTAACCCTCTCCTAAGTTGCTTTTCCTATCGGTTTTCATGAGCAAATCCACCACTTGTTCTGCATTTGTTTCATTATCGACCCCCACCAAAGCTCCTACCTATAAGTGCCTTTCCAGTGTGTTGGTTACCTCTAACCCAACACTTGCACCATCATTCACATAATACAAGAGCCCCTCGAAAAGTTGATTGGTTGTGGAGACCAAATTCTTTTCCCGAGTGGAGAGCTCTTCAACTTGAAGTTGCGGAGAAGATACTGAAGAATCCTCTTCCACAAGCTGCAGATCAGGGAAAGAATTGTCTATATCTGTGAGAGACAGCTTGGAATGAACTTTAGATGTAGAAGAGATATCATTGTCGATCATCTTGACAAATTGTTGACCCTAGGGTTGAAGTTTGAAAGCAGCCCTTGTTGGATCTTTTGCGCTAGCTAAAATTTTGAACCACGTGGGTTTCACGTGCAAGTCTTTACGCTTTTGTTTGTCGGCTTGGGCCTTGAGCTTCCAATTCCTATGCTTCTGAATCAAGCCTAGTTTTAAGCCTTTTCCGAGGTATTCCTATACGATGAGGGGTGAGATAATTCAAAACGACCGACCTCAATAGAGGAAATGGTTCTGCTTGGTTCCAATTCACTATGGCCACATGTCCTGCACGTGCACTGTCAATGTGTAATTCAAACTTTCCTGAGCCCTCTCCACCACACGATCTTTGCCAATGACTACACCATTATGATTACCCTTTTTAGGCTTCCAAGAGGGTTGTTGCGTTGGTGGAAAGGAGATATGTTGATTGGCCGATCTAGCCAAAGATGAACTCGATGAGGAAAATAGCCTAAATGGCTGACTGAAAGGGGGTACTTGATTATCCTTGAGATGTACCATTGACCGAGTTTTAGAAGGATCCGTAAACTAAGAGTTGTCTGGGGCATTGAAAGGACATGATTCAGCCACTCGAGCCTTCCCGCCTAAGACTTCCTGGGAACTTTGTTCTCTCACCCATTAATGATTACATCTTCTTCCTCCTATATATCTCCCATTGCCCTTGAATATTGTCTTCACCCATTCGAGCCTGTTTATTCTCTTTGATCTGCGTTTTCGTGGTGGCTCTAGTGAGATATTTCACAACATCCTTTCTCCTTAAGTTGTCTAAGACGTTATGCTTCTGGTTCTGCTTATACCCACTAATGTTATGAATCAAGATGCTGACATCACCATTTGGAGTCGGTATAAAAGACCAAGTTAGTTCTTTCTAGAGTATCTTGATTAATGTCCAGTCAATTGAGGTTTCCATGTGATCATTTAGGACAAGTACAGACCCCCAAAGAGATGAGGAGCATGTGAGTGCCGGCTTGTTTTAGACCCACCTCACACTGAGAAGGGTGCATGTAGAACATGTGAGGAGTGAGCGGGTTCGGGGCGGGTGTGGGGAGTGGGTAGGTGTAGTAAGTAATGGGGAGTGAGTGATGTGTGGAGAATCAAAACCATTCTTTTAGATGTGAATAATGATGGTGTTGCCCACAATAACGACATTCCTATCCCCAACCGTCTGAAATCCTAAATATAACATTTTTAGACTACTTGATAAGCACCCAAAACATTGATTTTTTTGCGGCATTAGCCCTTTATTAGCCTTTCAATGCGTTTAAAATAAATTGTCTCTATTTATCTCGACTTTGATTAATGTCATAATTTTTGCAAGAATCGAGAAAACATGCAATTTGAGACAATTCCATCATAATGCGCAAGATTCAAAAAGAAATTGGAGAAATTCCATGAAGACATTGAAATGGAGCAATTGGAGAAATTTGAGTATTGTCTTACTGTTATCATAGTATTCTTTTGAGAAAGGGCAAAGAGATGCAAATACACTCAGAAAAAGGCGATAAGGGAAACCTATCCAAATTTACCTTAAACTTTTAAAGAACCCAAATGGTGAACCATTCACCAACACGAAAACGAGACCCAAAAGATACATACCTTTTCCGACCCTGTCCAGTTCTTGATAACACTCATTCTTCTGGTGATATAGATGAGAACATAATCAAAAGTTCTTCCTAAGTCAAGCCCAATTTTTTGCCTCCATCCCAGTGCCAATTGACTTATTAACCACTAAACACCCCCCCCCCCCCCCCTCCCCCTCTGATAAATGCCCATTGGAAATTGACAATGACACTAGTGATAATTTTGAAACAGTCTGACAATGCCTTACAACACTAAATTCATGATCCATCATAAAGAACCTTTCATAAAATCCTTTAATTACTTCTATGTTGGGTAGTTACAGCAGTGTCGCTATTCGTATTAGGAGTGATTGGAGAACCTCCGTGAGAATGTCCACAGGGGGATGGAGGGATTGGAGAACCTCCGTGAGGGCCTGAGGTCAAAAAAGGAGGCAGAGTAGGAAGGAAAAGTTGCAAAATGTACATGCTGCTTGTGCCGTCCTCATGTTGTGGATTATTCTTCCTCTTATTCTCATTTTTGTCTGTCCAGCCTTTTCTTGATTAGGGCTAGCAAACGAGTTATATTTGGGCATGGAGGGTGTTGAATAGGTTTCCCTAGAAGCGTATGGCCAATGAAATTGGTGCTTTAATGATTCACTTAGGGGGTGCTTGTTCAAACTTCAAAATTAGAGCTTTCACCCAATAAGAATGTTTGTTTTGTGGAAGCAAAACTTCTAACTCCTTACTGGAGTAAGAAGTCAAATTTCTTAATTCTTAATGAAACCAAACGCTTAGTCGGCTAAATCGACAAATTAATCAGGGGATAAATCAGTTCGATGTGTTGGGGGGATCGGCTTAAAGGTGACTAGAGACTAGCTGGAGATTTAATCTCACAAGCTTAACGATTCCTGACAAGAGAAGTGCAAACATCTTCTATTAAATTCCTTGAGAAAACAATCGAGACCTGGTCGACACAATCACAACCGATTAACCCTGCTACTTTTGTCCTCAAAGTCCCTTTCAAACCATTCTTTTTTATCAAGTGATATACTCTGGACATCAATGTCATCAATAGACCACTCTTTGTTAAAGAGACCACAAACAAAAGTATGGTAGTGCTCACTCTTTCAGAAGAGTGAACACTGATTGAATTTGCATGCTATGCAGCAGTTGCCTACATTTTGTTGGTAAATAAAGAACCCCTTCTTCTGACTACTTAGATCAACAGCAAACTTCAAAGTTTTCGAATATTATTCACTGGCTCACTGCGTATTTAGTTTCATTTGGATTTCAGCAACACCTTTAGATTGTACAAAGAATGGAGTGTCATATTCGTTCGACTACATTATGTGCTCTGTGATACTTTTCAGTTAATATGAGCTACATTGTCCATCCGATTCTAAACATGCCTTACTTCTGTTGATTTTTGCCAGTAGTGTGTTCTTATTTGTTGGACTCAAAGTGACAAGGTTAGCAATGAAGGAGTAACATACATAACCCATCATCGAAATATAGGAAGTAAGTATACCTGAAGCAGTCGTGGAATCAGCTGAAGCACCAGACAAGTCCTTCGGAGGTACTGAAAATGATCCAGCAGCTGACCCACCAATCATTTCACCTTCAAGGCCATAAATGGTATCAGGATCAAAAACTTCCTTTGAAGCCCAGAACTGTAATATTTTTTGCAGTCGAGACTGATTTGCCTCCTTATTATGAGGGTTGTGATAAATCCTTGCAAGCATCGATCCTAAAACAGGTCTGAAAGCAAGGGCTACATTGTCGATCTCATGAGGATTGGTTCTGCGTTGCAAGCTGCGAAGTACCAAATTAAAGGTCACGGGAGGTGCATCACACAATAACAACTAAAGTCAAAACATATTTTTTAGTTTATAGAAGAAAATAATCATTAAAAAACATGGATGAGTGACAGGAATGAAATACAAATTTCCAAGATGCCTTGGTTCCAGCATTCCACGTAAAATGTCTGATTAAAAAGTGGTCCTGGTGGTTTTGGCAGCAGTGGTTGTGGTTGTGTTGTTAAAAGTGACGGTGGTGGTGGTGGTTCTTGTGGTATTCAATGGCTGTACTGACGACGTCCTTGTGGATTTGAAATTATGTAGGTGGTGGTTTGGGTGTAGCAATGGTTGAGTTTCAGAGGTGTGAATAGAAAAAGATCGAGGAAAATCAACATACGTTATTTTTTATGGAATTTTTTTCAGTAACTTCTTTAGGACTTTCATAAAATTTAAAATTTTCCATGAAACACTGCAACTTTTACACAAATAAGGAATTATAAAAATAGTTTCATGAAACAAATGGAGCCTTGTAGGAGAATTTCAAAAGACCTATCGTGGCTGGCTCTCATATTACATGGGAAGTAACAGACTATAGAACCCTCCCCACCCATTTTTCCAAAGCTGTCTGATGCTAACCCTTGATCATATTGATAATGAAAATTAAACGGCCCAAGAAACCTCAAAATAAATAAATAAATGTTGTCAAATCCCTTGGTTCTGCAAGAGTGCTCCTTATCCAAGACCGTCCCTCTTCTAGTGAAGAAACCTTTCTAGAGGGATGGATTTCTTTATTATTATTATTATTATTATTATTATTATTATTATTATTATTATTATTATTATTATTATTATTATTATTATTATTATTATTATTTACTAAATCAACAGCTACTAGTGAGAAATAAATTCATCATTCATTTGAGACCCATTATCAATATTAGATTACAAAGAAGCCACAGAAGAAGGTACCCTTCTCCAATTCCCACTTCTTTGATTTTTTATACCATTTGTCGAAGAGACTCCACCAAATTATCCTTCATCTATTTTCAGTTATAAGGTAGGATGTTAGATAATGTAACCAAAAGATAGTAATAGAGAGATTTACTGCAGCACCAACAGCCTCCACATTAGTTAGTAGTTCTGACTAAATCCCTCAGATAAACAATACAAGAATAATATTTTTAAGTGGATTACACACCACATCCACAAATATAATTTTACATCCCGTGATGATAACATCATATCTCAGATCATATCATTACTGTGGTTTTAGAGATAGCTAAACTACTTGGAATTTAGATATTGCTGATTTTATATTCAGTTGGCACTCTTTTGTAAGGCTGTCTTTCAAAATAGAGTAACTTTCAAATCCTGTGGAAAAGAGAAGGTTTAGAAGACCAGAGTTTGCTCCATGTCCAGCTCATGAATGGATGGCATTACTTTCCCATGGGGAAGTGAGAAATAACACAGAGAGTAATACAAGAGAGTCACACAAAAGAGAATGGAAGAGGCACAAAAAAAGACAAATCACAAAGTATAAAATGAAAAGACAACAAAGAGAGAGGATGAGGAAGAAAAACTTTCAATTTTGTTCAATACAGCTCTCAGAAGAAAGAACTAAAGAAGAGAAAGGAAGACAAAAGGAGGAAGGGAGAAATAAAGCAGAGAGAAGAAGAGCATATCTGATTAAGGATGAGAATAGCTGAACACAATAGTAATACCTTCATTTGAGTTGAGAATTTTCATAAAAAATAATATGTAGAGTTTCAAAATAATATGAATACAGAAAATTGATGAAAACAGGACACGTGCTACACAAATCTAAGATAGCTATGACAGGGGAATCCTAGTTCATTGAAAAACCTTCTCCCAGATTTTCAAGATAGCATATCCATACCCGTTTGCAAGTGCTCTCCGGTTACCACGACAAGAATGATGGATGAGAAACTTTAATGCATGACCATCCTAAGAAGTTAAGAACATGGCCAAACGGTAGTGAATTGAAAACCCCATGGACTCATAACTAACATATAAAACTGTAAATTTAAGCATGATACCCTTCTTTATTATAATTCTCTGAACTTATAAGATTCAATGCAACACTTAAAACTCAGTAAATCATTTTTTAACCTCGCGATACCTGTTATCAGTCCTAGTGCTATGATGATCGTCCCATCCCATGTTAAAATCTAAGAAATTAAGTAGTGAGTTTCAGTAAGATAGACTTAGTTCATGAAGAAGCTGACTGGCAAGGGGTGGACCATGGTAGCAGCAAGTAGGTTGGTGGTTACTGTTCCGAGGCAAGATACCATCTACTTGAAATTTCGTAAATTTTTATTGGTTGGTTTTGAGCCTTTAGCTTCAATATCTACAACTTATTCTCTCCACAGCCTGGGAGTTGAGGGGCTCGGATTTCCTACGAGATTCTAGGGCTACTAAGCTGTTGAGGGGTGAAGCAAGGTGCCACCATGCAGGGCTCCTTTTAAAGTTGAAATCTTTTGTGAAAACAAATTATATGTGAATAAGGTTCAGAACGCCGTGTCTCGTGAGTTCATATCCAGTATGGGCGTTAGAGCATTTAGAGGATCTTTCCCTAGTATGGGAAGATTGGGAAGGACGAACCTCTGGAGTACCACCAGTAATCATGCCCACGGTAAACGTTGGGTACCCAAGTGCGGAGGATAATTGTTGAAAGCATCTAGTGAGCCCACCCCAAGATGTTCTCCTATTTCGAAAATTCTCCAGAGCCTCTCGTAGCACAGCTGCTCGCAACTATTTGGTCTAGAGCCTTTATGGCCATTGGATGGCGGCTTAGAAAAATAATGGAGAGCCCAATGTTAATGGCTCTTGTCTAGAGTTTTTATGCCCACTACTTGGTTGATCTAGGAGTGAAACAAGAGGATTTTCCAGGATTATCAAAAGGATTAAATTACTCTCTGGAAAGAGATTCAAGCTGGTCTGGTAAGGTGGTGTTATTTAGGGGTGATTGATGGAGTGGATTTTTATGTTTACTTGACGGGCTAGCTTGTTCACTTTGTAATTGCCTAGCCTGGCTTGTGACCTTCTTCCTCATTTTGTCTTTATGTTAATAGATTTGCTTGCTTTTATCAATATCCAGAAAAATAAACGTGCTTTAAATTATTTGTATAGGAATTTTTTCTCTTTGCTTAAGTTACCTTTCCAAAAAATACCTATGCCCTCACCTTGACTAAAACGTGGCCCTGTGGCGCTTTGAAAAAAAAAAAACTCTGTGGAGCTTCCACAAATAGAGCTACTAAGGGAAAGAGCATCACGAATTTATGGGTATTGCACCTTATACCCTTTATTTTATTGACATAGATGCTTTAACTTATCTTACAAGAAACTGAAATTGTTGCAAAAAAACAAAAGAGGAATTTGAATATAATCACAAGAAGTCAAGAACAAACAAGTATCCAATTATAGATCCATGTCAAGTGTTGAAATGACACGAAGACCATAAACAATCATCATGATACATATAATAGGTGAGTAGTGATGACTTCGAAAGTGGAGCAAACAACATAAGGGATTTCACATTTGTTGTTTCACACCACATAAATGTGATGTAAATTTTTCTTGGAAACTTTAATTATACAATATTGGACCTGTACAAGAGAAGGAAAACAGTCTTTATATCGCAAGCTTTGTTTGGGCTCCATGGATGTGATGGTTCATATATTCTCAAGTACGGTTCAGGTTGCACCCTTTAAGTAGTATATGATAGTTTTCACAATCTCATTAAACAACTTACTATGACCTAAATACAATTTCGAATCATCTGATAATGCAAGTAATGGTTTTTCTCATCAAAAGCAACTGGAAAGGAACTATAGCCACATACAGACACAGATAAGTATATAGTACCTTTCGAAAAGAATGTCGTTGGCCAAATATATTATATGCAATTGTCTCTCAGAATCATCAAGTGTAAGGACTCGCTCTCTCAGGGCTTCGGCTAGAGCTGGTGCAAATGGATACCTCTGCATAAACCACATTTTTGCACCTTTGATGGACTCTTTAGTACCAGTGAGATTGTTGAGCACGTTACCAAGCTCAGCTGCAACATCAGATGGAAGTGGTCCAGAGAGACCCTTGAAAGTCTTGGTTGATGGCTCATAATCTGGTCGACCTTGGCCCAGGAATGGCTGAGAATGCTGCTGCTGTTGCGGATCATAGAAGGGTGGAAAAGAAGAAGGCGGGTGCAATGGAGGCACAGCCAACATAGCTGATGCCCCAGCAGCAAGAGGCGGGTTCATCATAGAGTTGGGAGGTGGATGCATCGAAGGGAAAGATGGATTAAAGGGCACATTTGATGGACGAGTAGAAATCCAAAGCTTGTAATGATAATAGTTATGCCCCTCACCACCAAAGAGGAAACTGTATGCAGGATTATCTCGTTGTTTTTCACGGATCATCGCTTCAAATTCAGGACCATTCTTAGCAGCATACTCAACCAGTTTATCAATGACCTTGTGGAGTTCAGGATCAGATGGAGGTGCAGCTGGGGGAGGGGCAGAATCAAATGGATTATGAAAAGGAGAAGGTGCTGCAAGGTGTGGGGTTAAGTGGTGTGGGAATGCTGGTGGTCCTTGTTGATGGAGAAGATGGTGAGGAAGTGGTTGTATTTGATGTGGTTGTTGCTGCTGCTGCTGTTGCAAGTGGCGATGAAATGGAAATTGTTGAAGAGAAGGATGAGTAGGCATAAAGGGGGGACCATGAACCTGTTGTGGGTATTGCTGATGTGGTTGATGAAACCCAAACTGCTGCTGCTGTTGCTGCTGAGCAAAAGCCATTGCTGCAGCTGCTGCTGCATAGTCATGTGCCTGTCGATCCATCAGCCCTGCAAATGCCTATCCCTCAAATGAAAATTGAGATCCTGAGGAAGCTTTATATTCTTTTGTAATATGAAAGACAATTCATTACAAAGTTGAAGAACGATATGAATAGTATGAGATATAGAAAATCCTAACAGAAGGTCCTCTCACTTGATTCCAATAGTTAGTGTTGCATTAAATCTTACAGCTGAAGTAATTGGTGATGGTGAAGATATGGACAATGGCAATACATTTAGGATCGATTTGAACTTCCCAATCTATTAATTTCAAGCTTTCCCGGATCAGGATTTCAAGTTTCAATTACTCGACTGAGCCATATTTAAAGCCCAAAATTTTAATACCAACTCTCGGTCTCTAGATACATGAAAACTCTTATAGTAACAAACAAGTATTCAATAGAATTCTAGTATCTGATTCCATTATCTTCATTTTAGTTTTGAGTTTATAACAAAGACGGGAAGATAAGTTCGTGAACTTTTGAACACATTTGTTGTTCATTATTGTTCAGATCTTAATAACTCTATCTATTGTTCATGAAAATGGATGTTTAAGGTATCATTGATCATATGCTCTTGTTTCATAATTCACATATATTAACACATCTTTTACTACTATGTGAGAATGGAAGCAACCCAGCTGCTGGACTGCAGACTACATGTTACCTTGTACCGTCAATCTCACTGGAGAGTATGGAGCCTCTTTTCTTTTTCTAATCGCTAGAAAATTTGTACAACTCAGTACTATACCATGGAAATACAAGCAAATTCTAAATGGTCTATATTTGAAACTTAAATACTAAAAAATTTAATGACAACTTAGTGCATTTTCATGTGCAATCACGCGAACACCCTAATACTCCAAAAATCTCAGGTTTTGGGTGGTGGCAACAGCTTCGTAAGGGGTCTGGGTGGTGGCATGGGCGGATCTACGTGTTAGGTAAGGGGGGGCAATTACCCCCCTTATCTTTCTAAAATTTTTTACTAAGTTACTCGTATTTTTTACATTGCCCCCCTTTAAAATTTTATGTTGCCCCTCTTTATGAAATCTTGACTTCTAACTCCACTAAAAATTAAAACAACAAATTTTTTTTCTTTTTTTTAAACTCCACCCTTACCAATCCCAATCCCACTCAATCTCTCTATTTTTTTAATATCTTTTTTTTTAATTCCCATCATTTTTTTTTTTTAATCTCTCTCTCTCTCTTAATTCCTACCAACTCATTTTAATCCATTCACCCCATACACACACAAAGAGCAACAAAGAAACCAAAAGAGAGGTACCATACATGGTGGGTTTGCTTCCCATGTGATCATATTCATATTAAAAAATTTAATTGGGTTGGGGACCGGCCGAGAAAATTTTACATCGTCATCATCATTGGTTTTCTTTTGTTTTGTTAAAAAAAAAATAAAGAAAAGAAAGAATTAGGATTATCTTACCTCAGACTCAGCTAGCATATGGTGGTAAGAGTGATAAAATATTAGTTAACACATTAGATTAATTTGGGGGGTTGGGATCAGATATGTTTTGCTTTCTCTCTGATCTTTCAAAATTAAAAGTAATCATTTGGATTTGGGGCGGTTGGAAAAACACGATGGTTGTAGGTCGATTCAGCTAAGATGTTGTTTGTCTGCTTCACCTGAGCTAGCCCAAAAGGAGAAAGCATTCTCTCTCTATACACATTTATTTTCCTTCCAAGAAAACAAACAAGAATAAGAAGACAAAAGAGAGTGGGTTGGTTGTGTAAGTGTTATCCTCAGAAGCTCTGACTCAGAAGTGAGTTTCAAAGAAAAAGAGACAGACGGACAGATAAAACAGGAGGAGAAGAGGAATGAGGATTCCAAAAATAAAATTATTGTCCGACAAAGTCACTTGAATCCATCCAGTCCAGTCAAGCTGATGCTGCTACTACTCCTTGGACTTGGACCATACCGTCTTGCTACCTCAAAGCCAGAGGTCTGCTCCTCGCCAACTCTCATCTTATACCACCTTGCCTGCCTCTGTTTTCTTCAAGTAAAAAATGGAAGTTTTTAATTAGCTAGCTACAATTGAATTAATCATGCCATGTATATTGTTTGTATGGTTGAATTAATCATCATTCTTTTCACGATCACGCCATGTCACTCTGATTGCAAAATATAGTTGTAAAAACTCAGTTTCTTAGTATTTTCGTAAATAGTTATGTATTGTTTGCCTCCATTTATCTGCAATCCTGACTCCGCCCCTAGGTGGTGGTGGCCATCGTTGGAGGGTGGTGGTGGCCAGATCAGTTAGAATAAATGACAAATCTAGGGTGGGGGTGAGGGTCACAGATGGTGATGGTGGTGGCCAGAGGTGGTTTTTTTGCACGAACTCAACTTCATAAGTGGTCAGGGTGACTGAATCAGGAAGAAGAAAGGTTGAAGAATATATGATATAGAGGGAGAAAAAGTCACGGACAAGGTTTTAAAATAGAGGTGGTAGGTAGTAAATAGTAATTAAAGTTTTTGGAGTATTAAACAAGAAAAAGAAAACTTTTTTGGGTACTATTCAACAATTTTCTATTGGAAATAAGATACTTGAAAGAGAGATATCTCTCACATTGATCACTAAATTTAAGTGTACTAGATACTTACGATGGTTAATCTATGGCTATGCAATAGACCAGCTCCGATTGGAATAGCTAGTGAAAAAATCCCTGAAGTCCTTTCCAGGATTCTTACTACTCTCTCAAACTGGAAAAATGCATCCGTTGTCCCACTTACTTATAAATTTAAAATAATGGACTCGTACCATGTCACCATGATATTTATCAGTTAGAAGTTCCCTTATTTTTTTGTTTCCAAAGGATTTTCCTTATATCAAGATGGAAATATTAAGATTTCTAGAAAAGCTAACTTTTTCGCAAGATGAAGGACAAGAAAAATCGACCAAACAGCGTGAACGGTGAAAATTATATCATAATCTGAATCACAGCACACCTTAAATCAAAGGATCAGAAGTTCCTTCAAGAAATTGAAGAAAGTCAATCAACACCATGGTAACTAGTCAAAAAAACAAAAAAAAAACCCTTCAACTCTAACTTCTTGAGCAGCTGAAAAAGATACATTTACCCATACATGAATTTCATCAAACAATTAACAACCAACAACAAAACCCCGACATCACACATTCAACAGAGATTGTAGAAGTTGCATCAATGGAATACCTTATCTATCGACCGCAATGAAGACGATGCGAAAAAGGGTTGTGGGGCAAAGCCGTGAACTGAAAATATTAACATCAAAGAAGAAAACCAGTTCAGTATTAAGAACTTCACACAAAACAAAGAAAGAAAGGGATTTTGTTTTCTTCAAACAAATTCACCTGTGAACAGGAACACAAACAATTCAAAGCCCTCGAAGAACCCTAGATGTGTTCGTTTCTTTTAGCAGAGATGAGAGAGATAGAAAGGGGAGTGAGGAGCGAGAAGAGAGAGTGACTGTGAGGATAGAGGAACGAAACTCTGTTGATGAGAGGGGAGTGACGACCTATCCTCAGTCGATTGTGTCTCTGTGTTTCTGACGAATTGATTGAAGTTGAAGAAGAAGGTGAAATCCAAGGGGAGGGAGAGTGGAGGTTTTTGCATCCAAAGTGGGGTGCTCTTAGCCCTGGGTGGCAATTGGGGGTTGTACAATTTTGTGGTGGCTGAAACCAGTGGTGGCTTTTAAGACTTTCCTTGTGAGACACCCTATGATTCCAGTGTCGCGTATGTGGTCCTCGACAAGAACATGCAAGCAAGCATCGACTCTTCCGTGTAATGCTTAAGTCAATAAACAAGTCGATAAGCAAAACGAAAGAAACGAGAGTTAAGTTCTCTCTTAAGGGAAATTCTCTTCTTGTCAAATATGGAACATTTATGTTACTCGTAATAATATTTTTCTCATTAAGTTATATATGAAAAACATGGTCTTACTCTGACACTGACAAGTGTAACATATGTCTTAAGGATTTAAAAATAAATTATATAAAGTGTAACATACTTGGTAAGTTCAGTATATTGCACATTTGAGCCTAAATTTTCCTTGAATGCCTGATTGAGCCTTGGATGATGTTAGGATACATACAATATAATTTCTATTCCATTGGGATATTGAGTTATGCAACAAGTGGTGGTTGCAAAATTATGAAGATGGGATGTACAATGGTTTGTGGTGACAGAATGTGGAGGTTGCCGAAGAAAATGAAATAGCCTGAAGATGGTGAGAATATAAAGATGGTGATAGTGGATGGGTAGAAGGGGAAAGTACATGATATTATTGGTCATGGTGAGAATATAAAGACATGAGGAATATGTTGGAAGCTATCGGTGATGATTTTGAGGAGTTGCGAAAATGGGAAAGTGATGAGGATAAGTTTAGGGTTTTTTATTAAAATTGCCTTAAACATATTTTTTTCTTACCTTCCAAGTTTTATTACTAAAAGACCTCAAATGAAATTTATTGATTATAAAACAGTTTTTTTTTCCAATGTCTTCTGTAATACTCTTTGCCATGTGTGCACTAGGGTTGAAAATCGAACCAACTCCAAACCAAGAATCAAATTGACTATTAAGAAAATCAAACCGATTTTAATTTAGGAAAATCGTAAACCAAATCGATTGACACCGACATAAAATCGAACAAACTGACTATTTTAAACATATTATATTATTTTCTATAAAATATATTTTATTTATTATGTATATACGGTCGGTTCAGCTTTGTAGTTAAATTCACATAAAAATCGAAAACTAATCTGACAATATCGGTTTTGAATTTTTTAAAATCGAACCGATCGGTTCGGTCGGTTTAATCGATTTAGTCATTTTTTGTTCAACCCTAGTGTGCGCACATGACTTTGAAAAGGGAGTTCACCGTGCATCCATAAGACAAAACACTTAACAGATGAGTCAGTCTCTAGAAATGTTTATATCTTGTTACCGATACAAAGGCTAGTTATTATCATTCAATGTGTAACATGTTTATATCTTTACAAATTTTTATAAAACGAAACAAAACTATGTGTTGTCAATGAAAACATTTTTTTTTCCAACTCTCCATAGCCTTTAATCAAAAGAATCATTAGTGAAAGAGAACTTCACTTTTTTTTTTTATAAAAAAAAATTGTACAATAAACATTATTCAACGACGCTTAAACAACTTCAAAAGATGGGAAAACAAAATCCTTGTTATGCTGGGTGTATCTTATTTTTCTATTCACTAGCTTTGAACATGGACAGAGCTCGTGCATGCCCATTCTTCCTTGTTAACGTGTTTTGATAAATAAAAATCATGAAAAATAATCCACAGGCGCACGTCTATACACACATTTGATTTTGTAATGTATTATATTATGTCATTTCCTTTTTTATGCAATATTATTTCATTTTAAAAAATTACATCGTACTGTATGTCGATTATTGGCATATGAAAATTATCTATTCTCAAGATATTTTATAAAATTGTACCTCGCTAGTTTAATTTCGATTGTTCATTTTATAATTAATAAATTTATTTGAAGGAATTTTTGTAATTTTAAATACTTGAAGGAGAAACTTATGATACTAAATATCTGTAGGAGGATTAAGTATTTATGATGATCTTTTTATAATTTTACAATGCTTAAAGAGTATTTTGTAAACATAGAGGTTTTAAAGCTGAACTGATATTGCAAACCAGCCCTCACATGTTTCTTTGGTTACTCTTCATTTTGAGTTTGACAAAAGAGAATTTCCATCGTGTGAATGGCATAGGAATCTTGAAGACACTTCACTGTTCATTTGAGCTTTGGCGTTTAAAGTAATAGAGATGGAAGAGTTGAGTTTCACATTGGTGGTATCTGACTTTAGAAGAACAATTAATAAAAAGAAAACAAAAACACACATGTACTAATAAAGGAAGAAAAACAATAAAAATATTAAAGCAAAGCTTTGGGACTTCTAGTGAGCACAGATTTCATTAGAGCTAGTTCTAAGATATGTTTCCACTTATATCATAGTCTGGGGTTGGTGGAATTTCTTTGTTTTGACCACCCACCTCCTTTCAGAACTTTGGTGAGAATCCAGAAAAGTAGAGAAAAGGAGAAGAAGCAGACAAAGAGGAAGATAGGAAAAGTGAAGATGAGGTTTTTTTCTTTCTTTGGGGCCCTAGCTTGATATTTTTGACAATGGATGTGAAATGGGTTCTTCCACTTCCCTTAAATGAAGCTAGGATAACCTTTTTGGTGACTCCCCTAGGGTAATGCATAGAGGGTGGTGGCCTTAGCTGAGGTGAAATTCATTGCAATAGAATGAATGAATGGAGCATGCATGCATGCAAGCAAGCAATGGAAGCACATGGGCCACCATACCAAGCCAGAAAATTGGGTCCCGTGATGCATGTAACTAATTCATCAGAATGAGTGCCTCTGCTTTCTCCTCGGGAAAATGAAAATTGAATGAAAGATTATATTTTTCTAGATTGGTCATTGGTGACACCCACCAGTGACCAACCAACCATTAACAATCCATCCACGCAAGTCCAAGCACAGCAAAGCAGAAGATGCTCCTTATAAGAGAAAAATAATGACTCCTACAACTCAACAACTTGCTCCATCAGCTCAGATTCCTAAACCATTGAGTATGCACCACGTGTACCGTTATTTTCTTTTCTTTCTCAAAAACATTTCTTTCAAAATGATCCAATTGATGATCTATTGCTGTCTGTAAATGACTTTACTCTCCCATACACAAAAACCCAGCTGTATGAAAACTATATATTGAGTCAGTCAGTCAGATAGATATACAAGCTAGAGATTTATATATTTGGTTGCTTGTAATATCTGTGTGCTTTGATCTCCAATCATCATCACTGAAGAAGAAGAAAGAATAGAATGTTTTATATGGAGCGATATGAAATACAGATGGATATTGGGTCGGGGAACTTCGCAGTAGCTAAGCTTGTTAAGGACAAATGTACTAAACAATTTTATGCTGTCAAGTTTATTGAAAGAGGCAAAAAGGTTTGTTTTTGTGTTTTGTTTTTCGATTTTGTTGAGTGGTGGTTGTGTGTTGATTGAGTTTGTGTTGGTGTTTGTAGATTGATGAAAATGTGCAAAGAGAGATTATGAACCACAGGTCATTGAAGCATCCCCATATTGTTAGATTCAAAGAGGTGAGTTTACTGTTACATTTCTTTCTTTTAGTTCTCTATTTCAATCTCAAACAATTGGAGATGCTTCTACTTGTTTGAGGTTCCTCCTCTGTTTCCTATTCTTGGAAATTGAAAAGTGAAAGAACTTAATGAGTTTTGAACTTTTTAAGAGATTTAAGTAATACCCTTTTGAGCAAATCAAGTGTAGTTGAGCTTCAGTTCAAGCCTTCTTGTTGGTCAGGCTTTTGATAAGAAATTAATCAACTAGTACCCTTGTCAGTAAACTGATTAATAAGGCCATTAACCAACTTTTGTCTCTTGTTTTGGTTTCATGGAGAAGGGAGTATTTGTTTGATAAAATTGGATGGGTTTATGATGAAGAGAAACTGTTTATTGCTTTCAGGTACTGCTAACACCTGCTCATCTGGCAATAGTCATGGAATATGCTGCTGGCGGTGAACTCTTTGAGAGGATATGTAATGCTGGAAGATTCAGTGAAGACGAGGTTAGCCATTTTTCTTTTATTAATGAAACGGTTAGCTTATTGTCAGGTAATTTGGTAATTATCCTCGTATAGCAATTTGGTTTGTGCAGGTATAATGTTCGGTTTACTACAGTATTTTGTAAAAAACGATCGGACAAAATTCTTCTGCAAACCTAAAAACTACTAATAGATACCAATGGACTCCCCACGTTATTAGGCCATTGGTGGCTGGGACTACAGTCATGATTTGGGCTAGTAGTCTGGCACAATTTAACCAATTTGGCTATCTAGTTCCAAGTTATTGTATATTTAGGAAGTCGGTAGCATGCCTTTTGGGTCATTTTTCTTACCAGGCAATGGTTTGAATCTATGCGTCCATGTGATATCGATCTGTCACCTTTTCTGATCCTTTCCATTTTCACTTTTGACAGGCTAGGTTTTTCTTTCAACAATTGATATCAGGAGTTAGTTACTGTCATTCTATGGTAAACATATTTTTCTTGACCGATACTACATGTTCATTTTCGGAGTTATAATGTCTCTAGTCCAAACCCATTTAATTAGATGTATATTTGTTGCAGCAAATTTGTCATCGAGACTTAAAGCTTGAAAATACCCTATTAGACGGGAGTTCAACGCCACGTTTAAAGATATGTGACTTCGGATATTCCAAGGTAATCAAATTTTCAGCAAGTATTTAACTACAACCACTCTGAAGTGATTTTCTTCACCACTAACCGTCTTCCTTGTTGGTAGTCTTCTGTGTTGCATTCTCAACCCAAATCAACTGTAGGAACACCGGCCTACATAGCTCCAGAAGTCCTATCTAGAAAGGAATACGATGGAAAGGTAGTATGTGTTACCTGATTATTTTCAGATGTGAGGATATAGTGATCAAAATCTTGTAACATCTGAGAGTGCAGATTGCAGATGTTTGGTCCTGTGGGGTTACTCTGTATGTGATGCTGGTAGGGGCTTATCCATTCGAAGATCCTGACGATCCAAGAAACTTTAGAAAAACAATCAGTGTGAGTACTACTATTGCCCATTCCTGCATTAAATATTATGTCAATAATTTGCATTGCAGTCTATTTTGATGGGAAATAAGTTAACACTACGGCTTATGGCAGCGTATACTAAGTGTCCAATACTCTATTCCGGACTATGTGCGTGTGTCCATGGGGTGTAAACAACTTTTATCACGGATATTTGTGGCTGACCCTGATAAGGTGATCAGTTAAACACTTTTTTACTTGCATTTGTTTGGATCTATTTTAAACTCAACTTGATTGGGTTGCAATGATTTTTTTCACAGAGGATAACCATTTCCGAGATTAAAACTCACCCGTGGTTCCTAAAGAAATTACCAGAAGAATTGATGGAAGTGAAAGATGGTACCCTTCAGCATCAGGATTTAGATGATCCATCCCAAAGCATTGAAGATATATTGACAATATTAGAAGACGCAAGAAAGCCTATAGAAGGACTTAAGCTTGGTGGACATTTACTTGGTGGTAGCATGGATTTTGATGACATGGATGCTGATATAGACCTTGACATCGAGTCAAGTGGTGATTTCGTATGTGCATTATGATCAGAGTTTGACATTTGCTCAGTCAACAAGAAGGTATTATGTTCCCGACGATTGAAATCTTAATTTTTCTCAAGGGGATAACATAATAAATTGTCCAGAAGAGCTTTGTTGTTTTTGATACCTGATAAAATTGAAAACGGAACAATTAATTATATTGGATAGCATGTATTTCTTATTCATATGTACAGTTGGAGTTAATTCAGCTTAAAAAGACTTTAGTTTGGGAAAGTAGAATTAGCCTAGGTAAGGAAGTATGTAAATGGCAAACAAGATCAAATACTGTAATCTACCTTTTTCAAACAACTCAACCGAAACCTTGTTAGTGTCAAATAGTACTTTAGCCTTGTCATGCATACATAATGTATTGAAAAGGTTGAGGGTTGTTGTTCAAATTTTACTGGATTAAAATTTTCTATCATAAATAGTCATTTTTAACAGCCAAAGAATATGACATTTAGTAAGAACTTCACATCCTAGAATAAAACCATTGGACATAAAAATAGACCTTACTCGCATCGAGTATATAATAATGTAAACTCAAATTATGATTACTCTATTGTTGCTCTTATCCTAAACTTAAACAGCATTCGTATTGGCGGCTTATCAACTAAATAGTATCAGACAAGGAATCAGTTCACTAAGCACAAAAGAGCAATATAAAATCTGAAGGTGTCAATTATGATTAGATTATGCTCTAGATCTTCCTCCTTACATATTCACTGGAGGGAACGAACCAAAACAAAGAGAAAAACAAAAAAAGGCAAACCCTGGAACAGTGACACAAATCTTTGTTTAAAACCATCAATTGTGAAAAGATGATGGAGAGTACCTTTTTTTAAAAACAGAGAAAACATTATCTACGTCTCTATAATATGAGAATTATTTGCTTTCCAAAAAAAATAACATGAGAATTATTTAATTCTATATTTAAAAATAATAATAAAAACACCTCTCAAGATGAGTTTTTCAATGGTACTGACATATAAATAAATAGAAAACTTGTAATAATTGAAGTGAGTGATATGTCCAACAATATAAAAATAATATTGAGGAGTAGAGAAGTATTTCAAATCACCAGACAGATGTCATCAAATCACTATTTATTTATTCTTTGTTTTCTTCTCTCTTGACTAGGACATTGAAACAGATGTGCATCTTGAGGACAATTGTTTTGGCCATTTTTTGGGAGCCATGCCATTTTTTTTTCCAGGTTTATAGAAGGGGGGGGTATAAGTGTTAAGTACCCCAAACTTGACCCAAAAAATGGTTCTGTCGACAAGATCACCTAGTTGGCCGAGAGGGATGGTAACCTCCAGCTCACTCAATCATTATACACTGCCATGTGTCAAAATCCTAACCACTTAGTAGCCCTTCTATGAGGGAGAACTTTCTTAACTAATTACCAAATCAAATCAAAGTTAGAGTTTAATTTTATTGACCCAAACCCTGATGACATTGTGGGGTTCAAAATGCTAACAACCAAGAATTATAAGCCAAAAAGCTTGTTTATGGTTGTTTTTTCTTATTAAAACATAAAGGAACTAATCATGTTTTTTTGGCGTGTTTTAAAAAATAGGCCGAGTGATCGAGTTCAACTCAGTTGGATCATTTTTTTTCTTCTAATATTTTTTTAATTACTTGAGCTAATGAAGTGTTTTTAGGTGTAAACATAAAATAGGGTTAATTGCAATGTACTCCTATATTAAATAGCTAATTGACATGTGCCCCTTCTTTAATTCGTATTACACTTACTCCCAAAACTAGTAGTCAATGTGCATTGACTGTAAGGGCATGAGCTGATTTCAAATTGTCATATTTTAAGGACAAAAATATTCTTGAATGATCTGATGGCTAATATTAAAAGATTATATAATTCCAAATTGATAATCTGAAGGATGAAATTCAAAACTAAACAGTCATTGGGGAAAAGGAAATATTCGTTGGGGGAAAAGGAAATGGCGTTGGGTTCAACCCCTATTTATTGGAAGTTATTTCAACCCATGAAAATCGAATTTCTCACCTGTCTCTGCACTGTAGATTAAAGGTATTTGAAGTCGAAAAGTTCAACCAAACCCAAGTTTTGAAGTTAGTGTTTCATTACACAAACACTAGATCTAAGTTATTTCATCATAGATCTCAGTTTAGAACACCATAATGATGGTAAGTCAGTGTTTTTTATTTCATTTTCACATTTATGATGACATTTGTTAAGAGTTCCAGGTCATCTTCAACCGCTCGCATGGTTGTTTTGTATCGAGGGCATTCTTATAATCAAATTTATTATAGGGGTTAAGTTGCTACCATTATTTATTATAAGGGGGAAATAGTAATTAAAGTTTTTGTTTTCCTAGTAGGTTCCTTGCGAGCATTTCTTCAATACAATCATACAAATGAAGACTGCCCTTATTTGTATTATGTGTGTTCCAATAAGGGATGTAATGGAGTATGCAAGCTTTTGAAGTCCAAAACCCAAAAAAAAACCCAAATAGGATGTTTTTGGCTGTCAAATTTCTGGTTGCAAAGGGTGTTTATGGCTTGATGCAGTTATTTTGAAGCCAATGGAGCATTAGCTCAGTGGTATGTCTATGGCGGATGGAATCACAGGTTCAGGGTTTGAACCCTGTCGGCCACATATGGGGTGGCAGTGGTTATAGGATTTTAAAAAAAAAGTTATTTTGAAGAGAAATGAATAAGTTAGTTCAAGCTCAAAAGCAAATTTCAACTTAAGCTCAAACTCAAACTCAAGCTCAAGCTCCAAAAGGGGTGGTTGTTTCAGATGTGATAGTCCAAATCATTGGATGAAGGATTGTCCATGGGTGGATCTTTCATGCATAATGTCTTTATGCTCTGGAAGAAAAACTATCAAAATATCTCATCAACCTCATACAGAAGGGCAAAAGTACCTCAACTGTGAATTTTGCACTAAGGGGTTTGAGTTGTTGGGAGTTGTGGTACCTGATAACATACTTAGAACTGGTGGTCAAAACCTTATTATTCCAGTTGCAAATACCAAAGAAGCTGAAGGTGAACAAGTTCAAACCGGAAGAAGTAATAACTCTCCAAATGTAACAATAACTGTCCAAATGACTATGACATTTAAAGATCTATGTAAAACATTTCTATCTAGCCTAAATAAGAAATGAACATAATATTCAATATCAATGTTGCAACAACAACAAGTTTTACATGGATTATCAAACCAACTAAAATGCAAACAATGAATGAGCATAGCATTCAATATCAGACCACTAACAATGTTGCAACAATAACAAGTCTGACATGGAATATCAAACCAAACTAAGGCTCCGCTTGCAATGCATTACTTTACATGTGCTTGATAATAATTAAAGAAAATTAAAACAGTTCGAAAAGTGATCGTGGTGATGCTGATTGCAAATGTGGGTGATGGTGGTAGCAATGACGATGGTTTTGAAATTGTGGTGGTTGTGGTGATTAAGTTATGGTGGTTCGATGGATATAATGGTTGGGGTGATAGTGGCAGTCATAGTGGTGGTTGTGGTGGCTATAGTGGTCCAAGTGGTGATAGTAGTAATGTTGGTTACGCTATGGTAGTTGTGGTGGTGGCGATGGTGGTACTAGTAAAGTTGGTGGTGAGTGTGGTATGGTAATGGTGATCGTGGAGGTGGTGGTGATGGTAGTTATTTTCTGGTGGTTGTTGGGGTGTTTATGAAGGAGTTGGGGGCAAAATTTTAAGTAAGAGGAGATGATGAGAGTTTTGCAAAGCAATGCGGGAGATTTTTGTCCCGAAAAGTTTTGCAAAATTTTATAGCTAAAAGATATGGAGGTCCTGAATTGAAATTCCAATAACCGTTTTCCGTAAAGTCAAACAATCATGCAAGTTTATGTAATCGCCGTAAACTTTTGCATATGCATTCTTTTACTGTATACCAAGGAAGCCTAAAGTGCAAACAATGAATGAACATAACATTCAATATCAAATCAATAAAAGTGTTGCAACAATAACAAGTTTGACATGGAATGTCAAACCATATTAAAGTGCAAACAATTCAATAGCCTGCCAAACCTGTGTTGTAACAAAACACTGGATTCAAGTTCAGATATGCAAACAACGAATAACCCATCAAATTCAATAACTTGAAGTATGAAGTGTGACATATCATTCAATAGTTGCAAAATATCATCAAAATTTCCATTCCATCTGAAGTCTGACGTAAACATAAAATAGTCATGAATTAGTACTTTGACATTTCATAAAAAAACAAAAAAAAAAATAGTCATGCACCAGTACTCTATGAACTAGTATCACATGCATGACCATAAAGTATTGTAACAAAAAAAAAGCCCCCCACTAACAAAAATAGTCTTCTAAACAAAACAAGTTGGTATCACATGCTTAGTCCTCTTTGCCCCGTAGTCTTTTGTTTCAAGTGTCTTTTCTTCTTCTGCCTTTACCACTACCACTAGATATGGTACTGGCTTGGAACATTGGTGGCCTTATTGATGGCCTTGTTGAGTTGAGAACATTGCTGCGTGAATGTTGTGCATGGTTGAAGCTGTGGGCGTTTGAGGCTGAAGATTGGGTTGTTGTGGAGGGACTGTGGCACTCTCATTTGGAGGTTGACATCTTACTCTCCCATTTCCAGAACCAGATTTGCACCCTTTTTCTTGTTGTTCCTACCCCTTCTGAATCACAATTCCAATACTTACATAAAATGCAAATGAGTGTGGGAGTAAACATTATATAGGGAGCAAACATTAAGTTATATAGAATACTTACTCTACCCATATGGGTCTGTGATTGGCCAGAGTCACAACTCCATGCACACAAATGATGTCCGTCAGTTCCCATTGTCTACAATCACAATATCTGATACATGTCTCCACCTAGAACCACTATCATTATGTATATCTGTGATGACCATCAGTAGACCCAAATTGGCTGAATTGGTTCCTCATTTTCTTGTACTTGTCAATGAGCTTCTGAGCTCTAGGTATTAGCCCATTGATGCCCAACTGCTGATATTTGCCATTCTGTCATACATAAGCCCTAGGTATTAGCCCATTTCCTCATGCACCAATCATTTGGTGTACTCTTCATTAGGGTAGGGTTTTTTTTTGTTCCAACTCCTTTTGGCACACACCTTAGGCCTCAAATGAATCTTACTAGGAGGGCTGCTTGTGTGATAGGGGCAGTGTCAACTTCAACAACAGGCGGGGTTGGAATGGATTTAGGATCCATTAAACTAGATTCAGGTATATTGCTCTCATGAACCTGTAATACTACTTTAACATCAACAAAGATATGCAAATGATCATTATCATCAATGCCTGCATGCTTTTAGAAATACATTATGTCTACATCATTGCTTATGTCCATCTTCACCCATTTTCAGAAAGGTATGTGCTTCCCCAAGTGTCAAGGTATGCTTATTTTAGTTGGGTATACCTTCAAGGATACTCTTGTTTAGCTTGTCCCAATCAAGATAATCCCCATGCACTCCTACAAAATCTAAACATTTCTCATTTTCATAGTCATTCACCTTCCACATACCAGGGATCTCAGCCCTTCTACTCCACTTCCCATCATAATTGACCATTAAGTTCCACACCTCAAACTCTTGTCCTCATTTTCCATTACTGCAATGACACACATTCATCAAATATTATAAATGAATATAATAGAAAACATGCATACCCATGCAAACTAACATGAATCATAAAGTGAAAATAGAAGACAAGTATACAAAACAAAATGTACTAAGCATTATATGCATTGTACTCATGGGTTAACAAACCCCTAACCATTGAACTCATTGTAAACACTAATCGACTCACAAAATAATATTAATGTACTAAGGGTTAAAAAACCCTAACGATGAACAAAATCCCTGACCAACAACTAATGAGTACACTAACCATTGCACTGAATGGTACATAAGTAAATAAGCAGTAGATGACCCATCATTTGTGGAAATGAACAAAACCCTAACAACAATAACATCATTCACACAATCCATTTACACATGCAACATAGATTGAAACACCAACGAAACCCTTAAATAGAAAATAACACTTACAATATGTCAAGCCAATGAACAAGAGGAGGTCTTAGATTTGACTTCACGACTTCTTCATTGTCTGAAGGAGGGAAATCTCGCCTCAGATCTAGTTCCTCATCACTGAAATCATAAAACGAAGTGTAATCGTCCCAATATATGCTCGAAGCAGTGCTCCCATCATCGTTGCTACTGCTACTCACTAACACATCAAATATTTTCCTCTTCATCTTTCCCTTCACTCTCTTCATTTTCGTTTGAAGTTGCAGACAAGAGAGTAAAGAAGAGAAAGAATAAACTCTAAAAATGGTGGGAGTTTTCCCTCCACTCTCCATCTCTCTAAAAGGTTACAGTCTGACAGTCGTCCATGTGAGTAGATCAGTTGATGGACGATTACGATGATCGTGTCAGTCACATCCTCCACATCATGCGTGGGATGCACGTGAAGGGTACTTTGGTCATAAAACTAGGTCACGTGTGTGCCATCACAGCCAATACACGTTGACTGCTAGTCTTGGGGGGTAAGTGTAGTATGGATTAGAAAAGGGGACATAGCAATTAACCCTATATAATAATTATCAGGATTAATTGACCGAGTTTTGTCGATTATTACCCGACACTGAAACCAATAAAACCCACTAGCACTAGGTCAATGAAATTGGGCTTTTATTTACATTGCCCGCTAAAACATAGTCATAATTAGCAGTGTTCTAAAAATCGCTAGGCGGTGGGCGGGCGGCCAGCAGGTGCCTAGCGCCTAGGCGGTTTTAGATTTTGTATTATAAATTTATAATTTTTATAATTTACAAAAATTTAGCATAATACATTAATATTTTATCAATTACTTCCAATTTAATGCCAGAATAGTAATACATATAAAAAATTTATAAGCATGAAAAATTAAGCTTACATTAAAATTTATAATAGCATAAGTTGCATAACATAGAGTTTCAACAACATAGAGGAAAAAAAACATAGAGTTGTTATAACATAGAGTTTCAACAAAATAGCATAAGTCAGCTTTCTTCTTCTCCTCCTTCTTCCCCTTTTCTTTTCTCTCTGTTTTGCAAAACCTAAAAATTTCGATGGGTATTTGGTCGATTGGTTTTGGTTATTTGCAACCAGAGAAAGAAAAAAAAAAAAAAAAAAAAACAAACGCCCAGAACCCGCCTAGGCGCCCTGACCGATTTTTCCCCCCGCCCAGCAACTAGTCTAGGCGTCTCTCTACCTACTAGCGCCGGCCGCTTTTTAGAACACTGATAATTAGTATTACCCCTTGTTTTGTCAAAAACAAAGTTTGCACCCCCAAAAATCACCTTCTAGTTAGTCAAACAGAGGGATACCAAAGTCTTCGTTAGTCAATATCCAATTTAATCACGTGTGAAACGCGCATCCCAAAAGATAAATCTAAAACCCATTAAGGGGGGTGTATTGTATATGGATTCTTATGGAATTGATAAATAATTTGAAAAGTCCACGGACTCTTTAAATTGTCCACGGACTTCTGCTGATTTCTTAAATCCATAGACTTTTGCTACAGACTTTCTAGAGATTTATGAAAATCCACGGACTTTGTATGAATGACTTTTACAGATTTCTAATTATTTACAAGATAAAAAAGAAGTTGGTAAATAGTGATGAAAAAAAAAAGTCCATAAAATAGAGATACATGTGCTAAAAAAAACTAGAAAAAGAAAAGGTCGTTAATTAACATCTTTAAAATAAGAAGTAAACGTCCATAAAATTGTATTATGATCATTCTTCTCCTTCATGATCATGGTCACTTTCTTCATTATCATTGTTAGCAACGTTGACGTTTGCTTGAGCTGCTGCCCACATTTGATTAGCAATACTCATTCTCCATTGATTAGCATTTTCTCTTTGCTGCTCTTGATTTTGAATATCATCTCATTCAAAATTATCTTCATCATTCTCTACCGGATCATTTTTTGGTTCAGGAGGAAATTCATCTGGTCATGATCCAAACACATGGAAGTCAAAACCATAGTTACATAAATCTAGTCATACGCAACCAACTATAGCAAAATATCATATATATAGCATATATAATCCAATTAACCATTAAAAACATACCTGAGAAGATAATCGGCGTCAAAAACATATACGCAAGGGATTGTAAGCCATAATATCCAACCAAATATACTAGTAGACCCAATGCTAGCTTGTGTTCAAAGGTGTTCATGTTGTCATGTAGAGTTCTGATCTTTTTATTTCAAGTGACCTGGAAGTTAATAAAATTGCATAAATTCTTGCTTCAGGATTTAGCTAACAGATAATGCTTAATGGGTGTTCAACAGACTAAAGTTATTCCACTTCTCTGTTTGGTTTTTATTATATTCATTGGTAAAGTATTTGAAGACTTCACTGTGCCTGACAATGACGACTTTAGCAACCTAAGCTACCGTTGGCCTAATTTGATGAGATGTTTTGAGCTTCAAAACATTATTTTTCATTACAGATGTATAATTATTTTATGAATGAGCTAGAATTTTTGGTAACTTCATACCTTATCCTATGTAGATTTTATAAATCCATAGTTTATGTTATAAGCCATGAGTATCGTCAATTAAACAAAGAGATTGTTGCTTGTTTAATGTATTCAGCATCGTATAAGGAAAAGTGAAGTACTCAATAGTTTTCGATTTCCAGGGATCTAAAGGGGCTATCATATATAACACAACGATTTATAAACCCTAATTAATCCAAACCCTAACCCAAAATCATCAACGATACAACTATGAACACTTTTATGCAAAGATAGAAAAAGAATCGAGAAAACAAGAGGATGGGAACCAACCTCTTCGCGGCTGGCACAAGGAAGAACTTTGAGAGACTTTTTTTCACGTTGAAATCTTTGATATGGAGGCTGGCAAGCTATTGAACTTTGTTATTTATACCTAACACTACAAAGTCCATGAGAATCCATGATTTTCCAAATCCATAAATATGAATGATATTTTGAATACCCTAAAACTTTTGTGGACTTTCTGAAATCCATATTGAATACCCCTAGACTTTGTGGATTTCAGAAAGACTTTTTAAAATCCTGATTGAATACCCCTAGACTTTTGTGGACTTTTTAAAATCCAAATTGAATACACTTGGATTTTCAGAATCCATGGAATTTATTAAATTGCCCACAAAATCCAGATACAATACACCCCCCTAAAACAAGCATTGTGTTGGAAAATGTGTATTAGGATGAATATCTCAAAGATACCCCCTAAATTTCTTCCTTGTTCTTCCTCTTACAACATCTGCACCTTCATCTTCATTTGTTCCAACCGATCCAACCCACTCATCCCATCCCCATTCATCCCACCTCCCAAAGCACCTCTCAATTTCATTGAACACATTTCCTACATTTGATTCAATTGAACCCACCCAATTCCAATGCAACTTCCCCCACCCACCTTTCAACCTACAATCTCACAAAGTCACTCAATCCATGACTGAACAACCCACGCTATTGCACCTATACTCTCTTAATCAAATCATTTTAGTTTAGTTGCAGGGAGGACCAGTAGGTGAATAAGAAGGAAGGGAAGGAAAGGACGGGAGATCAGTCCAGTGATTCGCCAAATTAATGTAATTGGCACCGCCATTGATCAATCACAATCGATTGATTGAGACCGATGGTTGTTTTTGGTGAAAAAGTGTTGCATTGTTGCGAAAGAGTAGGCGTATTTGGAGAGGGGAAGGTTTTTTGTCACACGAACCCAATTTCATCCAACATTCGAATATGCTTCTTTTTTTTCTTCAATTCTTTTTGAAACCCTACCCACTGCTACATTGTTTTCAACTGTGATGCACATTTTGCATCACGATGTTTATTCTAATAGGTTTAGATTTATCTTATGAGATGCACGTGATTAAACATATATTGACTAATGAAGACTTTGGTCTCTTAGTGTTTGACTAACTAGGAATTGGGTTTTGGGGGTACAAACATCATTTTTTTACAAATTGGGGAGTTAATAATAATTTTAATTATGTTTTGGGGGCATTGTAAAAAAATTCCTAAATTTGGAGTTACATGGCAGACATCATATAAGAGCATCCACATTCCATAGAAGCTACTTCAAAAGGCAGCTAGTTTGTGACACCAACTCTTCCACTCTTTGACACCACCACCTCAAAAAAAATTATTCTTTGGATCGATAACACCACCGTTACATATGACTAAAATAATTTTTACCTCTCCCCCTCTATTTTCTCTCCCTCTAAGCGATTTCTTCTTCTCCAAAAAATAGAGCAGTGTCTTCATCTTCCTCCGCCGCCACACATCCTCGTCGTTGTCCCCTAATCTTGCCCAAATCAGGGCAAGATTGGAATCCAATGTTGCCAAATTTGGCAAGACCCATGTATGTTTTTTCTAGTCTCCTATGAGAATGGGGGAGGTGGCGAGATGGGGGCTAAGCAGTGGCAGCGAGGGAAGGATGAAGAGGAGGGTTGTTGGTGGAGGGGGTGGGAGTTGTTGGAGGAGGAAGAGGGTTGTTGGAGAAGGATAAGGAGCTTGATGGATGATCGTGGGGTGATTGGATGAGAAGAAGTTCTATTGGAGAAGATGAGTAGAGGAGGAAAGTGGCAGTGTCACCTAGTAGGTGGTGTTACTCAGATGATTGTGTTAAAGAGTGAAAATGCAATTCCAGAATCCCCCAAGAAACTTTAATTGCCATTTCAAAGGTTTCTGTAACACCCTGACTCTGGAGAAAATGCTGGGTGGGGGTGGCCAGAAAGGGGCCTAGCCATTTGAAAGGTAACGGTTGCACTAGTTAAGTTCCACACGCTTAATTAGTCTTCTAATGATTGATGGGCATGTGATGGTGGGTTGATTCTTTATCAGGGAGTTTTATCTGCATTGTTTTTCTTTTCAAAAAGAAAAGAAGAAGAAGAAATTGAGTTATTTGCAATGTTTTTAGACCATCTTCAATGTATTTGAATGTTTTTTTAATTACTTTAAAGTGATATTTTGAGGGATATTTTATGCTTTGTGTGGGCATGGAGAATAATATAAGTGGTGTTCTTTACTAATAAGATATTCATAAGAATCTATAGAAATTCATAAGAATCCTTTAAAATCCATCAAAATTCAATCCTTTAAAATCCATCAAACTTCAAGTGGATTTTGGATTTTGTACAATCCATTAAAATCCCCTTTTAAAATCCATATTTAAATTCTTTCATAATCCATTAAAATTCCTAATTGAATACACCGCAATTAGACTTTGATTGAGCCATCTTTCTCCGAGATCCGCAATGGTGATCAAGACGCCGATTGACTTTTATGCTTCTAATTGATGCAACCTTTGAGCTTGATTTATGTATTTTTGACTTAGGACAAAGGCACATAATAACCTTAAGTATTTTGTAACAGTGTGTTATATGAGGAGTTTGTAATACAAATTTGTGTGCTCAAGTGTTTTATCTTAAAAGACAAAAGTAGAAATTACTTGAGTTTGGTTGATTGGAATACGACCATATCCAACCATGATTCACTATACGGATTGAACAAACATGCTCACTATCATTTCCTTAATTTATGACAAAAGAAATTACTAAAAACTATTTGGTAGGAACCAACTACACCAGTACATATATTTGTGGCTAAAGCGCATCACACCAAATTGTTTCATATGACAACACTAGGCACTAGCTGCATAATGTTGAAAATTCATACAATTAAAAAACACGAGGTAAGTGTTCCCTACAAGGACAATCCTTCTTAGAGTGAAAAATGATTTCAATACCAAATAATAATGCCCAAAATATATTGTCAACGTCTGGTTCAACAATTTAGGACAAATGCAAATAAATAAATACATAAACAAATAAATATCATGCATCCACCGTTCCAACCATTGTTAGGTAAAGTTTAGCCTATGTTGACTGAAACAATTCAGCCAGGCTGAGCTAGCGAGGCCATGCAAGTATTGTAAAATATATACTGTAAGAATCAAGTATTTGATTTTAAACAAGTAAAAACTAAATTCATTCGAGTTTGGTTGATTGAAAAATTGAAAGATCAAACCATTATCCACTACACTAGTTGAGCAAGCATGCTCATTGTCACATCCCACTGAGAATGCCAATCCTATTGGCAATGAGAAAGAAAAATGACTAAAAAGTTGATTTGGTTGAAGTCAATTATGTAACGAAAATTCTAGGGGTCGAGGGAGGGAACGAGGGAAAGGGGCGAGGGATGGGTGGAAGTCACCCATTTGCCTCGAGATGAAAGACATCGCACGTCTCAAAGTTGATGTGCTCATCTCGAGGCAAATGGGTGGTTACCACCCATCCCTCACCCCTTTCCCTCGCTCCCTCCCTCGACCCCTAGCCAAGCTCATTATATAATGCAAGTGTGTAAGCTCATCATTGCTTCTTATATTCTTGGAGAGTGTCGCGTCGAGTTGCTTTATAATGCCAATAGAGTTTTTAAAGTATTGATAGAATGAGGACAAATTTTGAATAGTTTGGCATCCAACAATATTTTGTAACCCTTTCTCTGTGGTTTACTACTTTTGTACGAATTATAGTTTTCATGCTTAACCCCTCATCTTTTAGAATGATTTTTATTTTATTTATCAAACGATACTCCTAGAGTTGTTATAAATCGGTCATGGTGTCGTCAAGGGGCAGCTTAATACCAGATGCTAGTTGATAGGTATTGAACATGACATTCATTTTAGGACTAGGTTCCATTTTGAAGAAGGATGAATGCATAATATACCAAAATTTTCATACAATTCATGAACACGAGGCAAATTGCAAGACACAAAGCAACCCTACAAGATCAAATATCAGTGCCGAAAAAGAATAAAATCATGCCTATAGCTAGTCGAGCCAGATAGCCAACCCGTTTAACATGGTGTGGCACAAGGTGGAAAAGAGTAATGAGTGGGTGACACACAGACTTGGTGGTGAAACACAGATCTCTCCTATATTACCATATATAAACCATTTCGTGAAAGCCCTAGAAACCTAAAGGAGTAGCAAAGCCAGGAGATACTCTGCGGTCTCATCTCTGTTGTTCTCCCTCTTCTGCTGCAAGATGAAGGTTTGATTCACCCAATCAATTGATGCGTAGTTCACATTCTCTTTGATTACCATTCTGATTAGTTTGGATGTTTTGTAGTTCAACATCGCGAATCCCACCACTGGGTGCCAGAAGAAGCTTGAAATCGACGATGACCACAAACTGTAAGTTCTGCACTGCTTTGAAACAGATCGTTCTTTGAACTTTGTTTGTGTTCATTTCGTAATTGTTTTCTTGTTGCATTGGTGGTGTATTTCTCTCTCAAATCTATGTAAACAAGAAGAATCGTAAGTTTTTTAAAGTTTTTGTTTGAATGGGTCTTTTATTTGCGAATCTTAATCTAGATAGATAGAAATCTGAACCTCTTGGATAATGTTGTATAATTTGCTAAACCCAAACTACTAATTTGATGAAGAGGCAATCACATACAACCCCTTTGATTGTATCTTAGTTTCAGAAGAACTTAATGGTCTTCTGTGCCAGTGGCGGACCCAGGATTTTAGTCAAGGGGGGGCAAAATGGCATTGGAAAAAAAAATTTCTACCTGAGTTAGTAAAATAAGAAAAATACAACTATAAAAATACATTGCATATACCAAATTGAATTAAGTATAATCCAATTTTAAGTCAAAATAAGGTCACAATATCAATAATCTTAGTAAGGGGCAAACGAGCGTAATATCTAGAATATATAACTAAAATCACAAAATAATTAGGATAAATATCTAATTGAAGATAAAAGAAAAATTGGAAATTTATGAACATAATAAGATCCTAATACAATTTCATCGAAAAATGTTTATATGAGGCTCAAATTTTGTACGAGTTGGCTAGTGGCATATATTTTCATTGAATTCTTTAGTTATTATTTTAGATATTAATTTCAAATATTTTTTTGGTTGGAGGTTTTACGCCACTTGTGAACAAGCAATTCATTGCTTTAATGTTTGCAATTACATATAAAATTGCGTTGAAAACAAAAAAGTAGGAGAATGTCACAATGACAAAATTATATAAACATAAAGAAATCATACGCTCCAAGATGACCAAAAATAAATTTTTATTAAACTAAACATTTTTTTTTTAATGTTTGCAATTACTATAAAATTGTATTGAAAATAAAAAAATTAGGTGAGTAACAATGATAAAAATAGTAAGTATCAATAACCATAAAAAATGTATAGTGAATAGTCATAAAAAAAAATATGCGCTTGATGAGTATCGAACTCGGGTTGTTTATAAAAATTTACAAACTTCCAACCACTACACCAATAAAAAGATGTGATATTAGTGAATGAACAATTTACATATTGTCTTATACATTATAAAATTGATTTTTTTAAATGTTAAGTATATAATAAATTTATTTTAAAAGTTGAGGGGGGGCAGCTGCCCCCCCCGACCCCTTAGTAGGTCCGCCCCTGTTCTGTGCTACGACACATTGTGCTCTAGGATCAGTGTTTAAATAGCAGTATGAGTTTGTGTGACTAATTAGCTAAGATGTTTTCTTCTACACATGCCTCTGGTTTGGTCATTCCAGTTGCTATGTTTAGAATTACTTTAGTTATTTTAAAGTAAAATTTGACCATTAATGATTCATTCATAGTGCACAAGAAGTGTATTACCAATATTACATAGCTGGTATTGAAGGACTTGTCCTTTTTTAGAATAGTATGTACATTAGTGGCTTCCGTCTGAGGAGGTTTTGTACCAAAATATGCCTTCTCCAGGACCTTTTGAGCCATTATGTAGTCGTGGATGTTAGACGAGGCGACAGGGGTAGCTTGGATGCCCATGTCACTTAGCCTTAGGTGTGCCAAGGCCTTGCCTAGCACTCCAGGCACTTTTTTAGGACTTACTAAAGATTTTTGGGAAGATCTTATATGCAGAATTTTGATCGTCAATTTTATAGAAACTGAATAAAAAACATGGACGTGAAGCATTCACAGTCATCCAATAACAACCATAAAAAGTAAGTCAAAAGACAATAACAAGCATCATTTAATGATTAAACCGCCCCCCCCCCCCCCCCCCCCCCCCCCAAAGGGGAAAAAGGTCATAAACATAAAGGGGATGAAAAGAAGCACAGACTCTTCGAAAAACTTGTTGTATCCATGTCCGACACGTATCCAATACGACACTCGCTTGACACGCGTCAGATACTTGGTCAATGTGTCGGTAGGTGTTAGACACATGGTCAATGTGTTGGACACGCCTCTGATACACCCGAAACTTGTTCAGTACACAGTTAAGACTCGGCAACTGACTAAGTTTTATTTGTTACTTTTAGATATGTGCAAATAATCATCTTCTTCTCCGCCTTTGCACTTCTTCTCTAAGTTTTTTCTTCATGTTTTTTTTCTACTCGCAACAAAGATGAAGACACTCTTATGAAGGCAATATATTATATTATTGTTTATGTTTACATGACATTAAAAAAATAATGTGACGTGTCCCCGAGTCCTAGTATTTTGGAAATTGTCGAGTCGGTACATCGTGTCCGTGTCCGACACGACACGCGTATCCGTGTCCATGCATCCTTGGGTGAATGAAATCTTCATAGATCCTCATCAACCTTAGAATTGAGATCATCTTCATTATGATGATTGCAGTGTTGTGGTGGTATATCATAATATTCATGGTCTGTCTCACTCTCGGTGGCTTATCCACAAGTGTTGTTCTTTTCTCTCACTCTCGGTGGCTTATCCACAAGTGTTGTTCTTTTCTGTCGGGTTCAACTTGTAGATATATAAAAAAAAGGTGTGATGGATTTTAACCCTAAAGTGTGGTTGAAGGCACTCACCTAGCTTGCATGGGCCCATACCTTTAAACAATCTTTTGGCTAATCTAGGTGATGGGGAAAAAGTTGTGGCACCTAGTGCGTCGCGGCACACCTAGCGCACACCTGATAGGTAGATTAGTGGTGTGGAAAAGGTTGTACATCTCCAAAGCAGGGAGAATCACCTTGATCAAAGGCACATTACCAAGTATTCCAAAATTCTTAATGTCCACCACTGTAGCAAAAGAAATTGAAAAGATATCTAGGGATTTTATATGGGGCACCCCATCTTCTTCAAATATCATGTGTTGAATAGGGACGCATCTACAAACGAACCATGGAGGTTGGGAATGAGAAGGGCAAATGGGTTCAACCAAGCACTTCTCTAGAAATTGCTTTGGAGGTTTGGTACCGAAGAAGATGCACTATGGAGGGATGTTCCAACCGAAAAATGGTTCACGAAACCAACTTTGTCATCATATGGCCGCGTACCAATGGAGGGCAATAATGTACTTGAAATTGAAATCCAAATTCATTAGTCACATCTCATACAATGGCGAAAGGGTGGAATTTTGGAATAATGTATGGGTTGGAGGCACCACTGAAAAAATCCAATGGGGACATTATGAGTGTATCAAGGCGCGGAACACGGAAGGACATTATGAGTGTATCAAGGCGCAGAAAATCGACTACTTTGCAGTTTATGAAGTGTGTAGGCAGGGAATCAACTTGGGATTTGTCATTAAGGAGGGCTTTGCGGGATTGAGAAATAGATAGTGTGGTTTTTCTTATTGGCACACTCCACGACAGGCACTTAAATGAATTTCGAGTTCATGCTTCCGGGACTCAAAATAAAAATTGGGCCAAGTAAAGAGTTGCTATGACTTTCTTACGACCCAACCTCAAACAACACCAAACAACCTTCCCTGCGATTTTTCGATGTGATTGATTTGAAGAGAAGAAACCCTCCTAGGGAAAACTTTCTAGTATGATGTATTGCTTATAGAGAACACTAACCATTGATAATCTAGCTTGTCGTGGTCTCATTATCCCAAATAAATACCACCCATGTAATGAGAACATTAAATCACCTAATCACTCATTCTTCAATTGCCCATTATCCATTGCTATTTGGGAGAAAATGACTTCTGCTACATGGTGTAGAAGATATTTTACCTTCAAAGGTAAAAGGTTATGGGACAAGTTGCTTATTGCTGCACTAGTTGCATTATGGAGGGAACACAATAAGAGAATATTCATAGCTAGGTGTAAGGACGTTGATCAGGTTTTATGGGCATATTAGGACATTGTGGTCTATGTAGTAAATGCTGATAACGAACTCTTCGCGGTCCAGAACCGATTTAAGATTAAGCAGATTAATCAGATTTAATCGGTCTACTTTTTCAAAGTATACATTTTTATACCTCACTAATGTAAATTATAAAAAATAAAGATAAATAAGAAAAGTATTATAGAGCAACAAAAATCGTTATAGAGCAACAAAAGTCATTATAGAGCAAATTATGTAATTATGTCCAAACATCACACATTATAGAGTAACAACCACCACCCAATAGGACGACAACCAGCACCCAACAGAACAATCTCGATTTATCATTGTTTTCTCACCAAATTTTTGGCGACTCACTGATTTCTCGACGATTAATCGCTGACTGCTAAATCCAACAACTAAATACCTAGTTCGGACCAGTCTACCCCCGATTTACATTAAATCGTAGATTAACACTAAATTGTCAATTAATTGCCGCATAAATAACCCCTGGCCCACCACATGGAGTGTTGTAAAGGATGCTACCTTCAATGTTGTATATTTCGCTCGGGAATTTATGTAGCCCTCTCTTTGTAACTGTTTTCTTTTCCCATAACTCTCACTTTTTTGATCGATTAATAGAATACTTCTTTGTCTTTCTTATAAAAAAAACTGTTTAGGTAAAATTTTAATGGCCAATGTTAGTTCTTAGTTCTTTTGTTCCTGTGCTTTACGGATTAATCACAGAAAAAGTCGCCAATTTTGCAATGCATGTGCTTCTTCACTAGTATAAACAATATACATAGATTAGTATTAAAGCTCTATCTTATCAGAATTGCTAAGGACATTTTCCTTTACACGTGGCATGTTCATGTACTCACTTTTGCATTACTTGTAAAATCAAACAGCCGAGCTTTTTTCGACAAGAGGATCTCACAGGAGGTCAGTGGAGATGCTCTGGGTGAGGTGAGTTCCAATCAAAATTCCAGCATCTTGTCCATTCGTTTGGCATGTGCTGTATCAATTCTGACAAGTCTGTTTATTTAACAGGAGTTCAATGGCTATGTATTCAAAATCATGGGTGGTTGTGACAAGCAAGGGTTCCCTATGAAACAGGGTGTTTTGACCCCTGGGCGTGTCCGTCTTCTCTTGCACAGAGGTTCTTTCACTGCATTCCATTTTTTAATCATTATACAATCTCGTTAAGATATTTTTGTGCATGCTATATCTATTCAAGTTGTTTTGACTTTTCAGCCTGCTCGTCTACAACATCTTCATCCCTTTTCCTTGCACTTATTAAATGTCCCTTCTGCTATATTTTGGCAGGCACTCCTTGCTTCCGAGGGTATGGGAGGCGTACTGGAGAGAGGAGGAGGAAGTCTGTTCGTGGGTGCATTGTCAGTCCAGATCTCTCTGTTTTGAATTTGGTTATTGTGAAGAAGGGTGAGAGTGATCTTCCTGGATTGACTGATACTGAGAAGCCAAGAATGAGGGGTCCAAAGAGAGCATCCAAGATTAGGAAGCTTTTCAACCTCTCCAAGGAAGATGATGTACGGAAGTATGTGAATACTTACCGAAGAACCTTTACAACCAAATCGGGTGAGTTAAATTCCTCCATATCGTAAAATTCAGTCAGTTCCTCATCAAACAGTTATTGCTTTATAATCTGTTATGGCAGACGTTTGAATGCTGTGTTTATTTGTGCGATAGGAAAGAAGTGCAGTAAAGCTCTAAGATACAAAGACTGGTAACTCCATTGACTCTTCAGAGGAAGCGCGCAAGAATTGCAGAGAAGAAGAAGAGGATTGCGAAGCCAAGTCTGAGGCAGCTGACTACCAGAAACTCTTGGCCACCAGATTGAAGGAGCAGCGAGAACGTAGGAGTGAGAGCTTAGCAAAGAAAAGGTCCAGGCTGTCGGCTGCTTCTAAGCCATCAGTTGCAGCATAGGTTAGATCCTGTGATTAGGACTTGAGAGTTGCAGTGATGAGGGTACCTGGCCCGAGTTTCGCTGAAAAATTTTCATGTGTTTATTGCTTCCCATTTTGATATTTAGATATGACCTTTCGTTACACATGCAGTGACATGATCACTGATAATCTTTTTTTGCTTATGCTCAAGATTTTGTTGGAGTTTGTAATCAGTTTGTTAGAGTTTTTAATCAGTTTGAGATGTGGATTTTCAGTCTACTGAGTAAACCTTTTGTACCGTCATTAAGTTTCCTTGATGTTTGTCAGCTTACAAATTCCAATTAGATGGCTTCTGCCACTGATGCATATTCTTTTTCTTGATTCAATTTCCTTCAATCGTGCAAATTATTCTCCAATATCTCCCATGTAATTCTGGGAATCTTTTATATTATGTGATATGGGCATACATGCCCACATTGCAATCTTTGAAGGGCATTTTCACTCGTGTCAATTGAGACTGAATCAGATGCTTTTGTTGTTGGAAAGATGTATTCACAAGGATAGCATCAAGTGCATTGGCCTTTTGCGTTTAAGAACCCGCAAAGCTCTTATCAAATGTGAGCATAAGTATATTTGATTACGAATGTCTCTCACTTCTGGCCCTTTGCTTCTTTTGATCAATAATGTTCCATTCTCAGAGTTGTCTCAATCTTCTGTACATCTTGTCTGTTCTGGTCATCCATAATGTAGTTGATTGGGGATTTTAGACTTAATTTTTTGCTTGCAAGCTAGGAAGACATTGACAGTTTTTGGCAGATTATGCTCAACAATTTCAAATTATTGGAGTTCTTGAAAGGGAAAGTTTCAGGGCAAATGATGTTGGTGTCTATGGACGAGAAGTTCCGAGGGGACTGTCCCTGTTCATTATGCCGTTGCACCACTGTTTCCATCATAAGTTAGCTAGAAGAAATGAAAAAGCCACGAAAATTGCAAGACACTGCCCACATTTGAGGTGGACTAGTCTGTCCAGTGAGGTGCAGAGGAGCCCCCTCAAAGAATTGCATCAGACAGGGAGGAGGGGACCATCCATATAGTCTGCCTGCCTGCCCCCCCTGCCCCTTTCGAAGAGTAGAGTCACACTCAATAATGTACTTCGAAATTGAATTGTTTTTCTTCTTTATTAGGTCAGATTAGGACATTGTTGGACACCCCCATTAAATTTAGCTTGTATGTTTTAGTGGCTGTGTCCTTTGTGTTTAATTGGACAGAACTATACACAATGGAAAAGGTACAAAAGACCAATTGGTGGAGGGGGACCGAAAGGAGAAATGAAAAGTGCACTTGATACTAGAATTTGGAAAAGTTTTTCTTAACAAGCTTATTATTATTTGCTTAACACTTCCAAAGGTGTATACATATATATATATAACAATGTACAATGAAGAAGCACCCCTCAATACAGATTAGTAAACCTAAGCTTTGACCTAACTCGAGTAGGACTGCTATTTGCCATCCTACAATTCTTCCTAACTTCACCAGGCCGTCCGGATTGCAAATCCCCCATCTTCACCATTCCCTTTACGAAGTCCTTAAAGAAGGCATATTGGTTCCTACTATAATACACCACAAATTCCCTTGTCGGAGAACCAGAACTAAAAAGAGTCTCATCAGAATTCAAAAATCCTCTTCCAGCAACCAAGTCTTTGAAGTACTGATTATCAAAAACCACTGGTGTAGCATCAAGGTTCACAGTCACATTTTGGTCTACATCCAGGGGGCATATTTTGTTTAACTTGGCCCTGTAATGGGGCTCGAATGTAGGTCGGGCCGCCCAGTGCCGGATTGATTGTAAAGACGGAACATTACGGAGAAACATCTGCCCTTACCTATTGAATGAGAGCCCGACAGCGCTACCAAGTCTTGCACTGAGAGATTGAATCGGGAGAAGAGTTGGATGAGATATGAAGCATTTGCTCTGGGGCTTGGCATGATATTGTCCGAGTCTTCTATGCTCGCTGTTAGGCTGTCTTTCCTTCCCAACTTCACTTCCCAATTCGGTCCTCCGCTCTTAAAAAAAAAATAAAAAAAAAATGTAAATTTAGAGTAAATAACAATTTAACATAATATTGAAACAAAAGTCATAATTATATTACCAGAGCGACAGCATCCCTTGAGGCCATAACTATGATATCTGCGCAGGATACAACTCCCGGGCAGGCAGTTTCCAAGGCTAGTTTAATCTCATCTATGACATGGTAGTTTCTGAGTGAATTCCCATTTGATAGGGATTGTTTCTCACCAACCATAGTTGGTGTATCATCTAGTAACAAAGACGCATCACAACCCTACACAAAACACAATAGAGTGACTTAATCAATACAATTAAAGTTTGATAAAAAAAAAAAATGAAGAGCCAAATCAAATTGAACAAGAAAATTACATTGACAAAACAATCATGGAATTGCAAGCGCATGACAGAAGCAGCACTTCTTGGTTCCTTCCACATGGCCTTCTTCATAGCATCTCGAACGACACTTTCAGCTCTTGGACATGTTTGTGCATAAAACCCAATTCTTAATTGTGCTGAAGAAGAAGAAGCTACAACACAGGCGACAACACTCAGCAAGAGAAGGAACTTTCCTTGAGGAGACATGTCTGTTTGATGGATTGAGTGAAAGTCTTAGCTTTGGGACTTCAAGAAGTGCCTTTGTGGCCACTGAAATTAGAGGGATGCATGGCATGATTTGCATGTAGTATCATGCCATGTGTCATGGTATGTATGTCTACAAAGTAAGGAATGTGATCTTTACTAGATGAGCTTTTCTAGCTGTCGAGGGAAGGAGCGAGGAAACGAGCGAGGGAAATGAGGTGGAGGGGGTGGAAACCGTCCACCCCCCTCGAGATGTGCGCGCGAAAAGTCAACGCTCACATCTCGAGGGGGGTGGACGGTTTCCACCCCATCCACCTCATTTCCCTCGCTGGTTTCCTCGCTCAAACCCTCGACATTTAGAATTTCTGTTACTAGATGTTTTTTTCTTCTTCTAGTTATCGAACTTTTTTTAGAAATCTGAAATATTAATTTATTTCATCGGATCAACGTCAACTTCATTACATTTTAATCCGTTATATCTTAATTTAGTATTAAATTTTATTATATAAGTAATTATTATACAATATGTAGTTTGTACAATACTAGTGGAATACACGTGCCGTTGGCACTATCGCAGATTACATCATACTTAAACGGCTATGTTGAATACTCAAATTTGTGATTTTATTTAAACTTGTCATAAGCTTTTGTACCTCACGTAATTTGGCATTCAAAAAAACATGTTGCCTGAGCGCAATATATGTTCACCGTTTTCAGTATATTAAAAGTGTTCTTTTTGGCGATCGAAGAGACACGCACACAAAATCATTTTATCCAAAATGTCAATTTATGAATAAAGTAATTTATCTGAACATGTCATAAGAAGTAAAAACTCAAAATTTCGACAGTGTCCCTTGTATTTTTCAATAATTGAAACCTGTATGAACCTGTCATACAAATTTATAATGGCAATCAATGCCATGAACACCAAATAATATATCCACACGCCAAAATAATATAAAAACATTTAAGTACATCAAAGCCATACATTGTTTATACCTATACGCATTTAAAGAGCATGGTTTCCACCATTTCTCTTTTCAAAAAATGAGAACAAAAGGAACCCACAATATACAAAAATGGGTTAAAACTGCATATGTACATCAAAACTATGTATCAACAACTGCTCCAAACATCGTCTGCATCACATTATCAAATGACTCGGCGTCTATATGCACCAACTTTGAGCAAGGAGGGAATATGACTGAAATCTACAAATTTATCACACACAATATTAGAAAAAAAAATGTTAATAAAATAAGCTATTTTCAATCATCTTTAGAGATAAACTACCTTATTTGCCAATTTCCAATGACGCCCACCATTATACTTTTGTTTTTTAATGGTTTTTTTGAACTCCTCGACAATGATATCCCAATTCTACAAAAATGTATAATCAATATTAGATTCATATCGTATGAAAGCAAAATATAAATATCAATAGAAAATTTATTAAAACATACCTTTAAAAAATTCTTACAACAAAACTTCTGGATAAACAATATTGGTCGTAGAATCCAGCCCATCTTGAGGTAAAAGGACACTTATTCTATTAGAAGCTGTGCATCTAGATAATGCAACATAAAGTTGGCCATGGCTGAATACCGGTGTTCGTAAATCAACTCCAACGTATTTCACAGATTGACCCTGCGAGCCGCACTGGAAATTGACGCCTTTTCATTTTGAAGGGAAACTCGGAAGATGATGGCGTTAAAGAGATTCTAGGAATGAAAACTAAATTGCCAGCCTTATCCCCATTTAAGATTTTTGCTTCAATTATACGCTTTGCACACCGCATAACCATAAGACGTGTTCCATTACAAAATCCATCTTTAGGTGCGATGTTTCTCAGCAACATAATTGGACAACCTACTTTTAATTCTAACTTAAATGGCGGTAATCCAGAAGGATTAAGCGAGTTCAAATACTCAGTTGGATAACGGTTGGCAATGGAATGATCATTTTCAAAATGTTCCGCCATTTTATTTGCGGCAAAATAAACAATGATTTCTCCTGGAAAATCAGATAATGCAGCTTTGTTAATGTCGCAGACATCGTCATTTCGTGCTGAGAGAATTGTTCGCACAGTCAAATAATTCGGAGACGTTGTGCCGATTACATTTAGTTGAGGATAAACCAAAGAAATTAGTTCACTTAAATCGTTGCACTTGTGCACCGTTGTTGGAATACGAATAACATCTTGTGCGGTGCTTCCAATCTATATAAAATAAAAATAATAAGTAATTAAAAAATAGCAATGTAGTAAAATGTAGAATTGTTTACACAAAAATAATACCTCAGTCAAAAACTTCGTAAACCCGTCATTGCCTACCCCATTGTCCAACCGCATATTCAAACTCAAAGTCAGAACTTGTATGTTTAACCAAAGCTTAGAACGCCTCAAAGATGCAGCCACAATTTGCTCGCGGACGCCTTTGGGTATCACTGGCAATATCTGTCGAAAATCACCCCCAAGAACAACAGTAATACCACCAAATGACTTATTGGTGCTGTAAATGTCTTGTAGTGCACGATCAACTACTTCAACACAATATCTATGTTGCATCGGAACTTCATCCAAGATAATTAGTTTGGTCTCCCTGAATAACTCAGCGTGCAATGACTGTTTACTAAACCCACACATTGAATTTTCCATGACATCCAGCGGAATACGAAACATTGAATGAGATGTTCTACCTCCCACTAATAGTAACGCCGCAATACCAGATGATGCAACGGTAATGACAATGTGTCCAAGGCTGCGACATTTTGATGCAATAGCGTTGTATAAAAAAGTTTTTCCTGTTCCTGCACCTCCATTAAAAAAAAAATGAATTCCTTTATTTTCAAGAACTGAAGTTACTATTGCAGTATAAGCAGAACGTTGTGCCTCATTAAGAAGATCGACGGATGATTGTGCATCGGATTCTTGACCAGCATACTGAAGTTGTCGGTGTTCCCATATGAGTCTGTTACCAACTATCATGTCCCAATTTTCAATTGGCAGGGGCATAGGTGGGAACTTCGTTAAATTCTTCCCTCCTTCTTGAAGAAATTGATTTATGAGATACAAACCATAATCCAGAGTCTGAGCATCTGTTGGATTTGAAATACCGAACCTTGTTCGAAGTTGGTGCGAAAGATCATCACATATATTCACTGAGAACCTTGTCCATTGCAAATCTGGGTGAAGTGGATGACATTCCATTAGAATCACACTAAACAATCTTCTCAACTGATTCCCAGTTTTCATGATCGCAGCCTCTTCAAGGCACTGAATCCATTCATCATCATCTTCTAGGAGTCCTCGTGAGGTGCAAGCTAATTTGAAGGTGTCGTGTAAAACATTGTCATATGTGCGCAAATGTTCAAATGATTGTGGCCCTTTTACAACCGTTAGAAGCAGTCGCAAATAAAACCTTTCACCTTCACGAGGACTGGCAAAGTACATTCTTCCAATTGCATAGCCCATTTTTCTTTTTGTCCACATTTTTTGTGATTTCTGCCAAACAAAATGTTGGGGGAATTGTTGGTAGGTAAATGTACGTGCAAACGGATCTACAACACAACATGAAAAAAATGCAGTTAAAGTCGACATTTGGTGTCTAGCTCTAAGTAAAATTGATTGTGCTTGATCTGTAGGATTGAACACAACATGATGCATTCCAGGTAAATGAAGCGCCAATCGAACCACTGTAGGATTTTCTTCGTGTAAAAGATGACCAAATATCCGCCAAGCAGCTTCTGGCGGACCAATATATCGAGCATCAAGATATTGTTGGATTTCATCTACTCCCCCTAGTACCATTGTTGTTCTATCATGACCTTTATAAATGTACTTGTGTATGTATTTAACACATCTAATTCCCTCACACACTTCCACATTAATATGACAATCAAACATCCTTGAAAGATATGGATTATATGGCACCACATCTCTATTATCAACTGGTTGACCCTTCACATTATATACTCGGCCAGTATTGCGGCGTCGATAAATAGGATATCCATCTTGGCCCATTGTTGTTGTTTCTGAATATTCTCGAGGATATCTTTTTGTGCACCTCCCATTCTCCATACACGGTGCTCCAGAATTTCGAACACCACATGGTCCATGCACCATACAATGTAAAATTGTTTGAAATAGCATCGGATCTTTATCCGGGTCAGGAAATTCTGCACACACGATCTTATCAATTTGAGCGGTAGTGCGAATTTTTTGTAAATGGTGAAGGAATTTAAGTGCGTGCATATGAGGTAGCCCACACTTTTGGAATTCAATGGTAAAGACATGAGCTACAACATCACCGAATGTGCCTCTTTTGATAATCTTATCCATTAGACTTTTTTTTTTAACTCAAAAACTCGAGATACTAAATCTGGGCGATCCGTAGGCTTTTGGTGAGGTAACAGAGCATCCATAATTTCAGGCCATTTTGGATTTGCAGTCATGGTTAAGAAAACATCTGGATGATTGTTGTAACGTGTGATAGCCATTGAATATTGAAATATCTCAAACATGTGTCTTGGACTACCAATATGGGATGACGGCAAAATAAGTCGCTTCCCAACTTGATCTGGTCTTAACCCATCGGGCCCAATGTCCGTAAGACTTTCATAGAGCTCAGCCCTGAGCTTTGTTTGATTGTTCCTCACATACATTAATCGATTTTGCTCTGTTGAAGCCCAAACATCTACTAAAAACTCCTGAAGCAATTTGCCACCTCTCAAAATTGTTGAGTACTCAGTTGGTGGTTCGAACAAACGATAACTGTAAAACTCCATCTGAGTAAGTCGTTTATTTGAACACCTATTAGTTGTAACATCCCACTGAGTTAATTCAGGTTCCCAACCTAAGTCGCCATACGGAAATAATAGCACATAATGAAGCGGTAAGTAAGCTGGGTGACATTCATTAATTTTCATCAACTCTTGATTTCCTCGCAAATATACGACAATATCTCTGGTTGTGTTTACTTCAGGGACATCTCCAGGCAAAATAATTGCTATTTCATTTGATGAAGGAAGATTGTAACGCCGCCGATATTTATGACAACTATAGTGTAAATACTATTAGTCCTATATTTGTACAATATTAGTCCTATGAAACTCCTTATATAGCATGTAAGAGTTTAAAATGTTTAAATTATATTTGATAATTTCATAACTAAATCAAAATTTTTACTTTTTTTTTTTTTTCCTATAAGCAACGAAATATTTCTTAAAAGAGTAAGTCTAGCTAGTCAGGTTTGTTAGCCATTTTTTGGTCAGATTTTGATTTTTTTTACACTTTTATTATTTTTCTTTAAAAGTACAATCACAAACATCATCTATAAAATGGGTGAAAATGTAAAAAAATTCGAAACTTTATCAAAAATAGCTAGCAAATCTGATTAGATAGAATTGTTGTTCTTAAAAACAGCGGACCAAAATTACCTCGAAAAACAAATTGACAATCCTTGGTACAAGGAAAATTCTAAATGGCGAGGAAAGGGACGAGGGGGTGGGTGTTACCGCTCATCCCCTTGAGATGCGAGCCTACACCCTCGAGATGCGCAGCTTTGCATATCTCGAGGGGGATGAGCGGTGACACCCACCCCCTCACACGTTTACTCGACGCCTAGAAGGTCTGTTGGTACAAAGTAGGGGTGGGCATTTAGGATCGAAAACCTGGACCGAACCGACAACCGGACCGATCGGGTCGGTCCAGATCGATTTTAATTAATTAAAAAAATTTCGATTGTAAAAACCCGGCCCGACCCGAAGTTTCTAGTCCGGGTCTCGGTTTCCCTTTCTGAAACCCGTCGGGTAACCGGCCTGGCCCAGGTTAAATAGTTCATTGAGGATTCAAAATTGAGAACTATCCACAGTGTTCTCACAGCGAAGATCGACCGAACCATCCATCTCCTCACAGCGAAGGCGAAGCCGCGAAGGCTTCTTCTCTTCTCCCAGTGACCGACGCCTCTTCTCTTCTCACAGCGGAAGCGGAGGCCGAGCCGACCCTCCCATTTTCTCTCTCAGCAAAGGCGAGGGCCGAGCCGCCTCCCTCTCCCCTCCCTTCCCCGCCTTTCCCTAGATCAGATCAGATTTCAAATCTATAGTGAAGAGATTAAGATTTCCTAGATCTGCAGAGGACCACTCTTCCATCAAATGCTGAATAGAGATTAGAAGGAGGGCTTGAATTCTGAATTCTGCTAAGCATTCCGTTCAAATGCGCTGAGTGAAAGGACAAGAAAGGAGCATGTGATTAATATACTTTGCCTCAATACTGCAAAGAGCACACTGATTTGGGATGAGCATCCCCCTTCTATTGATGTTATCCACTGTTAGAAGTTTGCCATGAAAAATGGTCCAAAGGAGGTAGCATCCCCCTTATATTTTTGGGCTGAATGTTGCTCTTAGGACCGAGACCGGCCAGAAACCGGCCCGTAATTCGGTTAACCGGAACCTCGGTTACCCGGTCAACTCGATCCGATTTTGGGTCTCATAAACACGGGCCCGAATTTCTTGGGCCAATTTTCGATTTTGGACCGATTACCCGTACTTGCCCAGCCCTAGTACAAAGTATTATGACCATCCATTCACGTCAATGATGGGACACCCATGATATTGTTTGTTTTGAAATCTGTCCTCCCAAATGGAAACATCTTCATCTTCTTTATATTTCTAGTGTAGGTCATAGTCATTGGTTCTCACATTCTCTTCCCTAGTAAATTAAGAGTTTTTTCTTCAATAATGCATTTCCCTTTCAAATAAATATTTTGGTACACTAATTCCAGGGGAAATTCTAAATGGCGAGGGAACCAGCGAGGGAGAGGGGTGAAGCCAAGCCGTTCATCTCTCTCGAGATGCATGAAAACGCGTATCTCGAGGTATTTTCACGCATCTCAAGGGGATGAACGACTTCACCTCCTCCCTCACTGGTTTCCTCGCCCCTTCCCTAGCCAGAGAGCCAGACCCGCACAGTCAAAGACACATCTAAGATGGAGTAATGCTACGGTGCCTGGCCCAGATGCCTGGTGTTGTGCTTGGTGCTACCAGGCACCATAGATCTGCATCGAGATAAGATACAACTCCTATCTCGATGCAGATCTACGGTGCCTGATTTGCACCAGGCACAACACTAGGCATAAGGCCGGTGCACTTAGAAAAAGCCCTCTAAGATGATGAATGGTATTGTGCTAGTCTGTCACAAGCCTGAATGTGCGGGCTGACTCTCTAGAAGTGTTCATTTTGGTATGACTTTTTGACTAATTCCATATGGAAAATGCTGCATTCCTTAATTTAGTATCTTATTTTCTTGTCTTACATGATGTGGCACAATTTAGTCAGCATATTATATATGTCTAATCTCCCTTCTTTTACTCATTATTCTTCATGTTTTGACTCCACTTTCTTTATCCATCTACAATGGATCTTATCTTATCTTATCCAGCAATCCATTATTGGTGAGACTCAAATTTGAAGTAAAAATTTTATTCACAAACAACCAATCTCGTCTATGTAGTCACTAGAGAAAAAAAAAAAAAAAAAAAAGCATACCATCAATAATTAGGGTGACATTGCGTGATTTTGAAAGAATGATGAAAATTTTAAAGTATTTATGTGTATTTTTAGATTGTAAAAAACATTTTCTGATGATGCCTAATATTCACATAATTATTACATAATATACCTCATAACTTATGTTTGTTAGTGTTTCGAATAGTGTATTTTAGTTTAATTATTCTATTTTTGTATTTTTGTAGGATTTGGAGTTTAAAAGTCAAAAGTGCATTAGCGTGGCGAATTTTGAAATTCATGGACAAATTAACGAAGTGGAGCGGGAGACACTCAAGCCAAAGATTAAGAGAACCAAAGAAAAAATGAAGGAAATTAGTTTTGAATTTTGGTGGTACAAAGAAGTGATATGGATGAACATAGCAAAACTCATTTTTCCTTTTATTAAAACATAATCAAAACAAAAGGGTATCCACCAACATAGAATGGGTATTTTGGTTGCTAAGTTGGGCCCAATAGGGCAAGGAGGCTTTTTAACCAAAAAGAGGACAGCACAGAAACAAAAAGGAAGTTTTGGATTTTATTTGTTTTCTTGGCAAAAAGAGGACGGCTGGACAAGAATAAAGAGGGCAGCAGCAGCAGCAGCAGTCGAAGGAGGCGGTTTTGCTCCAGAAAAGAAAGCGCAAGAAGCTGCCATAACGCAGCAGCAGTAGCGAAGATGCAGCCGTAGCGAAGGCGCAGGACAGCAGCGCATACGCTGTCCAGGACAGCGTGAACGCATGCAAACACAGCAGCGCAGCAGCAGCAGTGTGCGCAGCAGCAGAGTAGAAACGCATCAGCAGCAGGGTGCGCATCACTGATTCGCCACGCGCCGCCATGTCGATGAAGCTCCACGCCGTTGTTGCTATTCTCACCTTCGCCATGAGTCACTAAACCCGACGCAAGGTGAAGAGGTGAACTCCTAGATGTAACACACTAAATTAGTATTTGATTCGCTTTAAGCTTTCACGATGAATAATGGTGTTTAATGATTCTCACTTTTATTTAATATAGAAATTTATGTTGTTTTAGTGACAAGGATTTCATAGATTTCTTCGTAGATTATTATTATTCCGGTGATTATCTTTTCTTCTCCATATAAGCTTAGTCACGCTTTTCTTATGTGTGGAATGTTTAAGAATTAATTGATTCCGGTAGGTTAGTTATATGTGATCGTCATTTATTACGATATTGTCTCCGGATATATCGTAAGTTTAGGATATCACATATGACAGACCTTTGTGTTTTCTTAGAAGAAGTGAAATCTAAAATTCATTTACATTAGGGTATATTAATGATTAAAAGATTATTTTTCCGATTACGTCGTTTGGGATGTGAAACACGTAGTTGAGTCATCATAGCGAATCAATACTAGTTGGCGCGTGAAGTCTAGGAGGGATTCTTGGAACCTTGTGATTTTTCCAAACTTAATTTTCATTAAATTAAATTCAATTTCGTATTTTAAATTTGTTAGAATTTATTAACTTTAGTTTCGCATAGTTTGTCTTCCTTAACCTTATTTTGTAGATCATTTTTCCTCGTGGGATCGACACCCCATTCTTTACTGCAATTGACCGCGTGTACTGTTTGGGCGTAATCAAATTTTGGCGCCGTTGCCGGGGAACAAGCGTCATTCTACAAGGAAGGTTTTGGGTATTATCTTTCTTGCTCATTTTTCATTTTATTTTATTTTATTTTATTTTTTAGGTTTTAGGTCCAGTTTAATTTTTATTTTTATTTTATTTTATTTCTAAAAAAAAATTAAAAAAATAAAATAAAATAAAAAAAAAACATTGGAGGAGTGAGTTGGATTAGAGACCACTTAGGGAGACTAATTAGGATCCCCAATTTAGAACACCCACAAATTCACATTGAGGCCAAGTTAAGTTCTACTTCTAATTCTAACACCATGAGTAATCACGAAGATGACCATGTTCGGTCGCTAAAGGACTATCTCCACCCCACGCGCACTGCTACTCCATCATGTATCATGTTTGCACCAAGTACACCAAAGCTAGATTTTAAGCCGGGTATGATACAATTATTACCTACTTTTCATGGCCTAGAGATTGAAAATCCTTATGTTCACATTAGGGAATTTGAGGAAGTTGTTGCCACTTTCCACAACAAAGTTGAGGCTGTAGACTCGGTTAGACTAAGGTTCTTTCCTTTTTCCCTTAAGAAAAAAACGAAGAGTTGGCTATACTCTTTGCGACCAAGGTCTATAGGTTCGTGGGAGGAGATGACCCAAGCATTTTTTAATAAATACTTTCCTCACCACAAAACCAACGGTCTAAAGAGACAGATTTCTACCTTCACCCAAAAGAATAGCGAGACATTATATCAAGTATGGGAGAGGTTCAAGGATCTCTTGAATACATGCCCACACCATGGGTATGAGAGTTGGCGCTTAGTCAGTTATTTTTATGAGGGGCTCACCAGTAGAGAACGTCAGTTCGTTGAGATGATGTGTAATGGAGAGTTTTTGCAAAAAGACCCTGACGAGGCCATTGAGTACCTGAATGACTTAGCTGAAAAGGCCCACACTTGGACTGGTCCAATTGCTACTGAGAGCACGGATAGAACACGCCCAGCTGGAGTTTACCAACTTAGGGAAGAGGATAGCCTTAAAGCCCAACTTGATAGAGTAACTAGGGAGTTAGAGGCACTTAAGACCAAGGATGGTAAGCCCACACATACTGTTGCCAGAGTTGAGCTACAGGACGCCTGTTTTATATGCGGGGGAGTTGAACACTTCGCACAGGATTGCCCAACCTTCACTGAGATGAGAGGGGTTTATGAGGAACAATGTAACGCCTTAGGGATGTACAAGAAGCCTTACTCACCATTCTCTAACACTTACAATTCTGGCTGGAGAGATCACTCTAACTTCGGCTGGAGGTCTGAGTCAGACCAACCTACACACTCACAGGCACAACCACCTAGGTCATACCCTGCACCTCCATACAATGCACAATCTAACAGAAGTTCCTTATCAGACACATTACATGCATTTATAGAGGCACAAGGTAAAACTAATCAAAAATTTGAGGTTGCATTGACACAGTTGGCAGAGGAGAACAAGGAGATCAAAAGCCAAATAACCAAGCTGACAAGTTCATTAACAGTACAAGCTCGGGGCCAATTTCTGTCACAGCCTCAAGCAAATCCGAAGGGCCAACTTATGGCACAAACCTCTACTTCAGACTCTCAGAATGTCAAAGAGGTTAATGCCATCGCTACTCGGAGTGGTAAGATTTTAGATGGGTCAAGCTCGTCCACAACTATAAGCACCTCCCTAAGTGCAAAGGAGAGCATCCCTGAGGATGAGCCCAACAAGAACATTCCAGTATCAGTTCCTTTTCCTCAAGCACTAAGACCTACTGGAAAGAAATCGAAAATGCATGGTGAGATTCTAGAACACTTGAAACAGGTTAAAATTAACTTACCTTTGCTGCATGTGATTAAACAGGTACCAACTTATGCGAGGATCATCAAGGATCTATGCACTATCAAGAGAAAGCATCATGTCAAGCAGACTGCCTTCTTGACAGAACAGGTAAGTGCGGTGATTGAGCAGAGGACACCACCCAAGTACAAAGATCCAGGGTGTCCTACAGTCACCTGCCAGATTGGGACTCATGAGTTCGGCCAAGCCTTGTTGGATTTAGGGGCAAGTGTAAATCTGATGCCATATTCTATTTACTTGCAATTGGGTCTAGGAGAGATTAAACCCACATCCGTGGTACTACAATTGGCTGATAGATCGGTTAAGAAGCCAAGAGGAATAGTCGAGGATGTCTTGCTTCAGATTGATAAGTTTTACTATCCCGTCGACTTTCTTATTTTAGATACTCATTCTGTGGTTAATATGGAGTATACAGTTCCGATTATTTTAGGTAGACCTTTTCTTGCCACAGCTAACGCTCTTATCAATTGCAGGAACGGTCTAATGAAGCTGTCTTTTAGGAACATGACTCTGGAGGTCAACATATTCAATATTAGCAAGCAACCACGTGATGATGATGAGTGTCATCATACCTACATGATAGACACGCTGATATCAGAGGACGCGCTCCTGAGCGCAGATTCTGAAACCTTAGAGTACCTCCTTTCTATTTCTGATTCTGAGAATTCACTTTATCCTGACAATGCTTTTGATATTGCTGTTGTTTCAGGGTTAAAGGATAAAGGAGGGCGACAATGGCAACCATGCTTTGAGGAGTTGCGAATGGAAAGAGAGAAACCACAACCATCCACAGTGGAAACTCCGAAAGTTGACCTAGCTCCACTGCCCGAGGGACTTAAACATGCATTCCTCGGACCAGGTGATACCTTTCCTGTTATTATTTCTTCCGTGCTTGATAGCTCACAAGAAGAAGAATTGATTAATATGTTACGTGAGCACAAATCTGCATTAGGTTGGACTATAGCTGACATTAAAGGTATTAGCCCCTTAATATGTTCCCATAGGATCCACTTAGAAGAAGGAGCTAACCCCCGTAGAGATCCTCAAAGACGACTTAACCCTACTATGAAAGAGGTGGTGAAAAATGAAGTTTTAAAAATGTTAGATGCCGGCATCATTTATCCCATCTCTGATAGCAAGTGGGTTAGTCCAACTCAAGTAGTTCCCAAGAAATCAGGCATAATTGTGGTGACTAATGATGAGGGGGTGACTGTTCCTACTAAGGTAGTTACAGGGTGGCGCATGTGCATTGATTATAGGAAACTTAATTCTGCCACCCGCAAGGATCACTTCTCACTTCCATTCATAGACCAAATCTTAGAGCGAGTAGCTGGTCATTCTTTCTATTGCTTTCTAGATGGGTATTCAGGATATTATCAGATTGAGATTGCATTAGAGGATCAGGATAAGACTACTTTCACATGTCCTTTTGGTACTTATGCTTTTCGGCGTATGCCATTTGGTTTGTGTAATGCACCGGCTACTTTTCAGCGATGCATGATGAGTATTTTTAGTGACATGGTTGAAAAATGTATGGAAGTTTTCATGGATGATTTGACTGTTTTTGGTGATTCCTTTGATTCATGTTTACTTCACTTGAAGGCTGTTTTAAGTAGATGTGAAGAGAAGGGTCTGGTGCTTAATTGGGAAAAATGTCATTTCATGGTTTCCTATGGAATAGTTCTGGGACACATAGTTTCTAATAAAGGAATCGAGGTAGATAAAGCTAAAATTGAATTGATTTCTAAACTACCTACACCTAAAAGTGTCAAGGATGTGAGATCCTTTCTAGGGCACGCGGGTTTTTATAGGAGGTTCATACAGAATTTTTCTGCCATCTCTAGACCATTAAGCAACCTCCTGGTCAAAGATGTCGTGTTCCAATGGACACAAGAGTGTGAGGACGCCTTCCGAACACTCATTGATAGGCTCACCTCTGCCCCCATCATGCAGCCACCAGATTGGACTTTACATTTGAGATAATGTGTGATGCAAACAATTATGCTGTGGGGGCAGTCTTGGGACAACGAAGGGAAGGGAAGCCATTTGTTGTTTACTATGCTAGTCGAACACTTAATGATGCTCAAAAGAATTATTCGACTACTGAAAAAGAGTTGCTAGCTGTAGTTTTTGCTTTAGATAAATTTCGTGCTTATTTGATTAGTACACCTATCACTGTTTTTACTGACTATGCAGCTCTTAAGTTCCTTCTTTCTAAAAAGGATGCTAAGGCAAGATTGATTAGGTGGATTTTACTTCTGCAGAAATTTGATCTAACTATAAAGGATAAGAAGGGGGTCGAGAATGTTGTGGCGGATCACTTGTCTCGTTTGGAGTTCAGTGACTCTGCCAATGGCCCACCCATCCGTGATGACTTCCCTGATGAACACCTATTCGCCGTCACTCAAGTACCATGGTATGCACACATTGTTAATTACTTGGTTTTCGGCGAAGTTCCATCATCATGGAGTGCTCAAGATAAGCGCAAATTTTTGGTCGAGGTAAGAAATTTTTATTGGGATGATCCTTATCTATATAAGTATTGCCCCGACCAAATCATGAGGCGTTGTATCCCTGAAGGTGAGATTGAAAGTGTCTTACATTTTTGTCATAGTGCAGCTTGTGGAGGCCATTTTTCTATGAAAAAGACCGCTACAAAATTTTTACAGTCTGGATTATATTGGCCTACTTTGTTTAAGGACACTAACAATTATTGTCGTTCTTGTGATAGATGCCAGAAGTTGGGTGCATTGTCCCGGAGACACATGATGCCCCTTAACCCCATCCTAGTCATTGAGATATTTGATTGTTGGGGGATTGATTTTATGGGACCTTTTCCATCTTCCTTTGGATATTTGTATATTTTGCTTGCAGTGGACTATGTGTCCAAATGGGTTGAGGCTGTGGCGTGCCGACACAATGACAACAATACTGTTGTCAAGTTTATCAAAGAACACATTCTATCCCGTTTCGGTACACCACGAGCCATTATTAGTGATCAGGGGACTCATTTCTGTAATCGCTCTTTTGAAGCTTTGATGCGTAGGTATGGAGTTCATCACAAGGTTGCCAATGCCTATCATCCGCAGACAAATGGCCAAGCTGAGTTGGCCAATCGAGAAGTAAAACAAATCTTGGAGAAGATGGTGAATCCTGATAGGAAGGATTGGTCCTTGCGCCTTCCTGATGCACTTTGGGCCTACCGTACCGCTTATAAGACAATTCTCGGGATGTCTCCATATCGACTTATATATGGAAAAGCATGTCATTTACCTGTTGAGTTAGAACATCGCGCTTATTGGGCCGTAAAAAGCACTAACTTTGATCTCAATGATGCAGGTATTCAGCGGAAACTTCAGTTGGCTGAAATTGAGGAGTTGCGAAATGATGCCTATGACAATTCCCGAATATACAAGGCGATGATGAAAACAGTTCATGATAAGCAAATTCTGAGGAAACATTTCGAGCCCAACCAACGAGTCTATCTCTATGACTCACGCCTTCATCTTCATCCTGGCAAGCTAAAATCGAGATGGACGGGCCCATTCATGGTAAAACAAGTTTTTCCCAATGGATCCATAGAAATTGAAGATCCAAAAGATGGGAGAGTATTTAGAGTCAATGGGCAACGTTTGAAGCACTATGTGGAGCGAGTAGAGGTGCCAGAAGAGATCTCTCTGGGTGCCCCTGTCTACTTGATTTGATGTTCTCTACCCTATCTTTAGTTTAGGTTTTTATTTTTATTTTTATTTTTATCTTTCATTTATTATTATTATTATTATTATTATTATTATTATTATTATTATTATTTAGTTTAGTTTAGGTTGTTGCTTTTATGTTTTTCTTTTAGTGTTTCAGGTTATTTTAGGTGTTGCTACTGGAGTCACTTGGAGCTCTTCATCCCATATGTTCCTTTCTCCCGTCGGTATAAATTTCTTATATTTTGGTGACTGTGAGGACAATGTCTATTTGAAATTGGTAAAGCTTCACCATGGTAATATCACCCTAACCCTCCTCTTTTCCTTTTCCTTCATTTGTCATGATTATTATTTTATACATTGAGGACAATGTTTGGTTTAGGTTTGGGGGTATGGTTTATTAGATTTTTTTTTTAATGCAATTTTCAAAAATCTTTGAGTTTAAAACGTATTTTACAATTAAACCGAGTCATTTTTGTGTTCTACTCAATCTCCATTGAATACTTAGATGATTATGGTAATTGTGTAAAATCTTCTTGAAAATGCATTTGAAATCCGAACTCTTGGTGAATAAAAAAAAAAGTGAAAAAAGGGGTTTTGAGTTTTTTTTAGAGAATATTTTTTGTTGCCTTTAATTTTGAGAAAACACATACTAGCACGGGTCACATAGTTATATTAGTGGAAAACATGATATTTGATATTATCCTTATGTTAGATGTATTTCGTGAGACTTTTCAACTCGACTATTCATGCACTATAAGCCAAGTCAACATGATTTGAAGTTGATTAGTGAGGTATTGAACTAGAAAACTTTAGAATAATAGTGGAGACTTAACCCTTGTGAGTTTTGAGCCATTCTTTATTTCTTGAGGGTTATTAATTACACTCTGATTTTTCTCGAGTCCGCATTATTTCGTTGATAATCTCATTATTCTTGATTTTCTTATTGATTGCTTTAAGAATGACATAAAAATTGAATCTTTACACTAGAACTTCTTGCTTTATTTAGTTGAGATGTCCTAGTACTAACTAGAACTTATGAAGTGATATAGGCATTTCTTTCTTTAAACCATTTTTAGCCTTTTAGCCTACCCAATAATAAATATCCATTTGCAGCCCTTTGAGCCTTTAAATAGCTTTTTCTTTGTTATCCCCATTCCCAATACCTACTCCAATCAAGGAGTAATACCTTTATTATTTTATCCTTACCCAATTTTCTGAGAATGTATACGGTGAGATATATTTATGGAATGGGCAAAAAAAAAAAAAAAAAAAAAAGATATTTCATGCACCCTCGAAGTAAAAGTGTTGGATTGTATCAATGGGGAAAAACATGTTAAAAAAAATTGCGATTGAAGAAGAAAATAATGAAGAAAAAGTTAATGGTGTACAACATTGATTTGTTCTTCAATACCCTATGTGTTTATTCAAGGGTGTATCCATTTTCAGCAAATCTTTGTATCCTTTTTGTCCATTATTGTTTGCCATAATCCAAGCCCCAATACAACCTAGTAAAGACCTGATTGATCTTAAGTGAAAGTTAGCTTAATAGATGTGGAGATTGAATAGGCAAGAACTATGGTGTTTGGTTCAACATTCTCAAAAGTAATCAATATTCCTGTCCATGAGATCATATTCATTTCACTCGTTGAAAATTCCGTTTTTCATGATAATTATATGTGAGACGTTTTCATTTTCCATAGTATATTCTTTTCCTCACATATAAACTGAGTGCCCAATCTCTGAGCGTTTCATTTCTGAGCGACATGAGAGAATTGTATAAACGTCTTTTCTAAAGGTTATCTTGTCACATCTTTACTATGAGATGAAGAGTTATGTTGATAAGACTCCTCACACACACACTTCGAGTTGAGAATGATTATGAAATTTATTTAACCTTTAGATACTATTAAATTATTGTACTCTATTGATATACTTTTGTGACAGTTTTAGTTTGTTGTTTTTCTCGAATGCTAAGCAATTAGAAAATTACTCTAAGGAAAATAAAGAAGAATGCTCACGTTTTTGCATTATGTTTTTAGAAAATAGATTTTGTTTTATTAAGTCAGTAATGTTTGGGGGTAGCATTTCTGAAAACCCTCACGAGACTATAACTCGTCCTCTAGAGGTAATCTAGAGGTTTAAAGCCTTGTTGCACGTTAAGGTAAGTGCAACCGTGATTCCTACGAAAGTGAGTTAGGATTTTATTCTTAATTTTGTTTTGCTCGAGGACTAGCAAAATGTAGGTTTGGGGGTATTTGATATTCACATAATTATTACATAATATACCTCCTAACTTATGTTTGTTAGTATTTCGAATAGTGTATTTTAGTTCAATTATTCTATTTTTGTATTTTTGTAGGATTTGGAGTTTAAAAGTCAAAAGTGCATTAGCGTGGCGAATTTTGAAATTCATGGACAAATTAATGAAGTGGAGCGGGAGACACTCAAGCCAAAGATAAGAGAACCAAAGAAAAAATGAAGGAAATTAGTTTTGAATTTTGGTGGTACAAAGAAGTGATATGGATGAACATAGCAAAACCCATTTTTCCTTTTATTAAAACATAATCCAAACAAAAGGGGTGAGACCCTTTTGTTTCCAATTGGATTTGGCTTGGGGATCCACCAACATAGAATGGGTATTTTGGTTGCTAAGTTGGGCCCAATAGGGCAAGGAGGCTTTTTAACCAAAAAGAGGACAGCACAGAAACAAAAAGGAAGTTTTGGATTTTATTTGTTTTCTTGGCAAAAAGAGGACGGCTGGACAAGAATAAAGAGGGCAGCAGCAGCAGCAGTCGAAGGAGGCGGTTTTGCTCCAGAAAAGAAAGCGCAAGAAGCTGCCATAACGCAGCAGCAGTAGCGAAGACGCAGCCGTAGCGAAGGCGCAGGACAGCAGCGCAGCAGCAGAGTAGAAACGCATCAGCAGCAGGATGCACATCACTGATTCGCCACGCGCCGCCATGCCGATGAAGCTCCACGTCGTTGTTGCTATTCTCACCTTCGCCATGAGTCACTAAACCCCACACAAGGTGAAGAGGTGAACTCCTAGATGTAACTTACTAAATTAGTATTTGATTCGCTTTAAGCTTTCACGATGAATAATGATGTTTAATGATTCTCACTTTTATTTAATATAGAAATTTATGTTGTTTTAGTGACAAGGATTTCATAGATTTCTTCGTAGATTATTATTATTCCGGTGATTATCTTTTTTTCTCCATATAAGCTTAGTCACGCTTTTCTTATGTGTGGACTGTTTAAGAATTAATTGATTCCGGTAGGTTAGTTATATGTGATCGTCATTTATTACGATATTGTCTCCGGATATATCGTAAGTTTAGGATATCACATATGACAGACCTTTGTGTTTTCTTAGAAGAAGTGAAATCTAAAATTCATTTACATTAGGGTATATTAATGATTAAAAGATTATTTTTCCGATTACGTCGTTTGGGATGTGAAACACGTAGTTGAGTCATCATAGCGAATCAATACTAGTTGGCGCGTGAAGTCTAGGAGGGATTCTTGGAACCTTGGGATTTTTCCAAACTTAATTTTCATTAAATTAAATTCAATTTCGTATTTTAAATTTGTTAGAATTTATTAACTTTAGTTTCGCATAGTTTGTCTTCCTTAACCTTATTTTGTAGATCGTTTTTCCTCGTGGGATCGACACCCCATTCTTTACTACAATTGACCGCGTGTACTGTTTGGGCGTAATCAATGCCACATCATTTTGATTGTAAAATTTGATTGCAAAACCAGATTCCCTAGCCTCACTCTTTTTCTTTTCTTTGCAGTATGTGATTGATCAAACTGTGAAATTTATAAAAGCTTTGTTGGTGCAAATTAAAATTGTCATCCATTCTTAAACTTGGGCTAACCCCAATGACAAAAATAGGTAACTAGCCTCCATCAGATATGTAGTAACAACAATTATACACGAAATGGCAGAAAGGATTTTTGCAGTTGCACCCTTGAACAAAGACTTGGGACCGTCATTAGCCAAATCTTAACTTGTTTTCTCAGGTTTATTGATAAGAAATAATCCCTGATTTATTAATGAGAGTTGAGGACAAAAAGAGAGATAAAGAAAGAGTTCACATCATCTTCTCAAGGGGAAACAAATTAGTTATGTGAAAAGGAAGAGATAGATTATCACAAAATCAGGAGCAGACATAAATCAAAGATGTTTATGATGAGGATGATATGGATGCCCTCAAATATAAGGGGAATGGAGAGACCATGATAAAATATGGGTCTGTATAGAGTGTTCCATTGAGTACTTTTTTTTTTCCCCGTAGGGCCAATTTGGGTTCTCCTCGGAGATGCTCTTAGTAATGCTCATTCCATATTGATTAATTTTGGCTCAAAATGTCTTAAAGTTAAAGACATAACATATATGGCCCAATGACATAGCTCAATGGCATAGTTGCAAATAGGATTATAAGTGAGGGTCGTTGAGCTCATCTTAGGACACGATTAATGAAAACATCCTTGGCAAATGCTTTCGCAGTAGTTTGTCTTTCATAAATCCAAGAATTTCACCTCTGACTATGAAATACGAATGCCCCGATTATCCCTGTTAATCTTTACTTCGATCCCGAAGGCCAACGCAATAGGACCAAAATCCTATAATGTTATCCCATGCTAATGTATCCAGAGCTTGGGCTTGCTTTGAGTACTCTAATTTCTTCAAAGTAACAACACCGGAGGCATGACCCGGTCAATTAAGACCAGGAGTGCATCGCCGGTAGAAGGGACGGGACAATCGGTACACACCCAATGGCGGACCGGCCGGCCCAACCCAAAGTCCAACTATGAGCTTTTTAACTGCAACAACTTAAATAAACGCCATTGGAGCTGGAATTACCGCGACTGCTGACACCAGACTTGCCCTCCAATGGATCCTCGTTAAGGGATTTAGATTATACTCATTCCAAGAAACGTTCCATAGACCATTCCAAGGTTCTGTGCAAGGACTGATGGACCTTTCCAAGGAACTGTGCAAGGACTGACTGACCATTCCAAGGAA